>JANTUC010000012.1:20000-1220000 GCA_026873275.1 Pseudopithomyces maydicus | reverse complement strand
TTGTGTATGTTTAATACAAAACGTCCGGAGATGCTAGCGCGTGTTGGGTGGTTGGTGGGGGCGGGGCAGCCGTGGGTGAGACCAGTGCAGTTCAGCAGGCAAACACCCGCACGCGTCGCGAACCTTCGAGAAGCGCTTGCCACTACAGACAGCATCGTGTTGACTAACGCCGCCTGCCGACCTACACAAGGCCCAGAGACGAACCCCCCGGCCACGCCCTTGCCAGTCTGCCCTCGACATCTTCGGCCTGCCGTTGCGCCTGCATCCGCATCCTCCACGCATTGCTAGCCTTCGCCATCGCTTCCAGCCCGCATACGCTGCACCGCCGCGCGCAATGTCGCATGTTGTAGTGTTCAATGCGTCCGCGAGGAGCCACAGGATCCCTACCACGCCCGTCAAGTATCTCACCGAGGTCCGCGACGAGGCGTGCCAGAAGTTTGGCGTCAGCAAAGAGCAGTTCACACTGAAGTAGACAGCCTGGAGTTTCGACTCATGGAACGGGCTGACATGCGCCAGATACAACAACAAGCCCCTCTCGCTGTCCCAGCAGATACGGCATGTGAACCTCCCCCAGGGCGCACGCTTGGAGCTCGTCCAGGCATCTCGGTCGCCCACCGTCATCTCCGTGGCCCTCAACCTCCCCCATTCCGAGAAGAATGCGCGCCTCATCCAAAAGTTCGCCAGCAACACCTCATTATGGGAGCTCCTGCGACAGTTCGAGAGCTCACAGGGTGCCAACTACAACTTCACACAGCGAGGTGTCCCGGAGATGAACGGAACAGGCACGGGCGCAGGCAGACTGAACTACGAGATGCCAGTTATCACCGTTATGCCTGGCCATAAAGAGTACGGCACCTTTGTGGATCTACAGAAGACGCTTAGCCAGCTGGGATTCGACAGTGGGAGCGCTTCTTTGCGTCTGAGCTTCAAGAATAGTGGCACGCCTCTCGAGGAGGCCATGACGCAGATATCGCAATATTTCAAGAGCACAGATGCTGAAGCGACTGCTACCAGTTCCGATACATCTGCACCAGCTAAAACCGAACCAGTTGTGTCCCCGCCTACTTCAGATGACGTGGCCCCCGATGCGACTGCAACCACTGTGGACGATACCAGACAAGCGGAGGAGGCGGACCCAACTCCAATGGACGTAGACCAGGACACAACTACTGTCGAGCCTTCTTCATCCACTGCAGATGCCCTACCCGAGACATCAACAGCCACAACATCCATGCCTCCACCTCCATCACAAGAACCAGCCTCAGCACCAGAAAGCACACCCTCCTCTTCACACCCCCGCACCATCCAAGTCTTCTCCGCCCCAACATCCTCCACCCCCCAAGCCGCCCGCACCCCCTTCAACGAAACCGACTACCAGCCCTCCGTCGAGCAACTCCGCGGCCTCCAAGCCTCGTACAAAGAGCGTTCCAAAAACACCCGCCTCCTCTCCGACAAGGAGCTCGAAGACCAAGAAGCCGCCCGCAGGGAGAAACTCGCCGCCACCGCCGACAAGGGCGGCATCGTCCGCGTCCGCCTCCCCGACGGCGCAATCGTCCAGTTCCCCGTCTCCAAGTCCGACTCCGCCGCCGAGGTCTATGCCTTCGTAACAGCCTGCTTGCAGCACAAGGACGAGCCGTTCCACCTCTCGTACCGCGATGCGAAGGGCGTGTTTGCGCAGATGCCACGGGACGAGACGCGCGTGTTCCAGGATTTGAAGTTTAGCACCAACGAGCTGTTGACGTTTCGGTGGGATGATGCTGCGAGTGCGGGCGTGCGCAGTGTGAAGAGCGTGCTGAGCGAGGAGTGGACGAGGAAGGCGGCGCCGTTGAAGGTCGAGGAGCCGGTTGTGGCGGAGGCGCCGCAGGCAGCGGGGGCGCAGGGGCAGACGCTCGGGGGTGCGAAGCCGAAGAAGGAGTACTCGGCGGCGGAGAAGGAGAATAAGCTCAAGAATTTGCTGGGGAAGGGTCTTTTTAAGAGGAAGTAGGGATGAGGAAGTGGTGGTGTGGAAAGATGTTTGACAGGCGTTCAGGTCGCGAACGAATGTGAGGTGGAATTGGGGGTATAATGTCAATGTGTGATGTGTTGCATGTGTAGCGTGCGGGTATAGTGCGTGCTGCAAAGGTATTGCTCTGGCATTTGTATAGCGAAGCATTGGGCATGAAGCATTGTTTGTGTTAGGGCGCCAATCAAAGGCAATAGACGAGAAAGCAATCTGGCCGTGTGAATATAGCATTGGAGCTTGTGATGAAATTCATCGGAATGTTGCTCTCTCCGATCTACGGTGGACGTACAGAGACATGGCTTTAGATTCGTGTTGGCTAATGTTGATGTAGTGGATAGTGGACGGTGGACGATAGCCGGTGGGCTGGGAAAACGAGCGCAATGGCGTGACGGGGTGTTCTGCCGATGTAGATCAGGCTATCCGAGTAATAGGAACTACTAGTTAAGAGGTGTTGCTCATGGAAGACGACGGATGACTGGCAACCCGCAACCCAGACACGAATGTCACGCATCGAACATGAAGGCCAAGAGCGGTGGATTGGCGTGAACTGATCACATTTCATCTTTAGGAGACACTGCTAGGTATCCTCGTCCTGTAATGTCCATTCATTGTCATCACTCCGAAATCGTGCCCGTTCTTTTATGATGCATGTTCCGAAGTCGTGTCAATTCCCGCCATAAAGAGACCTAACACCCATGATTCGATTGATGAAGCGGAAAATAAGGTCCCTCGATGCCGCCGTAATGCTCGTTGCCCACCCTGGCGCTATGTGAAGACGCTCAGTGGTGGCCGGCACGCCTGGACTCCTGGATGACGTTGTTCATCTCCTCAACCTTCCTCTTGGCACGGCCGAAGGTACCGAGCTGTGGTGTGGTTAGCATACGTTCGCGGCGGTTGTGACGGTGGATGGATGTAGTGGATATAGTGGATCGGCGGGAGACGTACCCTCTTCTTTGCGAGGCGGCGGGCACGCTTGTCCTTGGCATTTCGGAGCAACTCAATAACACGCTTCTCGTACGGGGCAAGACTGAACGCAAGTTAGTCACGTTCAGGATCCCAATATTCCTCCACCCAAAGCAGATCCTGTTATAGGAAGCCATTGCGTTTTCAAATATCTTCCGGCGACATGTGCCTTGATGGTTCTGCTCCAGCCATGGATTTAGTGTGGACGTACCCAGCAACCTCACGGGCGATCTCCCTGACGAAAGCAGTCCTCTTGGACAGGAAACCCTTCCTCCGCGAGATCCGGGTGGCCGGCTGCCTGGGGGTGACCTCTGTTCATCGTAATCAGTATACCGTCGCTCGTCGCAATTTTCGTTCGTGGGAAATACGCACTGTGGCCGGCGTTGGGGCCAACGATGAGGCCTGCATTTGTGTTAGCTTTGCGCAATGGGTATCAGAGAGCGTGAATGCGTACCAGACTTCTGCTTGACTTCCTTGGGCATGGTGGCGGTCGTGTTGTCGTTGAACTGGAAGTTTCGTGGAGTTGGCGACGGACCTTTTCGATAGAGTGGTGCGTTGCCTCGCTTAGCAAGTTCCAAGCCCTTAGCGCGAGCGGATCCGATGCACGTGAGGCGCTAGTGCCTGGTCTCCCTCTGTTGCACGAACATCAATTATACATTCTTGGAGGGAAATTCGCTCTGACATTGCGCAAATAGAAAATACGTAAAGCAGCATGCACAGTTTTCAATAGGCTGCATCAAAACATGGACCGAGTGACTGCTTGACGATGTCAATCGATGCCTAGGAATCCTTTGCTGATTCATGACTGAATACATGGACTGTAAAGATCCAAGCTAAAGTTTTAATTTGATGTATCGCGGCTGTCTATCGATAGGTATCAGCGACTTGAGACCTTTCATGTTTTATTTGATGTCCACTGTAAACGTAGTCCGAGTAAGATTCGATTCAAGTCATCGTTATTTTCTCTACAAGTTCGGGGGAAAATCTATATCTTAGTGTCGGGCTTCCTCCTTGCCGCTGTATTCCTAGAAGCACTGAGTACAAATGTTACATGATGGCTGAGTGCAACCAGGTCCCCTGCCTCGTCATGGACATGCACCTCTAGATCCATTCTCCCCTTCTTCACTTTCTTCGTCTGTACCCTTATAGCCAACCATTTTACACCTTCCGGTGGCAGGGATTTCTTAATGTCCAGATTCAACAGAAGCGTTGGGTACCAAAACGGGCCCTGGCTTTTGTCTCGGTATGCTTCCACAAGCTGGGGGAACATGTCCGCTACAAACCCGATAGACGAATTTGTAAATCGCGACCCGTCGCTGAAGCAGAGCCACTCATCTGCTATGCTCGGAAGAACATGGCCGTTCCGCGGAAAGTGGAACTTGACTCTCTGCGATGCCTTCCTGAAGTTCGGAAAGGGCATGCTCTGGTTCCAATACCAATGCGCATCTTGGTCAGACTCAAGTTTGGTCAAATCCACCGATGGCGGCGGTGGTTGCATTGTGTATTGTGTGTCAAATCCCACGCCCTCCTCAGTGTCCATGTTCGAGTTGGTCACGTAGGCAATGACTTCTTCGCGGCCCTCTTGATACAAACGAACATGCACAACGGATGTTTGCCTACCGAGCTTGACATCCTCCACTTTGAAAGTCGCGGGCCCGGTTTGCGTTCGGCGAAGAAACTCTACGTGGAGAGCGATCGTGTGCGGCTGGTTCTGCTTCGAGAGGGTGGTCGCGAAATGGGTAGAGACGACTTCGAGAAGACATCCAGTCACGTAGCCACCGTTGGGAACTGGAGCCTGTTAACGAGCTGCTTGACCCTTATCCACGCTTGAAGGCGCCATCTTGCTTGGAATGATGCCTTCTAAAGGCCTCGTGCAGGTACTTTGGAACTTACCAGTTCCAATGGTCCAGGCGTCCTGTAGCGTGCATTCGTACGTTGAGGTGCCAAGCTTGCGCACCTCTGTAGCTTCTTTCCACGACGTCATCTTGGCGAATGGTCCCTTCAGATCGCGACAAGCGGTGTATATAGAGTTACATGGTGAGCTCCTACGTTTGCGACCGCTACAAGTAATGGTGCAGTGCAGTCCGAGGTCCTCCCCCGCGAAGGGCAAGAGCCTCGGCTGCCGTGTCTAGCGAGCGACTAGTGACTGCCATCTCACAGGGCAGGACGAAAGCCATCGTCGTTGGAACAGCCACAGTGTTTGTGGCTCAAGCCTTGACAAGATTCTAACTCTCGCCTGGTTGATCGGGGTTGCTCGGCATACCAATCCGTTCGCAAGTGGGGAAGCCCGTGTCCTGCTGGTCTCGCCCTGGCCTGATTTCCTTCATACGTCATCGGCCGACTGTTTACCTGGTGGAAACCCCTCTGAACGGCTATACGGCCCAGCGCTTTGGCTTGGTACTGCCCGCTGCGAGGATCAGGTGGAGAATTACTGGTCAGCATAAGCTTCAAGAAACCTGTCACCATCGCTGTACATACGTCAAATTTTGAAACGCGCGTTGAACCCTCTCTATCCCCACAAGCACTCTGCACATTGCCTTTTACTTCCCACGCGTTCACGTTATTAAGAATCCCCAAGCTGCTAAATGAATACAACGATTCCACGGGCTCCAAAAATTGACTGATTAAATAGCTTACGCGGCTTTGCTCCACTACATTCGCTCAATTATCCGACTTTCACCACCATGTCCGGAGTTGAAGACGTGGAAGCGTCGCAACGGAGACACAAGGCCCCATATACGCCACACCATCCTGTACCGACCATCCAAAAATATCGTGAAGAGAAACAGCAGCGAGAGGAGCAGTACGGTCACTCGGACGGTGGGCAGCAGGATGATCGTACCAAGACAAATCGACTCACGGACGCATATACTGCGCTCCGACATGGCAAAGAAGCTGTAAATCCGAACGAAAACACGCAACCATACAAGTCTACAAATAAGAATCTAGAAACCGACGAGAATGATATCGCAGATGATCATGCAGGACGAATCCAACCGAAAAGCAATGACGAGAAGGAGCATGGTGAAGAGGGTGGCCAGGATGATGACGACACACCCAAGGATACAACCGAAGGAATGTTGACAGAGGCGGATCCCAAAAAGGCTCGCAAATCTATGAAAAAATGGAGCGCAGATGGCACGGAACGGGAAGTTACAGATCCGGTTACGCATCTTCCAGTAACTATACATGATTACACAGACAAGGACTTGAAAATGACACCCAAAAATGGCCCGCCTGCAGGTACAGAGCCCAAATCCATGACAGGTGGTTTCGCCGCGAACAAGTCCGACGAACAACTCCAAGAGGAGCAAGTCGATTCACAAGACGCACATAGTGGCATGGAACCTCTTTTCCCTCCCCCAGACTTTGCTATGACACGTGAGGGCATCAATGACGCCTACCAAAAAGCTATCACAGCGGGCCTTGGGATAGTCAGCGCCAGTCTTGTAACGGTGGTCGTGCTCTTTCAATTCACACGCGGCTTCACAGGCTGGTCAAGGGCAGCATTTACATTGTTGGAGGTGGCTGTCAGCATTGGAGTGGCAGGAGCCGTTGTCTTGGGTATACGACAATGGACCGAGAATAAAATCAACGATGTGTGGGAGACCGAGGTATGGCATGCAGAGAGACAGAAAGGCCAGAAGCTAGTCAAAACCAACATTCCCGAAAGCGCCCAATGGCTGAACTCCTTCCTTGCATCTGTGTGGCCACTGATAAACCCCGATCTCTTTACGAGCATCTCCGATACCCTTGAGGTAAGTGTCTCCTCTTACCCCGGAAATAGCAGGCTGACTCTCATAGGACGTTATGCAAGCTAGTTTGCCGAAAATGGTTCGTATGGTCTCTGTGGACGATATTGGTCAGGGCTCCGAGTCGATCCGTATCCTAGGCGTGCGGTGGCTGCCCACAGGCGCAGCGGCCAAATCTGTTGGCAAAGATGGCTCGCTCAAGAAGAATAGCGAAAATGACAAGACGACAAGCGATCGATCGGTGCCAGGCCAAGGTAATATCGATGACAAAACTGGTGGCAAAGACGAGGACGAGGACGGACAAGACGATGGAATCGCTGAAGGCATGGAAGCCGAAGAAGGTGACTTCGTCAACATGGAGATTGCTTTTGCATATCGCCCGTCCGCTGGACGTAAACGCATGAAGGACCGTGCAAAGAGAGCTCACTTATACATGGCATTTTACCTGCCTTCCAATGTCAAGCTCCGTAAGTATTTTTCCTGCTGCTCTAAATCACTTCCTCTAGGGTCACATACAGTACCCAGTCTTCGACGAAAACAGGTCCTCGGCCATAAAACCTACCAGTAGCTAACATGATGCAGCGGTTTGGGTTGAGCTCGAGGGCTTTGTGGGAGTAATGCGCATGCGACTTCAGTTGACCCCCGACCCGCCCTTCTTCTCCTTGTGTACCTTCACATTTCTTGGTCAACCCAAAGTCGACATCTCTTGCGTTCCGTTGATCAAACAGGCTCCGAATCTCATGGATTTCCCACTCATCTCTCGATTCGTTCAATCCTCGGTCGACGCTGCCATGGCTGAATACGTAGCTCCGAAATCACTAACCTTGGACCTCAAAGACATGATGATGGGTGACGATTTCAAGAAAGACACTAACGCACGCGGAGTCATCGTCGTTACCGTAAAGCGTGCCTTCGACTTCAAGGAGGGAGACGGCGGCATCGGACCGATCAAGGGCTCGGCTGACCCGTATGTGAGTGTCGGTTGGGCGAAGTTCGGCAAGCCGATGTGGTCAACACGTGTGCAACAGAAGAACATGGAGCCTCACTGGCATGAGACGTGTTATCTACTGGTGACGTCAGATGAGTTGAATGTTGACGAGCGATTGAGACTTCAGCTGTGGGATTCGGATCGAATTTCGGCGGATGATGACCTCGGCCGCATTGAGCTGGACGTGAAACAGATCATGAAGGATAAGGCGACCAATGGGAAGATGGAGGACCGTGAAGATGGATTCAGATCCCTCAAGAAGGGAGAGGATATGCCGGGCAAGCTATGCTGGAGTGTTGGTTATTTTTCCAAAACGAGGATCACCGATGATCAACTTATGGCACAGGAAGAGGATCCGGATATCAAGAGTATCGGCCAACTTAAAAAGAAGGTCTACGAGGAAAGCGAGCGTAAATTAAGAGAGGCGAGCAAGGACGAGAGTGACGAGATCGAACAACAAAAGGCCCAAGATTTTAAGGTATGTTCGATGGTCGTATATTGGTTATACAATGCTGACTGGTGTGCAGGCCCGCCAGGACGAACTCATCATTGCGTCTCCACCACCCCAAAACTATCCGTCTGGTATCCTTAGTGTTCAGATTCATCAAATCACTGGTCTTGAAATCGAAGCACAGAATAGGCGGAAAGTAGACGAAGCGGAGACCGAGGAAGAGGAAGAGGGCGATGACCTTCCATCTGCCTATTGCACCATCATTCTTAACCACCAGAAGATATTCAAGACAAGGACGAAACCGAAGAACTCTAAGCCGTTTTTCAATGCCGGTTGCGAGCGTTTCATCCGCGACTTCCGTAATACCGAAGTCCACATCTCAGTCCGCGATGCACGTGTGCACGAAGATGATGCCCTTCTCGGCATCGTCTATCTGCCACTATCACGCGTGCTCAAACATCGCAGCCAATTAATCGCCAACTTCCCCATATCTGGTGGCATCGGCTACGGCCGCGCCCGCATCTCCCTCGTCTTCCGCTCCGTACAGCTCCAAGCCCCACAGAAGTCACTGGGCTGGGAGTACGGAACCCTAGAAATCGAACCCATCGTCAAAGCCATCGAGATCTCCCAAGACCTCAAAAACCTCCGCATGAAGATCCGCACCTCCCTCGCCCGCGGCAAACTCCACTCCGGGTCCGAAGACAGCGAAGCCAACGAGCACGACGGCCACACCGTCTGGAAAACAAAGCGAGACCACCCCATCCGCCTCCCAGTCCGCAAGCGCTACGCCTCCCCCATGGTCATCGAGTTCCGCAAGGACTCGGCGCTCTCAGACCGCACGCCCGCCTTCGCCATCCTCTGGCTCAAGGACATCGTCGACAACGAGAAGCAAACCGTGCGCCTCGCCGTCTGGAAAGGCGACCTCGACCGCGCGGAGAACAACGTCCTGGATTCTTACGGCGAGAAGGTTGGCGAGATTGAGCTATCCCTCACGTTCTGGTCTGGGCTTTCAGGCTACCACCAGCCGCTCGCGAAGAAAGACCGCCACACGGGCGACGTCCTGCAGGTGCTGGATACGTGCAACGACAACGACGATATGGACTGGGATAACGGCGACGAGTCGGACAACAACTCGGATGACTCGTCGAGCTCGGATGACAGCGAGGACAGCTCGTTCGTGCCGGGCATTTTGCAGCGGAATTCAGGGAGCAGCTTGGATAGCGATGGGAAGCGCGGGCTCAAGGACCAGATTAGGGAGTACAAGCGGAATAGCAAGCAGTTGCACAGGAGGAATCGGGGGCCATGCAGTGGAGGGGTCCCAGGACCTTGGCATATCTGAAGCATTTGGCGGAGAGGGGGAGAATAAGGTGGAGGGGATATTCAAGCATAACGATAGGAAGTTTCAGGGGATTGAGACGGAGGCGTAGAGAGCGCATTGTTTTCGGGGAGGGGCAAATGGCGTTTGGCATAGGGCTTGGAGCATATTGGTGTCGGGTGTGTGTACAGTCTTTTTTGAAAGGAACGTGTTTTGACGGGATCATTGGGTAGTTTATTTTTCGTTCATCGTTCAGATACCTGTATTAACATCGATTTCATTATTGTACTTCTAGAATGTGTAATCTTTGTGAGGCATATAGGCCATGAGATACAGTGAAAAGAATTGGATTCATGAAAGCTTGCTACATGACCAACCAAGCATAGATGATTTTAGTGAGGTGATGATCCCCATCTACTCCCCGCGAACAAGGCGTGGTTATTCAAACAGCTAGCTCGTGCAGCTTAGTAGCACACGTGCTTTTAACTCGGAACACGCTCTGTCTGCAGAATCCGCACCGATTTAAGCTTTGCTCCGACGCAGATTCCTGCATGATCAAGCCCTATAAGCTTTGCAATGCTTGTGTATGCAACATGATGTCGTGAGTCATATGTGCAGCGATAACACAATATATACTTCCTGGTCAATATATGTATAAAAATCAGGGGTATACCGCCCTGCGTATGGCAAAAGAAGTTCCGGCCCCACAACCAACAAGCCTGCACACGAATGACGCCAGTCAGGATCTTACAAACTTACATTATACCTTGACTTCCCCGCTCTTTAACAGTTTGCACTGAGCACCTTCGAACGACCCACTCATGCTGTGTATCTTGGTGACCGCATGATGCCATGGCCCAATGGCCAATAGTGAGCACCGCAAATCTTACTTGATTCGTCCGGGTTAACGCCCGGATCGATTTGATAGCCGTATTAGGTGAAGGTGGTGGTACAAGAAGAAGGTGCTTAAGGTGCTTGCCGTAAATGCCCGCAGTCGAGCCGGTCGGCACGCATAAGGTTCAGAGAACATCGTGGTCTGCAAGTTTAACAATGGTGTGTCCGACAACGAAGTCACCGACACTGGTGAGTAGCAAGCAGACCCATATTGGTCGTTCGTCAAGATGTCAGCCGGTCAAATGTCGTGCCTCTACGCTAAAGCATGCTGATCAGAGGGTTCTCATAATAATGCATCGTGGATTATGCAGTGTCTGAACTGCATGTAGTCATTCCTGGTCTCGGTCTGCTCGTGTCACCGCTATCGAATCGCTCGTGAAAGGCGTATTATGCCGCCAGCTGGGGCTGAGGGGTCCCAAATTGGGCCTTCATAGCTCTTTGCAGGCGGAACACTGACTTCTACTTCCGGTGAAGACGGTTCAATTCAGAATTGAGGCTGACATGATCTAATGTCAATGGTGATTATTTCCAGAGGGTCGCTAAATGCTGAGCGGCAATGGGGAACTGTGGATGGGGATGTGATTTTGGTTCACCGCATGTTTCAAAGGCAGCCCCGCATGATGGACGTCTTTTACTGTGTGCACATGTCGGTGAGCTTGTCAATTTGTCGGTTAACCCGGACAGGCAATCACCGTGGAAGCGCTTGGCATGTTCAATAGAGCTGGGACAGCCAGTTGAGGCGTCTCTCGTACCACTGTGGCGAGCGGTCAAACGCGCTTAGCCCCGAGGCGTGCTTGCCACAACGGTCACCTGGTTCCGCGTGTTGCAGCACGGAAGAGGCACGGGGCGGTTGCGGGAGAGGATTACGTGATGTCGCGAAGCTTCTATACCTCTCCACTCATGCAGGAATCGCGAAGAGGCTCAAACGTGCGCGTGTCGGTCTGGCAAGGCTGGCGACGGATCGCCAGAACAGCCAGCGTCTCGATGGAGCGTGTGAGGGCTGGGAGGACTTCCTTGCGGTGAATGTGAAGAGAAGAAGACTGCGCGGTAGGCAGCGAGGTTTTAAGCGCGGGCGGCGTGTGCGCGAAGCGCTTTGGGCTTGGCGCGCCTGCCGTCTCGGAGGGAGAGGCTGCAACTTTCTTCACCGACGAATTGCCATTGGCGCCTCACCGCTCACCATCTCGACGTAGATGGGTTTCCTCAGACAGCATGGCGCCCTGCAGAGAGCGTCGCAGCAAGCCCTGCGGCAGCCGCGGGCATGGGGCGCGGCGGGTGCAGGCGTTTGTCGTGCCAGTGCCAGCTCCATCACCGCCAGAAGCGGTCGCGTTCCGCTAGGACGCTCCTTCCAGAGTGTCGCGCGCCCCGCGAGCTCCACCGTGTTGTTATACCCCGCCATACCTGGCTCACCTCGCCCGATTCCAGCAGAGCCCACCCCGACCCGGCCCCTCGCACTCCGCCCAAACACCTCACTACCACTCCGACAGGTCCGCCACTGCTCCCACCGCCGCAACATGTGCAAGCAATTCGGCGCAGAGAACGAGGCCTCCGCCATGGCCGTCCAACACGCCCGCGAGGTGCTGCCCACCAACGTGAAGCCCCTCCACTACGACCTGACCCTCGAGCCCGACTTCGAAAAGGCCACCTACGAGGGCTCCGTCACCATCGACCTCGACGTCGTCGACGACTCCACCGACATCACCCTCAACACCATCGACCTCAAGATCCACTCCGCCAAAGTCACCGCCGGCGACCAGGTCGTCGCTGCATCGCCCAAGCTCACCCACGACGACGATGCCCAGACCACCGTGGTGGCCTTTGCCGACACCATCAAGAGCGGCTCCAAGGCCTCCCTCACCCTGACCTTCACGGGCACCCTGAACGACAACATGGCCGGCTTCTACCGCTCGTCCTTCAAGGCCGAGGACGGCTCCAAGACGTGGCTGGCCACCACCCAGATGGAGCCCACCGATGCCCGCCGCGCATTCCCCTGCTTCGACGAGCCCGCCCTCAAGTCCACCTTCACCGTGACCCTTGTGGCCGAGGACAAGATGACCTGCCTGAGCAACATGGACGTTGCGTCGGAGAAGCAGGTCGACTCCCAGATAGTCAGCGGCGAGAAGCGCAAGGCAGTCACCTTCAACAAGACCCCGCTCATGTCCACCTACCTCCTCGCCTTCATCGTCGGCGAGCTCAACTACATCGAGACAAACAACTTCCGCGTGCCTGTGCGCGTCTATGCGCCCAAGGACCGCGACATCGAGCACGGCCGCTTCTCCCTCGAGCTCGCCGCCAAGACGCTCGATTTCTACGAGAAGACCTTTGCCAGCCCGTTCCCTCTGCCCAAGATGGACATGGTTGCCATCCCCGACTTTAGCGCAGGAGCCATGGAGAACTGGGGCTTGGTCACATACCGTGTCGTCGATCTGCTCATCGACGAAAAGAACAGCGGTGCCAGCCTCAAGCAGCGGGTAGCTGAAACTGTGCAACACGAACTCGCACATCAGTGGTTCGGCAATTTAGTCACCATGGACTTCTGGGACGGCCTGTGGCTTAACGAGGGTTTTGCGACATGGATGTCTTGGTACTCGTGCAACGTTTTCTATCCCGACTGGAAGGTCTGGGAGGGGTATGTCACCGATAATCTCGCGTCAGCCCTCTCTCTCGATTCGTTGCGCAGCAGCCACCCAATAGAAGTCCCTGTCAAGCGCGCCGACGAGATCAACCAGATCTTTGATGCCATTTCGTATTCCAAGGGATCCTGTGTCATCCGCATGATCTCCAAGTACTTGGGCGAGGATGTTTTCATGGAGGGTATCCGCAGATACCTGAAGAAGCACGCCTACGGCAACACTCAGACCGGAGACCTCTGGGCAGCACTGAGCGACGCTAGCGGCAAGGATGTCGAGAAGGTCATGGACATCTGGACCAAGCACGTCGGCTTCCCCGTCGTTACTGTCACCGAAAAGGACGACTCGATCCACCTGAAGCAGAATCGTTTCTTGCGCACTGCCGATGTGAAGCCAGAGGAGGACCAGACCCTCTACCCCATCTTCTTGGGTCTCCGCACCAAGGAAGGCGTGGACCACGAGCTTGCTCTGAACACTCGTGAGGCGGACTTCAAGCTCAAGGACCTTGACTTCTTCAAGCTCAATGCCGACCACACTGGATTGTACCGTACCTCATACACCCCTGAACGTCTCCGGAAACTAGGATTGGCCGCCAAGGATGGTCTTCTTACTGTCGAAGACCGTGCTGGTATGATTGCCGATGCTGGCGCGCTGGCTACTTCAGGTTACCAGAAGACTTCCGGCATTCTCTCGCTCCTTGACAGCTTCAAGGACGAGTCCGAGTTCGTTGTGTGGCAAGAAATCAGCAGCCGCATCAGTGTACTCCGCTCAGCCTGGCAGTTTGAGGATCAAGCTGTCAAGGATGCTCTCAAGACCTTCCAGCTCAAGCTGACCAGTGACAAGGCTCACGAGTTGGGCTGGACCTTCACCGAGAAGGACGGCCATCTCGAGCAACAGTTCAAGGCGATGATGTTCGGCACTGCTGGTGTTGCTAAAGACGAGACCATTGTCAAGGCTTCCTTCGACATGTTCGAGAAGTTCAAGAACGGAGATCGTTCAGCTATCCACCCCAACCTCCGTGGAAGCGTGTATGCCATCGTTCTCAGCAACGGAGGCGCGGCAGAATATGACGTCGTTAAGCACGAGGCCATCCATGCTGCAACCAGTGACGAGCGCAACACAGCCATGCGCTCTCTTGGACGTGCCAAGTCGCCCGAACTCATCCAGCGTACTCTTGACCTGTCTCTCAGCGACGATGTCAAGGCTCAGGATATTTACTTGCCGCTTTCTTCCCTGCGCACTCACCCAGAAGGTATCAAGGCCCTGTGGACCTGGGTCAAAGACAACTGGCAGGAACTGGAAAAGAGGCTGCCTCCTAGCCTGAGCATGCTCAGCTCTGTCGTCTCGATCACCACGTCGAGCTTCACACGCAAGGAGCACATCAAGGACATTGAGGCATTCTTCGCAGACAAGAGCACCAAAGGTTTCGATAAGGCGCTTGCTCAGAGCATCGATGCGATCAGCGCAAAGGCCGCCTGGATCGAGCGGGATTCTGAGGATGTCAAGGCTTGGCTGAAGGAGAACAAGTACTTGTAAAGCACCACCAACGAGGGCTGGTGACAGCATTGGATTGGCATTGAATTGGAGCCTTGTGGTAGTATATACCCGGTTGTTGTTGCGTCAACGAAAAAAGACATCCCTGGGGATGCATGTACCATAGCACACGTAACCTTCTCATGATTGTATATAGAATCTACATCATCTGCAAGCGTTCCGACAACCGGTTTGTTCGTCTGAGTGCACCATGTCTTTTTGCGGCCATCTTGGCATTCTTGGGGGTTGCAGGCGGAACCCTGCAAGCCGCTCAACACGCAACGTCAGCCGCTCAAGTGCCCGCGTATGCCCGAACATGTGAGAATCTCCATAGAACACGCACAACCCATGTTTTTCTCTTCACTTCGTTTTTGGGACATGTGGCAGCCTGGCTAATATGTGGCCTGACCTCGCCATCCACAATTGCTTGACATTATAAACCTGGATCGCAACCCCGCGGGCGTACCACGTCTGCCCACCATGGCGCAAGCTTCAGAGATGCCTGAGACGCAACTCGAGCCTCACGATTCGCAACTGGGAATGCCTGCACCCTCCGAAATAGAATCTCTCGAGCTTTTCCGCCGCTCGCCGCACCCTTACCATCGCCGCCAGCACGACCTGCGCACCACCCACACTTCCTCCGAGTCTTCGAGTTACAGCCCGTCACATACAAGTCTGCACCCCCCGCACAACCCCCCATCGGACGAAGATGACCGGAAGCGGAGGAAAACATCACAATCGCCGAGCGAGAGCGGCACAGAAGCAGACGACGAGGGCTACAGTTTTGTAAAAGCGCTGCCGGCACCACCCTTGCGGCCGCGCAAAGGACTGCGCGACACGCGGGGGCTCGGATTGGACGGCGATGCGACTCCCTTACTCACTCCGTCGCAAGTGGATGAAGAAGGACGCAAACTCTCAGGGCAATATTTTCAGCGCAGGAAGGAAGGGTCGCGGAATGGGGGCGCTTCGCCGACCGATGACGAGGCGAAGGCAGCGCGGCAAAAGTACTTGAAGAGGCGTCGCAATGAGGTCGTGAGGAGGACGACGGAGACAGCATTGCTTGGAGTCATTGGTGTATTGGCTGTCAGTGGGTGCAATTGCTGGGAGCAGCTGTTGCAGTGGCATAGAGGTAGGTGCACGTTATACAACGTTCACAACAAAGCTAAGGTAGCCAACAGTAGACCTGCTTGTTTATGTCCTCGTTCTGGCCGGCGTACTAAGCTTATACCCATTCCGACTCCAGTACTTCTCATGGCGCAAACAGCCTCGTTCGAACCTTCGTTTCAGACAGCGTATACGCATACCCGCCGCTTTTGACCCTGCGCCCATACTATACCCCGCTATTCTACCGGTTTTAATATCTATTTCCCTATTTTCGGCTCTACCTAGGGCACTGTTGCCAAATATCATCCTTGGATTAGCAGCATTACCTCCCCAATTGATACCCTATGGAACCTCCTCCGCGGGCTATTCGAGCGTGCATTGGTTCATTTCGATACTCCCATTAATTGCCTCCGAAAACACGGAGATTCCCTCCAAAATACTCGCACCCATGCCTTATAAGCTGAAACTACCCCCTCCCGAACAGGGACTACATCCGGAGCTGGTGGCTTGCCTCTTTCCACTACACCAGGCACTGCTTCCACCTTTATACTACCTCACAACGACCAGTCTGCTTCCTGCAGAACTGCATCTTCTCTCTATCGGATTGATAAATCTCCTTTTATTCACCGAATCTCCTCAAGCTGGCATACTAAGAACGTTGCTTTGGCTTGGAGGGATCAGCCTCTTCGTTCTTTGTGGCAAAGTCCTCAAGTGGGGAGTGGCGCTGGCACGCATTCCAAAGTTGAGGTTTCGACGGGCTGGACGGGTCATCAGGGCCCAGCAGTCATTTCTACAAGTTCTTCAGGACAGCTTAAGGTCGCGCAGTGCCACTCGGGCAGCATCTGACAGCGATGCTGATGAGGATGATTTTTCGCTATCAAACCCACTGATGAAGACGAAGAGCTTGAAGCTGGATGTTATGAATGCATTGAGAAGCACAAACCCAATATCAAATGGAAACGAACCCCAATCCGCCATCGAACGAAAATATGCTCGAGAGCCGTCTACGTCGACATTCATACCAAAGAGGCGCAACACCGTTCCTAGTCTTCCCGTACAAAATCCCATATCGAACGGGCTACGACAACGCAAACGCACAAAGTCCATCGCACAGCACTTTCTAAGCCTTACCCCAACACAGGCCCTTTACCGGAAATGGCTTTACGCCGCATACTTCTACTTCATCGTGGCCGCGCTCATCCTCGGTCCCATCCGGTACGTCATCAGCAAGTACTCCTTACACGACCACGAACCCTTCGGTTGGGCACTCGGCTACCTCCTCGGAAACACCCAACGCTTCCGCTTCCAAATCTTCACCTGGGACCTCAACTGGTGGATCCCCCTTCCCCCCTCTTCGACCCTTCCGACCTCCCCCCAACCTCCCACCTCACCACCATCCAACACCTCCGCTCCACCACCCTCGGCCCAGCAAACACCCGCCTCCTCCTCTCCGCCTACTGCGCCGCCATCATCGCCCTCGGCCTCACCGTCGTCCTCCGCCTCTCCTCCGTCGTCGAGGTAGACACCCGCCGCAAAGTCTTCCACGGCATGATGGTCGCAATGCTGCTCCCCACCATCTTCATAGACCCCTGCTTCGTCAGCCTGGCCCTCGCTCTCGTCCTCGCTATATTCCTCCTCCTCGACCTCATTCGCGCGAGTCAGCTTCCCCCTTGTCCGCGCCCATAGCGACGTTCCTGACGCCGTACGTGGATGGGCGGGATCTCAGGGGCCCCGTTATCGTCAGCCATATCTTTTTGCTGATTGGCTGCGCGATTCCCGTGTGGCTTTCGCTCGCGGGCGTTGAGCGGACGGGTGACGAGCCGTGGGTGGGCTGGGACGTTGCATCCCGCGATGTGAGCATGGTCGCGGGCGTGGTGTGCGTCGGCATGGGAGACGCCGCTGCGTCGCTCATCGGGCGGCGGTACGGGTGGCGGAAGTGGCCGTGGGCTGGGGGCAAGTCGCTCGAGGGTTCGCTTGCATTTGCGGTCGCTGTCACTGTCGGATTGGTGTTTGGGAAAGTGTGGCTTGCGGTGGGGTGGGGTGGAGAGGAAGTTTGGAATAGAGGGGTGGGAGAGTGGATTGTGGAGGGGGTCGTGGTCGTGGGGAAGGCGGGGATTTGTGCGGTGGGGGCGAGCTTAGAGGAGGCGGTGCTGACGGGGGGAATGATAATGTGATTGTACCGGTGGTGTTGTGGGTGCTGGTGAGGGGGGTGGGGCTTTGAAAAGTAGAGCGGGTAATGGTGGGGAATGGATGGATTGATGCTACAATTCTAGGGGCTTGACTGGGCCATCTGGGATCTGCAGATATTTGTCTTTTCTTTCTGAAAGAAAAAGTGAACAAGTGATACTATGTCGAGCAGCGAGTGTCTTGAAGACCTCATGTGTACTGAATGCTCTTTCCCCCTCCATCAGATAAACAATCGAATAAAAACACGAATAAAGAAACGCCCCGAAACTAGCTACTCGTGTCAACATTGAGGCGATGGGTGTACCGCTGTAGAAACCGAAGGAAAAGCTATACTACCACCAGCGGACTTAATCAAGTCAATCTGAGACTTTCATATAAGTACCGCTACTCAAATCATGGGGGTGTGATACAGATAAACTAGTAGCTATGAAAGTCTGCCCTATACGCATCCTTACACGCTGCTGCCTTGCGCGCGAGTAATGATGCCTGGATTCGTGAGCTAGGTTCGGTTAGCCATCTTTTGGAAAACCGATAAAAGACAAGCCATGTCCCGTTGAAGTGTTGGCCTACTGATTACTTTACTAATACGATGTGTTCTTCGTGATGCATTGATTTCGTTTCAAGGCGTTGCCAGAGGACAATACGTTTGGTAGTGTTTGCACGGAAAGAAAGATATCTGTCGGCATTTATGTATATATCTTTTCTCGGGATTGGATAGACTGGGGTATCTAAGAGTTCCCAGTGAACGATCCTTCGCTCGATCTATTCCTAGTAAGCTAAGAGCACCGTTAGTAAGACATCGAATGACACGAGGCAGGGCTACGTTGATTAATTCCGTACTGACGTGTTGACATCACACAATGGAATTCTGGTTATCGCTCATCGTCTACGCAATATGCAGTCTACTCGCGATCCTTGTTTTTCTTATTTGGCGCGGCCCTCCAGAGCCACCTCCTCGTACACCTGATAGATCAACTCCCTACCCACCGGAAATGGCACTCATACCCCCAGGCTTTGACTATCGATCCACATTTTACACCGATTTCTACGAAAAGGCGTCTTGTTGGCTACACAAAGATGGGAAGAGTGTAATCGTTCTCATAGATCCCGAGGGAGGTTGGTCTGGCAAGGAGGAGGATGATTTTCAGGAGAAAAGAAATTGGGCTGCTATAAAGCTCGGAATGGTCTATGAGCACCTGAATGGAGACAACAGCCCCCGGATTGTTCGGTAAGTAGTATCAGGTCGTTAAATAGCAGGGTCAGTCTACGGATTTTAATAATGGGTCCAGGTATGCTGGTCAGCTCGAGGGCGGACACCTGGTCCTGGAGAAGTTATCTCCTGGACCCCTTCAACAAATTAGGCTCCCCGAACACATCGATCCAATGATACGGGCACTATACTACCGTTGGGCTCTACAAGCCTTGTCAGCGGTGTCTTTTCTCCATTCCCACGGGATATTGACCAAGGGTTTCGGCTACAAAAATGTATGGTTACGATCGGATTTCTCCATCGCCCTCACAGGCTTCGTGAACTCGCTCATAGACGGCAAACAGCCTCCTGAGTTTGAAGAACACGACCAAGGCTGTTGGGTAGGAGACTACGACTGGAATTACGACGATGAATACTTCGGGAGTACTCCACGGGAAGATTTATATTACTGGGCCATATGGGTGTTTGAATTGTTGACGCCAGGATCTTTTGAGTGTGTCAAGACTCCGGCTCCGTTTTATGAACGCCATCAGACATTTGACGCGTGGAAGGCAGAAAACCAAGCGCTGAGGCGGAAGATGCTTGTGGATCTGGACCATGATCCTTTGGGGCCAATCTTGTGGAAGGCTTGGAGCAGCGAGTACGATAACGCAGAGGAAGTCGCAGAAGACGTAAGAAAGTGTGCTGCACGGGTTGGTCTGAAAGTGATCGGGCAAGACGAAATCGATGTTGGCAAACCATGGGAGGAAGCGTTTGAGATAGTGTGGACGGGAGAGAAATCTCGGAAGTACTTGCTTAGGCTAAGAAGTTAGCTGCTTTACTGTTCAGAAGACTCAGTTACCGTACTTGTCGAAAGTACAAGTCGAATCATAAAGAGTTTTAGCATTGTGTTTACTTCTTTTCGAATCCCAGGCGTGAGAAATGTCCAGCACTATACCACTGTTGCTTGATTTGGCACTACGACCGCCACCATTCTTGTAATGATAGAACTCGATATAATCCGACATACCAGTACTACATAATGAGCTCTGTAGATTGTTACAATAGCCAGTAGCCGACTTACCTGATGAAAGAGTAAGGGTGACTATCATACTATTGAAAAGGCCGAGATCGCGAATTGAAGTCGATCCAAAAGACGTGTAGCGTTCAAACGGTCTATGTATATATTAGTTTCCTCTAATCCATCCTTCTATCGCTTTAGCACTTCTTTCTAATCACCCAGCCATACTTCCAAATCCTTGCACTTGTACATAAACCCCACCCTACCAGACTACTCACACCAGCCCAACAGACTGTTGCCGTATAATCGCTCGCTTTCAAAATAGCTCCACTCAGAGGACCCCCAATCAAGGCACTAAAGCCAATGACGGTCATAGCCATACCCATTCTAGTCCCAGTCTTCGACAAGTCATTCGATAACGCCATAATTGCTGTTGTGAATAGAGACTGAAATGCCGCAGCAAACATTCCGTAAAACGCGATAAAGATGTAGTAGGTGGGTATAGACGAAACCCCCAGCCAACAGAAGAGGATGATGGTTGCAAGGAAGGTACAAATGGAGAACGTATTGAGAGGCCCTATGAATCGGTCGCCAATGTAGCCGGGTAGTATCCGGAATGGGAGTCCGACACCGTTCAGAATGATGACGAGGTTAAGAGATTCGGTGTAGGGCATGCCGAGTTCGTCGCGAGCGAAGGAGGCAACCTGTTGCAGTGTTAGCTCAATCCACCTTCAGTTTCACACTCGGCAGAAGATACTTACGTAGTAGAACACGAAATACACTGCTGGCATCAAAAAACAAATCCCCAGCACGAACAAGATGTACGGAACATCCTTGAAGGAATCAGGATCCCACAACGGACCGCTCTTCCTCGGAGGCAGACGCGGCTTGCAGAATGCAATCACCACTGTCAAGCACACCACATTGATGAACCCAAGCACCCTCACTGTCCAGCCAAATCCCACTTTTGGCAGCAACTGCCGGACCACGGTCGGGTATATCATTCCACCGACCGAGTTGCCCACCGTCACCAGTCCGACGGCGAGACCACGGCGTTTGGCAAAGTAAGTCGCCACCAAACCCATCACAGGCATGAAGAAGATGCCACCGCCGATTCCCGTACAGATACCTTGGGTCAGCAGAAGCTGCCAGTAATTCTTCGCTGCGCTCATGGTGAATATTCCAATGAATTGGATGGCTATCCCGAGTAAAACTGTCGGGCGAAACCACCCAGCGTCGAAAGCGCGACCACTGAAGATACCGACAACGAAGAGTAAACAGGCTTGTGTGGATCCGATCCAAGATATGGTAGAATTCGTCTCAGGCAATATGGCGGCATAGTATGTCTGGAAAGCGCCGAAGGAATTCACAAATCCCCACGTGTTCGTGACGGCGAGCCAGGCGCAGAAGACCTGTGTCCATGCTTGTAAGCCTCCATCTGGAGGGGGTCCGGGATTCGTGATCGAGCGAGTGGTCATACGCGACGACACTCTGGCCAGAGCATTGGAAGCTGCCGACTTCGTTCTGCTTAACGGAGCACCCTGCCCTTGTATAGGTAAGAATGTGTTGTCTGGTTCTGGTGTTGAGGTTGGCACCTCAGCTTTCTCTACGTCGGAATTCATCTCTGCTCCGAAAAGGCAATTTCACGGTAGAACAACAGATTAAGAAAAACGATATATCAGGAAGACAAAGCAAGGTCTACAAAGATCATATATAAGTGCGCTATGACGGTTTCTTAAAAATTGTATGGACGTTGAGTCACCACGAAAACAGATTGAATCGGGCCGCGCCCTATGTGTACTTTTAAATCTAGCGTATGGCCGGTGCATGGCGATCTGCCGTTATCGCCGAAAGATAATGGAAGTCTACAACCGGCTCAGTTGAATAGCATACCTATTTACGCCGTGCATCGGATAGGGTAGCGATTCCGAACTCCTTAGCGACCGTTGCAAGGGTCGGTGCGGTGTTGAGTGTCTAGCCTCGGCTAAAGTAGGCGGGGTACCCAATTAAAAACAGTATTTTGTCCAATGCTGGCTGGATATGAGATTCTGTGGATCATTTCGTGGAGGGAATTGATGCGGAGGCTTGCTCGTTGTATGGGGTTGGCATGTACGCCATGAGATTTCATGACTCCAAGGCTCAAACATGTTGAAGTGCTAGCAACTAGTCTGTAATATTTCGAAGCCTTATACACAGCACTGTCACTCGAGTATCTGGCTATGAAAAACTCCAGTTTCACCCTGCGGAAGCCACTGGCTGCGATGATATTCCGCCTCGTAGCACATAAGCAAGGTCGCGCTCATGGTGAATTGCTGTGCCGTATATCCACCTCTCCTCTGACTTTTTCCAGTATCTATTGGGCAAGTACGCTTCCAACATATGATACTCATCTCGACGAAAGGAAACTCCAAGCTCAAAGGGCCAGGCTTGGATAGGAAAGCATCAGTGCCAAGATCCGCTTCTTCGTCTGTCATTTCGACATGTTTCCTCTTATTGCCTTTGTTCTTGCCCTGTCTCCTGATAGCTTGTATGGTACTGTCAAGATGTATCTCCAATATCCGTGCGTACCACAGCGGGTTCTGCAGAGCTTTTCGAACTATCCTCGCATTTCGGCCAACCAAGTCCTGGTTCCATTCAGGTTTTCTACCGGGCAGTATTATAGGCAGCGGTTCTCCCGTATTGAGGTTTCCCTGCCAATGTGCAAAGTCAAGAGCTACGCACAAATTATTCCACGCCAGAATGCAGGACAGACATGTGCAGACGAAGAATTGATCTGGTGGTTGTAGGTGTTGATATGGCTTGCGGTGAATCCCCAAGAACTCTTGTCTTCTTTCATCAACGAGCAAAGGGCGCGATGCAGCATCTATTTCGTCAAGGAGTCTTGGTTGGACGAGGCATTGCGCGAGGAGCGGGTATCGTTGCTGAATAATCGAATTGCCGATGATATTCGCATGCGCCTCGACGAGAGAGCGGAAACGACGGTTTACGCGACTGAAGCTTTGGACATCGCTCGGCCGTAAATACGTGAGGCTTTCTATGAGGAGCTCGGTAGGCAGTTTTGTGAGGGATATGATGGCATCGCGCTTGCGGTCACGCTTCGCCTGTTGTTTCTTCTGACGCTCGGTGCGCTTGGAGTGTAGCTGAAGAGCAGCTGTCTTGTCTTCGAGGGGCTCTTCGTCGTCGCTCTCTATATGTCGTGGCATTTCAGGCGCAGAATGGTGCAGGGAAGAAAGACGTGGGGCGGTGATGATGTATGGTTCAAGGCCGACTCGTAGCCGAACGGAGATAAGAACATTTCCGCCTCTCACACAATTTTCAGAACTGCACTGGAAAACGAACTCAACATAGCTTCTCGAACACGTGCAACCATTGGGATCGAGGGAATACCCTGATAGGGTTGTATGATAATGCTGGCGGTCACTCAGAGGGCGATCGCTCTGATGTTCCAAGGTTAGACATTGGTCAGCTGAAAGTATTCAACCTGAGAAGTGCCAATCTATTTTCAAAAAAGGGAACTGTGTACAGACTCTTACCCACTGTTGGAGTATCGAGGTCTTCGTCCAAGAGACATTTCCGCACCTTAAATGACGTGCATGTTGAATTAGTAGTGTGTCACGGGATTGGCCAATCACCTGCGCAGATATATACACATAATAACTAGTAATCAACTGTCGTCATAGCATGATGAGTATTTTCAAGCAGACTGCTTACAACATGCTCTTATGGCGTGCTCCTCGCACATCGCAGAAGAGAGGCCAAAAATGAGACTTCATTTGTAACTCGAATTACTTCTGATTGGTCAATTCCCAGACTAGTCACCAAAATCGGGTGGCGTCGCTGTCATTTCTAATCATATGCGGTACACCTCCGGCCATATAAATGCACCCAAAGCCGGCGGCCAAAGAGACACTATAATCCACACAAGTCTATGTCTTTAAAGCTGCAGCGTTTATTCCGTCCAGTTTTCTCCACGCAGTTCCACACATCCACGCGAAAAATGACGACCGCACAATTCATCCACATCGACCCGACTTCCTACACCGGAAAGCCGTGGGCTAAAGTCGACGGCCCGGGATGGTCTTACAAGCAAACTCCTCACCAGCGCAAAGTTACCAGTCTGCGAGGGCAGGAGGACAAGTTCAACACCGACAATGCGGGGTTCGCAGTTTACACATCGCCCGCCAAGGAAAAGCTGTTCGAAGACGACCAGACGGTGCGAACATCGTACTATCCCGAAGTAGAATCAATGCTTCGTGAGAAGCTGCCCGGGATTAAGAAGGTAGTGATCTTTGACCACACAATCCGTCGCCGGAAGAAGGATGCGCCCCGCCAGCCAGTTCAGCAAGTCCACGTCGACCAGACGCCTGCCGCCGCCGCTGCGCGAGTACGCCGCCATTTGCCAGAGGATGAGGCGGAGGAGCTGCTCAAGGGCCGCTACCAGATCATCAACGTATGGAGGCCCATCGAGAACCCTGCCTCCGACATGCCCCTCGCCGTCGTCGACTTCCGCAGCACAGAGACCAAAGATTTTGTCCCCGTGGACCTTCTCTATCCCAAGGCCTCGATCAGCTCCGATTACGACGCTCGCGGCAAGGAGGTTCTGCCTGATCCCAGCTCTTCGACCTCTACGGAGGGATACGAGGTCTTCGGCGAGACGCTCAGTGTAGCTGCGAACGATAAGCACAATTTCTACTACATGAAGGATATGACTCCAGAGGAGGTTATGTTGCTAAAGTGCTATGATTCTCGGGGAGAAGGTGAGCCGGAAGGGAAGCAGGGAATCGCTCTTAGGGTTGCGCATACGGCGTTTGTGGACCCGAATACGCCTGCTGAGGCACCTGGTCGTCAGAGTATCGAGGTCAGGTGCTTGGTGTTTTATGAATAAATTGTTTTGAAAGCGAGGAGTTGGGGGAAAGGATTTCAGCATCCACTAGCATCATTGCGATAGGCATTTTGATGGTTTTTTTAGAGCGAGTGTAATGAATTTTTAGACTTTCTACCGTTACACATTCACCGTACAGTAACATATCCGTAACTGATCCATTAATATCACATATTATCTTACATTGTTTTACCTATCGACACTCCGTTTGAGACTTACGGGGCGATTGACCAAAAACAAACTGTTCTCAGCACGGTAAATAGCACTCGCTTGCCAACCTCTGATCACCCAACTATATATCACAATGATTGTCCAACTCCTATGCTGATGCACTATTACAAGAAAATACCCCTAATCACAATAACTCCTGCCCCTCCCCTTCCAGCGACTTATCCACCGCCTCCTGACTCAACCTTCCCAGATATCTGCGCATCCTACCTTCATATACCCTCACCAGCCCCGCAAACTCCTCTCCCGTCTTTCTCAGTGCTTGTGATAGATCCTGCCCCCCTTGATCGATGACATCCCGCAGCGCAAATTCCATCACGAGCAGGTTGTTGGAATGCTTCTCTGTGGTGATGATGATCTTTTTCAGGGCCTGCACTTTGGTCGCTATGCTACTTAGCTCCGTGCCTAGCGCTGATCTTCGTTTGCTTTCTGCTTTGGCCAGATGTGCGTGGAAGGAGGTAATCTGCGTGTTGAGATGTGCCGTGCGCGTTTTCAATGTGATGATTAGGCTAGCTGCAGCCTTGAGAGGTGTGGATGAATTTGGGGATATGGCGAATTCGATCTGAGCCGGTTGCGCGGCGCCTGGGTGTAATTTCGAGCACGTCTGGGGTTTTTGCCAACTGGATTGGGGTAGTGAGACCTCCCATTGAAGGTGAACTTGTGGGTATCCGAAGCGCTTCGCCATTTGGTTCTGATAATCGAACCTCAAGGTGTGGTTGAGACGGCTTGCTTGCTTTTTCTGACCAGGTTTCGTGATCTCCGCCTTCTTGCTGATGGTAATTTTCTTTGGAAGACTCGATGAAAACATCTTCCAGTAGCTCGGTGCCATACTGTTTCAACTCCCGGTGCTCAATGTTCTCGAGATTCTGTGCTTCTTGCTTCGTTGGATCGAGCGCTAATTTGTCTTGCTGGGTCCGATGATTGCTATGATTTTGCGTAGACCCTGCACCTCCTGAATTCCCCAGCTGCTTCCTTCTTGCCTTCCTTCGTTCTTTCTTTTCACGGTTCCGTTTTCGTTTTTTCTCTGCCTTCTCCAGCTGTTGCTTCTCCGCGTTCCATTTCTCCGATTGCTTTAGTGTTTCCTGCCTTTTCCCAGGAAGCTCTACAAAACTTGAACTCTGTTTTGTAAATCGTTCAGCTGATTCTGGGTGCTCATGGCATGTGCTTGGCGTGGGGTTTGAGCGATCGGGTTCTTGACGTTGGACGCGCCGCGTCTGCTCCTTCTCTTTTAGTCGCTTCTGCGCGAAGAGCGCGGCGATTGCGACGCGCTTGTAACCGCCCAAGACCATCGCACCGAAAAAGCCGAATGTTGATCACCATGGCATTATTTTGGGTGTGAGAGGGTCGTGTTGGACGGCGTGGTGCTGTGGGTATTGTAAATGTTTTAAACGCGGGTGAAGGTGAGTAACAAGTCACGCGGTGGCGCCCTCATTCAACTGAGTCCCACACGTGCCGTCATTTGAACCTGGAGATGCACTGATTTCGCGATTTTAATTTTACTTTTTTTGGATCTTTCTCTACATGAACACGATACATCTCAAGCGACATAATACCATATTATTATTTTGATTTGTGAATCTGATTGTGTCATTCGATATTGAGAATCTTGCACTTTTCAGCTTCTCGAGCCATGCACAATGAGTGCATTAGGTATATTAGGTGCCGTCAAAAGACAGCCACGGAGTACATTTTCGGCGTACTGCATTTTGCAGACACCAATAGTTCTCCAACCGCTCATCAAGTGCTATCTAAGCCTTCGTCTTGCCCTTACTCGGCTGTCCCTTTCGTCTCTCCCAGACCTGCACATAACTCTCCTTGGTAAACAGCGTCTCGCCCCTCTCCTTCTCTACGAACAGATCCTGCACCCCGTACCATTCGTTCCTGCTCCGGTCCTTAAGCTGTACCCTCCAGACCTTCATATCCTGCTCGCCTTCTACACTGTCGTCCTTCTTTTTGACAGCCTCATGTGTTATATTCGCCACAAGATCATAGTAGATAGGTTCACCAGGTGGATACTCCTTGGGGTTTGGTTCGACGTAAGGGGACATATCCAATGATTCAGTTGGAAATGTGACGATGGTCGGATTGCGCTCAGAGACGAATTTGTTTTTAGAGAAACGCTTGACGTGGAGCAACAAGCAGGGAGGTAGTGGGTGTAGTAGACGGTATCGCACACGATTCTTCATTTGCTCCTGGGCTTGAAGGCCGTTATATTTGTTGAGAATGGTGGTGAGTGGTACTTGTGGGATGATGTTCTTCTCTAGCGCATCTTGGAAGAGCGGCGCGGCAGGAAGATCGAGGGTCAAGATGAGGAATTTGGTGATCGACGTGTTAACAGCGGCGTCCTCAAATCGAAGACGGTCACCTGCATCAGCACGCGCTGTGATCTCTTGGGATTCGATCTTTAGGTTGCCCTGGAAAACCTGTTGAACAACACTAGAGCCAGGTTTCGTCTTGGAGCCGCCAATGGCCAGATGAAGATTGTTCAGGAACCAGGACAGAAACTCTACTGGGTCGGACTGGTCGGTCAGGGTGAATCGCTTTGAAGATCGCAGAGCAATTTCCTGCAAAAGCTCGTGTGGTGAAACGTGGGTCTTGAAGGCGCGCGGATTCCATATCTTTCGTACCAGGGTGCTGAAACGCTGTGCCAGCTGTGGTCGATTTGACATGTCCTTCAGCATGAAATAATTCCGCAATTGAGTGACGTGCGATAGTGCTTGCATGACCACGTTGAAATAGTCGTTTGCCTTAATGTTGTTCATACCAATGACACCTGGAATATATTCTTTGTTCGACAGATCCCAGGACACTTTTGGGTCCTTGTCCAACCGGGCCACCTCTGCTTGGCTCAATCGCGGGTCTACCACGAATTTGATGTCGTCCAGTGATTTCGACATGACCTCGTAACCTTCGGGCAGGACGTAGACTTTCTTCGTCTCCATGTTTACGTATACGTGGTGGTTCTCGTCCAACGCGTGGAAGTAGGCTTGCGATTTGGGGCCTCGTCCCTGGAAGTATTTCCCGCAGACAAGACAGGCATAGACATTTATGTTAGACAAAGTAACGGAGCATAGCTTCTCGAAGTCAAAATCGAGCACTTTCCGGTCTATGGTATCAAGGTAAAGGTCTGTGTAGCCAGCTTCCGGCGCACTCTGCCGTTTCGGCGCGCCAACTGCTGGCTCGTCTTCGTCGTCTTCGCCGTCCAAAGCGCCAGCTTCTGCAAGCTTCGCATTGCCTTTCGCGAGGTGTCCGTTCGCAGTGCTGGGAGGCTCGGGTGTTGTCATCTCCTCATCGTCTACGCGTGCTCGTTTCGAAGCTGGCGACGGCGCATCGACGGCCTCTTCGAGAGGCTCCAACGCCTGTCTCTTGGACATGATTGGAGCAGCGGGAAGTGCAGGGGAGGATGGATTCGCGCAGATCTCGCAGTCGGGCTATGTGTCGTCGGCGGCGTCTCGAAGAACCTGTGATATGCAATTGTCGGAGAGGTACCGCAGTCAAGGCAACAAAAGCCCGTGACGGCGATGGTCTTGGCGACTGATGTTTTTGTGGGTCCGAGCTTCATGCGGCGGGCGCACTTGCCAAAAAGTTCGCGTTCAGGCACCACCAAAACTACCCCACGTTTTCAGTAGATACCCTTTCTTCGCTGTCTATCGTTTGGTCTCGTAATGGTACGGCCATATCCATGCTCCGCTTACCGCCCCCTTCCACTGACTTGCATTTTAGTCATACCAGAACCCCACCCAGATCTTTGCGGAGGACGTGACGGAAGAGAAGGGCGAGAATGCGCGTCTCTCCGCCTTCGTGGGCGCTATTGCCGTCGGCGACCTGGTGAAGAGCACATTGGGCCCCAAGGGTATGGACAAGATATTACAATCTGCGTATGTGTTTTACGAGTCACCATGCGAGCTTTGCTTACAAAGTCTAAAGCTCCACTGGCGAGATCATGGTTACCAACGATGGAGCTACTATCCTGAAAGCGATTGCCCTCGATAACGCAGCAGCGAAAGTGTTGGTGAACATCTCGAAAGTTCAGGATGACGAGGTTGGCGACGGTACTACTTCCGTTACCGTTCTGGCAGCAGAGCTGCTGCGGGAGGCAGAAAAGCTGGTGGACCAGAAGATACACCCGCAGACCATTATTGAGGGTTACAGGATAGCAAGCACCGCTGCTCTGCAGGCGTTGGGGAAGCTCGCTACCGACAACAGCAAGAACGAGGAGGCATTCCGTCGTGACTTGGAGGCCATTGCACGGACAACGTTGAGCTCCAAGGTGCTCAGCCAGGACCGGACGCAGTTCGCGAAGCTTGCTGTCGATGCTGTACTGAGGATGAAGGGCTCCACCGACCTCACACATATTCAGATCATCAAGAAGGCCGGAGGAAAACTGAAGGACTCATACTTGGACGAGGGTTTCATCCTGGACAAGAAGTTCGGTGTCAACCAGCCCAAGCGGATAGAAAACGCAAAGATTCTGGTTGCAAACACGGCAATGGACACGGACAAGATCAAGATCTTCGGCGCCAGGGTCAAGGTGGATTCAACCGGCGCGCTCGCCGATCTGGAGAAGGCAGAGCGCGAGAAGATGAAGGCCAAGGTCGAGCGTATCAAGGCACACGGCATCAACTGCTTCGTCAACCGACAGCTGATCTACAACTGGCCCGAGCAGCTCTTCGCTGATGCCGGCATCTGCTCCATCGAGCATGCCGATTTCGACGGTGTGGAGCGGTTAGCATTGGTCACAGGTGGAGAGATCACATCGACGTTCGACCACCCCGACCAGGTCAAGCTTGGTCACTGCGACTTGATCGAGGAGGTGATTATTGGTGAGGATACCCTGATCCGCTTCTCGGGTGTTGCAGCAGGTAGGGCATGCACCATTGTGCTACGTGGAGCGACGGAGCAACTTCTCGACGAGGCCGAGCGATCTCTCCACGATGCTTTGGCCGTGCTTTCGCAGACGGTCAAGGAGCCCAGGACGACGCTGGGTGGTGGTTGCGCTGAGATGAACATGGCGAAGGCTGTTGCCGAAGCAGCACAGAACGTCGCTGGCAAGAAGGCCATTGCCGTAGAGTCCTTCTCGAAGGCTCTCCAGCAACTGCCCACGATCCTTGCGGACAATGCCGGATTGGACTCGAGCGACCTCGTCACCCGACTGAGGAAGGCCGTGTACTCTGGGCTGACCAGCTCCGGTCTGGATCTTCTCACGCCCGGAGGTGGCATCACCGACATGCGGGAGCTTGGGGTTGTTGAGAGCTACAAGTTGAAGCGCGCGGTTGTTTCCTCAGCTTCTGAGGCAGCGGAGGTATGTGCACGCTATTCGCTACGCGGACTCGAAACGTACTAACAGGCCTCCACAGTTACTACTACGGGTGGACAACATCATACGCAGCGCGCCCCGGAGACGGGAGCGCATGTAGGGGCGCTGTTGCAATGCACAGTACGACGGACACGACTGATCAGATGCCGAAACGACATGGCAGGGGCACTAGATAGAGTGTACAGTACTCGCACAAAGAATATAATGCAGTCAAAAATGGCTTTGTGGGCGTTGCTCGGATGTAGCGTGTACCAGGTCCTGGCTGATGCATGCTCTTGACGCAGTAGCGCGGGCTTACAGGTGCATATCAGCGCAGCGTCCAGGCTCGAGTAGGCAAAAAGCGAAGTCGCGCAAGAGATGGCGCAAGCGACGGTGGTGTCCAAGACGACGATTGGTTTCATGGGGTTCTGGGCTCAGGAATACAGCCGGTTCGAGGCGAGTCCCTCGACAGGCGTCTCACCTGAGGCATCGCCCTGCAGAAAACCTCTGGCTGCAGATCGGGCTTGCTGTAGATTGCCGTGCCGTCATAAGTGTGCAGCGCAGTGCGAAGCGGACACGATCGGCCTGGGATGGGCATTGGGGGGAATTGCATGTGACGTTGATGGCTGGACGGGCGATGGGCGGACAATATGGGCAATATACGATGTGGTGGTCCCCATCCACCCACCCCCCACAGCAGAGGCAATTGGTATGGTGGGCCGGGGGCGCAGAGACTCACGTAAGGCCGGACTTGTCGCTGATGCACCCTCCTGCAGACAACCTGTGTGAGTGGCCGCGGGCACAGCAACAGCCAAGGGTGCGGGCTATGGTGTCACCGTCACTCCTGGCCCTGGGTGTGAATACGGGCAGGCGGGTCTTTGTGTGCAGCGGGCGAGGTACGGTTGCAAGCGTCCAGCGGCCAGCGTCCACACGCACGCACGCACCCCCATCGAGACAGAGGGTTCAGGTATCTACCTAGGTGTATCTATTTGCCGTGCTCGTGCGTGTGCTCGTGCGTGCGGAAGCGACGGTACCTGCTTACTGTGTCTGTGTCTGTGTCTGCGTCCGCGTCTGCGTGTGCGGGCGGGCTGCCACTGGCGCTGGCGCTGGCGCCGTGGCCTTTCTCACGAACCCTGTCGCCCTTAACTGAGTTAACTCCAGGAAGGGGCGTCCAGGGCGGAGTGCGCACATACGCTCTCGGAGAAGTCAGCCCATCCCCCGCCTCTCTCGCCAAATCATTATCTATTCTAGGTCCAGCTCGCACACGCTCGCTTTTCCTTCTCTTCCCATCCTCCCTCATCCCCCGCCGAATGCTCCATCCCCTCCACGCCCCAGGCCTGCCCCAGGCTGCAACAGCACCATAAGGGCCCACCTCCCACACCCCGACATGCCGCGTCGCCGGCCGCCTGGAGCTGGCCCGGCGTTGAGCGCCAAGTTTGTTGCCCTCAACCTCCTTCTCGCACTACCATGGTTATCCACGGCCGCTCAGCAGCAGCAGTCGACGGACCGTGTCCACGGCCGCTCTCCCAGTGAGCGTGGCCGCGTGCACACCATCTTGCACCCCGAACACAACGACGAGCCTAGTCTCGACGGCCTGGACACCGCCGCCAAGCAGCGCGCGGTCACCCGCATCCATGCCAAAGACGAGCGCGCCGTGGGAACCATAGTCCCCTCAGCTCCAGCGTATTCCGCTGTCGGAGCCCAATATGGACAGGACGCAGCCGGCTCCGGTGCTCTGACACCGCCTGGGCGCTCCATCGAAGATTGGACAATTGAGGACTTCATGCTCCTGGCGACTGTCGACGGCCACATACACGCACGGAACCGATACAATGGCATGCAGATATGGGAGCTCGACGTGGGGAGACCCATGCTCGAGACCATCTACAACACCAACAACGACTCCGACCCCACCGATGGCTGGCGTAATAAGCCCTTCATCTGGATCGTCGAGCCCAAGGAGGACGGCGCGCTCTACATCCTCACCCCAGGCCAGAGCAACCCCACCCTGCAAAGTCTCGGCTTGACCGTCAAGCAGTTGGCCGAAGAACTCAACCCCTACGCGAGCGAAGATCCTCCCGTCGTATACACATCCAGGAAGGAGAGCCTCATGCTCGTCGTGGATGCTAGCACGGGACGCGTCACAAAGAGCTTCAGCACGGGCGGCTCCATGAACGTGACCGAGCCGGAAAGCTGTCACACCAAGACACCCGAATACTTCAACGGCAAGCAGCAGCACGAATGCAAAGGCTTCTTCAACCTCGGGCAGACGGAATACATCGTCAGCGTTCATGATAAGAAGACCGGCGAGCACATCTGCACTATAAAGTACGCCGAGTGGACATCGAACACGCGAGATCGAGACTTGCAAACACAATATCTGAAGACAAAGGATGAGATGTATTTGGTCAGTCGATACAACGGCGACGTTATTGCGTATGACAAAAAGCGGAGTAACTTCGAGAAGAACTACGTCTTCCAACAGAAACTGGGGGTGCCAGTCACACGCGTCTTTGACGTCGCACGGAAAGGCGACGACAATGACCCTGACCCAACACTCATCCTCCTTCCTCAGCCGCCCAGCCTGGATCTGGCACAGGACGAAGGGCAGCGCGTATGGTTGAATACTACCGACGCTGGTAGTTGGTATGCTCTGTCAGAAGCCAACTATCCAGCCGTGACCGACGGCGCACCTCCAGCATCATGCTATACTTACGGTCGCTATCCAAATGGAGGCGACCCCTCCATTCTGCCCGAGCGAACAGGGCTTGTGGGTGTGCACAGACTCAATCATCATGAGCCACCTCAGCGCCATCTCATTGATGCTGCACCAACTGAGGACGAGCAGCCGCCGGTCGTTCCGCCAGTCTCGGTCCCTCCAGGTATTCCTCAGCGACCGAAAGAGACCTTTTACTGGACGTTGGATCCACCCAAATCTCCACCTGTGGAGAAGCCATCGTCTCCATGGCCAACCATTTTCTCTATTTCGGTTCCTGGCCTGATCGGTCTGGCCATGACATTATGGTTCATCCAACAACACCCAGCGGCCCCCTTCAAGAAACTGGTTTCTAAACTGAACAAGAATCGAGGACCGGAGACCACTGTTCCCATCACTGTCGAGCAAACACCTGTGCCTACTGTCGAAAAGTCGGAAGAACCCTCAGTTGCTGAACCCGTTGTAGAAGCACCCGAAGATCGTCCCGTTGTAGTAGAAGAGATCAAGGACTCCATCGAAGAGGTAAAAGAGGTAAAGATCACAGACACCGACGCCGCTCAAGAAGTCCCTTCAGACTTGGAGCAGTCGCCTCTCCCAGAGCCGGAGAAGAAGAAGGTGACTTTCGCTGGCTTGCCAGATGACGATGATGAGGAAGACCTCAGTCTTTCGCGAACAACAACCATTGATGCATCTCCTTCTGCCGAAGCGGTCTCCGGTGCGGATGACAACATCACTGCAGTAGACGCTGCATCACAGCCACAAGTTGCCGGCGCTGATGGCACTTCCCCGGAGCAAGGTGCTGCACCCGCGACCCCCAAGAAGAAGAAGACGCATAGAGGAAAGCGAGGTGGCCAGAAAGGCAGGAATCGAAGGCCGAAAGAAGGTGACGAGATTGATCAAATCGTGGACGCTGCAAAGCATCTCAACGAACCCTCTGCTATCCATCCTGACGAGCTGAGCGTTGTCAATGGCGATGATGTGCAAGATGTTTCAAACATCAAGCGTATCGGTAAACTCACCATTGACTTCGACCGACTTCTGGGTAACGGTAGCGGTGGCACGTTTGTGTTTGAGGGCAAGTGGAATGTAAGTAACATCCATGATTCGTATGGTCCTATTCTAACAATGGATACAAGGATCGTGATGTCGCTGTCAAACGCATGTTGCCTCAATACTTTGGACTTGCAGAACAAGAGGTCAAACTGCTTCAGGAGAGCGACCTTCACCCCAACGTCATCCGTTACTTTGATGATGAGAAAGATGAGAACTTCTTGTACATCGCTGTGGAGCTTTGTCAAGCTAGTCTCTTTGATCTGTACAGGGATGGCAGACCCGGGAGTGACCTCACCGATCCTCAGATGCGGCTTGCCACTGAAATCAACGGCAATGTTACTCGAGCGTTGCACCAGCTGGCTGAAGGCGTACATCACCTGCACAGTTTGAGGATCATCCATCGCGACATCAAACCACAGAACATTCTTATTGCGTATCCTCAGCGCAATCAGAAGAATGGTCCACGCCTTGTCATATCTGATTTTGGACTTTGTAAGACATTGCCTGACAACATGAGCACATTGATCGGCACCACCGGAAATGCGGGTACTGTTGGTTGGAAAGCTCCGGAACTTATACTACAACCCAAGGATTATGGATATGGAAGCTCAACTGGCCACTCTCGCGATTCATCTGCCTCGACCGACCCCGTATCTTTAGGGGTGAAGCGTTCTGTCGACATCTTTTCGCTTGGCTGTGTCTTCTTCTACGTTCTCACCAATGGGTCCCATCCATTTGACGACGACGAAGGCTGGGCTCAAATGCGTGAATACAACATCAAGAAGAACAAGCCTTGCCTAGATCGCCTCGAGCTAGGCGTCGACTCAGAGGAACCTATCCGCCTTATTTCATGGATGGTATCCAATCGCCCTGAAGACCGCCCTACCGCCGCAGAAGTGATGAACCATCCCTTCTTCTGGTCTGCTGAGAAACGCCTTACTTTCCTCTGCGATTGTTCTGATCACTGGGAGCGCGAGATCCGCGATCCACCATCGCCACATCTCCAGGTTTTGGAAACTTATAGCGACGAAGTCCTTGATAAGAAACGGAACTTCCTCGGCAAACTAGACCACAGCTTCATCGCATCTCTTGGAAAGCAAAGAAAATACACTGGAGACAAGATGTTAGACCTTCTACGTGCGTTGCGCAACAAGAAAAATCACTACGAAGACATGGAGGAGAGTGTCAAGGCCAAGGTGGGCCCCTTGCCGGATGGTTACTTGCAGTATTGGACGAGCAAGTTCCCGAAACTGCTTATGAGCTGCTTCGACTGCGTGGTAGAGTGTGGATTGCAGAACGAGCCGCGGTTCAAGCCTTATTTTCCGCCGCATTCTTGAGTTATGGATAAAATTACGGGGAAGAGTAAATAGCGGGATATGGTTTTAAATCGTAGGCCCGGAAAGACGCAGCTTGAAGTAGTCGGTGATGTTATTACAGTGCTTGACATTCAGAAGAATATACATACTGTTACCCATTAGGTACACTTAAAAGATGATAATTGTGAAGAGTGAACGTGACGTGCATAATTCGATTACAAAATTGCTTCGTAATCTATCAGGACCAGGACAAATTCAGACGTGGCCATAGTCTTAGCGACAGATCTACCTTTGTTTGTTTTTAGATACAGCGCCCTACGTACGGTGTCGATGAGAAAAGGAAGCCCGATAATACCGTCTGTTCAGAGTGGCAGCCTTACCATCAGGCCAGCCACTTCTCTCTGGTGACGACTGTGCCCCAATTCCATATCGAAAAGCTGACGCGGACAGTGGTCGATATTCAGGCCTCGTTTGAATTCGGGATTCCAGATTCGCCATCTCGGCTGGGGGTTGGGGGTGGCTGTAAGCGGGCAGGGTACATACGTATGTACATGATATGGCTGCCTGGGGGGCAGACATGGTTAGGCGTCCTGGAAGATTAAGGACAGCAGCGTGGAGGGTTGGCCCCGATATATTTTGGTGTCGGTTTGGTGGGGCTGATTGACTGAGTATGAGGGGTGTGGTAAACTGCGTTCAAGGGTTGGCGGGGGTGGGGAAACGGCTGGGTCATCGACTAGGTAGCCCCCACAATCTTTCAATCAATGTCGCAAGAACCTGTACAGGTTATGCCGACTCCAGTTAAAGCCAAATCAACCAAAGGTAAATCAGACGCAACGTATTCATCAACTATGAGTACCAAAGCATTACACCTAGCCCCCACGATGTGACTGGAAGGATGGAACGAAGATTACACCGAGAGGGATCGTCCCCACATGTTTAATTGAGTGGGGGATTTTGTTTAAAAAATTTGGGGATGTATTGCGTAAGGATATGGATTGGCTCGAGAAGGAAGTCAAAAAATTGGTAGCTTAACTCTATTTGTGGTGGTGGTTGATCGGGATAGAACTTGGTGACAGCAGCTAGTGTTGAAAGGAAACGAAAGTTACCCAAGTATTCGTTGAGAGGGTGCACCGGATAATTTATGAAGCTCGTTAGTGTACGTAGTATCTTCCCTCCATAGGTAATACAGCTGAGTATTTTCTGATATCCTTATTTTAAGCTTGCGTCACTCCGTAAGGATTTCATTGAACACCCTGGCAATGTTTCTCTGTCGCTACCCATGGCAAATGACGCTGGGCGGGGGCTGGCTTGCAGAGCGCTAATAGGGCGATACACGACCCCAAAACGATAACAGTGCATGTACGACCTCTCATTGGACTATCTTCTAAATTTCTACATCGTCGCTCGTCGGACATTGGTACAGCCCCGGTGTGTGAAGTATCGGTAATCCCGGCGGACCATTTCCTTGAAAATGCAATGCAGGCACATATTGCCGACGTGCCTTGCAATACCTGATAAATCTTGTTTTTCCCATTTTCCATTCATTGCCAATAGTCCGTATACGAACTCATGGCCAGTGACGATTTGCGGCGTTTTTATCGTGCATTACCCATTCCACAGGATCAGAAATATATTCGGCTATTGCACGTACACCAGTCTTGCAATCCAGAAAACATTCACGAGACCATTCGTTGCAGTCTTACTGTAGAAAAACTTCGCAAAGATCGATATTCTGCCCTTTCATATGTTTGGGGCGCGGTTCTGGATCCGCCAAACACTATCGAATGCGGTGGGGTTAATATACCTGTTAGCACCCAGTGTCTTTCTGCTTTGCAGAGACTACGTGCTAGACTCGGAAGCTTTACGATTTGGATTGACGCAATTTGTATCGATCAGGAAAATGGTGAAGAGAAAGCACAGCAGATACCCATGATGAAGGATATCTATATGACAGCACACACAACGTACATTTGGCTTGGGGAGGGCAGTCCTACGAAAGATAAGGTTATGCAATATTTTTCCCAGGCGGGGCTTTTAGAATATTACTTCAGTCCGAATGACGAGGAGGCCGGCTGTCGTGTTCTAGCTCGACCTTGGGCAGCAGCCATGTACTTTACGAGAAGAAAATTAACAGTGGGTGGTTGTCTCATCCCTACACAGTCCGGTACGTCGAAGAAATTTATGACAAGAGATCCGTATTTTGACATTTGACTGTGACAGGGAAATCTCGCCGCCGGAATATGTTCTCCTGGTTTTTGAAGCCGAAGCTTTCTTTTCAAGATCTTGAAGAGATACTCTATTGTCCGTGGATCACGCGCATATGGACATACCAAGAAGCTGCTCTAAGTCGGAATCCCATCGTAGTCTGTGGTTCCAATCAGATTCCCTGGTATCGTTTTGCGCATTGTTTGGTTTTTCTACGTACAGCAACTCAAATGGAGGCCAAAAACCTGCAGCCATGGTTAGAAATTATTGCTACTCGAGCTGCGTGCCAGGCCAAGGCTGGTACTGAAGACCTTTCTTTGAAACATCTGGATGATTACAGGAAGTTTTGTAGATCTGTGTGGGGTATACGGATCAAGATTGCTAGGTGTGTTCTTATACCACCATCACTTATATTGCTCGGCGGCCTCGTCATCGCAGTCGCATTTCTCGTGATCGTTAAAACTCGATCTCCTGGTACTTCAGCCTTGGCGTCATTTATACCTTGGCTTCTAGGCTGGATCTCCCTTGTCTTGGCCGCTGTACGATTGTCTTTGCCCACGAGAGTGAGGTCGTCGATACCCGAGTTTCAAGAGAACAAAGCATACGACAGGCTCCTCGACACTTTGTCATCGCGATCAAGCACAGACCCGAAGGATATGAGTTTTGCCCTACATACGATTCTTGAAATGTCAACGCAGACTGGCATGGACTTGCCCGCTATTGACTATAGCTTATCCAAGCGTCAGGTGTACCAGATGATGACAACGTATCTTATTCATGGAGATCAATCACTACGCATCTTGCTCTTAGCGGCGTCGAACCAGTGTCCGAATGCACCGTCGTGGGTGCCAGACTATTCCCAACCCCTGAAACGACTGGCAGAAGTCTACGATCTTGAGACAAAAGGCAATCATCCCTCAAGGAAATCCAGACCGTACTTCCGCCTTGAAGAAAATTCGAATGTTCTCGTAGTCAAAGGGTTTGAGGTCGACATAGTCGATTCACTCTCGCATTTTCACAATACTGTAACCTTGGACCATCTTCCGAATTATGCGTCACATGAGAATAATTTGAAATTACTATTAGAATGGTTTTCTTTCTACATCATGCGATGGAAACGTTCTAAGACGATTTTGTTCGCATCGATATACCCGTTCGCCAAAGCAGGAGACATCGAAACGCCCGAAACTCGGACCGATGGAAACATTCCTTTCTATGAGAAGATAATAATTTCCACATGCCCCTCGGTTCATAGGTCGAAGATGGAAGCATACATTGCCACCCTTAGTTCCGTCTCCTCAGTTGCCCTCCAGTCAAGAAAAGATTTTGGTGCATCTACGGTTTGGGCACGGTTGAGACGTAAGAATCTACTTGAAACACACTTCCAGGTCATCAATGCTCTTTCTCGGGAAAAGTTTACTATATTCAAAACGGCAAATGGTTATCCTGGCTTTGCCTTTGGTGATATTCGAAAGAACGATAAGATACATATCGTATCGGGACTTCCAGTACCGTTATTGTTAAGACAAACTGATGCGGCCTTACGAATTGTATCAACATGCCATGTCGCTTGCAGCTGTGTACGGATGAGAGAGATTAGGCCACCTTCATGTTTTCATAATGGTAATGTGTGGAACACTCACCTACACTCACCTCTCGAAAGACCTCCAGCTGCCAAAATCCTACAATCAGACAACTCTTCGGTTGAGCAATTAGAAAAAATTCCAAACGCCCCCGTTATAAGACGGAGCACGATGCCCAACACATTTGATGAAGACGCATGTTATTACGTCGAACAGAAGCGTTCTAGACTTGACCGAATGATTTTGCCGATAAGAACCCCTGCTGGAGAGGACGTAAGGACATGCGAAGGAAACAGCTCATTGGAGTATACAAGAGTTTTGGAAGATGCACTGCCTGATATCCTCATTTCCTAGCTACCTGCCTTTTTATATTCGTGATTCTCTCGGTTAAGATACCCAACCAATCCATTTTTCTACCTATTGTAGGTGTTAGCCAACAGAGCACAGGACCTATTGTGTCAATATTTTTGTTAAAGTTGCAATGACCTAATGATATCGTACCGACAACAGCCACATAGCAAATTATAACAACACACATATCAGACAGACAGATCACAGAAGAACAATGCACAAAACATGGACAAGGAAAACGTGGTGTTTACTAACTTTGAATTCTAATCCCGAGTCTTCTCTGGCGTGTAGAGCAAAATCGTCCCTCTCTTCTCACCTTGCACCACAAGTTCTCTCACTTCCTTCCATCCATACTTGACGAATATCGGTTTTGACGTATCTTGGGCCTCAACATAGCATTCTAAGCCCTCTTCGTCACCATGTTGCATACCCCATTTGACTAGTCGCCCTGCGCATCCCCTCCCTCCGTGAGCAGGATGGGTGGCCAAAACATCGAGATCTGACAAAATCACCATCAGTAAACCATCAAACAATATTCCAGGCCAGTTCAGCCCCAGGAATTGCACCACATACGATAATATTTCTTATCACCCATAACCTCCGTCACTTGCTTCTCTTTCACTACTTCCAGGTCTTTGATAAGTTGCCTGTTGCACTCCGCTGGGAGCTCATCTGTCATCAGAAGGTCTGTGAATCCGCTTTTCGTTCGTTCTTCCTTGGTGTGAGGCTTTGTCCATTTTGCGAAGGCGATAATTTGCTCTTCCGGTGGCAGCTCTGTGTCGACAATTTTGGTGAATATTAAAAATGGATCGTGCTGGAAGCTGTGCAGTGCGCGCTTTTTGCGGAAGGCATTGACGACTGGGGTGTCTGGGAAGACATTGATCGGGGAGGGAGTGCCGAAGGCTGCGGCAGAGATACGGACGATGGCTGGTACGTCGTCTAATGTACAAACCTCAAGGTTAAGAGGCATGGTCGTTAAGGAGGGGTTGGTAGAATTCACACTAACAGGTGCTGCACCAGGGACGCGGAGACGAGTGTAGGAGAACTAATGCTTGCTTCTGTACAGTGTGCATATGTATTCCAGTGCGCCACAGTTTTGTAGACTTCAGGCAACAACAACAGTTGTAAAGTCGGAGTTCACACAGAATCAATTAACACATTCATAGTATAGCTTTAGACCAATAGCGGCTAATTCTCATATTCAAAAGGCAATATTCCGAACACCGTCTTCAACTCCGGGTGTAGCTCAATTCGGCTTAGCTCATATGAACTCCTCGCCGCTCACACTGCATCTGAACGTCTCTTAACCTCTGGGATCAAGCTTCCTTACGATATCATTGCTCAAAAACCTTTGTCGTACTTACATTGATCCTCGACCAGCTCTTCCGCGAAGTGAGAGCTGTGAAGAACTTCATCGGCCAATACACATGATAAAGTACAAAAAAGGGTATTGGATCTTCGAGTGTGAACGTTCCATCGCGCCAATTGATAACATGTTCCCAGAAGTCGGTCATTCTGTCAATTACTTCTGAGAAAGTTGTAATGCCGCAGAGTAGATCGAGTATGGGAAGAAGTATCAAAGCGACCAAATCATGGCCAAGCCAGTAGTAAGACGACGTTGGAGAGTGAGGGCTGACTATCTCCATTTCAGAGGATTGCGAAGGCGAGAACACAGAAAGATATGCCGAGGCCATCTGCGGTGTAGAAGAGAATAGAACCACAGCCGTGTGAGCACGGGGATTACATTCAATTGGAAACAGCTCTGAAGTCGTTCCTTCACCTTCGGCCAGGAAATCGAAGCTGAGATGGCCAGAGAAGGAATCTCCTCCATCTTGCGCCACACGCTGTGTGAATCTGAGCATCTGTTGAAACAGATCTGATGAAGGCGGTATAGCTTCGTAATGCATAAGCAATTCGGAGGACGGACAGCACGTAAATGCCACGACACGCCCTCGGATGACGAGCGCATGAGTGCAGTACTCCGCACCAGATATAAATTGTTGAACCTGGAACGGATTTTCCGTCGATATCTGGAGATTCTTGACGTGCGCTATCGTGTCCTCCCGCTTCTCGAAGGGCAGTAGAGTCATCATGTTCGCCCTGGCGCGGTCGTCCACCCCAATAGGTTTGAGAATGAACTTCTTCTTGTCTATACCTTCCTTCCTCTCCTTCGTCAATACTTGTATGACTTCATCTGGAGATGTGCATCGATGACTTTCAGGAATTGGCAGGTCTAGCGACGTGATATAATCGATGAACTGATCCTTCTCATGCAACCGTTCGACAACGTCGCTCCTGAACTGTATCGCTTGGAAGTTCGCGCCTCTCTGTTTCTCCGCTAATCGTACGACTTCGCCATCTTCCACAGCTGCTACGACGCTCGAGCAACTGATCCATAGGTCGACACTTTCGCTCTTGATCACATTAAGCAACGAGTCGATGTACGGTTCTGCATCGCTTCCATCCGGTGGCGTGAGTACGTAGAACTTCGTGAGCGAACTAGAAAAGCGACCTGGTGATATAGCAGACGTATCGGCGCCGATGATTCTGTGTGGCGTATTCTGGGCCAATACACGGGCTATAGTAAGACCCTTAGTCATAGAGACTCCAGTGACGAGAATGGTTTTGCGTTCGGACGCATCGCGCAGAGGAAGTGGTTTCGGCTGTGGGAATAGCCTGTAATACACAAGACAACATATTGTCAGTGTAGCTGATACAGGGAACGTAATGAAGCTCAGCAGTATGAGAAGAATATTTTTAGGCACGTGACGGTAGTAGAAAGGGTCCGCGGTGGTTGGCGCCATTATGCAAGAACGTGACAACGCGACCCGACGCGCCAGCGGCAATTTTTTGTAGGTAAAAATAAATAGAAAGAGGGGTAAGACGATGAGGTACATATGTCTAGACCAGTTGTGCCATGCAAGGGAAGCGGCTTGCACAATAGTCTACACGTCATCGTTACCGCTCGACCCGTGGTAATGTAAATATCATGCAGGTGCAGGAAGTAGAGAACGGTTAGCACTGTGGGTTACAGTCCCTCGCGCGAGTGCTAGGTGTGTAGTGTTTACTTTTGCGGGGTATGAGGGTTTTTCGAAGTGCATGCACTTCTGTCTCACATTGAGGATGTGAAAGTGGTTAGGAGGCATAGAAAGGCATTGAGTATTATCATCACTAGAATCAAGCAGAGAAGGATATAGAGGAGCTTTCTAGTAAAAATATTATGGCTTTCTAACTATATAGAGCGATATCTCGATTATTTTTCTTCGCCAACGCATCTCGTTATTTCGACGCCATCCTATCGATTGTTAGCTATGGTCTGTCACAACAGCACAATTAACATACCGGCACACCTGTGGGCTCGTAGCTGTTGACCAGTTTGCTCTCATATACCAAGTTTGGATTTCCAGGGCTTTTACTGAACTTCTCCGACGCGTACCTGTTGGCGTACTGCTTCACAGTCTTTTCCGCAATCCCTTGAGTACTATCACCATTGGGTTCCCCGCAATAATTTTTCTTCTTGTCCGCTACACTACTGCGGACATACTCTAGGTATGGTGGATTTCCGGGCTTTATAACATTGTCTGCTGCAAGTACTGAGCCAGGTGTAATCAAGCCAAGTTCCTCACAGAGCTTCAAATCTGTGGTATACGCAGGTTTGTAGTGATCGAGGAACATCAGATCGATGTGCTTGAGAGCTCCCGATTCGTATAACCGCGCGAGTGATTCATCGCTAGACCCAACCACAACCTTGACGATATCATCAAGCCCAGCCAGATCGACTAACGACGAGATCACGGCTGCGAACTCAGGGTTACGTTCAAAGCTGAAATACTGTTTCCCGCCAGCTTTTCGTACTGCGTCGGCATAAAGAATACATGAGTAGCCCACGTAACCACCCAATTCAACCTAGACATACTATTAGACAGTTTGAATGCAGAGGCACACTGGAACCACAAACCATCGTCTTCGGCTTGATATCTGCAATCAAATCACAGACAATACGTCCTTTGTCCTCGCCCACGTTCATCAGGTACTTTTTTGTCCTCCCAAATTCATCAATGGCCGCAAGAACATCTTTGGGAGAGCCCCGAATCTGGTCGATTTTAGGATGTGAGTATACGAAGTGTAGAAGCTCGATTTCGCGACCATCGTCAAAGAAAACATCTTCCTGTGGCGCGTACGCCTTCGTCTGATCGAAACTACCCATTGCAATGTTCAATTCAGAGTTTCCTGAAAGTGCGGACCCTGGCGGACGCGTTCGACGCATATGCCAATTTTCGAACGCGTCGATATTAGCGAAGGGTTCACATGCCGATGACGGAAGTGGTTTGGGAACTACCATTTCCCCTTACGCGATGCCAACCCCACACAATGTAAACGTCAGGGTTATGTATACACATTTGTAACTACGCCGTCCATCTTCCCTGCGCACGTCACAGCTGTGAGACGGCAGCTCTCGTATATGCAATGAACCGCGGCTGTCCCTTGAATGCCCATGTGCGGTAGGTGCTTTGTGCGGTCTACTGCGTACAAACCCTGCATGATCTCCGTTTTCATAAATTCAATCCTCCTATATCCCGCCGGAATGCTCCCATCTGCGTTAATTGGTTGTGGGTTCCCCACGTGGAGTCTTGACGTTGGCGTTGAGGGTCTCTGTCGTCAATGACTTTATATGCCATCTCGCTTGCCAGAAACGGTCAGGGTTTACAAAGAACTACGGCGATTTCACTTATCCTGTTCAGGCTCAAACAATCGTGAATCTCTCCTTCATCGGATCGTGACTCGCATCTACCCGAAGCGGGAGCTAAGATCTTGCAGAACGTCACAATCAGAATCTGATCGTAAACTCGCTTATCCATTTAACTATGACGGCTCTTACAGGGAAGGGGGACTAGCAATAGGCTAGCTTTCAACGACGAACGAATTGTACGCAAGTACCTCAATACATGGCTAAGATCGCCAGCACTCGAAGAAGGGCCGCAAGGCGATGAAATTATGCTTGCGGCACTGCCCCGCTAAATCTCTCAACGCTACCCACAACGAATTGCGTGAGATATCACACTACCATCATTAGCGTATCAAGAGAAGCCATTCCTGTTCCTGACAAGTACTGTGCGGTAGCGCCTCTCTTTGTTCGTCTAGGATGCTGAACCGAACAAAATGCATGACAAGAGGATGATTTCCATGTGCCGGAACGAGTTAACCCAAGATCCAGACCCATAGCTTTCCTGACTGGATATGTGGTTTCATCATGTCCACCCCATAGAAGCCTAGGCAAGCGGAGCACGGAAGCTTAGCCTTCAGCTTGCAAGACAAGGATTACGACTACCAAGCAATGATCCAGGAGGCTGCGTTGAGTTGACGTTACCGATCGGTTTCCGGCAAGCTTGAACCAATGAGATACTCGTCTGTGGGCATGAACAGGCTGCGGCCTGGATGCGTCAATGAGATCAAGCCATTTCCCTTGTTATATAGAGTGGACGGTCCGCGTGCGTTTTGGGCTTTGTAGCAGATATCAACTATCTCTTCTCAATTACCGTTCTTCATTTGTTCATTAGTCACAATGTCTGACCTCAAAGCTTCCGTTGTCGAGACGAAGAATGGCTTCCACGTCGAGGGGTATGAGAAGAGTATGTGAACCTGCAGCACGGGCAAAAGCCCGAGGTCGAATTGACCACCGTGCCATCTTACTGACCTGGACCAAACAGTCGAATATGATTTCACATTCCTGGATGGAGTGTTCAACCCGCAGAACAAGCAGCTTGCCGATTGCTACAAGCGATGGGGCCGCGCTCTTGCTATCATGGACCTGAACATCTACAACCTGTATGGAAAGCAGATGGAGCAGTACTTCAACCATCATAAGCTGGAGTTGAAGATCCACAAGACGAGGATTGGAGAGAAGGCAAAGTCCATTGACACGTTCTTGAGCATCGTGGACTCTATGACCGATTTCGGCATCATCCGCAAGGAGCCGGTCTTGGTAGTGGTTTGTGACTAATCCTCTGAATTGAATATACAAATTGCTGACTGCCGCTAGGGAGGAGGTCTAGTCACCGACGTCGCTGGGTAAAGCCATGCCATTGGTCCAATAGCCTAAGAGCATATCTAAGGCACTCTGGCCTATTAGCCTCTTCAGAGCATCTCGCTAACTTACATCTATAGATTTGCATGCGCTGCGTACCGAAGGAACACAAACTTCATCCGCATCCCGACTACTGTCATCGGATTGATCGATGCTTCTGTGAGCATCAAGGTCGCCGTGAACTACGGCAACTACAAGAACCGTCTTGGAGCATACCATGCTCCCATGCACACCTTCCTCGACTTCACATTCCTGCGAACTTTGCCTGAGTCGCAGGTACGGAACGGTTTCGCAGAGTTGATCAAGATCTCCAGTTGTGCCCACCTCCGAACATTTGATCTCCTTGATCAGTACTGTGAAAAGTTGATCCAGACAAAGTTCGGTCGTAGTGATGATGCAACCGATGAGGTTCGCAAGGCTGCGGATGAGATCAATCGCTCTGGCATCCACGAGATGTTGAAGCTTGAGACACCCAACCTTCATGAGATTGGCCTGGACCGTGTCATTGCCTACGGCCACACATGGAGCCCACTGCACGAGGTCAGTGCATATAAACGGTCAACACGAATCACATGACTAACAACAATACAGCTTACTCCCGATATCCCCCTCCGCCACGGTCATGCCATCTCAATTGATATGGCATACTCCGCAACACTGGCCAATGGCCGCAAGCTGATGAGCGATGAGGAACACCACCGAATACTGAAGCTATTCTCGCGTGCCGGTCTATCCATGGATCACGAACTCTTCAATGAGGAGATCCTTGAGAAGGCCACGGCGGCCATCCTGAAGACCCGAGATGGTATGCTGCGAGCGGCCGTTCCCAACCCACTCGGAAGCTGTGTCTTCCTCAACGACGTCACTGCGGATGAGATGAACGCTGCACTACGACGACACAAGGAGATCATGAAGCAGTACCCTCGCAACGGTGAAGGTCTCGATGCTTTCGTGGACGCCAGCGACACTGGCTATACTCTCAATGATCAGCCTGTGGAGGACGCTATGAATGGCAAGAGCAACGGCATCGCTCAGAAGGTAGCCAATGGTCTGCCCAATGGGCTGAAGGAAGTATTGGCAAACGGTTATGAGAATGGATACAGGAACTGAGTGGGTGTTGAGAATGCGTTGACGCATCACGATGAGACGACGATGAGATACCGCGCTAGGCTACAATAGCTGATAATCGCAACCTCGAAAACTTTCCTTTTCACTTCTTCATACAAAAGTCTGCATCAGGTGGACTGAAATACCAGCAATGCTATTTTTTATGCTGTCACAGACCATTTCCCATCTCGTGCCTGCCATGCTGTGATGCCACAATTAAGCTCTCCAACATGGGCGTATCCTGTTCTCAGAACAGCGTTCACTGGGGGTACATATTGGCAGGCATAGCAACGGCCAGCATTTGAAGAGTTTGCACTGTTCATATGCATCACATCATATATATTCTGCAAATTGAGATGTCCTCCATAAAATCGACACCGACGCCCCATCGCCATCAATTAAGTTGACCCACGAGACGCCAGCTTCCTACAGGAGTATTTTGTTCTCCGGAGCCACGCCACCGTAAGGTGACTGGCAACCAAAAGCCAGAGTTGTGCTGATGGTCGTGGCTGGCTCCGTTGTTTTTGATCAAAGGAGAGAAACTGGGTGCGGGTGCAGCGAAGATTTTATGGGAAATTTGTGCCAAGCCGCTAGTACTAGATCACGTAAAACCACCACAGTGCCGCGCCTCCACCCACACGTACAGCCCTACCACGAAGCTTGCTACACGATCAGCCAGAACACATATGTTCCATATTGTTATAAACTTTCGTATTCATAAAACAATGTGTTATCTTAGAACAGGGTATTGCAACCAGATTTAGCGAAGACGCAGCAACAGAATGTGGCATCAATCGTAAAGTTTCATTTGCTGATGGCCCTAGCCGTAGGTCTATACATCTATGACTTCTGGCCATTGGCCTAAGTGACTAGCACTTGTATCATATCGTTTCCAGTGACCCAGTGGCCTTGCGTCCTTCGTGACCAGATCACTAATACGAAGGCAGAACAGACTGCTTCTTTGTAGCTCTTGAGTCCATTCAGGCAGTGGCTTCAGCGTTGCACGCCGAAGTGCTGCCGTCTCCAACATCCTACCCACCCTAAGGCACCTTGACGTTTACGTCATCCTCATAATCCAGATCTTTCACACCATCTTTCGTTATGACCTTGACTATGACACCCTTAAAGTCGATCGGTAGACGTCGCTTGAGTTCCTCAGTACACATACGCAAGATCTTCATGCCCTGCTCGAAGTCGATATCGGGGTGGTGATGTTTGTCTAGAAGCGAAAGGCAGTAGTACTGGGCGTATCCGTGTGCGGCATACGGCACTGGGGCCAGACTCGCCAGGTAGTCGATCCAGTACAGGGTGGGCTTGTCCGCAATGTTATCATATCCTCCAAGCAACAGGTTCACCGTGTAGGGCCGCCTTGAGCGCAATGCTCGTGCAAGCTCTCCTCTGACGAAGTTGGCGGTCGCGGAAGGTGATAGCTCCATGCCGTTGCGCATCGAGTACAGTTGGACGTTCGCTTGGATGTACTCCGCGAATTGCACTGATCTTAGGGTTAGATCAATCCCTTCAAGTGCTACCGACATCTTTGAACGTACCAGTATCACCAGCCTCTCCCGAGAATGCCATCAGTGTGTGCTTGTTGAGCTCTCGCGTCTTGTCGTCGGATGCCTTCAGGATGGTGGCACCCCGCATGGCGGCTTTGGATGCGGCGATGAGGGTGAAGTCCTTGCCCGTGATCCCTAGAAGCACCTCCCTGTAACCATGTCAGTGATATCCCAAAGCCAGGTTGGCTGCGGCGGCATACATGATGATGACAGCTTCACTTCGCTTCTCGTTCGGCTTCGCTAAATTCTACGGTCGGTGGAGGAGCTGTTTACAGCACACAAATCGGCGAGGAAGCTTGGGCAGAGGCGCGGGATGGAGACGTAGGTCGACGGCGTGGGCTGGTTGGGTTGGTGGTGAACGCGGCCGGAGCTGCCTGCGCCAAGGCCATAGCTCTCGATTGGGGTTAGGCCGATTGAAAGTCACGTGGTTTATTGTGCCCCGGGGCCCATGAGCGAAGGCAAGAGCACCTAGGTAACCCCCGAAGCCAGACCTCCCAGTACTGCAGCATCTCCTTACTTGTAAATTGGATTCACGGACCAGCAGGCACATGATTCGAGCGCTAGGTCTTTCCAGAGGAATCCGTCGGGAACAGCTTCGACGCTGAAGTCTACTGCACGGAACCCTCGCAATGGACGCCCTGCATGCACGTCGCCCACTCAATAGCGTTTTGTCGGGTCATTCGATAACGCTTCTTACGACCCTCCATTGACCGGCCACACCTCGTCTTACAGTCCAACTCCGGCCGCGCTCTCGAGGATAAGGCTGACAGTAAACAAATTACACTGACCCTGTTTCATTGCCATTCAGGGTCTAGCTAGAGCTTGCAGAATCCGAGTGCGGCGCTCCGGACCAACACTGGAACAAACAGAAGCTCGTGTTGCCATGCATTGGATCCACAGCGGTTGCTCTAACAACTTGGCGGCCGTAGTGAGACTGAATTGATGCAGCTTCTGCCATCTTCCACGGCCGCGAAGCGCGTTGGCCAATGACGCGCCGGTCCCAACATGGCTGCGCAGAAGCAGAGTGCCCCGCCAAATAAGTGTGTGCCCCTCAACAACAGACTCCTTCTCACATCACCTCACCTCTCCATCATTAGTTGACCATTTGACTACAAGAAACTTCAACGTAAGTCAATTGAGCTCTTGCCCATCTCATCCGCGGCCGACGGCCTATCCCACAGCTCCATCCACTTCGGACGCCGGCCAGTGTGCCGTTCTGGACTGCGATTGCCTTATCCACAGAACTGCTTTTTCTGCTCAGGGATCCACGCTCTGACTGAATCTTTTTACCATCACTTGACATCGCCCCGCCGCCCAGCTATATATCCCGCAGGCTTTGCCCAAGCTTACCTGTCTCCCAATTGCTTTCTTGTCGACCTACAGCTGACCCCGCCTACACAGTCAACATGGCCATCACCAAGATCCACGCTCGTACCGTATACGACTCTCGCGGTAACCCTACCGTCGAGGTCGACCTCGTCAGCGAAACCGGCCTGCACCGCGCAATCGTGCCTTCTGGCGCCTCCACTGGCTCCCACGAGGCCTGCGAGCTCCGCGATGGCGACAAGTGTAAGTAGATGCAGCGAGAAGGTTGGGTACGCCCTTGCAGGCCTCTATCTCGGTCCTTTGTTCCAAGATGCGCATTGGCAAGGGTCAAAATCCAACCATCTTTGCGACATCCTCATGTATGCAGAATGTGTGCTGACTCTCACGCCAGCCAAGTGGGGTGGTAAGGGTGTCACTAAGGCCGTTGCCAACGTGAACGACATCATCGCACCTGCTCTCATCAAGGAGAAGATCGATGTCAAGGACCAGTCCGCCGTCGATGAGTTCCTCAACAAGCTCGATGGAACCAAGAACAAGGAGAAGCTCGGTGCCAACGCCATCCTCGGTGTCAGCATGGCTGTCGCAAAGGCCGCCGCTGCCGAGAAGGGTGTCCCGCTGTACGCCCACATCTCCGACCTTGCCGGCACCAAGAAGCCCTACGTTCTTCCCGTACCCTTCCAGAACGTGCTCAACGGTGGTTCTCACGCCGGTGGCCGTCTTGCTTTCCAGGAGTTCATGATCGTTCCTTCGGAAGCTCCTTCCTTCAGCGAGGCTATGCGCCAGGGTGCCGAGGTCTACCAGAAGCTCAAGGGTCTTGCTAAGAAGAAGTACGGACAGTCTGCCGGCAACGTCGGCGACGAGGGTGGTGAGTACAATATTTGAAGGGTTCCCAAGCGAGTCAAACGCTTACAACGTATTCACAGGTGTCGCTCCCGATATTCAGACTCCTGAGGAGGCCCTTGACCTCATCATGGCTGCCATTGAGGAGGCCGGATACACTGGCAAGATCAACATCGCTATGGATGTTGCTTCCAGCGAGTTCTACAAGACCGAGGAGAAGAAGTACGACTTGGACTTTAAGAACCCCGACAGCGACAAGAGCAAGTGGCTCACCTACGAGCAGCTCGCTGAGCTGTACGTCTCCCTGGCCAAGAAGTACCCCATCGTCAGCATCGAAGATCCCTTCGCCGAGGACGACTGGGAGGCATGGAGCTACTTCTTCAAGACCTCCGACTTCCAGATTGTTGGTGATGACTTGACTGTCACCAACCCTGAGTTCATCAAGAAGGCTATCGAGCTCAAGTCTTGCAACGCTCTTCTCCTCAAGGTGAACCAGATCGGTACTATCTCAGAGGCTATCCAGGCCGCCAAGGACGCATTTGGCGCCGGTTGGGGTGTCATGGTCTCTCACCGCTCTGGTGAGACCGAGGATGTTACCATCGCCGACATCGTCGTTGGTCTCCGAAGTGGACAGATCAAGACTGGTGCGCCCGCACGATCTGAGCGTCTGGCCAAGCTCAACCAGATCCTCCGCATTGAGGAGGAGCTTGGCTCAAACGCCATCTACGCTGGCCAGAACTTCCGCACTGCCGTCAACTTGTAGAAAGAAAGCGGTACGCCAAACAGGTCTGCCTTGGAATAGGAGAAAATCTGTAGAATCACGAACATAGTTATGAATATACGCCCAATGAGGTAATGTCGAAAGCAAAAAAGCAATCGCAACCATCCACAATCATGTTCCCTAAAGCACTCAAGTGAAAAAGAAAGCCATCCATCATGTTCGTTCTCTCCTTTCCTTGACGTCAGTCTGGTCGTGCTTCTCTTCGCAGTGAAATTCTCTCAAAATGGACATTGCTCGACAATCTTACGGTAAACCGATTTCGTCTGATTCTACTTGATAATACTCATGCGGGAATATCACTTGTACCACTAAGATGTGACTCGAAGTGGCCCTTCCGTGCGGCATGCCATCCTCTGGCACCTCCGCCACCTTAGCTGAATGTGCCCAATCACTTCACAACCACGGTGATTCGCTATCACATTTTCTCATCGTAGTGTTTCGAAGCTCGGTCATCAGTGTCTCCCGCTTCCCGCATGCGGCACATGCATTTGCGTTCTCCTGCGCCTACATTGTGCAGACAGTGGCCACGCGCACCTCACAAGAACAAAGCCACGAGCATCAGAAATCATCGGCCTTGTTCTATTGTTACTTTTCGCCGTCTACCTTTAATCCTAAGCTTCTAATTTCGTTCAAGAGAATCCTTTGTTGGCACGGCCACAACAACGCCCGTGAAATCATAAATTAGAAGTCAGTCCCACAATGCCATCATCAGATTCGTTGCTGATTTCCGACTACAATTATCAGTAGACCTTTACATTTTCATCTAACAATCATTGCTCACGGGGCATAGCAGGCCTAGGCACCACTGCCGGATCTTTTATAGTTCATCACTGCAAGCTGCAGTTACACAGCCTCTATACATTCACAATCAAACGTAGACCAGTAAGCGAAAGATCAAGTCATCTTCATATCATACCCTCGCGTACGCCTTTGTTTTCTCGTTCGAGCATTTCACAGTAATTCACAATCAATCGACCCGCTCAATTCGTATCACATTAGCTTCCGATCCTAAGGCCGTAAACAGCATGACTGACAATAAGACAGGAGGTCTTGTTCGCAACGCGTTCTCACGAAAATCGAAATATCTTAGGCGCAATTCACGGGAGAGCAGGTGGATTCGTGCTACGCCTAAGGTAGAAGCAAACGTGGCAAGGCGCCCTCAGATCATGCATCCGAAGTCCTTAGCAATAAGCTCCAAGGCATTTCCTAACACGCCTTTGGAAATAGACACCGGAAGTATATTTTCGTGGGACCCTTCCAGTAATTTAAATTCCCCCAATCGACCACTCACTCAACATGATATTGACCAAAAAGAATGGCATACAGGTACAACCGGCAAAGCAAAGGCACGAAGGCACTCTTCCCCGATTTCTCCTATTGGGTTGGGTATTAGTATTCAGCAGAGATCGCTGAATTCATCATCAACTGATGGTAGTCATCCTCGTTTCTATTACAAACAAGTTACCAATGGGACTCCAGGGTTGAAAACGAAATCGAAACCAAAGTTTTTCGGTCTTCCCGCTAACCCCAAACCAGGCTACCAATGGAAAGAATATAGACCACTTCAGAAGGCCCAAAACGAGCCTCTTGAGGAAGTGCCCAAAAATGTTGGCTGGGATCACATCCGTTTTGACACAGATGATCTCAACCGACAAAGGGATGCGAGCGCCGTATCAAACAAGACCTCATGGCCCGAATCCGGTGCCAACATCAACACCAAAAGTAAGCGTAGCCAATCCAATCAAGCATACATGAACAAGTTCCACGGTGTTACGACGAAAATTGCTAAAGTATACAAACAAGGTCCTAAAGGTGAGGGACAGAAGCTGTGGAAAAGCCTTCGAAATGGGAGGCGTGCAGCAATGGGCAAGCAAGATTCCAACAGTCTTTATGCCCGGAAAAAGGACACTCAACTTGAACAGCTCAACAAAGTTTATGCTGCCAGCACTGAATTCCCAACTCCCAAACCAGTCATCTCGGATCCGTTGCCTATTCCAACAACGTTGACTTATTCGTCCAAGTCTAAGAACGCCCATTCACCGCCGAAGGTAACAACGCGTACTATGCCTTCTCCTCTTCAGTCCCACCCAGTACCTCCCCCAATCCCGGCTCGACCAGAGTCACTAGGTTTCCGGAGGTCACCAGTACCGGTGGAGTCTCTCAGAGACTCGATGTTCATACCACCTATCACCAGTGATGTGGTATCAATGTCATCTTCTCGTACGGCCAGTATTCCTATCATGTTAACACGTAGAATGCAGACGGAAGCTGCACGTACTCCTGACAAGAAAACAGAGGAGAAAAAATTGCCACCCCGCCCGGCACCTGCACCAGGTGAAAGAGAGCCACCAGAGGTAAAGGATCAGGCGAAAATGTACAAGTTGCGCGTAGGTATCAGCCCACCCCAGTCGCATGCATCGACTTTTGGTCCACCGTTCAGACCTGCGGCTGCGGCGGCCGCGGTGAAAGCGACCAATGCTCCAAATCAGTCGACTCTCGCAGTAGGTCCAGATTCTCGTTTCGCGCATAAAGTTCCAGCATCCAACACCCAAAGTAACCTAGTACATTTCGCGTCCTTGGACGACCGCTTGACAAGGCATCGTCTTGGTAAGCCAAAGGACAAAGAGAAAAAGCATCGTTTCGCCGATGCTGTCTTCCATTTCTTTGATACCCCTGTTTCGAACCAAGCAACCCGCTCGAAAGAGGTACCTGTCTTAAAGCACCCGAAAGAACTCATCACTAACATTGTCTCCGCCCGCCAGGAACGAGCACGCATGAAGCACGAAGAAAAGCTGCAGCAACTCAAACAAGAGATTGGCTACCCAAAACCTATCGATATCGAGGCTGCGAGTGCCGCACCACCCATCCCTATCAAAAGTCCCGAACGTGCGATTTTCTCAGATCCAGCAGGTAAGCTGCAAAAATCCGATACATTTAGTGAAGGGGATCAATTAGCCAATATGCCACCACCCGTCCCTCCTCTCCCCCACGATTACACCTTCCCAGTCTCGCACTCCTCCACCGACCTCAAAGGCAAAGAGAAGGAAAGCAAGCCAAAGGACAGAAGTGACAAGAAACATAAAGCCAACTGGGCCGGCGCCGTCTACGATATACTTCCCGGGCGAAAGAGACCCGACAGCGGCGACTCATTCGGCTGTATAGATGCTCATCGTGTGACAGAGCAGCAACGAAGAATCCAGCAGTATAGGAAGATCGATGAATTTGAACAGCGGAAGCCGGTGAACAAACGAGACTCTGGCGTTATGAGCGGGTTCCAAGTGTTTCGGGGACCAGTCCGTGTGGGCAAGATCCAGGTAAGGGACCCAGGACCGTCGAGACAGGCAGGGCATGCGCGCCAGTATTCAGAAGAGACGTTGGTGCCGAATGGGCTGAATATTCGAAAGGTCGAGAGGGATACTGATTTTTATCAGCCTGTTCACAGCGTAATCAATGGGTACGCTGGTGATTGGATTTAGGAGGGTCATGGACTGTGATAAGAATCTTAATACTAATCATAATAACAGTCGCGACGGTATTAGTAATGGTAATGGTAATTATACTTCGGAGGATTACTGGGAGGAAAAACCACCCATTTAATCAAAACATATTTCTTGTTCAACTTCCAGCAGTGAGGCGTGAAGTCTGGATTGGGGATCTGTCCCACTTCGCATGATACACAGGCTCTCGTAGTATTGCACGTAGGCGAACTCTACTCTCTATTCGGACAGACAGGGCAGTGTCACATATGCAGTGTACCCAATGCTAGCTCCTCGAATCCTGCGAACCATATACATCCTAATAGTAGCACACGCTTCACTCATACGAAGCAAGAACTGAAACCATATCGTATATTCTTAATCCTCCCAGCCAGCCTCCCTAATCTATTTTCCCACGTTCTTGACCGCATCGGCGACCTTTCCTTCCGCCTGTGCAGCCGCCTCCTTCGCCTTGATCATTGCGTCCTTGCCACCCCACTTGTGGTAGTTCATGTATCGGTATCCCTGCACGAGCTGCGAGGAGAAGTTGATCGCGTGGCAGCCGAAGAGGAGGTAGTTTGCGGGTGAGACGGCGAGAGCGTAGCGCATGAAGGTAGCGGAGTAGAGGGAAAGCGCACCGGTCATGGGACCAGAGATGCTGCGGTAATAGTGAGCACAGAAACTTGGGTTGGCCAAGGGCTCGGCCAAGGGGTATTTTTACATTTCGGGATCTTTGCTCATATCTGCGATGGCGGCGAGCGGGATACCGAAGTTACTTGCAGGCCCCCAGAAATCTGTCCGCTGTCAGTCCTGCTGCCTTCCTCTCTGTATTCGCCCATGACCGATCGCTCCGGAGGGGTTTCCTCGTCCTCTCCAACGCATTCGGCCGTCAAGCGCGCCGCCGTTACCGGAACATCCTCCGATCGCAATTTGCTCCGCGCGGTGAGAGACTTACGGGTCGAGCAGAAGTAATCCAGGTACTTGTTCGAGCGAATTTTCGCATTGAGCGCCTTGATTGCAGCCGCCATTTTGCAGGATGTAGACCGAAGTGTTTGGTCGTGAGTCTTCGGTGATCACCAAATGGGATCTTTGGCGCTCAGTAGTTCGCCAAGGAAAACTTCGGAGCCGGTACGTCGGAGCTTACCAAAGTTGGTCACGTGTGCATTCGGAGCCTATGTTGTGCCTTGACAAGAGGCAGCAACGACGACATTGGAGGCTCTAGGGTGCTACTGGATGTTATTTCGGCGTGGCAATATACACAGCAGGTAGATGGAGCTGTTAAGCAGTACCTCCGCTACGAAAGCTGTTATCGGTAGACAGCATTTTAGGAACAACATCAATGAGACGTAAAGTGCGGGCACGACTGCATCAGCGAATTGCATGGTATCATTCTCCATTCAAGCACCCTCCGCACCAGCTTCTACTTGAGATTTTCCACAAAGCACCGAACTTCCTCAATCTCCCAGTTGTCCGACCTGCTGAATACCGGCACGTTTGGTGGTGGGTTTGTTCGATGCTCTCTCAAGTGACAAATTACAATCACCCAGAGCAAATGCTAGCCGACACATGATTCGCCTGGCAGCATGTCATAGGCGCAGGACACCCACACATCGCAGAGAACTTATCGTGCCCAATACGTATGACTCCACTACTCTTCTCAATCTAGCGGCTGAATCCTGGAGGGCCACCGCGTCCACCCGGGGGAAGCCTGGTGGCGCGCCACCGAAGGGTGGTGGGCCTCCGAAGCCGCCTGGTGGTCCGCCCGGAGGGAAACCAGCTACGGACATGTTAGCAGGGATTTCATTAAAAGGGCGGAATGGTAGTGTACGTGGTCCAGGTGGTCCACCTCGTCCAAATCCTCCAGGTGGGCCGAAGCTGCCTGGTGCTCCTGGGAAACCTCCTGGGGGTCCGAATCCAGGGCCAGGTCCTCCCACACCGGGAGCGGGTCCAGTCAAGCCAATAGGCAAGCCACGTCCAGCAGGTCGAGCAATTCCTGGTCCGGCAGACAGTGCTGCGGCGGTGCTCTGGCCGCCGGTTGCCGCTCCAAGTCGTGCAGCAGGGTCTGCGGGAGGTGGGCCATCGACAGAGACAGCGATAACCTGTGCGCCGCGGATGATAGTCAAGCCAATGGCACGTCGCTCTTCGGTCTCGGTGACCTGCTGGGCTGCGCCGGGAGCGGCCTTGCCCTTGCGGCGTGTGCGGCGGAACTCTTCGGTGTCGGCGAGGACGAGGTTCATGTGCTGCAAGATGTTATAAGCGGCAATCTCTCGAATGGGTGGAAGCGCATACCTTGTCGAAGGCGAGCATCTGTCCGGCCATCTGGCGACCATCTGCAAGAGTAACTTTCATGCGATAGTTAATCTAGACGTGGTGAGTCGACGCAGCTTCGCAACGAGGTGAAGAGCACCTACCAGATTTTGCTATACCCCAGGGTTAGCCAGTCAGTCTATACGCAGTTCTCGTCTCAGATCACGAAGTCATGGGGGTTGTAGGTAGCTGCACTTACCATCTTTCCCTGCCTGTTTGCGGTGCCCGACATGCTGGCGGTGGTGCGTCCGAGGACGGCTTGAGCTAGCAAGAGATGAAGCGCGGTCGGATCTGCAGGTACAGCCCCTCGTAAATAGCTGGCGGGGTGTATAATGTGGAGCGCGTCGACGTCGTGAAGCTTTGCGATGCTAGTAGTCCCAGGCCGCCAAGCCAAGACCTCGCTTACGGTCCGGCCTAACGCACCTTCCGCGCACACTTTCACAAACCCACAGCCAGCGACCATCTCGACGACACTCCAGCCCACTAACAAGCGCAGCACTCACAATGGTATGCAAAAGCCCTCGCCGAGGCTGCATCTCGACACCGCGTACTGACAAGATGCGCAGGCCGACTCCAAAGCCTCCAACCCCATGCGGGAGCTTCGCATCCAGAAGCTCGTCCTCAACATCTCCGTCGGCGAGTCTGGTGACAGACTGACGCGTGCGGCCAAGGTGCTCGAGCAGCTCAGCGGTCAGACCCCCGTCTACTCCAAGGCCCGCTACACCGTCCGAACCTTCGGCATCCGAAGGAACGAAAAGATTGCCGTCCACGTTACCATCCGTGGCCCCAAGGCCGAGGAGATTCTTGAGCGTGGCCTCAAGGTCAAGGAGTACGAGCTCCGCAAGCGCAACTTCAGCGAGTCGGGCAACTTCGGTTTCGGTATCAGCGAGCACATCGACTTGGGCATCAAGTACGACCCTAGCATTGGGTATGTGGAACGCATCTGTGGCATTGCGAGGGGTATGGACTGACAGTGTGCAGTATCTACGGCATGGACTTCTACGTCTGCATGACCCGCCCCGGCGAGCGTGTTGCCAAGCGCAGGCGGTGCAAGAGCAAGATCGGTTCCTCCCACCGTGTCAACCAGGCCGAGACCATCAAGTGGTACAAGAACCGATTCGAGGGCATCGTCCGATAAATGTGCAGTAGAAGGAGTGATGGGTGAATGAGGATAGCACGGAATGATATGATGCATATTCGGCCTCGGAGGGTTGGTCCCCATGGAGTCCCGGTGTGTACTTTACCAAAACAGCAAGCAAGCAAGCAGTAACTTGCGGCCTATCAATGGAGCTGGCCTTGCTTTCGAGCGGGGCGTCTTTCGATCACAATACAATGGAGGCTTCACTAGGGTGAAACGCCGATTAACCATTTGTGATTCTGTCGTTCTTCGACTACGTGACCTCCAACATGTCTGCGATTTGCTGATGCTACTAATCTTCAATTCAGCCCTTAGCGCTCTCCGTACCACCGCAGCACCGTATCCCCGAACAAACCTCTATCTATTCATCGGCACGTACACCTTCGGTCCAGCCCATTGCGTTCAACCTGCCCGGCCACCTTCGTCTCACCCTCCGTGACAACATCCAACATAGTCGCCTGAAGTAGTGTGCCCAAGGTCTCGACGTGTTCATCTATTATTCCGGCTAAACATATTGCATGTTGCCTCACGCTGCATGCGGGCCGTTTGGCACAAGGCCTTGCCTCGTCCTCTACTCAATACACGGCTAGCGCTTTCGTTCTACTATGCAGCCATCAGCTCTTTTGCTATCCATTAGCTTGACTTGCTCTTTACCATCTACAACTAGCGAGTAAAGAGCCGAGGAGCTACCGGTATCTTTGAATCAATATGCGGCTTTAAGATGCAGAGTAGCCTAGAGAAATGACCTAGTGCTTGACGTCGCAATACATCTTCAGCATTGGATTTATTCTTTCTATGTCCTGCGTCCCGATCAATTACATCTGTTCATGTAATGCCCATAAATCACGTTGTGGCTTCTCCAAGATGCACCAACACAACAACTAAACAGCTTGGCTAACCATCCGGTAACATCGCAATTGCGTAGTGAACTCTTTAAGAGTTGGTTTGGTTCCACTCTTAGCATTATACGGTTTGATTAGTATTATACATGATGCATAGATATCTTAATGAATACAAGAGTGATTAGCTCCCAAACGCACTTTAAGACTCCACCTAATTGACAGCACAATCTTTAGTCCGCAAACCTGCATGAACTCTAAATTGACCACTTGATAACAACCTCGCTACGCTACCTAGCTCTTAATGATGTTTGAATAGGACATATTATCTTGCTAGATTTTCCGGCACGCCAACTATCCGGCGACAACGTTATGAGCATGATCTTAACTCTGTCCTTGTAATCTAGGATGATACTTCTCAGGATGCAAGCTCGAGATTGTTGACGGTCGCGTGTACTACACTTGCATGCATTCGAGTTCCCAAGACGATCGTGTAGAATGCATGTTCAAGGTCAACACAGACGGAACCCAACGCGTAGTATCATGGCGTTTTATGCCTGATAACGCACATTGTTGTCAAGCCCGATGATATGACACATGCAAATTGGCTCCCTAGGAACCTTTTGTATTCAAGGGAATCAAAACTGTGAACGGAGTCTGGCTAGGGTCTTCCACTTTGCCTCTTCAGTGATACATCACTGTGGTACAGTGAAGATACATTAACGAGCGGAACAGGGTAGATAGAAACCTTCGAGGACACCGATTACACTTCCATACCGACAATCGTCGACAGATATGTCATGGTGAAGCCATTGTAAACCAACTGGGCTATGGTTGTGATGTTTTATCATCTAGGACTTGTAGATCGGCTTGATATTCAACCCTCAGTACCTGAATTGGGCTGTATTGCCCACGAGAGGACGGGTATTGGGAAGATTACGAGGAAGACCTGGGCAGCTTGTAATCCAGATGATAGTAGCATGTACATTTACGGAACATCGTGGAATAAATCCGTAGTTTAACACTTAAAGCATTACACACGGATTTCAATCCTGAGCACAGTCCCATGAGCAATTTGTTCTGTTTTAGCCATGACCAATTAGGCAATGCCGCATGCAGTGAATCGACCAGAACGCAGCCAAGTGAGGCAAATCCAAGCATTTTGCACAGCCATGTCCAACGTTGCTAGAGTTCGAATAGATATGCATCGAATTGTCTGTGGTCTGGTTGTAAATCGCTACTGTTTAGGCTCTTTAGCGTTGTTCAAATTCATCCAGTTAACCCTCGTCGACTGTCATTTCCATACCGGGAACAATCATGCCATAATTAACACAGTTAATCTAGACAAAATCGTACGATATGTCGCAGCGTCAATTCCTCTCAGACCACATTCCCAAATACCATCTAAATTCATCCATATCCAGCACCCGACATATCACATAACCCTACACCCTCGCGACACGTGTGCAAGACATCTAACGCAAGGATACGTGTGTGTGTATATACCACCTCCAACGCACCACTCCGAATCCTACTCTACCCTGCCCGCTTCCAACCCCATCCGACCCCATCCCCACCTCGCATCTCGCAACACAAAATACATATGTACGTACGTACCACCCTCTCCCGCCACCACCTGCACCACGCCGCATTCCTATCCCCACTCGCCTATCCTACCCCATCAATCCATCCATCCATCCATCCATCCCGTCCCGTCGGCCTTTCCCGACCGACCCGAGCGCCTACCGTAGTACCCTTATGTAAATACCTACCTACCTACCGTACCTTATGTACCTACGGTACGGTACGTACATACATACTCGCCGCACCCCTGTTCCCACTCTCCCGCCCGTGCCACGCTTAACGCCCTTTCTCCACGCCATGTACAGGTAACAGTAGGCGCCTGCACCGACGCCTGCACCGAGTGCCCACACGGTTTCATTCGCACACGCGTACCCGCTATTGCCTTTGGTTCGGGAGGGTGTCGCGTGGGCGGTTTGGGGATGGAAGGGAGAGAAGGGGGATTCTACACATGTACAGTACAGTAGTACTGTGTGCGGTATATATCCATGTGCCGTGAAATTGAATTATCATCTATGTAAGCTTTTGGTGAGGTGTACATATTTGTGTGTATGATGGATGTGGAAGGATTGAAGCATGGAATTAATCGCTGTGTAAGCATTGTGGCGAGAGCATGGAATTACTGTATGCATGGAAATGAAATGGGAAATGGCTTTTTTTCCCACGAGCGGGTTTGGCGAGGCGCTGGGTGGGCTGGGCAATGTGATGAGTTGGCGTGGTCGCATGGGAGGTTGGCTGGCACCGGGTGGGCTGGGCTAGACTGGGGGTGGGGGTTAGGGGTCGGGAGGCGAGATGGGAAGAGGGCCTTTGGCGTTGGCGGTTTCGTTGACGAAGGGGTGGGCGTTGCTCGTTGTGCTTGCGTTGTGGTTGGTTGACGACTGGGCGCATCGAAATTGCCGTCGCTTGAAAGAATATTCCATGGTCGTTCTAGATGTACCTCATCTCATAATCGTGAGTACTGTTACTATGCACCCGACCAAATCACATCACATGCACACTCAAAAAACACACTCATCATGAGGGTAAATATCATCTTTTGCATGTCGCAACTCTGCGAACTACTCTGTACAAGACCCCCCATTCATCCCAAATAGGAGAGTCATCCAGCAAATTCCAGCACAGCCAGCTAGGTAGGTTAGGTATCAAAGGAAATTATCAGCGATCGATAGACAAAAAAAAGTGATAATAAAAAAAAGAGGCCAAAGCCCCCGCCACTCCAGCGGACAAAAAAAGTTTGGGAAATCATGTACAAGGTATATCCCCGAGATCGCCAGCCAGCCCAAAAATGACCCTGATCCCGCAGATATAGGTGTGAGAAGAGAAAAAAAAAGAAAATGATATATCAACGACGTTTCGTTACGCTAATCCGACTTTGAGCGATGGAAATCTCAAAACATGCTTATCTGCCGGTCCCGAAATCGAAGCCTGGGGCATTCGATGCGGGTTGTGGCGGGTAGGATGGGCTCGCAAGCGGCTGGTAGGCGCCTGGAATGGGCACGGAGGCGTATTGCTGCTCGCCAGGTGCAGCACCAACGTGCTCGTTCTGCCTCTCCTGGAAGCCGGGGGAGACGGGTGGTGATGAGGTTTGTGTTCTTGTGGGAGCTTCGAAGCCGTCTTGCTCAACCTTGGGGGTGGCACCGGTGACCTTGATTGGCGGCGCTTGCAGAGAGAAGGGCTGTGGTTGAGCAATTTCGCGAGCGTACGCGTATTGAACCTTATCGCTCTCGCCGTTCTCAGCGGCGGATTGCGGGTCGTAGTACTGCTGGTGACCTGGAGGTGGCCTCCAGCCTCCAGAGCGGGGCGAAAGCGGACCGAATCCAGGTGTGTTTGGTGCAGACTGGGAGCGGAGCTGAGCGAGGTAGAGATCAGAGCGAGCCTTGTCGCGGATGGCCATGGACTTTCGGAGCTTGCGCTTGGACCAGAAACGGTAAAAGACGATAGCGTAAATGATGATGCAGAGCGTTTCAACAACGACTTCTATGATGCAGCAGACAAGAGACCAATTCTAGATTGTATTGTTAGCCGTGAAAAGGTTGGAAAGCGGCACGGTATTACTCACCTGAAGGCGGCACATGAGACCGTAGGCCACGTCGTCCTCGAACAAGTGTCTTCGTGGATTTTCTACGCATGACCATCCCCACATGTCTTTGCCGTTTCCTTGCGATTTACTTTGGTTGAAGACAGCGGCACCGACAGCCCACATGATGATGCTGAAGATGAAGAAACCCACGGCGAAGACAGTGTAATAGGCGGCGACTTTCTCTGCTCTGTGATGACCACCTCTTGAGTATGCAATCATGACGAAGATGGAGAAGACAAGCGAGACGCAAGCGATAACCAGAAGCATAACCTGAGGCCAGATCTTCTGCCCTACGGCCCAGGGTGGGAGGTTATTTCGTTTAGGGAGGTGCTTTGTGGCATTGAAGATGGAGAAGGCGGTGGCAAGCATAGAAAGAACAATGAGACTGCAGGCAAAGTTGATACCTCGTAGGAATATCTTTGCCACCCGCACTCGGATCTTGATTTTCTGCGGGCTGTCAGTGAGCTGCAAAAGCGGAAGCTAATAATGAAACGTACCAAATCTTTCTGCTGCTCCTTCTCTGTTGACTGTTCCCGCTTCTCGAGAATCTGCTCTTCCCTGAAGGTCGGGCTGAGGATGGTGGTCTCTGCAGTCCGTGGGGGTGCGCCGGGCGACTTGAGTGCGCTCCTAAGAGGTGTCTTTGGCGTGGGCGGAGGAAGGTACTTCCTGTCGGTTTCCTCCATCTCGATGGGTTGGACGTAGCCGAAGCCCACGTCAGATACCTGGGCCTGGGGCTGGTAGTGGTTGGTAGGGTAGTCGAGGGGTCGCTGTGGTGGATCGATGGGCGAGTAGACCGAAGTCGCCTCGGCGAAGCGTGCTGTGCGCGGAGACTTTGTCGGCGGTGACAGCGAGTCTCTGGAATTCCGTTTCTCGATGGTAACTGTGACAGACTTTTTATCGTTGGTTGCCATCCTACAACTTGATGCGGTTCACGCGGTGGAATTGTGGAGGATTCGCATGGAATGGGCAGAGGAGGTGGAGGTGTGTAGGTGTGTAGGTGAGGAGGGCGAGAGGGGAGTCTGTGGCAACAACGGCAACGTGGATCCAGTCCAGGTTTCGACGTGTCGAGGACAAAGAGAGAGAGAGAGAGGGAGGAGAGTATTACGATAGTGAGACCTGCTGGCAGGAGAGAGGAAGAGAAGCAAGGACGAGTGCGAAGCGCTGGCCTTTTGTCTCGGGCGCTTGGAGGGGCGTGGACGGGTGGGATTGGGCGGGCGGGGAGCACGGGTGATGGTGGAGAGAGTTGGGATGGAGGCTGGCGGGTACTTACACAAGACTAAATGTACGGCGCCAACGGCGTGGTGTACACTGCAGGTCGCAGGCTGATAGGCCAGGTGGGTGGACGAGCCCAGAAATAGACGCCCGGGAGAAAGCAATAAACGACGTGAGAAGAGTGGGCTTCCAGACCCAGCACCTGCAGGTGGCCTCTAGGCTCTTGGTGTTGAAGAAGCGCTGACTTTTGCTGATCACTTGGAGCGGCGTCAGCACCTGGGAGCAGCAGAGGCAGACGAGGCGACTGGAGGCAATTATGAGGAGCGGGCGAAGACCGAGGTCGCACTGCGCCGCAATAGATAGTCAGTCGGAGGGAGGGGTGGGGACGCTGGGGGAGAGAAGAGACAGGGCCATCTCGAGTGCTTTCAGCAGCGTGCCACTCGGAAGGGCAGAGAGCGCCCAGATAGACGCCATGGATGTGGGCGTTGAGGTGCCGGGGGGAGCGGCGGGCGCGGGCCAATGGCGGCGGGCTGTTTCGCGCCTGCACAAACAGACTTGGGCGGTGGCGGGCGTGAATGGCCAGCGGGGACAGGGTCTAGCATAAACGACGTGTGGAAACAAGCTCCCGCAGGCGCCTCGCGGGGACCAGCAGAGGCCAATCGCGCCATCAGATCCGCCCGTCACCCTTGAGCAGGATCACCGACCCGCTGCAAAAGTGGGCTCGAGGCTGCCAGGTGGGTGCGTGCACTCGCTGCTCGAGTCGCCTGCCGCCGCGACCGTGGGTGGTGGCCGTGAAGCTACCATGGCGAGGCGAGGCGAGAGTGCGACAACCCACCGGCCGGCTGTCGCATAAGAGCGCCTGTGGTCCTCGCTGCCAACATACAGACAGAGAGCCATCTTGTCCGCCTCGTTGCAGAACAGTCAGCACTTGCGAAGCCGGCTCAGGGCAGTAGCAGCGAGTGACGGCCGGCATCTGCATCTGCATCCAAGGCATGAGGTGCGCCGCCAGACCGCTGGCTATTCTGAGCAAAATGCCCCGAACCGGCCACCCGCCGTGGCAATATTGCTGCATCCATGCCATTTGACGTCGCGCCCGGCCCTCGCGCACCCATTCGGAACTATTTGTTTCGTTTCTTCAGGACATGTGCGCAGAAAGCACGGCTATTTTTGGGGCATTATCTCACCATGCCATGGCATGCCTCGCCAAACCATCTGCAAGGGCCTCGACTACTGTATCGACAGTGGTGGTAGGCGAATTCGTGCACGCCCATCTTGCAACGTCTTCGTCGACTGGCGCGACATGTATGTATCGCATCCGTCGAAGCCTCCACAGCGGCCGTGAGCTTGGTCGTTCCCACGCCTCCTCCTCACACCAACTCGTCCGCGCCGCAGGCAGAGGCCCGTCCCTTCCGCAGTCAGCCGCGTAACGGTGAGCATGCTGCAGGTTCGTGGACGAGGTCGTGTGCCGAACGAGCCAAGCCTGTGGACCTCAAGGTAGAGCGTGCTTTGTGTGTGGGGGCTATCTTCCGTAGCCATAGCCAACGTCTGGCAAGTGCCCAGCCCTACTCCTACGGTAACTAACTCCTGCGAGTCCATCCTGGAGTAAGCATTCCCCACAAAAACTGCCAGGCCGTGTGCCCTCGCCTGTGTCCGCCATGGCACCTATGTACACTATGTATTTTAATCCCACAATGCTTGCTTGCTTGCACAAGTACACACGCACCCGTGTCTGCCTCCCCTCCCCACAACCCGGACCATCAGTTCGAGACAACGTGCCCGTCAGCCGCCCTGCACGTATTTTCGGTAGCGTTTCGAAACGTTTTAATCCGCTTTCGGACATCGCGTGCCCCATATATGCACTCCCTTGTCCTCTGTATATTGTTTTCCAGCCTTCTTTAGCACTACGAGGTAGCCTTGCCTGGATGATCCGCTGCCTAGCTGCCGACGGGCGTACATACGTAAACACTTGCCATCCTTCGATGCAAGATTGGGGGAGAATAGTAACGCTCTAGCAAGCGATGCGAGCAGGGAACCTCGGTGATTACACAAGGGAGGGGAGTATGTAGAATGCTGTGCGAGGGGCGGATATCGCGCAGCGGGTTTGAAGACACGAAGGGTAGTATTCATCTATAGTGTCTTCATTACCGCAAAAATGCATCTTCAACTCTTGCCTGACCGTAAAGGTGTGTGCTCAATGTCTCATTTCGCTTCTTCCCATAGCAAATTCCTATCCTGCAGCTATCTGCAGATCCCCCACCCACCCAACCTTGTCTTGGAGGCCTGACATACCCACCTGTCTCGCATTGACACTTGCAACTGCAATGTATTCAACTTGAGCTTTTTTCACTTAGAGTGCAAGTACGATGTGTGTTGATGAATCTACTGCCCACTGTGAGTATCGACATGTTAGGCTTGATACGTAGTGAGAAGCAGTGGCTCGGCATGCAGGAAAGCAAGTGATTGCCGCGATTGACCTTATTCCTTGTCAAATAATAACTCTATTAAGATGGACGACACCGGAGCTTTTGCTCACTATAGTACATGTGGACACTAAATATATTCTACGATGCGCTACTCTCTATAATGCAGATGCACGCTAAATACATGCCAGAATCCTTCCCTCAAAACTCATCGATATTTTTGACACCATCGGAATTGTAAAATTCAACGGCGCTAGCCCAGCTATTCTTGCTCATTTCTTGGCCTGCTGCCTGCTCCTCGTCCGGTTTCAGCCCATCATGTACCTCCAATAGCCGCAGCAGTCCATCCACGAAAGCCTCTCTGACGGGATCGTCGATCAACGCTTCGCTGTTAGGGTCGGAAAGCGATCTGAACACGCTGTTCAGCATCCGGTCCTTCGCGTCTCTGAACTTCGTCAATAAGGCGGAAGCTTCGTACTTTTCTTCCCCACCGACTTCGATCGAAAGCCAGTCGTCCATCACAATTTCCGAGCTATCCTTTTTCTCTTCTAAACGACCGCCGAAGAGCAAAGCTACAAGCGGGCTGATGAGAGTGGAGTTTCGCATGGTGAGAGCATCGCTACTCGCGCTGCGTGCCAGCGTCGTAAAAACGAACATCGAGGCATCATCCGCTTTTCGCCTGACGTCGTTGATGGACCTTGGATGCATTATGATGCCTTCTTTCGAGCCTGTGCGGTATATTCTTCCCTTCCGCCCCAACTTTTGTCGACTCCCAATGTTAGGGTAGAGCCCTGCAGTAAGTAGACATTTGATGAGCTCTGTGTTTCCCGAGTTGCGATTCAGCGCCTCGCCGCCGAACCCGTAATCTGCATGTTCCCTCGCCGCGACCGCGTCTACGAGGCCGATATTGATTAGATGCTGTGTGATCTGATGGGCGCTCCGACGAGTTACGTTGAAGACACCATAGTGAAAGAATCTCTCGGTCGCTATGCGGACGGTCTCTTGTCTCCCGTTTTCACGCAAGCTTTTCCATAATTCTCGGTAGCCTTGCAACTCAGCCATGTGATCTGAGTCGGTCACACCAAGAGCCTTTTTGCTGGCACGGGCCTCCACTCTTTTGTCTAGCGGAAAGAGGAAAAAGGGATTTTGCGTGGTCATTGTTGCAATGATTATAATTGGGTCAAAGCAGCGGAATACCATGCCGAGAATGACCATCTTGCCCAGAGCAGGATGGATGGGAAGCCGCGCTAGAATGCCACCTAATGCGGTCAGTTCTTCATCTGCCGTAAAAGCCTCGATTTCTTTAAGATTGTTGATAGCAGCTTGAACGGCAATTGGTGACGGCGGCTCCACGGCAGCTGACAAGAAACTTGAGACAGACTCATCTAGGCCTTGGACTTTGACCGATAGACATGTCTCCTGAAGGTCAGTACACAAAAGTTCCGGTGTACCATATGCAGCCATGGCTTCCCTGCGCTTGCGAGAATATAGAGCGTAGTAGTAGCCCTGGGAAACCCTTCCGGCTCGACCAGCTCGTTGTCGTGCATTTGACTGGCTTTGCCATATCGTCTCAAGCGCTGTGATTCGCTGTTCATGATGATAGATCTCCTGGCGCATTTTTCCAAGATCGACTACGTATTTAACATCAGGTACAGTGACGCTGGTTTCGGCAATGTTGGTAGAAAGTATGATACGTCGACAGCCACTTGGCAGAGGTTTAAAGATCTCGTGCTGCTTATCATCCTGCACCGTCGAATGCAATGCATGGAATCGGAAAGTCGTTTCATCTGAAAAGTCAGTTCCGAGGATAGGGGCCTCCTTCATCAGTTCTTCTGCTGCCGTTATCTCAAAGAGACCCGGTAAAAACACAAGAATCGCACCATGTTTACTTGTCTTGCAAATGTGTGCGATGGTCGTGACCAGTAGAGCCAGGGGAACGAGACTTGTCTCCTTCTGGGTGGACATTTGGGAGTCAACAGTGTTTTCAGAGTCGTTAGATGCTGGATCCGCAGCAGGTTCAGCATCCCCGCGTCCGAATGATTGCTCGGCCTCTAGATATTGTTTGGTGGCATTTTTTTCGCGCTGCATTAGACTTTCGAGGACTTCGGTATATGCTTCAGGGATTTCCTCTAGAATTTCGTCGAGATACTTTTCTGTTACGGGAAAAGCATGGCCTGGAACATGTAGAGATGAGCACGGCGTTGATTTGCCATCGACCTCGTTCGACATGTATTCTGAGAAAAGTGTGGTGTCCATGGTTGCAGACATAAGGATAACTTTCGGGACAGTCTTTCCGGCGCGTTGTCTCGCCTTGATTGCTTTTTTCAAGACGATAAGAAGAAAGTCAATCAACGTATCTCGCATGTGAATTTCATCTATCACAAGATGCGATGCATTGTCCATCACACCATCAGGATTCCACTTGAGCTGCTCCAGAAGAATACCTGTTGTACAATAGGTAATGCTCCCTCCGAGCATTGGCAGATCCGAATCCCACCGCACTTGGTAGCCCACGGAGTCTCCCAAAGATTCACCACGTTCTTTGGCGACTCGTTGCGCCACAGAAGAAGCGGCGATTCTGCGCGGTTGGGTACATATTATATCGCATGCTGCACCCTTGCCCTTCCGGATCGCGTCATCGAGAATGATCTGGGGTACTTGTGTTGTCTTGCCGCTTCCTGTAGCACCAGTGATGATGCTATACACCCCGCTGGATATAAGCTCAAGAGTCTGCGAAGCATGTTGACTCATCGGTAATGATGACTTTACCTTGCGAAGATCCGCCATATCCGGACTCTTTTCAATGTGTTTTAGACGCTTGAGAAGGTGCTTGTTGGCTACATCCAGCGGCCTACGTGGGCGCTTGTGTGCGTTGGACCAAATATCTATTTCTGATGCAGTCAAATCTTCTTGCTTGTCAGGTAAACCGGCCTGATTGACCTCGGCTATGACTTGTCGCATAATGTCGATTTCCTCGGAGCCCATTGGTATTTGAATCGATGGGCGTTTTCTCCTGCCGTCGTTGTTGGCTTTGCATTCACAGACCAATTCCGTAAGAGCTCCACTTTGATCCAGTTTTACAAGCATCGCAACCCATGCGGCTTCCCTTGCTTTTTTTGAAGGTCTGTCTGATCCAAAAGTTCTCTCGTTGATTAGCCCTGGAATTTCAAGATGTAGAGAACAATTAAAAGGACCGCCAGGTTCTTCTTTTTCTATTTTGATGCCAACTTTCAACTCCAAGCCTTTGGTTTGACACATGTTGTGCATTTCACTGTGTATATACTTGGTTTCGAATAGGCGTGGAGAAGCGTGCGCATATTGCTCTTTCTGCTTCAGGTCCAGTAAAACTTGGTCCAATGGTCTGTGGGTGGTATCAACTGTGTCCACGGCCGGCTGGGAAATCTTGTAACTTTCGTCCACGTGAACCGTAGCATAACCGCGAGTGAGTGTCGTAATACATCGCCTCGTGTTCAGGATCTTCGTAGTACACCATGGAGGATTGCTTGCAGCATGGATCCTCCTGGAACGAATGCATCTCGATGGTCTTTGCAGTCGTGTAGCTGGCCGCAACTGGAGAAGTCTCATCTCGAAAGTTTTAGCGCTAGGAGAAAAGAAACCATTTATCCTGTCTTTGCAGCCGCCATCATCTGGACATTGTCTATTTCTCTGTCGATATTCATCAATAATAGTGCGAAGCCTCCAATTTCTTGGGCTTTATTAAAAAAAGTTCGAGTCAATTGACTTGAAAGGCGCAATAGGTCAAGGGAGATGCTGTCGATCAACAAGACGCTAATGCCGAGAATCCAGCGCTACGCTAATGGACGTCCAAGCTTCTGATTCGTGAATTGAGCCAAAGTATGCGCACTCTGAAGCTTACTTTCACAGTACGTATGTTTGAACAACACGCATTGCTTTGTAGCGGCTGAATTTCACTATTCGTGATGCATTAAATACGATAAAAGTTCGATGTGGGTATATTCAATCGTGCCACTGCACGTAACACTATTCTACCATGACTACATCACTACCAAGTCCCAATTGGCTCGTCCCACTCGTCAGGCTCTTAACATCACCGACCTCATCCATTTCCCTTAATGTAAAGTCTAGCAGATAGCTTTCATCTACCAGCTCTTCCACTCTCTTGTAGTGTCTCTCGCTGTACGCCTTGATGGCATCAAGCACGTCTTTCAGACTGCCCTTTGCACCTACTTTACCTGCAGGCTTCAAGCTGGCCAGACGCGATGCAGGATAGCTTTTAACGATCGCCCAAAGGATCCTTTGTGCAATCGGTGCAGAGCGCACGTTTGTGTTCCAGTCGCGCAAGCGCAGCAGAAGTTTGTATAGCTGCTCGTCTGCTAGTGAGGAAATTACCTCGTCAACAGCGTTGAGACCAGTAAGACTTTCCTCATCAGGAGTGTCAGTCTCAACAACAGATTTGAAGAGTGTGAAGAGACGACCCGGCTGATCCATCTGTAATGCAAGAACGATCGCTTCGCGGTAGTTACCTGAATAAGCGTAGTTCTGCAACTTCTGATCCAGCTCTACACGTTCAGTCTCTGCAGTCGTCGCAGCCTCTAGTGTAGCGCTTGTTGTGTCTTCCCAGAACGTGATCACGCTATCTGCACCGCCAGAGATCAAAGCACCGGTCGTAGGATTTGCAGCAAGAGCCCAGACACGGTCGGTATGGTTGTCGAGCGTCGACATCGCTTCCCCGGATGACGCATCCCAAATCTTAACTAGACCATCACCTGCAGCCGAAGCCACCTGAGCACCGCGTTTATCGCGCGCATCGATTGGGCGGTAGGGCAGCCAAGCGAGCTTGAGAACGCTGTTCGAATGGCCCTCCAGGGTCAACAAGCAGCTGTAATCGGCCAGACTCCAGATTTTGACGGTTTTGTCTGCACTTCCAGTTGCAATCAACCCTTTCCCTCCAGCCCCCGTAACTTGTGAGTCTTTAGGTTGGAATTTAACAGTCCAGACACCCCTACGGTGACCACGGAGAACTCCTACGGCTTCACCTTCCGATGCCGAGTAAATCTTTACTGTTCGGTCCTGTGATGCGGAGGCAAACATTGTACCCGTAGGATCGATATCGACCGCATTGATGTCTTTGTCGTGCGCTTTTCGTGTATACTTGGCTCGTAACTTTGACTTCATGTCTTTGCTAGTATCCCATCTCTTCACGGTGCGATCTTGAGATCCTGTGATGATGAATGCAGGTGGGTGAGAAAGCGGGTCCGTGTACGCCGCTGAAGACTCTGGTGGTGCACTATGAGGCAGTGCGATGGCGCCTAATGACTCCGCGTGGCCTGTCAGAACGGCAGCACATGTATACGACTCGTTCTTAGGGTCGATTTTCCAGAGCCTGGCCGTGTTGTCTTTAGATCCAGTCGCGAGCCAATGTCCAGACCAGTCTACGTCCAGAGAGATAATTAGATCCTCGTGACCCTTCAATAGTGCCACATCAGCTCCACAATATTTTCCTTCTGTTGACTCGTCGGAGACTTCTTCTTTCAGGGTGACTATACGGACATCCTCGGAATTTGTGTTCAATGCTAGTAACGATTTGTCCGGGCCAATGTAAGCCAGGTCGATGACTTCGTCGTGGGTACCAGAGACCCTTCGGAAGACAGGCAAAGGCTCTATTGTTTCTTCGAGTAAAGGCGACTCAATGGAGCCAAGCGAGTGGAAGTTCAGCACTTGGTCGGCATGAACTGAGATGATATAGGGTAGATCCGGATAGTGAAGCACCTCTACAATGGCATCGGTCTCGATTCCGGGCTCCTGCTCCCGGGTGAGCTCTCGTGAGGTTTCGGTAGACCATAACCGAATACGACCGTTCTCTCCACCGGAATATGCCATGTGTCCATCAGCAACGAATCCAGCACTTTCGAGAGTCTCAAGTACCGCAATGGTGCGCTTTGGCTTCCATTTACGAGCATCCCATATGATGAGTGTCTTGTCTCTGCTTCCCGATACAAGTGTGTTCTGCTCCGGTGAAAAATCCAGAGACCTCACCACGGAAACATGTGAGTCCAACACGGCAGCACTTTTCCGTTTATGCAAATCCCAGATGTGGATCTTGCCGTCCTCAGCACCTGAGGCAAGTCTGTACTCCAAAGTGGTCTCGGTATTTTCCAGCTCGGAGACTTCTTCTAGCTGAGACTTCCTCTTTCGCTTTTTGTTACTGTCGTTTGTCTCCTCTTTTCCTGCGACTTCGACTTGGAAAAAGTGAAGCGCAGACACAACACCACCACGGTTATTGAACGTGTGGGTTGTATATCCTGCGCGAATATCCCATACTTTAACGACGCCATCTGCACCTCCTGTTGCGAGAAGGGTTCCGGTCTTGTCGACGGCGACAGTGACAACGGGCGAAGTGTGCGGGCGGAGGGAGCGGAGCAATTCGAGCTCGATAGTGCCGTCTTCGGATGCAGAGGGAGCCAGTGAATATATATGCATAGTGGTTGATCGCGAGCATACAATAAGGTGAGAGGCGGAAGGTGTTACTGGAAATTGTTAGTATCTACATGCATCGTGTTGTGACTGAAAATGGCAGCTCACATGTAAGAGCAGTGATCGGTTCTCCATCCTGCAGCACTGATTAGCAACAGACGGAAAGCACGACCGGGAGCCACGCACGCCTTCCACTCTTCCCAGCTCTCGTCCATTCGTCACATCGGTGAGCAGCGCGTCTTCACCTAGGCAAGCGGCAAGAATGCGCCCATCCTCACTGAGCGCGATGCTGCCACCCGAGTAAATTGGCTGGAGGGTGCGCTCGATGTCGTACGTCGTCTTCACGGCGGTTCGTTGTGCCATTGTGTCGTGAGGCTACCGGCGCATCGCTTTGCGTCGTGGACGAATTCCAGATGGAAATCTTGGCGGGCTGGAAATTTTGGTTGGGGTCGCAGCTTCTCCTTATCGATAGAAGCAGGCACTTGGACCTATGGCGTCGCGACTTCACCACCTTACCGGGACCCATCAGATAGATACCTAGTCTACCACAACATTGTGGCCGATTATTCTACTCCCGCCCTTGAGCCTCATGATACGGCTTGCGCTTGCGGAGCCCTGGGAATATGGGCCGTCAAGCATATCTCACCAAGATCGCTCTGGTAAGCAACAGCCGTCCTGCTGGGCCTTCGAAAGCACATGGCAACACCGATCAGCCGTCTGTAGCTAATTTCGACGCCTAACAATCAATCATAGGGACGATCGGCCTTTGAGCCAGTCCAGGCGACAGCCTCGACCTCTGAGTATGCGCAACTCGCTTCTGCACAACAGGAGCGTGCACATGAACATGGCCGACGCCTTAGAGAGGCACAGAACGATGTTCTAGCATCCATCGGAGTGGTAGAGAGACGTTATTCACCCTCACACAGTCTTCCTGGTTCTTACGAGGAGCGAGTACGAGAACTCGAAGAGGAAGACACTGTTGGCCACACCCTCGCCATCACGTCTACGTTAACCGAAAACGTGTGTACTTGGTGGATTGGATCGTTACGGGAAAGACTTCTCGTATGTCATGCTTTCACTACTGATTCCAATTGATTCGGCTTACAATGTCTCCAGACATTCCACCACCCATTCAATCGCTCATTCTCCGCCATCGTCGCTTCTGAGAGGCGTGTATCTGGACCCGCGCTGATGTACAGTGGCTTTCCATCTCGTTTACTTTCCCAACTGTTTGTCCAAGCCTCCGTTTATGGTGCACATTTGTTTAGACCACTTGAACGACTGCTCATTAGGCATGGCTCCATCAAGCTGAGATCTTACTATCGCCGATGGAGAACGGTCTTTAATACAACGTGAGTCTAAGCCAGTTTCTTGTGATTCAAGCACTTATTGATATAGCTTCCGAGTCTCGCTCGAATTACTGTTCTATCCCTTTTCGTACTACTCCTATCTCCAGCGCGTTGGACTGGCGCCTGCGAAACCTCTCTTGCCACCTCTGTTGTCCTTCTTGCCATTCTCGGCTCATTCACCGTTAACGCCTGTTTCTATCTACTACAACGCTATTTCATCGCCTGTGGACTTTCTCAAGGCTTTTGTCACATCCCCATTCGTACTGGTATGCCTGGAGCATTTCTTCGAGCGTTGGGTCTACGCAATCATCAACGCGCCTGTAGAAGCTACAATCATCCGCCCCACCAACCCTGATTTAATTAGCCCAGAGCATGGGGAGAGAGAACGGACTACTGCCATACTGGGCCTTCGTAAGAAGTCCCCGAAATTCGTTCAAAACGGCATCGCTGCGTTGTTTGGATTCATCGGCTGGAGTGACAGTGATATTTCCACATCACCGCAGTCAGGTTCCATGGCTGTCCGCGTCGATAACCTTTCGAGTGGCGACGGTGTTGCGGTCAACGGAAACCAAATACAGAACATCAACAGACTTAGTATTGACGCGCCAGCGATGCCAGGCACCGAAGCCACGGAGACAGTCACAGTCCCTATTAGCTCTGTGAGTGAGGTGCGGCCTTTTTCACCATTCGGCTCGCCACCTTTGTCCCCCACAACCTCACAAGCTAGCCACAATGATGGAGATCCGAGGATACGCATAACCACTCGTGGGAACCTAGTAGAGATGGAAGTTCGCCTTCCGCCCCATGTGCTCTCATCCCATACAGAAGTAGCCGGATCTGGGCCACCTACCCCAATTCAACGGGATATCGCGTCACCGAGTTCGATGCGATTCCCAGGCACGATGCCGTACCACCGAGTTACACAGCTTTCGTCAGAGCCATCGTCGATGCTTGGGGCTATTTGCAAGTCCCAGATCGTCGGCATTGTTTCCTTGCCGCTCAAACTCGTTACCCTAAGACTGGTCGCTTCACACTACCTTGCTGGTCAACAGGGGTCTTGTACCTCTCGGGGAGTCTATGATGTTTTCAGCATCCCGAGCCAGCTCGACTGGAAACATACTGGTGCTCTCATGTCACGCTTGGCACTTTGCAGCATGCTAGAGTTAGCTATTGACCTTGGTCTTTGGGGCTGCCAATATTTGACTGTATCGTGGCTGGGTGTTAGAGCATTTGACTGGGGGACTCTCTAGGAGATTTGTCGCAGGGTCTATGCTACACTGTATGACATTGAGAGTTGTATCGATGGGATATCTTAAGCTAGCCCCCTCTACTGACGGGGGCGCCGGTCACGCTCACGACGCAGTGGTCGTGGATTCGACTTTGCATGCATCATCTAGAACCGCATTGTTTGGGATTGCATGTCGGAGGGTGTGCCGACGGGACGGGTTGTGGCGCGTGGGAACAACATCATGTGCATCACTGAACATGGCAATGGGAGAGAGCGAATGGGAGAAGGTCCATGGCAATACACGATGACCTCGGGATGCTGTGGGTGCCATGACTTAGGCTAGCCTTGGTAAACTAGCGACTAGTCAAAAGTACGGCAACTGTGAAGGAGCACATGTGCGACTACCATCCAGCAATGGGCTTAGTCGTGCTCGACATCGGGACATGTCTTGAACCGACATCCGCCTGGTGGACGCCTGGTGGAGCAGTTGGTGGAGGAGGGCCTGGTTGCGCATTGGCCGCTCGATAGGTGTTTGAATACCGCAGTTTGATATGGCCATGGCCCCCGGCACTCGATCAATCTATAATTAACCACACACTCCGCAATTCCAAGACAGGTTCGAATAGCCTCAAACGGACGGTGCGTCGTCGACGCGTCGTGAGCGCCTGGGGCTGCTCGCCCTCAGCAGGTGATGGTCGACGACCTCAGGAGGGCGTGGTGTGGCGCTGGTGACGGCGGTATCTGTGCCCAGCTCACGTTCCCGTGAGGCATCACGAAGACTTGGCAAAACGCACATAGCGCGACTGACTGGGGCTCGGTGACGGCAGGGTGCGTCGGAGATTGAAGCGGATCCCAATCATGATGGGGCATGGGCAGGTGGCGCCGGAGGCGTACTTGACAGAGGCTGTCGCTCCTTATGTCGAGGCACAAACAAGAGCTTGCTGCACAAGGTACCTAGTGGTGTAATGAGAGCAATAAAAAAACTCTGGGACGGGCTAGCGGCGGGTATGTCTGCATGTGCCAGCGGCGGCTGCGGGCGAGGAGGGTCCGCCAGATTGCTAATTAACGTCGCTGGTTTCCCGGTTGGTGGCCAGGGCAGCAGAGGGCGATGCACTCAGCACTGTAAACAAATGGCCACGAGCGCGCGACTGGCTGGGAAAATGCAAATCTTGTGCCTGTGAGTGGCCCTGCCGGGCTTCCTGCTGTCAGAGCCGGTCGCTACCGGATGATTGGCACGAATTTGCAGTCCCCCGATCTGCACGAACGGTTGGGTGCGTATCTGCAGGACAGGAGTCAGTCGTCTCCAGTTCGGGTAGGTCCCGCTGCCAGCTTCGAGGTGAACATGTCCAACCCCACGCCTTGGTGAACCCCTTTTCGAGGGTGGAAGAAAAGGAACGACGCCTGTGCACCAGTCCTCAGTGCGCATGCGGGCCCCTTTGCCTCTCCTCTCCGCACTTTGCGTGCCCTGATCGATCCCTCAAGGCTCAAGGCTCAAGCCCCCAGTCGAGTCGAGTCCGCACGCCTGCCCTTGCACGCCTGCGTTGCACGTTCCAACAAACCCTCCAGGGCCATCCAACGCTCCGCTCCACGCTCCGCTCCACGCTCAGGCTCCTTTCCCCTGTCCCCAGAGGCTGCTGCTCTTCATGACGGTGGGACCCTGACTTGCTTCTTCTCGACTCTTTCGCTTTCGCTGCCGCTGCCCGCCCATCCACGCTGCTGCGACCCGTGTAGCAGTGCGCGGCTATCGGACCAGGACCGTGTTGCTGCAGCTACCCGTCCACCCTCGACGCGCCCCCAAACTTTACCTCCCGGCTTCCTCCCCGCCTGGGTGACACCAACGACGTCTTCCAAACACCTCTCCATCGCAACGCGCCGCCCGGGAGCCCGTCCCCCAAACTCTAACGCTGCTGGCGTCGCCCGAGCTGAGCAAAAGGAGGAGGGCAGGATATGAATGCGCCATAGGCAGGCCTACGCATCCAGGGTCAAGACGGCAGAGTTGAGCAATTGCGTAACCCACCACCCAGTACACAGTGGCAGCTATGACGAGCCACACCCTCCCGCGCCCGTCGCGGCCCTCCATTGCCCCGCCGACGGGCCCGCTGCCCTCGCTACCGGTCGCAAAGTCGCGCGTTTCAAATATCACACCCGCCGCCCGTTCGTCGCCAGGCTCGCTGCTCCCCGCCCGCCCCAGCAACACCACCGCCGCCAGCAGGGCCGTCTCGTCGTCTGCCCTGCCACAGCGTCCCATGCAGAAAACCCACACAAACTCCGCCTCCAACGTGCCCACCCTGACCACCACCGACTCGCCCGCTGGTCCGCTGCCACCCGGCAAGTCCCTGCGCAAGACGGTCAGCATCGGCGCCTTCCCCCAGCCCCCGAAGCATGCGAGTAGGCTAGGAAGCCACCCGCCCAGTCCACTGTCCGCCAGCTCCACCCCGAACGGCGAATCCGTGGAGTCGCGACTCGCCCCAAGCTTCAAATCCCCGGTGACACCGGCAAGGAAAACGAGCCTGAGAAAAACCACGCCCCGCGCGTCCAACGTCGGAGGCCGTGGCCTGTTAGCAAAATCACCACTTTCTCCACCAAGCCTGCTGAACGGCAGCGGCGAATCGCTAGCCGTGGAGAACGGAGGCCATCTGAGCTTGCCATCGCCGCCGCAGAGCAGGAATTCCTCCGCACAAGGATCGTACGCGACCAGCGTGACGACTTTCGAGGACGTGGGGGACGACGACGCCCGGAGTCATACCGGAACGAGCGCGATGGCTGCGGATAATGCTCCACCGAAAGATGGGAAAGGCAATGTGATTGTCAGTGTGCGAGTACGGCCTGACGTCAGCGCCAAAGATGCAAAGCAAGAGAGCGAGTGGGAAGTAAGTGGGAAGCAGGCTCTCATTGCATACAGAGGCCGGGAAGGAGGTGATTATTACTATGGTAGGTTGCACAAACTGGATGCATGAAATTGCACCTTTGACTAATTGGCCGTGGCGCAGACAACGTCTTCGACACCCAAGACAATAATGCTCGCGTATACGATGCAGCCGCAAAGCGACTGGTTCGCCGCGTCATGGAAGGTTACCATGGTACTGTGTTTGCATACGGCATGACCGGCACGGGTAAAACGTTCTCCATGCAAGGGACAGCCACGAACCCGGGAGTGATACCATTGGCCATTACCGACATCTTCTCATACATCCGTGAGACACCGCATCGAGAATTCCTCCTGCGGGTTAGTTACTTGGAAATCTACAATGAGAAGATTCATGATCTCCTTGCTGGGCCCATAATAGGAGCTAACGGCCAGCCTGGGGCCCAGGAAGAGATCAAGCTGAGAGAGGATAGTAAGCGTGGGGTTTACGCGACTCCGTTGAAGGAAGAGATTGTGCAGAGTCCAACCCAGCTCCTTAGAGTCATCGCCCGTGGAGACAATGCTAGGCGAGTAGCAGGGACCCAGTTCAATGCCCGAAGTTCGCGAAGTCACGCAGTCGTTCAGATTGTCGTTGAAAGTCGCGAGCGCGGTGCTGCTGGTAGTTTCAAAGACGCCAAGCGGACGGCCATCACTCCTGGTGGTGTTCGTGTTTCTACTCTTAGTCTTATCGATTTGGCTGGATCTGAAAAGGCCGCCGATAACAAGGAGAGGCGCACAGAAGGGTCGCATATCAACAAGAGTTTGCTTACCCTGGGTACAGTCATTGCGCGATTGTCCAGCGACAAGGAGAAGGCGTCTGCAGACAAGGATAAATCGAGCAAGGAGAAGCACTTACCCTATCGAGACAGCAAACTTACCCGCCTCCTACAGCCTGCTCTCTCTGGAGGATCTCTCGTTAGCATATTGTGTACGATCCAGACTGGCCCAAGTGGAAGCAGCGCTGCTACCAGCACACACATCGGTGAGACGTTGAGTACGCTGAAGTTTGCGTCGCGCGCAAAGAACAACATCGTCAGCCATGCGAAGAAAGCAGAAGAATCGCAGGGTGCCGGTGGTGACGCTGGTAGCCGAGCTCTTCTTGATCGGTATCGCGTGGAAATTCAAGAGCTCAGAAAACAGCTCGATGAGCAGAACAAAGCAAAGGAAACCACTCAGTCGACAAACGGTGGGGAACAAGAGAAGGAAGAGGAAGAGGAAAAGGCTCGAGAGCTCGAGGATAAGCAGCGCCATGAAGAGCAGATGCTTGAAATGCAGCTGGCGAGGACGGCACTCAAGGAGCGCATCGAACATTTGAACAGATTGATCTTGAGCTCAAAATCGTTGGGTGTCAATAATAGTCGGTCGTTCTCGTCGATGAGTCTGCAGCGTGGGTCGACCGTCAGTGACTTCAGGCCCATGTCAGTTCGATCGTCAGCAAGCCATGCTACGCTGGAGGTCCCGAAGCGAGGGTCCCAAACCACATTACCAGCCACTGGGTTGGATGGAGATGAAGATGAGGACTCGCTCGGTGACAATGGCGACGGCACTGCGAGCCAGACAGCGCAGATACAGTCACTGCAATCCGATCTAGCTGACAAGAATCGATACATTGCCACGCTGGAAAAACGGTTACTTCAGGCTCGGCGAACAAGTCATTCGCGCGTTTCAATGTCGCTCTCGCGTGGTGGTAGCGAGGATGGCGGTCTGACGTCGACAATTGCGGAGAAGGACGCTGAGATATCCAGCCTTCGAGCACAACTGGAGGACAAGGAGCGGATGATTGCAGCATTGACATCAGCCCGTAGGAAGAACGAAGCAGCGCAAGAGCTCGGCAGTGATGGTTCACCAGGAAGCAGGCGAACGTCGCAGCAACGCAGCGAAGGCACCAACGGCAGCGTGCTTTCGAAAGGGTCACCCGCGACTACGAACCCGAGGACTTTCTCGCTAAGCTCAAATTCGGAGCGAAGGATGGACGACGTGACGCGCATGCTCGATGAGATGATTTTGAAGCAAGTCGACTCAGCGGAGAGGATACGGCGGAGTAGCTTGCCAGGCAATGTTAGTGCGAGCAGTGGCACACGTAGAAGCAGCCTTCGTCCTGTGAATGAGAGCCTCGTCAGCGAGACCAGGTGAAGGGCCGAAGACGGTGTGCAGTGTTAGCTCAGGATGAGTAGTGATACATCGGTTGATATTCGTGTTGGGACGGTACGACGGCGACACGTATCTGTGGAATGCAGAGGCATGCAGCGCATGCGAACGAAAGAAGAAAACGGTCGCAAGACGCAGATAAAAGTTACAACAAGAAGCAAAAGAGGGCGGCGCGGAGTAATGTTCAGATGTGTACGATGGCATCTCATATGGCGTTTGAACCGGTTTTTTCGGACTCGAGGGAGACGGGAGGGTGTGGCAAGGGCACGTTATATGCATGCCCTACGCACTCTCGGTGTGCTCCCTTTTCTTTTCCTATACCACCTGTCTGACTAGGCATAGGGGCGCGGACGGCGCAGCTGGGATTGTGACGGTGTGGACAAGGGGATTGGTTGTTTTTTGCTTTTCATCGTGTGCAAGGTCGGAAGAAGAGGTGTGGGAGCAGTTGATTTGATACCCCGTGTTCTCCTTGCTATTCGTATTCATCTTACCTTCAGCTGTACTATCTATCTACGACAGCACCATCTGAGTTACTACTACCTAATGCAGACTCGTTGCTGCTTTCCTCCCCCAGCTTCCGCATCCGTGTTAGCAGCGTTTTGCGGTGACGGAGCACGGCATTGCGATGTAGCCAGGTATACGTGTGCTGCGCAATCTGTGTCTCATCTATATACTGTGCTGTACACGAGCTATCCATCTACGTAAGCGCCGAGCGCTGCGACGGACTTGGGGGGCTCGCTGGAATGCTTCGCACGAGTCGGGCTGGCGAAGCACGCACTCTAGCAGAGGCGGACGGTTAGCTGTGCCACGCTCCATGGCGCACCGTTGCGACAGGCGAGCCATCATGTGAACGCCCGCACTGGTGGTGCCGGAGTCCGTCGGCGGCACGACGGCGGCGCGATACCGCTTCCAGCAAGCAGGGAATGGCAACCGAGGCGGCTGCATCGTGTTTCACGTTTGCTTGGTGGGCGCGGGCAGGTCGCGGTGAGTCCATGTGACGGGAAGGGTGTGCTGGATGGGTGTGACTTGGACTGTTACGCATGGAAAACAAGGAGCGATACTCTACTGTGCTTCCGGCGTTCATGACGGAGGCAAGAGGGGGAAGCAAAGCAAGCAAGCAAGCAAGGTGGGTGGATGGTGGAGGGGAGGTGGATCCGAGCAAGGATGGCGGACTGATCCGATCGACGCCGTCTGAAACGCCGCTCCGCACCACTCTGCAGCCCTAGAGACGCTCTCGTCGCTCTCGTCGCTCTCTGCCCGGCCACCGATTGGGCCTCCCGTCCACGCTGGAGCCTCTTGCGAAGCTCTTCCAGGGTCCCATGAGACCCCGCCGCCGTGCACGTCTGTGCCCCAAACGCCCTGGGCTTCAGCAGGTTCATGCTCGTGTCCTTTTGAAATTACCATCGCCCTCTGGAAGGAACGCTGCGCGTCTATTTTCTCCGTCCACACGACCTAACGCCAGAGTCGACTCATTTGCTCCTCCTTGATGGACATCTGGCGCCGTTTTGTTTCGGCACAGGTGGGGAACTGAACTCTCGGTTCGACTTCGACCGCCTTTTGCGACTTCCCCTTCTCCACTCATGCTTCTGTCTTGACGCCTCTTCGTTTCTCACCTTTCCTTGTCTCTCCTTACACCTCTCTCCTTCTTTTATCCATACGCTCCTTGAGGCATCGACGTCGAGCCTCGTTTCCAACTTTTTTCTTCCTCTTCTTCTTCTGCTCCCAAACACCCAAGGGAGCCAGGGAAGCGGTACACGAACCTGCAGGGACAGGTAGCGTCCCATTATTTCCTGCACCATCTCGTCATCGGGACGCCAACGGACCCGCGTCGTCAAGCCCAGGTCCATCAACTTCACCTCATATTCCAGCAAGTCGTGGGTGGCGCTCACGCTGCGTCTCGAGGATGCTCAATCAGGCGACGCAGAAGTTCAAGAAGATGCACGCGAGAAGGAATCCAAATAACCTCACAGTCGGATCCACGGCATCATATTCACAGCTTAGCCCGTCCATTACGTCGGCGACGCTGCTCAGCCCAAATGTTGCGAGCAGGAGAGGCTTCCTGAGCCCCAGTCCACCCTTGAGTCCCAGTCTGCCGTCACTGGTTCCGAGGCATGGAAAGAAGCAACCTACGACAACCCACACAAGATTGGTGAAGAGATTACTCATTAGCTGCTGTGGTGTGGCTTTCCTAGTATGGCTCATCATACGTCAGATATACTCGACCCACCAGGAAATGTCGGAATATCCCCAAGACCCTGCAGAGTGGGAGATGGTGGGGGAAACCTTTTACCACAGGAGCCAACGGCTGTGATAGTGCAAGATACGAAAGGCAAATCCAGGTGGACGGTGTCAATTCCATCGAAATACGAGTTCCTGCTCAAACCCCAACACTACCGCGATATCTGCACCCAGTCCATGGAGATGTCGAAACAGCTGCGTGAGGATGCGCAAGCCAACAGCGGAATTGCTAGGAGGATGCTTGGATATTATCAGAAAGATCAGTACTACATAGATATTGGTGATGCAGAGGCACAGGCGCTGCTACCGCATTCGACAGTGACAGGGGATAGGCCAAAGGGATTCGTGGACGATGAAGCTATTGCGGCCAAGGAATCTACTGATGGACAGAAGGTGTGCGATAAAACACTGACCTATGTCATGGAGACGAGCGACGCAGGCTTCGGTAACACGTTGATGCGCCTGTGGATGTCGTACGGTCTGGCCAAAGCTGAGAACCGCACTTTCTTCATCGATGACACGCGATGGTATGCCTCTCCGCTTTTTCTCTCCAGTTCGTTGATCGCTGACTTTGAATAGGCCATACGGTAAATACTCAACCTTCTTCCTTCCACCCCCTCCGCAGGGTGCCGTCCGCCTCCTCCCTCGCACATGACGCCCTGCCCGCACACCGCTCGCCATCTCGTCGTATCAGGTGCTACAGTAACTTCCTCTTTCGGGCACGCCTTCAATGAAGAATGGGAGGACCCTACAAAGATGAATGTGCAGCGACAGCACAAGATTTTCGGTCTCTTGCGCACTGGTTACGAAGCTCTTTACCGCCTCCGCGCCGACGACGCAACATACGTTCTCGACCATGCTCACAACCTCTACGGCCCCATTGCCAAAGACGGCGGCATTAGCATCGGCATCCATGTGCGCCGCGGCGACAAGCACCCGTACGAGTTCCAGTACAAGGAGGACTACATCCCGCTAGACCGCTACATGGACGCCGCCCGCGACCTCTACATCGACCGCATCGAAAACGCGCACTCCAAATCCAAACTCCAGCGAAGTCTCGACGAAAACAACCTCTTCGCCCGCCACACCTCCTCCAAGCTCGTCCTCGCCTCCGACGACCCAACCGTCTACGAGAGCACCGAACTCGGCCCCAACAGCGTCCGCGCACAGGACCGCATCATCCTCGCCACCAAGGCCGCCCTCGAAGCCGCCCAGGGCAGGAAGAACCCCTGGATCGACGAGATCACCGGCTGGGAAGGGGGCTTCTACCGCGACGTATTCTTCTCGCTGGGGCAGCCGACCAAGGACGCGCAGACGTCGCACGACCCTTCCAACGTTCCTCAGTCGGCGCTGAGCCTGCGGGAATTGGTGGGCCGGGCGTATCTGATGGATCTTGCGGTTGTGGGTAAAGCGGATACCGTGGTGTGCACGGTGAGCAGCACGGGGTGCAGGATTTTGGCGGTGATGATGGGGTGGCAGAGTGCGTTTGTGGAGAAGAACTGGGTGAATCTTGATGGAGAGTTTGATTGGAGGGGGATCGTGTGGTAGAGTGGATCTCTTGAGTGGTGAAATGGAGATTCTGATTTCGCTTTTTTCTTCCCACTTCTAGTTTATTTTTTCTCTTTTCCGTTATTTGAGGATGATTTTCGAGATACCCAGGACCTACATTCGTTACTGGAGGATGGCTTTGCTTGGTGCTTTTGGAGGTACAGGTTTGGGACGGGGCGGGATTGGATCCGCGGAGCTGCCAGTGTAGCTAGGTGCTAGCATTACAAACACTTTGCTGAAACCAATGATTACTCATAGTTGTATAATTCATGTCGCATGGAAATGGTGCAAGACTTCGCTGGTGGCCCCTTGAGCAGGTTCTCTTCCAATCGCATAACCTCATTCAGAGTTGGAATTCACGCGATGCGCAAGTTCGTCAGCAACGGTGGTACAGCGGGGTAAAATGCTTTTTCTTGCTGACAGGGAAGCCAGACTGATCCGAGTGCATTGCCGACTGTAGATACAGTTCTAGGAACAAGTACATTGAGAGTGGAAACATGATGGAAGAGAGGAGCGTGAGCTTTACATAGTAAAGGGGTAGGTACCTGTGTGTGGTGATTTTCCAACTGATTTTCTTTTCGAGATAATGATATAGTACATATATACAAATACGTACTATATCTATATTTGTAAGAGCGTTCTCGTCAGTGCACTGTATGCAGGTTATACCTGGACCTCTTTCCTAGATTGCTAGCATAGTTTGCCGTTTAGGTAGAGTGAAGCTAGCGTCATCATCCTACCGCGCGGCTTACGTCAAGCAAGAACCCGACTGCGTCGTCTTTGCGTGTTTCTCGCTTGTTATGTTCCGACGCACGACACTTTTGAGTATCAGGGCGGAGCTTCAAGTTACGTGCACGGAAGCGTGGTACCCACACCAGCGACTTGGAAGCCTTTTGAGTATTAGGGCTGACGCTTGGATGCCGCGCTGTGAGTGGACAACCGCGCGGCGTGATTGGTAATTCTTGCCTTGGATTACAGGTAGCCTGATTGTTAATCCTTCGCAGAGTAAGTACGCACGTACAGTTGGAAGCTTGGCGTTGCCAGTGCATCGATAGAGCAGCTTTCCATTGGTTGTATTTTCATACTTTACCCAGATGTGTACTCTTTTCTCCACATCGGTGAATGTGCCTCCGCGATACCGACGTCAAGATGGCACTGCATTCAATCACCATCTTAAGCCGCTTTTCGTGCGTAATGAGCCCCACGTTTATGGTCAGTAGAGTCCTAGGGTTAAATCGGGATGGTTAGTCTGAGCAACGATCAAGTCCATTACAAATGACGTCCTGTTGGATGCTGGCAGAACATGCCAGGCCAAGCAACATCGTGATAGTATATAAGTCCCGTACTCTCACTCTTTCCTCTCACAGAGTGAATACAACAATCTCATCTGTTCCAACATGTTATCTAAAACCTCGTTCCCGGCCTATCTGCCACTCGTATCACTGCTCACTAGAGCTTCGGTTGCTCACCCATTGAGTGAACAACCATCAGCATACTCCACAGGTCCAAAGCCGTTTACCATCAACGTCGACCCGGCTTTTATCGAAGAGACCCGCGTCAAAGCAAGCAAATTCCGCCCAACAGAGCCCATTGAAGCACCAGCATGGTTCGACGGACCACCAACCTCTGATATTAACGCAGTTGCAAAGTACTGGGCTGAAGAGTACGACTGGTCTAAGGTGCAAGATGGAATCAACCAAAACTTCTCGCATTACTACACAGAAGTACCTGCACCGGGAGGAAACTACCCTAGCAACGAGTCCCTCGGTCTCCATTTCATCCACGAGCGAAGCGAGAGGGAAGATGCCATTCCCATACTCTTTCTCCACGGCTGGCCATCCACCAGTCTCGAGTGGGAGAAAATAATCCACCCCTTAGCTCACCCCGAAGACGACAGCCAGCCCGCATTCCACGTCGTCGCCCCCGACATCCCAGGCTTTGGCTTCTCCCCTGCACCCAAAGCCCCAGGTCTCGGCCCCGCCGAACATGCCACCGTCTTCGCGAGCCTGATGGCCCAACTCGGATATGACCGCTACGTCCTGTACAGCACCGACCTCGGCACCGTCGTCGCCATGTCGTACATAGTCGACTACGCCGACCGTATTATCAACCACGTAACCGACTTCTACATCGTCTTCCCCACCGAAGAAGACAACGCCCGCTTCGCAGCTAACCAGACTACCCCCGAGGAATCCGCCGTCATCCTCGCCGCAAACAGCTTCCTCACCAACCACTCCGCCTACTCCTCCCTCCATTCCACGCTCCCCTCTCCATCGCCTACGCCCTCAACGACTCCCCCGTCGGCTTCCTCGCATGGCGCTACCAACTCGCGTGGACGGTCGACGACGCAGACGCTACCTTCGACGAGCTCATCACGGAGGCCATGCTCCTGTTCATCCCTGGCGTGTACGGCAACATCCGGAGCTACAAGGAGCTTTTCTCGCTCACGGCTTTCAACCCTAAGAAGCCGTTCACGGTTCCGACCACAGTGTTACAGTTTGGCGGCATATCGCATTATCCCTCAATGGGCGACTTCAATTACATCCCGAGGGAGTGGGTGGAGCGCTCGGCGAATGTGACGTATTTCAAGAGGCATGAGAAGGGGGGCATTTCCCGGCTTTGAGTCAGCCTGAGTGGGTGATTGAGGATATTAGGGAGGCGCTTGCGTGAAAGATCAGGAGGGTGGATTTGGGAGGTAAAGATGGAGATGAGGGATGGAAAAGGTAGTATTTAATGTGTAGAAGGTAATGAGACTACTATATCCTAATGATTTTGGTGTAATTGAACGGTGTATCGACTACTGATGTAAGCCGTTGAGGACTAACTAGATTGCGTTCAGTCAGCGTTGCATAGGCACATAAATTTACAGTGTATGTTGAAAATAGTATTTACAATGTTACAAGTAATTCGAAGTCGTGAAAATCATAGGTATCGTACGTTCATACACGCGTTACCTTCACCTCCAGTGTATATCCTACAACCACCACATCGTTGTCCAAACAGCGGCCCCCGCCACACATAACATGCCGTTCAATCCCAACCTCGTACCCGCACTACAGTCCCCACCTTGCGGACATTCTTTCGGTGCATCCGGCTCCTGCTCCGGGACATCAGGATCGCTTGGACCCTCAGGCTGCTCATCTTCCGGCACCTGCTCCTGCACGTTCTCGACGAAGCTGCCAATAACGTTTCCCCGAGGATAGTACTCGCACACAACAAACCTAGACCAAAATAATCAGCCCATTTTCTTCCGAGAAACGAAGTATACATGTAAGCAACTCACCATCCAGGAGCCTTCCCATCGTCCTCGCCATTACACTCCGTACGTCCGCACCCAACACTCTTAGTCGCCTTCCAGACCAGCTGCGTGAAGTGCCCCGTCTCGTGATCGAACTCCCCTTTCTTGAAATCGTAATCGACTCTCTCGTGGCCCCATGCGATGATACTCCGTGACGCGTTTGGGTACCCTGAGGAAAGGTTCTCTCCGTTCGGTCCACCCTATGTATCGCATCATTCGTCAGTTTTCATTCTCCCGATTCACCAACTTCAACCCTGGTTAAATACAAAAGTGAAAACGACCTACCGAATGCTCGAAATTACACTTCTTACTCCAGTCCTTCGCAAAGTCGGCAAGGGTGTCGTTCCACTTCAATGCCGTCGCATTGTGCTGCTTGCGGTACGTATTCGTCACGTTTAGAATTGTCTTCTCGAAGAGGTCGTCTTCCGTGTAATCTGCGCTGGCTTTTATGTCTTGCCTTGAGACGTGGAACAGGGATAGGGACTCTGCGTATTGCACGCCGAGCAGGAGGGCGAGGGCGGATGGGAGGTTGATCAACATGTTTGTTGGTCTGCTTGTTTCCTGCGAGATATTTGCGAACTTCTTTTTTGTTTCTTCCGTTCTATTATATTGCGTAGCGTGAAGTATGTAGTATGTAGATGTATGTATTTACGAACAACAGCCCGATCCCTGGTAGCGAGATCGAGATGAGGTGAATGCGTTCCTGGATGTGGCTTCACCCTCGCAATATCAACCATATCACGGCATCATAAGGTCACACGGTTGGCAGCCGCGAAACAGGGCGCACATCCCTGCAGCCTTGTTTCGCGCCCGCTGTTGTGTGGTGTATTCAAAGGCTATTCCGCTTTGACGATGATCTTCGTACGGCGCTTGCTGTGACGTAGCGTCACGTGCAATCCCGTCTTGGCGGGAATGATTCGCGGACATTGCCCCAGCGTTGCAATTTGTAGGAGAACGGTTCCAAAGACAAAACGTTCAAATGAGATGGACTGTGTGGATTTTGGAAGTGATAAAGAGTTGCCCCTAAATCGCGACTTCAGTTTAGACATGGAGGTTTCGAGGCATGGTTTAGTGGGGTTACCTCTTGCGCCAATCACTGGTTATCATAGAGATTGCATAGAGTGGAGTGGACTGTGTTCCATTGTTCTAACAAATAATCATGTCTGTAACAACAACTCAACCACTCGGCATGTGAATCCAAAACATCGCCAACCGTAGTGCCCACCGTAGTGCCACCCTGCACCATCATTAAATCATCAATCTTCCCACATAACATGCATTACTTCATCAACAACATCCTCCATGTCCAACTTCCAAAACGAAGCGAAACTCCCATTCCAACCGCTGTAAACAAACTCAAAAATCAAAGTGGTATCTGAACTTTTCCCTAAAACCCGCCTGCCGCCCACGCACCCTGCCTAGACAAGCATAAGAATGCAGAAAAGCAGACGAGTATCGCACAGGGAAATAAAACAGAAGTGAAACGCTGAAACGTAAATCCTGATAACCATGAACCCAAAAATCAAAATCAGTACCAAATAAAAACGAGGGAAAAGAGTAGCTGTACCAGCATCCGCCACAATACTCTCCACATCGTCGAACCCAACCAAAGACGTAACTATGCGAAAGGTGTATCGGAAAAACGCTAGTAGTAGCCGTAAATCCTGTACCTTTTGACAATGCGCACGTTCTCGTCTTCGGCCCAGTCCCACTCCGTGTTGAGCACTGCGACGAAAGTCAGCAAGCTCTCTCACATAACAATGCATTCTTCTTCTGTAGCGGCGATAGGTTAGCGACAATTATGAAGAGGGTTTCTTCGTCTTCTTCACAGACGATGAACGACCAGAGCCGCCACCCCCAGCCGCCCATTTCATGAATCCACTTGGAGCAGCTTTCTTCTGTCGTGGGCGCGATGGAGCAGCGCTGGGAATAGGACTGAGAATTTCCACGGGAGCCGCTCCTGCGGGCATAGCCATGGGCGGCGGTGGCGGTGGCATCGGGTCGGGCATAACCACCGGGGGCGGTGGTGGAGGAGGGATAACAATGTGAGCGGACTCACGCTTCTTCTTGGCTCCTTTCTTCGATGTCTTTGGCGGGGGAGGTGGGGGTGCAATAACCTCCGGTGGAGGCGGTGGTGGTGGTGGCGGCTCGGGCATGGGCCACATGTGCATGGTAATTTGCCAGTCCGGCTGCACCATAGTCTCCCAAACTTGAGGTAGGATGATCTCGCCGTCCGGACCAACGAGATCGTAGTGGCCTTCGTGAACGTGCGGGCCGATCACGTCGACATGGAGGAAAGCCTGCTTGATAAGTTCCTCCATTCCCTAGTACACATTAGCTTTCATCCTAAAAACCGATAAACAGGCGACATACCTTCCAAGTTTTGCACAAATGCCATGGGAAGCTGAATTTACGTCCAACGGCGTCCTTGAACTTGATTGGCGGTTTTGGTGCATCGGACGGTTTCAACTTTTCGGCCTCTTCCTCGGCGGCTTTTTTGGCCTTTTCGAGTTCATCTTGTGCAGCCTTGGCTTCAGCAAGTGCTTTCTCATGCGCAGCTTTCGTCTCTTCTGCCTCCTTGGCTGCCTTGGCCTCGGCTTCTTCTCGAGCTGCCTTTGCTGCGTCCAACAACTTTGCTGCAGCCTCAGCTTGAGCAGCCTTCTCCGCGGCTTCCTTTGCGACCTTTGCATCGGCTTCATCCTTGTCTGCTTTGCGGGCTGCGTCAACAGCTGCCTCTCGTTTCAGCTGCTCCTCCTTTTGTGCAAGGATAAGCATTTCTAGCTTCGCAAGCTTATCCTCATCGCCTTTGAGTTTTGCCTCAGCAGCTGCCCTGGCAGCTTCTTCGGCAGCTTTGCGTTTGGCGGCCTCCTTCTCGATGCGTGCCTGCTGTTGTTCGATGAGCAGTTGCTCCAGGCGAGAAAACTTCGCGTCCTCTGCCTTCTTTTCTTCAACCTCCTGTTTGTGCAGCAAGAGCTGTTCAAGCTTGCTGAGCATGCCATCTTCTTTAGCAGTATCGGGCGGCGGCGGCGGCGGTGGTGGTGGCATGTATTGAATTGGAGCCGGAGGTGGGGGAGCCACAACAACTGCCCCAGGTGGCGGCGGGGCAGATGGTGGCGGTGGCGGGGCCTCAAAGTGTTCTTCTCGAGGTGCTGGTGTAGATTTCTTCGAGCGAGAGTGGCGTTCTCTCTCTGGTGGAGAATGTTCACGTTGTGGGTATGGAGGGTATGGAGGATACATGCCGGGCATACCGCCAGGCGGGCCATACTGAGGCATACCATAGGGGGAATAGTAGCCATTGCCGTAGCCATAGGGCATCATTGCATTCATGTCGTTGGGGCCTGGCGGAGGCATGGAATTGCGGTGACCTCCGCGTCGGCTGTGGCCATCAAAATAGCCATTGGGACCACCATTGCCAGCGTGGGGTGAAGCGAAAGGGTTAGGGCCTCCACCTCCTGGCGCAAACGGATTCTGGTTGTAGCCATATTGATCGGGCCGTCCAAACGGCACCAACTGATCGGGTGCGGGCGGGGGCCGCCTGGTCCCCCAGGTCCACCTTGGAAAGGGTTATAGCGCGGGTCAGACATCATACTGGGCGCATAGCCACTGGGGGAGCTTGCTGAGGAACGTGTGCCCACTGGTCGTGAGGATGGTGTGGAGAAGGCCCCGCCCTTGGAGGGCCATAGGGGTAGTCGTCGTGGCTGTCCAGACTTTCGGAATGGTTAGATTGAGGCCTACGACGTCGCGGCCTCGGATCGTGCTCGTGCTCTAGCTCGTGCCTACTGCGGGACCTGTGGCGAGGCTGTTCGTGGACAGGCGCGTGGCGTGAGGACTTGTGGCGTGTGCCTTGGGGCGCACGGGAGGGAGGTGCGGGCGCGGGGACGGCGTGGTGCTTTACTCGTGCTGCTGGGCGAGAGGCTGAGTCGGAGGGATCGATCTCGTCAACCTCCTCGATGTAGTCCCAGTCCTCCTCGTCTTCTTCTTCCGAGGTGGTGTACTCCTCCTGGCTGCCAGACGAGACTTGCACGCCCGAGGAGTCTTCCTCTTCGTCGGTGTAGGTGTAGCGGTGCTCCGCACCAGTCGAGTTGTTGATGGTGATGTTTCTCCTAAATTTGATCTCGACGTTAGTGTCGCCTCGATGGTCGCGAGAGGGAGAAAGCGAAACAGTGCGTGTAGGAGAGATCGAGATGGTGGAGGCACTTGTGGTGCGAGAGGAAGCAGAAGGGGCTCGACGACGGGCAGGGCGGCGCGAATGCGACCGCGAGGACGATTGCGAGGCAGCGCGCTGATGAGGAAGAGCTATGACTAACGGCATGAGGATGGTATTGTTCAGGCGTCACTGCACGCGCGCCGTTCTACCAGAGAGGGCGCGGGGACAGTAACGTTGCGGTACGGAACGAGGTGTAGAGACGGACCTGTGTCCTTGAGGAGGCCCGGGGAGCGCCGGGGCGGGGTGGTGGTGTTTGCTGGTCGCGGGCGACGGTCGACGGTCGACCTAGGGTGGGCGGGGTGATGTTGGGTGCGCAAGCGTGCCCAGTGTTTGTCAACACAGCGGGAGGTTGTCCGACGCAGCAGCAGCGGGTTGAAGGGGGCTGCAGGCGACGGACGAGGGCGCGAGGAGGATGCAGAAGCGGGAGAGGGCGGGGGTGCGAGTGATGAAGAGGCCACAAGCGTCGCAGTAAGGCTGAGGGGGGTGTGATTCGACGGAGGGCTAAATGCTGGCTCGACCGGGCAGATCCTGGTCCAAACTCCCTTGCCGCTCGTTTTGCGCGTCAGAGAGTGAGGGCTGGTGCGGAAGATTGTCTGGGAGGCGGCAGCTAGGCTCAGAAAGGGTGCCTCGTAAGACGCCGGGGGCTCTTGGTGGCAGCGGACGAGGTGTCGAGGGATGGGAGCCCAAGCTTGACCAACTATGCGCTGGCGCGGGACGACGCAACGCGATGGATGGGCCCGAGGGAGACGGTACAGTAGAGCCGCAGGTCAGGCAACAGCGGTGCGGTATGACGATGGGTGCGCGGTCGGAGCCCGCAGATCAACGTGTGGGTTGGCAGGATGTCAAGTGGACGCGTACCCGGGATGGCTATGGATACGAGCAAGTGGGGCGGTCGCACACACAAACGCCGTGCAGAATTGCAGCGTCGAGGTCAGCGCAGCAGCGATGCTCACTGACTAAAGCGGAATGGTGTTGACAAGAGTGGATTGATGGATTGATATATATGGGGTGGCACTGTGCGATAAGGTGGTGGTGTGCTCATGAAAGGGGCCTTCTGCGCCGAATTCTGCGGATCAACAAGTAACAATACGTCAAGTTCGAGGCTGAATGGGACATAGCAGGAGTCTGGCGGGCAACGGGTGGGATTGCACGGGGGCGAGAGGCGCTGATGGTCGAGAAGCCGGCAGACTGTGAAGCGTGCAGGCGACGAGGCGTGGAGAGTATGCAGGAGCAGGTGTGTACCTGCCCAATTCTGCCCTTATTTATTGCTGCACACCGGAATTTGGACAGAGGAGTCATATTCTGGCCTCGAAAAACTTGTCGACGGCGTCCGTTCCTTCACTGAGCGACCCTCGTGTCGTGTTCCCATTCGAGGACCTGTCCCACTCAGGCCGCGCCTTACCGCCTAGACGGCCACGAATGCCCAAAATTGCTGCATGAATGCCGCCTCTTGCAGCAGCGGAGCCGCCTCGGGATCCACCCTGCAGCCCAACACGCACGCTCTCTCTCATGTAGACGTTCCTCTTGGGCCACGTGTGAGCCGCCTCTACACTGCCCTACCTGGCCCTGGCCTACCACGACCCGTCGTGCATAGTGTCCGGCCGCGGACCCACCCGCTCTGCTGCCCTGCCCTACTCCCCGACCGGTGGACCGTCGATACAGGCACCTTGGAAACGGGGCTGCCAATGTAGCTATCCAGAAAAACCATGGGGTTGCCCCTCAGCCACCTGCGTGTGAAACCATCGTCACGGCCCTCGTTTCAACGCACACTGCTACTGACGCCCAACACCTCGACCACCACGTTGGTAACCGTACTGATGCACCAGAGCGCGACCAATCCCCATCCAATCGCCCTGTCCATCTTCCATCGCCTCCAGGGTACAACTAACAACAGTCCGACCAGGGTGACGAGTAAGGTACCCCCGGATATGACCAGCGTGGTGCTGATGTCGATCTGGTACGGCTTAAACTTTATAGGGCTGTCAGGGTGTTTTGCATGGTGATGGCGACCGCCTTTGAGAATGATATAGCACCCGCTCAGACCAATCCCCAGAAGAATGTTGAGCATTGGGCCCCCGAAGCATGCGGAGAGTGCCATGACCGGGAATCCCAGGCGCGCCACGGTGATGTCAGCGACAAAGTCCCCTAGAGAGTTCCCGACCGCGAAAATGGTCAGGCCCAAAATAGCATCGCTCATGTTCAGGATGACTCCAAGCGTCTTCAGCACCCCTACCACTTCGTTGGCAATTGAGCTGATCCAAGCAATGCTTACCGCAAATCCCAAGAAACAGAGCGCAGAGCGCCATTTAGGCGGTCTTGTCGGCGTCGTCGTCAGCAGGAGAAATGCCAGCGTGCAGAGTGAGATGAGAAGGGAATACATTGTTGGTCGAATCAGCGCACGAGGATATTCAACCTCCGTGTTCGCCCAGACCACGAAAACAATGAAGAACGGAGCTGTGAATGTCTGGACTATGACTAGCCATCGATTCCACATTGTTGGTCCAGACAAGGGTATTGTCGCAGGGAGTTGTTCGGGAGATTGCATGATATTGGCATCGGCCGTGATTGTATCATTAAAAGACGGACGAGCCGAAACTGTCACGGTGTTTTCACCCCTGCCATTCGAATCGACCTTTCCGGCCGAGATGGTGGTCTGCTCTCCCAGAGAGCCACCCGGAGGGTTTCTCGCCTCGGATCCTGAGCGTATGCTGCGCTGTGGCGTTGACACACTCCCATTGATCGGTGTAATGGGACCTGGGAGACTGAGACTAGTCACAGACGCTGGTACGGTCTGATCTGCATCGTCCTTCTGTGATTCCACCACTGGCAACGTAATCGTGAGTAAGAAAACACTGGGTGCTGCGACAACACCCAGCATTTTGTCCCAGATGTTCTTGTTCTTCCAGTTTTGCAAGGTAGGGAACAAAGTCGATAGGAGAATAACAGGTGGTGGGAGCACAGTGGATGGCCACCACCGTGGAACCTTGGGTCGATCGCTGCCCTCCATAATGTGCTCCCCGAAATAATCAGACGGGATTGATGTGCCAGAGATGCTCGGAGGAGGTAAAAGAAGACTTGGCGCTCTAGAACTGTGGGCCGAGGTAGGGTAGTCTGTGTATGCAGGGAAAGGAGTTGTTGGTGACGTCGGACTTGGGACAATGAGTTTCGGTTGCGGTCGTGAAGGTGCCATTGCGTCCACGGCAGGCGATGACGAAGGACTTGGGGAGGCAGTCGTTGAGCGGGTGGAAGATCCTGTACCGTCCCAAGTTGGTGGTGCCAACATGTTAGGGGTAGGGTTTGGATGCAGTGTAGGGATAACAGGACTTGTTACAGTCGAGCCGAATTCAGAAGGGGGAGGAGACAGTGAAATGACAGGTGAGGTAGGGACGCGTTCGTCGGTCGTCTTTTGCTTCCTACTGTCCTCTGGAGAAGCCGGCCCAAAGTCGATGGTAGGAATAGCTCCTGGTCGCCATGTATCAGGGTCAAGGCGAGCATTGTCTAGGTCGTTGGTAGATACTGCCCGGAGGCGATTGGGCAGATGTCTCTGTACGTCAAGCGTCGGTCGAGTAACCAGAGGGGTATGCACCGAAGGTCCTTGTTGGACCTCATACGGTGGCCGTGGCGCAGGGTCAGAGGGGCTCGATATCAAGTCCTGCTGTTGTGCCGTAGTATATGTTGGATCGTCAGAGTATCGACGCAAGCTGATCGGGATGGTTTGTATGTTTCTGGACTTCTGTAGGGAGGATAGAACTGCGCGGAACTCGAGCGCACCGACCAAACTGGGTCGAATTGGTGTATGCGTGTTCCTTCGACCCCTAACTGGGGTCTGCTAAGACGCATGTTGTCGTTCAGTTCGCCTAGCCACCTTTCACGCATCGCTTCATTTTCATCCGCCTCTAAAGACTGATCGGAATCGCCTCGTTCAAGTGCTGCAAAGTCATCGGCAGATACGCCGCGCATCAAGCTTGGCCTGCTCGAGCTCGCTGGGGCGTCATCCTCGTCGTGATATTCTTGAAAAAGCTCTTCCTCCTCGCCACCCGGCACAATGTAATGGCTTCGCATTGCGGCAGCGCGAAGTTTTCGAGCCTTTCTGCGTCCCAGCCACCAATGCCAGGCCATGACGAAACATACATAGAAGATGTAAAAGCCAACCATGGTACATGACTCCCATAGTGTTAACTTGCCATCCCATATGAAGGCCATGCTGAACGTGGCAGCGACGATGAAGAAGCTCACATCCCGGACGAAACTCTTCCTTGCAACCTTGAAAGGTCGTACCAGGGCCATGGATCCTGCCACTACCGCAGTAATGAAGCCTGCCGCTCCCACCAACTCTCCAATGGCGAGACTAGCGGAGTTTGTATTGAAGGCGGCGAATGTAGAGAAGACATCCGGGCTGCCATTTCCAAAGGCGAGAAAGGTAACGCCAGCCATGCTTTCGCTCATGCCGAGGAGGGCCGCAATGGTGCTCAAATTGACACAGAAGAAGTCACTGGCGGCGATACCGATGGTGCTGAAGAGCAGTGCTAGCCATAGGACGAGAACAGCGAAAGCGACGGGCTTCGCGTGGTTGAGATGACAATAGTAGAATGATAGGTATGAGAATACGCCAGCTTCCTCGTCTGGGCAGTTGGCCAGCACGAAGGCGCATTTGTCCTCGGCATGATGCACCAGACGACACTCTTGGTCTTGGACGAAGACATCTCTCCTCGACAGGCCAGGCTTGCCGACGGCGTCACCGCTGCCACTCTTGATGTATGCCAGGAGGACCAATACCGAAATAGCCAGTATGGTAAGCGCGAATGGGCGGGCGGAGTAGCGAGGACGCTGGCGCAGGCGCTGGCGCACTGTCGAGTGCTCGGGGGCAGAGGGGAGGTGCATGGTCACCTCATGATAGGGCGCAATTGTGGGGTTCGTAGGTGGAGACGAGTGCCGCAGGATTCCCCGACTTCCCAGGTTACGGGTGTGACGGGCAGCGTTCACAGGTGTGCTCGGCGCCGTCTTGGATGATGTCGTCGCAAAGGAAGCAACAGGCGCCTGGCCAGTCGCAGAGGATAGGGTTACGGGGGAACGATAGGGTGAGCTCAACATATATCTGGTATATCAGTCAATGCGCAAACAACAGGATTACGACGAGCGCTCTTTTACACTTCACAGGCGCGGCATTCGACGTCGCACGCCCCGGTTTGAGAGCCTACGTACGTCGCCGTTGGTGTGGCGCTGTGGCGTTGTGGCGCCTCTCCGCGGTGGCGACGCGGGAAGCGCGACTTGGCGCGCGGCCCACTCCACTCCAGGGCTGGTGTTTGGGTCTATGGCGGTGCGGTAAACAAGGCCAGCGCCCGACCTTCGACGAGACAACCACCCACCATGCCGCGCGCCAGCTCGCACTACAGCCTGGCAGGCACTCCGCAGCGGTCGACGACGACCAAGTAAGTTTCTGCCGCCCGTATTTGCGCGGACCCTGGGGACATGGCAAGACTAACAAGACCACCTGCAGAGTGCCCCTCAACGACGACAAGCAGGAGAAGGCCAACCGCCGCCATGCCCAGCTCAAGAGAGACTCGATGCGGGCATCCGCGACCCCGAACCGCAATCGACGGTCCCTCGCCTCCCAGGACAGCCCGCGCACCCCCGCAATGGACCAGGACATCGACATGCCCGATGTCACCGGAACCGGCGTCACGCCTATGAAGCGTGCCGTCCCTCTGCTGGCCAATTTTGAGGAGTGGAACAAGCTGGCGTCCGACAATGTACGTGCATGAACAGGACCGCTGCGGCGCTCTGGGGCTGACGGCGAGCAGAAAATCAATGCGACAAACGCATTTAATATTGCCCTGATCGACTACTTCCACGAAATGTCCCTGCTCAAAGACGGGAATGGTGTCAGTTTCCAAAAGGCGAGTGTGACGCTGGATGGATGTGTCAAGATCTACACCAGCAGAGTCGACAGCATCAATACCGACACCAGCAAGCTGCTCAGTGGCCTTGCCGAGAGTGGAAACAAGAAGAAGCAAAAGGGCGGTGCCGAGGGCTCGGGAGACGAGGACGAGGACGCTGATGGCGAGGACGGCGAAGACGGTCAAAAGAAGAAGAGGAAACGGGCACCGCGGACAAGGGAATCGAATCTCGCAGACTCCTTCGAGGCCCTCCAGAACAAGAAGATGGACCTTGACCTCTCGGTCGATCCGCTGTTCAAGAAGGCCTCGGCAGATTTTGACGAAGGTGGTGCCAAAGGCCTGCTCCTAAACCATCTGGCTATCGATAGCAACGGCAGAATTGTGTTCGACAGCAGTGACGACCTTAAGGATGCCACTCAGCCTTCCAGAGAAACACCGGCACCAGAAGGCTTTGGAGAACATGAGGAGGACGACGACGACAATGAACAGCCGTCCGAAGATGTTGTAATTGATATTTCTGGACTCGCAGCCAAGTATTTCCCAGATCTTTCTCGACTGGAAAATCAAGACATATGCCCTTCTATGAAAACCTTTGAATTGGGAGACGCAAACAGTTCAATGGATTTGCCATTTCTTAAAGCGCCAGACGAAGACGAGCCGGAACAGCCAAAAGACGAAGCGGAGGCCGAGGACCACGACATGGTTTTGGATGGCGACATGGCACCCAACTTCGACGATGACGACGACGTTGGCTTCAATTTACCCCCCGAGACCGGGTTTGGAGAGGGTGGCGAGTTATGGGCCAATCAAATCGCCATGGAACCGCAAGCTCGCGTGCACAATATAGAGGGCGAAGAAGGAGAAGAAGAAGGTGGAGAGGAAGGGGAGGGTGGCTTCAATGCCGAAGACCAACAATATAGCTTGTCATTGGGCCAGAAGCCTGGACAGGAGCAGGAGAACATCCTCAGCTACTTTGACGAAGCATTGAAGAAGAACTGGGCCGGTCCTGAGCATTGGCGTATCCGGCGCGTCAAGGAAATCGGCAAGCCTGCTACTACTACCAAGCGCAAAGAGAAAGAACCTTTCAAGATCGATTTCTTCTCTCCCATGAGCCAGGATTTGGCGAACGCTCTTTACACTCCAGCTCCTACGACAGCTAGTGTCATGTTGCCAAAATCTCAATGGAAATCCAAAACCCGCAATCTTGCGCCAGACGACAAACACTTCAACTCACGGCAACTATTGCGCCTCTTTCTGAAGCCAAATGTTCGACTAGGGGCTCGACGAGCGAATCGACCAGCCTACGAGGACCGACCCAGCGCTGTGCCTAGCGATGAGCCAGATGCTGCTCATTGGGCGGCAATGAGCAATGAGCGCGAAGCAGCCGACGAAGAACCTGTCGTACAGCATGATTACGATGCGGACTTCTTCCAAGATGATGTCCTGCCTATGGCCGGCGGCATGGATGATGACGATGAAGCATTTGCAGATGCACGAGATCACTTTTCACCGCCGCCTGCTGATAACCCTGTGCCCGCATCTACAATGGAAGGTGCTACAACTGCAGAAGAAGGCGCTTTTGGCACTCAGTTGGTTCCTCAAGTTGGACGGACTCGTCCAGTCATGTTGAACTACGTGCGCGTAGCTAAACAAGTAGACGTCAAGCGGTTAAAGGACGAACTGTGGAACGGTATTGGCTTTGAAGGGGTATGTTCGATTGACTCCATGTACCGCTCTAGACTAGACGCTGACACAATACAGATCGTGGCACCGCCGCCTGAAGATGCAATGGACGACGTCGCAACCAAGGCCGTGGACGGCTCAACGAAGTTCACACAAGTCATGAAAGGCCTACAATCGAAATATCCGGCGAAGGCCATGTCAGATATTTCTACTTCGTACTGTTTTATTTGTTTACTACACTTGGCCAACGAAAAGGGGTTGGTCATTGACGAACAGCAGAACCTGCTGGACTTGTCAATCAAGCGGGATTTCTCGGCCGATCTCAGTGTTGGCGATTAGGTTCCTTTTCGTTGGTATTGTTATTATGATTTCGCGTTCCTATACCATGGGTTTGGCGTTCACTGGATCGGCTATGGAGAGGTTGCATATAGGGGCTGGGAAGCAAGGGCAAAACGCTTTATGTGGCACGATCTTGAAAATGAACACTCTTCCATTCAATGGATTGTTCCCGATCCAAACTCAATTGCTTTTTACAGCTTGCGTTCTCAGTATCACTGTCCGTACCGAACCTGGCATGAATCCGGAGGTCCGCGGCGCTACGCGGATGTCCATGGCAGCCGAGTGCTTACACCCCCATGGTGCCTGCATGGGTTCTGTTTGAAACTCAGCGTCGACCATTGTCTGCAGTTCGCACGCGCGTCAAAGTTTAGCTGGCGCTCCGTGGATCTCTTTGACGGGCCGCTGACAGACAAGGCCGATATCTCCGTCGTATTCTGTCGCGCTGGTATATATGAATAACATGCATGCTTGCACGAAATTCCATCCCAACGAAACATTCCACAAAGAAAAGAGCTGAAAAACAATGATCACCGAATGCTGCATATCCGGTTTCCAGTGGAACGGCACGCCAACCGGCAGCGAGGCCAAGATTGCGGAGAATGAAACATACATCGTAGGAACCCACCCCAAAGTCGCCATACTCGTAGTTGCAGGTATTTCTCTCCCTTCCCAGTTCCTCGGGCCGTCTAAACTGGCACCCCAATTTACCCCAGTCGATCCACCGAGACGGTCCGTTTCGCCTCTACATACTAACTCCGCCAGACCTCTTCGGCTGGACCTTCACCAACACGCGACTCCTCTGCGACGCCTACGCCGCCGAGGCAAATGCAACCGTATACCTGCCCGACTTCTTCGGTGGCGAGGTGCTCAATCCTGAGATGATCGCCGACACGAATCGCTGGGGCGAATTTGACCTGGAAGGGTGGTCAAACCGGAATGCGAAGGAGAAGCGGTGGCCTGAGCTCAAGGCTGTTGCGCAGGCGCTGAGGGAGAAGTATGAGAAGGTGGGGGTGATTGGGTATTGCTATGGGGGATGGAGTCTGTTTTGTTTGGGTAGCCGTGCGGAGAACGGGTTGGTGGATTGTATGTATGGTCTCGTTTTGCCTGCTTCGGACCCCATGATATATATGTTAGAGTATAATGCTGATTGGGTTTCAGGTGTTTCCACCGCACACCCTACGTTGCTGACCAAGGAAGAAATTGATGGCATTGGAGTGCCGGTACAGATCTGTGCGCCGGAGATCGATAATGCGTTTACGCCTGAACTGAAGGCATATGCAAATGAGGTGATTCCCACCAAGGGTGTGCCGTATGATTATCAGTATTTCCCGGGTGTGGAGCATGCTTTTGCAACGAGGGGCAACATGAATGATAAGAAGGAGAAGAGGGCGATGTTAAGGGCGAAAAGAGCTCAGGTGGGATGGATGAGGGAGTGGTTGCATGGGGAAGAGGGTGGTGATCGCCATAGTGGATAACCAGATAACAAAGTTGATGTCTTCCCAATTTAAAGACGCAACTGTTATGCCTTTGAGGCTTTGAGACACGTGTGACAGAACAATTAGCGCCTGTACTAAAAGAGAGAGAGATCGGGTGAGGAGTGAATTGGGTGAGAGCTCTAGCAATACTAGACTAAGGACGATGACTATGCGCGTGCTTTGGTACCCAATATTCCACACACACTGAATATCGAGCAGTGATGGAACGGGCCTACTCCCTATTATAAAGATCATATTAACATCAAAAGCACGGGATGTCCTACAGTCTACCTTCCACAGCCTGACTTTTTTCCCTCTGAGATCAGTTACATACTGCCAAGTAGTGCAAACACATTCCATTGGGTCCATGCAGAACCAATGACCATCCCCCTTCATGGTGGTCAGCCTTCTTACATAATGACATATGCATACCCCACCAAGAAAGAGGTACGTACCGTCCGCCTCCTTCTCTGACAGCTTGCCACATTGTTTCTGATAATATCGAGGCAACGTTCTGCCGCATCACTGCTTGTTTACCCGGCTTGTATGATTAGAGTGTGCATGTGCTTGAACGTGGGGTCGACGCCATACAGCGATTCACATGAGGTGCCTAGGTATTGTTTGCTACCGTGCACTCGAATCTGAGAGGTCATCGCAGAGGACACGCCCTCTCGTGTTGCAAAAAGAAGTAACCCATGGAAGCCCAGAGAGTCCCTGAATCGGCCCGAAATGCTCAGACGAACCGACCTGTAACCCGAGGCCGTATTCAACCGCATCCGGCATCGGGAAGGTACAGGTATTGCCGAAGCTATCTTTTTAAGTCCCCGCGGTGAATAACAGATGGGTCTTTGCGATAAGAAATTTAGCGGTGACCGGAGGTTCATGTCGCTGAGTAGTCTATCTTCTTCAACAGGAAGGCTGTCCAAGAGGTGCCCCCCTCAGCATTTCAATTGGATTTCGAAATTGCTTTTCGTATTCTACAGAGCATGGGACACCATGTTTGCCTTGCCTCATGTACCGAAGGGCAACTTTGAGCCATGGCATAGCTTGGGAAGCGACTTCCCTCGTTCAGCCCAGCGACATCCTCTTAGGCAGTACACAGCATGAGCTACGGGTATAGACAGGTCACACAATCACCACCCTGCTCTATGCAGGTCTCCAACAGGTCAAAAATCTCCGTGTTGTGCAAAAACTGTATAGACATGTTTAATGGTGCCCGCATGACGAAAACATCCATACAGTCGCCGACATATACATATACAGTACTTTCTGTCACTTTTGCTGATATCCCAAAAGCGCGGGTCCTCTCAGTTAAGGGACCAGGTGCCTCGAAACACGGCATTGCACTTATCTTCTTTGGAATGCCCCGAGCATCTACAGCTGTCACTCTCATGTGGCGTTACCCGATGGTTTGCGCACGTTTGTCACCCCAGGCAATCTGCGGATGGGTAAGTTTGCTTCCGTATTGGGACAACCTGATTCAAGCCACGATGGGTAAAGTGGTCTTCTACTTCTCGAATCAAGACGGTAAAGCCTTATCGGGCGAGTATTGCTGTGAGTGGCATGATCTTCTTTCCGATGAATTCATTATTACTTTTGACCGAATCTTAAAGTCTCCCTATATTTCCATTCTTAAGCACTTGCTATTCGAATTCAGGAGAATATTAGGTGTCATCATGTACGCGTGACTTGTGACAGAAGCACTCTCCCCGTGACAGGGCTGCAACAGGTACTTTGGGGGCCTCGCAATCGCGTCACAGTGTCTGGTCGCTTTATCGTAGGTGCGGATACTTGCTGTTTCTGCCCCAATAGCGACGAATCTTATGCAAAACACACTCATCGATGCCTGCATGACCTCGGGATGCTGCTTCTAGTAGGGCCACCGCCTTGCTGATTCTGTTCCAAAGACAATGTATGTGCCAACAAGGATCGTCCATCTTGATACATGAAAGGACGACCAACGTTTGCTTTTTGCGCCAGTATTACGTTCGCGATGTCTGCATGCCATTAAACCTTTTCTGAACGAAACTTGCATGAGACATATTATAGCCTTTCGAGGAACCCGCAATAATGAGTCGCTTTCCTTTTTCCGCGTATGACTTTCCGGATAGTACATGTGGATAGCATGCTTTCCTTTCACGATTGCACAGTGCCTGAAATGATTGTTGGTCACGCTACCTGCCTTGCTTGCCGACTTCCCCGGTCACACGTACTGTACTGTAAAGCCGCAAACAAAGAGTGGCTTTTCTAGACGATCCAGATGGTTACCTGCAGCCTCTTCAAAAGCACATATATGTTATGTTTGCATAGTCTAACTTTCAGCCCTCTACTCGCCTTATCCAAGTGAGCATTCAGTTGTTGCGAGGACCTGGCGTCACTAGCACTGGTAGACCGCAAGCGCAGGAGGCTGCAGATAGGGTACAGCAAATTTCCCCTGTGTGATGTTGCCTGTGCGTCGCTATCTGCAGGCCGACTTCCGTTTTACATACAGCAGGCTGAGCTTCTAGCCTGCCTGGTGTCTACTGCATCTACCCGGCTTGCAAGGGCATGCGACCACAAACCCGCCTTTGCTGACTGTTCCTGCAGCACAACCTCCTCAAGTGTACCTTTTCGCGCCACGTCACAATGATAAACCTAGTTCCCTTCAATCTCTCGTATAAACAACTCACGGACGGAGCTCGGCTTCGTGATATTGTCACGATTTGCGCTTCACCGGACAAAAATAGTCCTTACATAGCCCACATCATACGGGATTGCGGCACTGAGACAAAATACAGTGAGACATTGTCTCGATCTCGAACTAAATCGTAGAGCTTGCTCTCGAGTTAAGCTTCGAACCGAGACATTCAACGGCTGGGAAGCGACATGGAGTTCGACTCGGGATACCGTTATTCTCAGCATGCCGACATTGGATATCCACTACAACAATATGCATACACTGAACAGAATGCAATCTCTAGCGGTACTAGGATTAATTCGAGAGTTTGTCCAATGCGTGCCCCAGTGGGTGGCTCTAGACTTCACATGAACCATCGCCGCGAGGAAGACAATGAGATCGGACAGAGACGACGCGTAGCCGTAGCTGTAAGTTTTCTTACCCATGCGCTTCATATATTTATTTATAATTGAGTGATGACTGATCTGGGAACAGTGTGCCCGCTGTCGAAAGCGGAAAATCCGCTGCAGTGGCGATCCGGGAGATGGCACTGGCTGCCAAAACTGCCACTCTGCTGGTCTTGATCCTAAGACATGCGCTTTCCATCGCGTCAGTCATGGTTCACGATCGATAACACTACAGCCAAACTGATAATTTTAGGTTGGGTCTGGCGAAGCTACCAGCATGATAGATCTTCACAACTTCAACCAACTCGCTAACTCGCCAGCTTTCATGCTATACAATACACCGACTAGCCCGGCCCGGTCCCGACCAACGACGTACCCACCTGCTTTAGACACCAGATCCATGTACTCACAAGCAACATGGAATAATTCCCCATACAGCTCAGAGGATCCTTCTCCGGTTGAAGCTTATGGTTTAGATCAACCTGCAGCATACCTGCCGGCCCATAGCCCGATCGCATACCATAGCAACTATAGCTGGAACGCAGCTGGAAGAAACGCTCATAACAGCTACATGGGTCATGACTCTGCACTGTATACGGCGAGTGGTCTTCCTTACGTACAACATAATATTCGACCCGCCGCTAGCTCTGAAACGCTCTCAAATAGCATGACATCCCTCCAGCTGACGCTCCCTGAGAGACCTCATACACGCGCCAGTCTTCCAGCGTCACAGAGGCCTCAGTTGCCGATCCCGCAACCATCTCCTGCGCAGACATCAAGGAATGTAGTGGACCAAATGCAAGACCAGCGATTACGCTCGGCTCGAACTACAGGAAAAGCACCGCTTGGTAGCGGAAAGTTCGCAAAACCTGTATTTCCCTTCAATAACGAAGTCGAAGCCCAAGCTGCAACAACGACAAGCGATGGACTCGCTACTCAAATCACCGCACCTACAACAGGGACAACTGCTGATGTCGTCGCACCTGCAACGACACAGGAGCTCTCGGTCTCTACTACCCCTCAATACAACTTTAGCACGGCGCCGCTCTTTGATATCGCACCGACACCTTCGCTGTCCGTATATTCGAATTTTCGAGATAGTCAAGATTACAAAGCTGTGACCTCATCCCCGAAGAACAAGAAGATTCCAATTCCGCGACAGGCGTCACAGAACAATCTATACGGCATCGGAAGCAGCTCGAGCTCCCTTAGTTCGTCCAATAGTGATAGCTCGACGCTGGTGAGCGGCCTTCACTACACGCCCTTGAGTCACGGCCAGAGCCGACCACAAAGCCAGGCTGCTCTGAAAAACCTGGCAAAGAAGCCCACCTTGCACTGGACCCCTACGGCAGTTGGCAATTTGAGTTTTTGAACTTAGGTAATGCTCAAAACTTATCCTTGAATCAATGGGGCTTTCTCTAGACGAAGAGTCTCATATAAACACCCAACTCGCTTCAACGATCCTCAGTCATCTTCCTGTTTCAAAAAGACCGGTTTAACTCAGAGCTGCAAGCCCTTGTGCACTTCTACAAAACATTCGTTGGGGCGTTTTCGTTTCCAGGCATTAGTTACAGCATTTGGCGGCGTCTCCACCGGATCTGAGCGAAATATTTGTCATCGTCCGCACTCTTCGAAGGCATCACCCTTATTTAGATCTGCATGACTCAGCGTCAACTGTCTGTCTCTCCTTTTCCTTCACCCATATATGACAGTATAACTTCAAGACTTCGTCGACCTCTGCACTTCGTACTTCTTGGTATTCGATCGCTCGCTCGCATTAGCTTGCTTCTCATTCTTACGGCGCGGCAACCAAACATCACACGTTCTTTATTTTTCTTATGCTGAGTTTGAGCACGTAATGGTTGTTGTATATTGTCTGCGTACTTGCTGATTTCCAAATATCCCTATCTCAAGATATTGGTATTGACTCCAGATCTGGCTTTTGTACCATCACTGACAGATCATTTCCTTCTGAGCCTCTCAGGCGTTACTTGATGCAGGGCCGTACGCCTTAGGACACTTATGCCCAACTTCAATGGGTGTAGATCCTACAGCACACAGAAGAAATACGTACTACAAAGCATCATGTAAGGATAGAAGGCTAGGAACATGGTAGATCTGGAGAATCATAGAGCACCATGGATACTTACAATAAAAAAACTCGATTAGAAAATCCAAACCATATCCCAACCAGCCATGACGTTCAAACAGACTTCCTCCCATGCTCGAGCCCGACCCACCACCCGCCTCCCCTTTCGTAGCACGAGAATATTTGTTTTACTACCTACTTGCGCCCAAGAAGCACATCCTCCTTTCAGCTCCCGCCGCGCCCTCTGTCGGTCTGTTTCAGACGCACAGATCGATACTTCTGCATCCCGGTTGCGCATGCATCTCATCTGCATCCAGAAGCTCGTGCATGCACTCTCACCGGCAGCAATGTCCAGTGTGGGCGTCCGCGCCCCGTTGCCTGGTGTGCGTGTGCAAGGATGATCCCCGATATTACGGTGAGTATGCACGTAGGGAGGAGAGCAGCGGGGGTATGCAGCACGGGAGTGGGGCGTGGGGAGATTGTGCTACTGCGTGATCGCGCTTGTAAGACGTGGGCGATTTGTTCACAGATATGCACATTGGCGGTGAGAGTATTCGCAATGAGGATTTTTGTGGGTCTGAATGTGATCAAGTGTGATGGGTCCTACAATCGGAGAAGACAGAAGGGAGTTGTTAGCTTACTTGTACCAGCACGTTGTTCAATGGGTATCTTGGTAGTATTTGGGGGTTGTTTCAGATCGAAAGAATTTTTCAAGATGCATATGCAGGCTACACCGTGTCTAAACTCGTATGGTATCCGGAAGCCACTGACATGGTTACCAATCCCACGTTGAGCGTCATATGTGACCCTAATCTGTCTGAATGTCACCTTTCATGTCTAGTCGACTTGAAATAGCGCTTGATGATGCTCGATTTGAATATTTTTCACCATGATGCCGTAATACATTGTTATGCATATCAGTTATGCTAGAAGATGCACGACATGTATCTACTCAGCAACACATAGTTGTTCAGTCTGGTTCCACGCAAATTTGCGCCTCAATTCACATCGTACTCGGTATTCTCAGCCGCATCACCTCCCCCATTGCGTCGAGTTTACTTGTTTTCTAGGGCTCAGTAACCATTTTCAGAGACCGCCCTCACAGACGACATCGCCTCTGAGGCCTGTCTTATTGTAGAAATTGATTGCGTTGAAGTGAGCCTCGAGCCAATCGATATGGCAGTAGGCAGACGCTCTTCCGATCCCAGGGTGTTGACTCGCGATTCCTCATCAGCATCTATCATTATCTGATCATCCTCATTGCTGTCTCCCATATCCACATCGCTCTCTTCGTCATCACTCTCGCTTTCCACAACGTTGCTCTCTTCCTCATTGATAGCTGTCATTCTGTTCACGAACTCCTTTCGTAACTCCAGTAACCAGCTAGTCAGTAGTTCGCCCTCCAGTGAACCGTTATACGCTTGCACGAGGTGTTCTTTCAAATCGAGAATGAGTTTGCGGCGGCGCTCATTGATGACGTTTTGGGAAATTTTCTTTTTCTTCATGAGACGACGCTCAAGTTTGTGTGCGAAGTAGGTAGCGTCAGCAAGAACCTTGGGCGGGAGAGGAACTGCGCGGGCAAGAGCGAGGCCGTAATGTGTTTCCTGCACAGTGCCTTCCACCGCGCGATACAACATCGTCATAGTGTCGTCCTCGCTGATCTTTAGCAGGTAAGTGTAAGGTATCAATTTCGAACGGGAATACTTACTTCAACCGCAAGCTGAAGACAAATAACACCATTACGTTCGGATAAAATGGTAGGTAGGTCTTTGAAATGGGTAGCAAACCATACTAAAGCTCTACTGTCAATTAGAGCTTCGGCAATGGCAATTGCAATGGCGAGCCCGTCGCGAGTGCTAGTGCCACGGCCAAGTTCGTCCACAATAGTCATGCTACGCCTCTCGAGATTCCGCAGTATAAACGCAATCTCCCGCATCTCTGCTGCAAAAGTAGATACGTTGCTTTCAATATTGTCGTCCATGCCTACCCTCGCGAATAGGTTGTGTATAATAGGGAAGGAGGCACTACTTGCAGGAACAAAGCTTCCCACCTGGGCCATAATGGACAAAAGTGCAATCGAGCGAATGAAAGTACTCTTTCCGCTCATATTACAGCCAGTGATAATCTGGAAGCGAGACTGTTGCGTTGCGTATACGTCATTTGGTATGAATTTCGTCTGCATGATCTTCTCTCGTATAGGATGTCGAGCCGATTTGAGTCCGAGAGTATCACTAATGCAAGGCCGTACGTACTCATTGATTGTAACAAGATGTGCAAAAGCTGATAGCTGGAAGACTTCAGCATGAGGATTTCAAGGCTACCCTTGGAGGACCTACCATGTCTAACATGCCAATAGCCTCACATATCTTGAATAGAGCCGACATATGGCCACGGACTTCCTCAACCAGAGTTTGGATAGCTTCATCACCTATAGCTGTTAGCCGTATGAACACTGCTATAAGAGTCACACGCACTCATCAACACGACTTCCTGATGAGAGATGTTAATCTTCTGGTTCCTCTTCATCAGTTCTACTGTCTGGCATTCAATCATGTTCTTCTTTTTGAAAACATTAGTAAAAACAGGAGGAAGAGCCCTGTCTTCAAGCTCTGATGTGGGAACGCGAATGTAGAAGTTACGACCAGCCTCGTATTTGAGATCTAATTTGATGTTGTACTCCTCTGGTCCGGCGTTAGACTGATATCGGTAGGGAAATAGACGACTTACCAGTCAATTCGGTTACATGTTGGTAAGCATCCTCCATGGCTTCCTTGTATGCTGTTCGGGCTACGTCGAGCAAGCCATTGACTCCAGACTTGACAGCATAGTTCCGCTGATTTCGAAGCTCGAGTGGCTTTTTGGCATACGCAGTATCTTCATTGATGTAGTTATTGATCAAATTAAGGACTGGCGTGATATTTTCAGGAGCACAGAGCTATAGAAGGATCAACTCGATTCAATGAAAACTTCTACGAGTACTTACTTCGCGGATGTTATTCAGCATCCAGCTTCGTGCTCCAGTCAATGCTTCATATATAGGCGACACTGAGAGAGCTAACTGCTTTAACATGATAACTTGGTTGATGCTTTGCTCGGTAGTGTGTATGGTAGGTTTCGTTGGAATAATTATCAGCTGAAATTGCAGGTCAGCAAATCGGAGCATTGATCACGGTGTGAATCATACATTTGTTAGTATTCTGTCAGCGTCTAAGAAATTCTTCAAAGCCGTACGAGTACCATAGAACATATCCTCTTTCATCTGTAGCTCGTCAACGGCATCGTATCGCTTGTTCAAGGTGTCGGCATCAGTTAGCGGCTGTAGTACATTGCTGCGCAGTAGGCGACCTCCCATAGGAGTCTGAGTCTCATTGAGAAGGCCGAACAAACAGTCTCTTGATTTTGGATTGCGTAAGTTCTGGACGAGTTCAAGCGAGTAGATGGTAGAAACATCAATCATCATAGAACCCTCGGATGGCTCGTATTTCATCCTGAGCGAGTGATATGGAAAACTGACCCGATACACTAGCTCGATGTATTTCAAGACCTAGAATGACTTTGTTAAGGAGCATTTTGATGAGAATCAAGCCTCTTACAGCAGCTATGCAGCAGATAGCATAGTAACTACCGTTCACAGCAAGCCTGATAGCCTCCACATCATCATCGAGTGCCAGTGTCTGAATGTAATCATATCCAGCGCTTTCCGCCCAGTACTTGCGATCGATCAGGGAAATTTTGCTCTCCATGATTTCAATATTTTCTTCAATGATGGAGAGTAGCTTGGACTTGGGACTAGCAGAGGTAGACACGATCAGTATCTCAGAGGGTGCATAGACACGAAGCTTGTGAATGGTCTTGACATATGTCTGGCTGTCACATATTTGACAGAGCACGGCTTCTCCGGTGTCCATATTGACGAATGATATGCCGACTGTGGGCGAGATACCGCGTGACTCAGCGACGGCACATATGACTGTCTGTGCCTCTGCACGAGCGATGGTAGATGCGCCAGTCCGGGGGCGAGCAGTGGATGGTCTTCCGGTGCTCCGACGCGTCCTTGGACGAGACGTAGTGGTTGTGCCATAGTCAGCATAGCTATGAGTTGGATAGGACGAACTGCCCGAAGCGCTGTAAGAGGTCGGCAACCTCCCGCGACGAGACATGATGACCGGTAGAGTTTTTGGTTGATGTGGGATGCATTTGTCTCCCGTTTGGAAAGTTGGAAGAGGGCATCGTGAGGGATGAGGAAAGAGCATCCGGGTGCTATCGCCGAGCATGGGAGGGGCGAACTTGAACTAATAAATCGTCGATGGCCTCATATACATTTTCGAAGCATTACCAGAACGAAACTGTAGCGGAAGCATCTCTACGGGCCAATCTGGCAGGATCTTTTGCTCTATCCCGGGCGCCATCTTACAGAAGTATTGCCCCTTACGGACAAGGGTGGGTGGGATAAGCATTTGAACCCCTCATCGTGGAGAATCGTCCCAGAGAGTAAATCAATCCATCGTTTAATACCGATGCAATCATTCACCATTTAGTCCCAGCCAGAAGTGGTAGCATTCAGCGGTGAACCCAACCCTTGACTTGCGCGTGAGAAGCCGCCTAGCGCGTCACCCCTGCTAGCGCCCCGCCTTATCGATTAATTCGCAGCGAAATTTTGGAGTCGCAAACTCCCCACCAAGCATCGTCTCGTGCAGTACAATCACTTTTTTCTCTTACTGAAAATGGCGACTCAGTTCCCTCCCCCTCCAAGCGCCAGAAGCGCGAGACCATAGAAACAACGCGCACCCAAGCAGCCCCAGCTTCCATCCCTGATGGCAGTATCCGTATCCGCTTCGTTGACCAGTCCACGGGCACATCTGGCACACTTCCCGTTCTTACCGTGCCCCTCTCCCAGGCCACAACGTCCAATCTCAACCTTCTTCTCAACAGTCTCAAAGACCAAGTCGACGATGATGCAATCCCATACCGCTTCTACCACGACGAAAGCCCCGAGGCCCTCGGCGACAAGGAAGACGTCTACAATGCATTGGTGAAGCCTGGAAAGGTCACGTCGGAAGAGGAGGTTGTACTGCAATACGCACCACAAGCTGTATTTCGCGTAAAAGCTGTGAGCCGGTGCGCAGCCGCGGTGAGCGGGCACGGTGATAATATTCTTGCTGTGCAGTTCAGCCCCAAGAACAGTTCGCGCATGGCGAGCGGGAGTGGAGACAAGACGGTGCGGATATGGGATTGTGATACCGGAACGCCAGCACATACCCTCAAGGGACACACAAGATGGGTGCTGGCTGTCAGCTATTCTCCAGACGGTGCGCTACTTGCGTCTGGAGGCTACGATAACGAGGTGCGGATATGGGACCCGGAGACAGGAAAGCAGATTGGAAGACCGTTAAAGGGGCATACCAACTTCATCACCAGTCTGTCGTGGGAGCCTTACCATTTGCAAGAGCCAGGACGACCCAGAGTGGCCAGCTCCAGCAAGGACGGGACGGTGAGGGTGTGGGATGCTATGAGCGGAAGAATGGAGTTCGCGCTCTCAGGGCACAAGGGAAGTGTCACATGCGTGAAATGGGGAGGAACAGGGAGGATGTACACATCCTCGCATGACAAAACTATCAAAGTGTGGAACGCCCAAGACGGGACGCTCGTCCACACCTTGTCCGGCCACGCGCATTGGGTAAATCACCTTGCGCTGTCCACCGACTTCGTTCTCCGGACTTCGTACCATGATCACACTGGGAAAGTACCTGCAACATTAGAAGAGAAGCTCGCAAAAGCGAAATCGCGTTTCGAAAAGGCAGCCACTATCAACGGAGAGATTGTCGAACGCCTTGCGACCGCTTCAGAAGACTGCACCATTTTCCTTTGGACACCGCTTAGCAGCAATAAGCCCGTAACGCGGATGACAGGTCACCAGAAGCAGATTAACCAAGTATGTTTCTCACCTGACGGCAATCTTCTTGCCTCTGCCGCGTGGGACAACCACGTAAAGCTGTGGTCTGCTCGTGACGGAAAGTTCCTGTTCACACTTCGAGCACACGTGGGACCCGTGTACATGGCGACCTTCTCTGCAGACAGTCGATTGTTGGCAAGCTGCAGCAAGGACACGACCCTCAAGGTGTGGGACATGCGCACTGGCAAGCTTAAGCAAGATCTGCCAGGTCATCAGGACCAGGTGTTTGCTCTGGACTGGAGTCCTGATGGAGAGCGGGTTGGAAGCGGCGGTGCTGACAAGCAGATTCGCATTTGGAGAAACTGAGTAATTGGATACTGGTGGAAGAGGCGGACACTGGATTTGTATAGACCAATATACCCCCCGGTGATTGAACTTCTCCCAATCACCACATACTAAACATACAATATATCCCCGCCCTCTTTCCTCCTCACTTCAAACTGAACCGCAGGGTCAACCATTGCGTAAAACCCATTATATATAGGCTTGGGGTCGCAGCCCTCCTCGAGCCGAATGTCGTACTTGAGTAGTATGTGTGCCAAAGCAAGCTTCATCTCATTGCTCGCGAAAAACCGCCCTGGACATATATGCCTCCCACCGCCGAAAACGTAGAAATCTGAGCTCGACTGAACAAACTGGCTCGACTTATCGCCAGCATTCCGCTTGCGCAGGAAACGATGTGCATCGTATTGGTCAGGGTTAGGATATACGGATGAATCCCACAATCCGGTAGAATCCACCATGATGTGAGAACCGCGGGGTATCACTTTGCCGTCAGGAAGAGGTACATCTGCGAGAGCTGCACGCTCAAGAACCACTAGACGATATTAGTCAGTGCGATGGATATACGGACAAATAGGCGGCAATACGAACCTGTGCCACTGCTCAGTCTCTGAGACTCCTTCATAACGCTATCCAGCAAGACCATATTGGACGTAGCCGCAACTGAGATACCATGCTCCTTGACCTGCTGCGAGACTTCCTCCCTCAGCTCCTCGATCAGTCCAGGGTGGCGCGCAACATCGATCAGAACCTGCCGGAAGGCTTCGCTCGTCGTGAAGAGCGCCGCCATCGCCAAAGACAACTGGATATCTCCTGGGTCAGCCTTTCCGCCCGAGGAGGCCTGAACCCAAGCAAGAGCATCGTTGTACTGCGGCGGGTCCGCGCCCTCGAGCTCTGCCTTTCGGACCTCCTCTTGTCTCTTCTCGAGCACTTCTCTCATGAGGATGCGTGCTCGCGACACGTGTTTCCGACAAGCGATGGCATTTGGCATAAACCAATGTACGATCGATCTCGACCACTTTGGGTACCGGTGTAGCTCGCTCACGGCAGTGAAATAAGCCATCACGTAGCCTTGCACGAGGTCCAACCACTCGCGGTCATTCGCCTTCTCTGGGCCCACGAAAACTGAAGATGCTGCTCTGGCGATGATCTCCATGGTATCTTTGTACCAATTAATTTTATGCCACTCGTCGCTATCGCCCCAAGTCTCCTTCAGGCCTCGTGTCAAACTCGCATTCATGGCCCCCATCGTGCTATTATTCTGACCCAGCTTCGTCTTGACGATATTTAACACCGTATCATCGGAGGAGTGCAGCGCTGTTTGGGCTTCAAATCCGGGTATATCCGCGAAAAAGTCTTCTCTGACAAGCTGTCTGTGGTCGAGGTTCTTGTTCGATTTGACCCAATCGGCGAGCGATGCTGGTAGGAGGATCTTGCGTCCATACGGAATGGCGAAAGTGAAGGGACTTTTGTACTTGGCGAGGCCATTGATGATGAGTTTGCGAGAATTCTGTCGTACCTCACGGTAGGCTTTTCGATTGAGAAAGTCGCCTGGATATTCGTTGATGGTTGGAAAGACAGAGTGTGTCGGGCGAAGGAGGTATGCACCGGCCAAAAGGAGCAACGCCGGCCATATTAGGCTACTAAGTAATCCTTCGTCTAGCATAACTAAACGGGAAGTATCTCTGGAGTTATTTTTCGGGATTGGATTATTTTCTCAGTCTCCGCCGAGACGTATTTGTATTCTTGGACCAAGTTCGCTAATCGTCTATATGGTGGACCAAGTCAACGATTAGCGCATTCAATGTAGCAAGTGTAGAGTGACTCATTTTGAATCATGCGACGTTATTCGACATATGAGACGAAGCGAATACCAGTCTGGTTAACGAAAAAAATACTAGATCCCCGTGTAAAACTACTGGATCCCCAGGTAAGAACTACTGGATCTTCGCGTCGCTATTTACAATTCTGAGCCATTTGTGTTCCATATGATTCGTTTGTTGCTTTTTGGGTCCTCGAATGAAACCAGGGTCAACCTTGCCAAGCAAACACTATTTTATTTCCACGGTTCCAAGGTTCCAACGGTAATAATCACATGCAGTATTTATTGTATGCACGTGGAACCTGGGAACATGCAAAAAAAGGGAATTGAGAAGGCCACTATGCTCTGCTATCAATCCATGGCGCTTTCAACGCAGAAAAAAAATGCATACAAAAATTAACAACCTTGATATACGATCTTTGACTGGGGGCATGACCTGTCTGGATCACTGTGACGATAATCAAAACACTGGTAACCTTGATACGAACAAGTGTAGACGGAAACTAACAAAGTGTGAACGTTAAACGGTGACATTCCGTAGTACTACTAACCTCTGAAAGCTAAATACTTTAAAATAACTTCTAACATCTCTGAATCCATGGACATCAACTGCGAACATCAATTGGGCATACAAACTGCGAACACATTTTTTTACAATGCGATCGATGAGGCTCGTCTCAATACTGCGCCCATGCATGGGTTTTGATCTTCCCGAAATGTGTATCCTACCGAGTTCTAGCGACGTTGGCGAAAAGGCTGAAGACACCATCTTCGTCCATCTGTGTGCAAGCATACAGACGAATCATCGACACAGATTAGGCAGCATGACATGGAGTCTCCAGACGGGTGACAAAGGCGAAGCGCATGGTCGTTGTCGCGGCTTATGCTCGAGTGACGCGGTGGCTCCCGCTAGCGTGGATCCTATGAGGAAGGTGCGGTGTGTGATGAACGGAGAAGGTACGCCCGTTATACGAACTATCGAATCCTTTTGTGACCAAAGCACGTACGCGTCGTTTGATATTCATCGATGTATCGACTATGACATGAGTAGATAGATAATATATGTCAGGAGATACTTGCGAGATTGAGTTGCATGGGATGGGTGCACATGCACAGTCGTTCGAATTGAGTCGATAGATACGTAGAAGGTCGCAACCGCAAGGTATCCGTCCATGGTTTGGAGGTCGCTCGAAAGGAAATAGGTTTACGTGTTTGTTCAAGAGTCTTTGCACATTGGAGGTATCCTGACTATCTATTATTACCACGGACCCTTCGTACCAGGCGTCCGATCCACAGCGCAATCGAAGGGAAAGCTCATTCCTTAGGTTAACGTGGTATACAAAACAATATACACCTCGCGGGGAACGCAATAAATGCCGAAGATTGTTTTGTCCAGAGTAGGTTCCCCACATCCGTCTCTTTTGGTTGATCTTCGCAATTGCATCCACAACATCATGTACACGGGGTCCTACTCTCTTCGTCTGTCTCGTTCACCGTTCAACTCTCTCCATCTCCCACGGGGTATCTTTAAACAACAGCCTTGCGGGCGGACATCTATCGACGAGGTCAGCAAGGGGAGTGCAATTCGTGGGTCAGGGTGCCCTTACCCTCTTCTGGATGAACAGAGCGATCATGAGGATCGCGACGGCACCGACGATAGCGAAGACGACGATGACACCGGGCTCCCTCTGAGCGAAGTTCTTGCGCTTGACGAGCTGGGAGATGGCAGCTTCGCTGCGGGCGACGAGAGACATGTCGATGGCGGCCATTGTGACTGGTTTCTGTAGGGCGGAGTCAGTGGTGGGCTCGTCAAGAAAATGAAATGCGGTCCTCGAGCGGTTCAATGAGCAGGGCGGACATGGCAAATTTCCCTCCAGAAGCTTGGGCCTTGTTCACGAGGATTCGTTGGCGCTAGGCTTGTTGCGAGGAAAACATGAACACGGTCCCCGACAAAGAAGTCCAATGGGTCGGCAGACGGCTGGTCCAGCGTACCTTTGCGACTGAGAACGTGTGTTCGGAAGATGAAGTCGATTGAAGATTGCTTGGGAGCTGTCCAGAAGCTATAGAGCGCAGGAGCTGGTCAGCGGATCAGTCGGTTCGGCGGGGCGAACAATGGGCTGGAGATGGACTCGAGAGGAAGGCGAGACAGGACATCCAAAACAGAGCGACAGAGGGTCTTGGGCGGAGGCCGGCCTTATAAGAAGGGCGGGTCGCCGAAAATTCTGCTTTCATGAGGCATTTGTTCGGTCTGGTTTGGCCGCGCGGGAGCCGGCGGGTCGCCCGGGCTAAAGCACCCCATGTCCAATTGTCGCCTAGACAACGGAAACACACACATACCTGGATCGCGTAGCTGGTGGGCGGGCAAGTTGGTGAGCTCAAGGGTCGTAGCGGGCTTGGTGGGCTCGGTGGGCTCGGTGGAGAAGACGAGGAACGGCGTTTCTCTTCAGAGGAAGGGCAGGTTGGGGAGAGAGCAAGCTGGTGCTGGGTTGCAGGGGAGCTAGTCGAGTCAGGCCAATGAGGAAACAGCGGGGCTGTCAAAAAGGAAGGAATGATGGAGGTGTGCGCGATCGGCAGCCGCGGCCGGACAGTGAGGGCAACAATGCACCCACGCACCCACGCAGCGTCCAGAGGCTCGCTGGAGGCTGCTTTTCGCGGTCAATTGGACGTCGCGCTGCCCTCCCCGTCGCATTGCGTCTGCACCCTCGCGGGGCCGGCGCAGCCCACAGCAGCACCACCACCACCCACGGGCTGGGCGCCCCCTCTTCTCCCCCAACGCGCTCGCGATGATTGTCGGCGCGTTCCTGGCTCGGCCGGCCACCCCCAACGTCGGCTCCACCTGCACACCGCATCCTTGCCTAGCGCGCTCACTCATTCACAGTGCACACCAGCGACATTAGGTCATCGCAGGCTTATCTGCTGTTAAATGAGCCGCCCACCGCCATCGCAGCCTCGGCGCGAGCCCACGGCGAGCTAGGCCGCCTGTGCACCCGGAAATGCCTCACTTCGCTGTGGGGTGCACAACTCATGCACGCGAGCTTGCTGCGAGCAAGGCCCGCAGCCCACATCCGCCCATACCACGCCAGGCCGATGAGGCTCCATCACGGGTCGCCGCAATGATCATCCCCAAGCTTTCGTCATCCGCGCTTCATATGCGCCAAGCCTGGGGCGCCGCATTGGCGTCGGCCGTTTCAACAGAGTTCGCTCCTCACTCGTCACAAACGCTGGGCCGTTTCGCAGCCCGCCACGCACCTTTATATGCACCCCAAGAACTGCAAACTACACCCATGAAGCGTTTGACCATTTCTACATCAGGCTCGTCCTGCCGCCAATCTCCGTGCCCCCTTGCCCGCTGGGCATTTCACCATTGCGCCCGACCACGAACTCGCGGTAGATGCTCTCGAGTCGCCGCCGCTCCTGCGCGCTGATGCTGCTCCGCGTAGTCGCCAGCGAGCTCTCGATGTGTGTCCACTGAATCTGCGGGTCTTTCCTCTCTCCCTCGTCCCGTGCTGCCTCCTCGTCTTCCTCGTCTTTGCTGCCGGGTCGCTGCTGGTGCTGAAGCTGCTTTTGCTTCCTCCGCATCGCCTGCAGCGCCTGTATTTTCTGCGCGATCAGAGCCCGCTCGGTCAGCTGACTTGAAGGTATTGGCTTCGATGCGTCGCTTGTCGTGTCGGAATCGCCGAAGCGGAAATGTGTGAACTCTGGGATGCGGTTGTCCCTGCCTGCTTTGCCTGAGCCATCCGCACCCGATTTCTTCTTTGCATCCCCATTTTTGGTTGCGTCGTCCAACTCTGCGTCACCCAACACGTCGTGGATTGCTTCAAGTTGCGCGTTGTACACCACGGCTTGCAAATCCGCTCCAGAGTAGCCCTCTGTGCGTTGCGCAATCTCGCGCAGGTTCTCTCCTTCAGGCCCTGTTTCAAGAACAGAGGGAGCAAGATGTAACTTGCGCGTGACTGCTTTCAAAATGTCGATGCGCTCTTCCAATGCTGGCATGTCGCATATGAGACTTTTATCCAGGCGACCTGGGCGAAGAAGTGCCGGATCAATAAGATCAGGCCTTGAGGTGGCGGCCAAGACATATACACCACTCAAGCCCTCAGCACCATCCATTTGCGTGAGCAACTGATTAACCACGCGGTCAGTGACACCTGTAGAATCGTGGCCACGCTTGGGGGCAATCGAATCGAATTCGTCAAAAAAGAGAACGCAGGGTCTGGCCGCCTCGGCGCGCTCAAACAAGTCTCGGACAGATTTCTCAGATGCGCCAATGTACTTGTTCAGAATCTCAGGCCCTTTGACTGATATGAAGTTCAACCCACATTCACCTGCCACGGCAGATGCTAGTAAAGTTTTACCACAACCAGGGTATCCATATAGAAGTAAACCAGAACGGAGACGCAGAGGGCATTGTGCAAATATAGGTGCATAGGTGGTCGGATACTGCAATGTTTCTAGCAGTATCTGTCGTGTAGTAAGGAGACCACCTATCGAATCCCATTTCGTCGTAGAAGACTGTAGCGTGACATTGCGCAGAGAGGCAGGTGTGAAACCGGCCAGCGCCTGAGTGTAGTCTTCTCTCGTCAACGAGATCGTGCTCGTATTGGAAGAGGCCGTGACCGACCGAATGAGCGCTTCGTTGCGTGCTCGTGAAGTGAGCAGAACAAGATCACCGGGCATATAGCCATCGGTTTGTCCTGCAAGATCTAGAAAATCGATCGTGCTGTCTACCACGAAGCCATCTTCTTCCGGTTCTGAATTGTATCGTATGCTTGAATCGCTTGGCTGACTGCGATGCGAGGTGCTCGGGCGACTGTTGGAGGGTGACGCTGGGAACGCATGTCCTGAAGGACGCACGCCGTTTGGTGGCTCTGATTGAGTTTTTTCATCCTGATGTGCCAACATTTCGAGAACTTTCCTTCTGCCATCCTTGTTGGGCGCCTTCAAGCTGACAATCTCCCGCACAATATGACCACCAACTATGACGTTGTTCAATGACTCTTTTCCTTGGGCCGTGGCAAGCAAGACTACCCCGGAGTTCAAGGTACAGTACTGCCGAACCATGGCGATGATACTCTCACTGACATGCCGGCTTCGTCCGTTTTCGTTGCCCACTTGTAGCTCTGTCTCGACGGGACATAATTTATCCAAATCGTCCAGGATGACTACAGCGTTACCGCCAGATCTCGCACCCCAAGCAGCAGATGCAAACAAACGAGTGAGTGTTTCCTTGATCGTGGAAACTCGAGTCTCGTCTGTCACAAGTTTCCGGCATGAGAAGTAAACAGTGTTGAAGAGGAATTCGGTCCGTAATTGATGCGCGAGGAGCTGAGCACATTCTGTCTTTCCTGCACCGAGCCCCCGGTCAGCAGCACAGATGAGCTGTGTGTTAGATGCGATCGCAGTTGATCAATAAGCGGGTCAATTCCAACCAACGTTGGTGAACTCAGGGGTAAAGAGTCCCCTTGTTGCACGCCTCTTGTCCACGCCGACGGAGTGGGAACCTCGGCTCCAAGCTCCATCGCGGGCTTTCTCTCCGAATACAAGACCCATGCAACACCCGAAGTAGGTTGTGGAGGATCGAATCGTACTATGCCACCTTGCCAGCTCAGGGTGGTGTCCGTCATAGGGGGTAGAACCATGCCATCCGTGACAGGTCCATCAAGTAGGCCATCCTTCTTGCCGTAGCTTTCCTTGATGCGCTTCACAGCCTCTTCTTGCTCTTGCTTCGATTCGCCGCCGAATCGCAAAGAAGCATTGGTTTGGCTTGCCACTGATGAAAACGGGAGGATCTTGATCGTCTTTACGAAAGGATCTTTATCTTTGGTGCTACCTTGCGGTTTGATCGACGACGGTTTTGCTGTTTGGTTCGGGGCGGCTTCTATGCGCACAAGTCCTCCGACGAAACCTTTACAACCCAGAACGTGGCAGAGATCGGACGACAGAGCAACGTGGCGACTATCGGGTGCGTCCTCCCATATGGCAAGCATGGCCACAACACGCGCAGCAGTCTTCTCTTGTTCCTGTTCTTTGGACATATCGACGGGCTCCTGTAGACCAGCTGGCTTTACAACAGCTACAGACACCCATGTGACCCCTCGCAAGGCTTTGGAAAGGAGAACATCTTTGTCAACCCATACTCTGAGTCCCTTCACGCTAGGCTCGTCACCTTCTTCTTCATCGAACCACTCTGTCGCTACGTCGCGGTCAACACCACGAAGGAATACCACACCGCGACTAGCTTGCTCTTCACGCGCGCTTCGCCGCCTGACCGTGCTCGCAGTACTCTTGCCGCTTTTCCTCGAAGTACCGCCAACGCTCCGACTTTCGCGACCGGAGCTGCGTTCGGCTTTCTGGCGGGTCTTTGGTGCTACAATAACCTCGGCGTCGGGTGATATCTTGACAAATTGTGATTCTGCAGATGGCGCCGGGGTGACGGAGGTAACGATGATGTTGGCAGTGGTTGTTGGCGACAAATGTAGTGTCAATGGGTGTGAAGACTGTGCTTGCGGGTTGGGTAGAGCGCGTATTTGGGATAGGAAGTTCAACTCCAAGAACTGGGCATGTAGTTCAATCATCTCCCAGTCAACAGGCGTCAACGGCTCGATGTTGATGGTGTGCGCTTGTGGAGGGTCTACGTGCAGTATTATCCCAACCTTCTGCCCCTCGTTCAGCCCGATTAGACGCGCAAACGTCATGTCCACCTCGACGGTTTGCACATCTTGATCTCTCATGGCCGGTCCCCCTCTTGTGCCGCTTAATCCATCTCGACTGACCACAGGCGCAATCTTGCGCTTGCTCTGCATGCCGGTCCAGCCCAAGAAGACCGACTTCTGCGGGGAAGCATTTCTGGATTCTGAGGCGCCGGGGGAGGGGTTGGCGATAGGAGAGTTCTACGACGACGTTCTGCGCGACCTATACGAGATGAGTACGTCTGTCGCGAGGAAGGGTGGCGGGCATTGCATACAGTGTTCGCATTTACAAGCACGGAGACAAGCGACGAAGGCAGGTTGACGAGGCAATTCTTCAACGACTGCTGCAGGGCGATCTCGGCCTGCACGATCTGGCCCGCAGGCTTCTTCGGCGGCATGATGGCAATATGGAGAGAGAGTGTGTGAGTGCGTGTGGTCTGTACCTCAAGACGGCGCCCAGCTCACGCAGCTGTTCCGACTGCGCAACGCTGCCGAGGTTGTCGGCGCCGACATGGGGGAGCTGTCCAGGCGGTGTCTCGCGGCAGAAAGCGTCTAACCACAGCCAATCGTTGCCCGGGTGCCCTGGCGACGCGCGAACGACGCGAAACCTCGAACGCGCTTGGACTTTGAGCATCGCCAGCCCCGTTCTTGCGACTGCTTCCCCTCCAAACCCACTTCAGCCCTGCAATCGCACGCCGCGCACCTCCTCGACATCTGAGAAGCAATGGCGCTTCTTACCGAGAAAGCGCCCGTTAACTACGAGGAGCAAGAAGGTTTGTGTACAGCGCAAAATGTGCCCAGTCGGTAGCTAACAAGCACCCCTCCAGCCGCCTTCGTCGACTTTCTCCAAAACTTCAAGTCGTCTTCCACCGAGGCCGCCGACCAGCTCGAGAACCTCAACCTCAATGGCGATGGCGACGACGCAGAGTACGACATGGTGGATGACTCGGACGACCCCGCGCCAAATGCCAACCAGAGACGCCGCCGGACCAAGGCGAAATACATGGAGATGCTGCAGGACATTGCAGACAGAACAAGGTCCAACGTTCTGATTGATCTCAACGATTTGGAAACTGTGCGTACCCAATGCTTGGTGTAAAAATGTTGCTGCTAACACAGCGAAGTGGGAGAAGGCTGCAGACCCCGAAGGCCAGTTCAAACTCATCGAATCGATAGAGCGCAACTGCCACCGCTATGTTGAAGTTTTTTCCAGGGCAGTAGACAAGGTTCTTCCTCAGCCCTTGCAAGAGCCAAGGTACTATTCGTCTCACCTTACTGTAGATTTTTCTAATGCCATGACAGCTTCAAGGAGGATGTGCTAGATATTATCATGACGCAACGCTCAAAGCGCAATGAGAAGATGCAAGAACAACACGGTGGTGAAGATGGGAACCAGGCACCGCTAGAGTTGATCTTCCCTGCTGCGCTCACCCGTCGCTACACTTTGAACTTCAAGCCAATAATACCCGCCAGTGCTAGCAGTCAACGGAGTACGAAGGCTCTGGCCGTGCGCAATGTTAGAGGAGAGCATCTGGGTCATCTCATCACCGTCCGCGGAATCGCGACCCGAGTATCAGACGTCAAACCCGCTATCCAGGTCAACGCATACTCTTGTGACCGTTGTGGACGCGAAATTTTCCAGCCTGTGACAAGCAAGCAGTTCACCCCACTTGTCGAGTGTCCTTCGGAAGACTGCATCATAAACAACACCAAGGGTCAACTTTTCCTGTCTACTCGTGCATCGAAATTCCTACCTTTCCAGGAAGTCAAGATTCAAGAAATGGCAGACCAAGTTCCTGTTGGCCACATTCCTAGGCAGTTGACAATCCACTGTCATGGTGACCTGGTGCGACAGATCAACCCTGGCGATGTCATTGATTGTGCCGGAATTTTCCTCCCCACCCCCTACACAGGTTTCAAAGCAATGCGTGCCGGCCTGCTTACCGACACGTACCTGGAAGCACAATATGTCATGCAGCACAAGAAGGCATACGACGACATTGTCCTCGCACAGCCCACGTTAAAGAGGATGAATGAATTGGAACGGACCGGTCAGCTTTACGAGTATCTCTCTCGTTCTATCGCCCCGGAAATTTTCGGACATGTCGATGTCAAGAAGGCTCTACTATTGCAGTTGATTGGCGGTGTGACAAAAGAGGTTGGAGACGGTATGCGCATCCGTGGTGACATCAACGTTTGCTTGATGGGTGATCCTGGTGTGGCCAAATCTCAACTTCTCAAGTACATCACCAAGGTTGCTCCTCGCGGTGTGTACACCACTGGTCGCGGAAGCAGTGGAGTCGGTCTCACTGCCGCCGTCATGCGTGACCCCGTCACTGACGAGATGGTACTTGAGGGTGGTGCCCTTGTTCTGGCTGATAACGGCATGTGCTGCATTGATGAGTTTGACAAGATGGATGACGGCGACCGAACTGCCATCCACGAAGTTATGGAGCAACAGACAATATCCATCAGCAAAGCTGGAATCACGACCACTCTCAACGCCCGTACTTCGATTCTGGCTGCGGCTAACCCTCTGTACGGTCGCTACAACCCTCGCATCTCACCCGTGGAAAACATCAATCTGCCTGCTGCGCTCCTGTCTCGTTTCGACGTTCTTTTCCTGATTCTAGATACCCCTTCGCGAGATTCTGACGAGGAGCTGGCTCGCCACGTCACCCACGTTCACATGCATAACGCGCATCCTGAAGCTGCTGGTGGCGTTGTTTTCAGTCCGGCAGAGGTGCGCCAATGGGTTGCTCGTGCACGATCATACCGTCCGACCATTCCCAAGGAGGTCTCAGACTACATGGTCGGGGCCTACGTCCGTATGCGACAGCAACAGAAGCGCGACGAAGGAACTAAAAAGGCCTTCACTCACACTTCTTCCCGTACTTTGCTTGGCGTTCTACGTTTGTCCCAAGCTTTGGCTCGTCTGCGATTTGCTGAGGAAGTCATTATTGAGGACGTAGACGAAGCTCTGAGGTTGATCGAAGTCAGCAAGGCTAGTTTGTACACCGATGAAAATCGTAGGGACGACCACACGCCAAGCAGCAAGATCTACCACCTTATCAAGACCATGGAGGCTAGCGGTGCTGCAGCTGTCGGTGACGGAAGCCGAGGCGAACTCGATCTACGCAGAGTCAGGGAGAGAGTGCTCGCCAAGGGCTTCACAGCCGACCAGTTCGAGCAGGCCATTGACGAATACTCAATGTTGGATGTAAGTTCTCATAATAATTGTCTCGATACCGAGACCATACTAATCTTCTTCCGTAGGTATGGCAAACGACTGGAGAAGGTACACGGCTGGTGTTCATCGAAGCTGGTAATGAGGATATGGACGATGACGACTTTTAGACCACAATATTGCGATGACATTGACCGGTGGTACGGGCGATTCATGAGCATGGCGTATCAGGCGTTCAGTGTTGCTTAACTCTGTTAAGTCTGGGCTTGGACAACATCGGCTTCTTTCCATATCGACGACTAGCAAGCAACACTTTGAGACATTCAGTATTTCTCTTGATGTGCATGAAAATGCCTGTTTTGATGGATCGGTTTGGCGCTTGTGAAGTGATGAAATAAGGCTGGTGTCCTGTCGCCAAAGTCTTTGACGTGATTGGACAGCCCTGTTGCAACTATACATCATTATACGTCAAATACATGTGCCCGCCTAAATACCTATACCGTGAAACTATCCCCCGCAATTGAATCATGCTCTCTTTTGTCTTGGTCACTATTGGCAAGCGAGGCCTCAGAGCGACAAGCCACAAACGAGCGCACCTTCCCTAACAAGTCTACGCCCAACACCAAGCAACCTCAATTGGTGGATAAGCCACACCAACGAGCCGTGGTCCGTATTTCGCGCGACGACACTCCGTCTACAGCCGCATATCTTCAGACTCTGTTTCCATACACACCTACCTCCCAGTCGCAACCAACTGCAGATACAAAGCGCGTCGCAAAGATGGCAGCCGGCACATTCGGGACGTTCCTCATTATCGGGCGTAAGAAAACACCCCACCCTACGCCCGCCCACTCCAGGCATCACGGCGCACTGCTTGCAAGAAGAGCAAATCATTGACAGAACTCCAGCGACGTGCTTCTTCCTCGGGATCCTCTTCTCTTCCTTCCCCTATGACTACAATGTCATCTGGTCGACGCCCGAAGGTCCCCGCGACATCTACTTCAACATCCTCGAATCGCACCTGAAATTCCTCCACGCCTCCCCGCCAATCATCAGCCGCATCTTGCACATTGTGATCGGTACCGGTCTCCTCGGCTTCCTCACCAAGCTCTACAAAGCTTCCCAAGCCAACATGCTCTTCGACGGCGCCTCCCTCGTACTTTACATGGCTGGTATCACCGTGTACATCACCAACATCGTGAAGGGGCTGCGCGTGGTGACGGCTGGGATCTACGGAAACGTAAGCGCGGAGGACGACCCCAACGCGGAGGACTATATCAGCAGGGAGGACACGCTGAGGGTTTTCGCGGCGAGCAATACGATTTTGGCGTTGGTGCTTGTGGGTGTGCTGGTGCTGCAGGCGGGGCAATGGTATGCGTTGAGGAAGGAGGAAGCTGAGATCAGGGAGATTGAGGAGAAGGAGGCGGAGAGGAAGAACGCTGGGAAGAAGAAGCAGTAAGCGCTTGGTGCGCTGGGGGTTTTGCTTTAGGTCGACGGGTCGTTTCGCGGAGAAGGAGGCCGTTTTTTTGTATCCAATTGTGCCAGGCTAGGATGCTGCACATAGCTAAGCTCTCAGTCCATATAGGAGCCCACGACCGGTCTGTTAGATACAGTTGAGCAGTGTGATCCTGGGTATGTTGCTCATGAATTCATTGCGAACAGATGCTGCTCTCGTCCTCTCGCTATGTTTACCTGGTCTCATCACTCCTTTTCTTATTCTTTCAAGTGGTTATTCTACTTATCTTCATCCGGTTGTTCACCCAATTCTCTTCTGACTAATACCTATAGCTGAATTCTTTACATAGCCCTATCATCCGATTTTTTTATGCCACTGTTCTTATCACCTGTATGCAAAAGAAATCCATCAAAGTGCTATCGAAACATCTCCTGGATTGGAACATCCTGAGTTTAGACGCATACCAAGGAAAGGCGTATACATACAGGAGCAATGTACTGTTTAAGCCTTCAACATGTTATACCATCTGGGACCAGCCTTAAAACAACGCCCCAGGGAGATCAGAGCAGGTACGGCTGTTGCTCTCGAAAATGGAATGAGAAGAAGTCATAGGTATGTCTCTTCTCTCCTATCTATCGTCCCAAAATCCTCGCACACGTAGTTTTTGAAAGGATCCAACAGAGCCAGCGAAGGTAAGGCTATATACTATCACAGATAGCCATTGCGCTTAGTGGCCTTGTTTGTGACTGCCTAGCCCCTAAAAACACGAAAGTTAGGTCCGACCTGCTCCTTCCAATTTTGTCCGTTGCTCAAGCGAACTGTTTGTCGCTACTTCCCAACGGCTTCGTCACTTGCTTCCCCACCCAACAACTTCAGGTCCTATTTTGGAACACCGCGTTACCATCCGCCGTGGTTTGATTCGATAGAAGGTAAACGCCTGCCTCGACTTTTGTTTGCTCTTTCCTGCGATCCGCTCGAGTCTCATCCGCCGCCTTCTTCAAGATGCGTGAGCTACCCCAGAAAAGACTCAGGCTAACCGACAGTGCGCGCCTGCCGGGTAACGACTTGCTCAGAAAGCAGCTGGCCAACATCCAGGCAATACTTGTGAGTGTTCCAAATCGCCGAGACGCCGAGACCAAGAAATTTGGAGACCTCGTGTTGAATCGCCGGTCTTCACCACCAACAATCACTAAAGCGCTCCCCACTGCCACAGGTGTTGACTTCCCTTCAGTCTCTTTGCCTATGAGCGAGAGCGAGATGGTTGTCCATCGCGCTTCGTCGAGCGACTCCACCGAGTTGGATGAGATGATGCAAGAGCTATATGAGCTTTCTCGAGAGTTCAAGCCGACCTATGAGCTTCCAAGCGAGCAAGACGGAAAGAAGGAGTACCTTGATTCGTTGCGTGCCGAGTATGTATATAACCAACCCTGAGCCAGTGGCACTCAAGAATGCCCTAACATACGACACGATGCTTACTGACCACGCACGGATAGGCTCGAGGAGATGATGTCCCCACAACAAGATTTGGCCCCTGCAAAGCTCGAGGTCTCAAAGCAGCTACCAGATCCGAAATTCGTTGTCGATGCTAAGCAAGAGCAGACCAAAGAGGGAAGGAAGCCAGAGCTCAGGATCTCTATCCCGAAAGAAGACAACCACAACCAGGGAGTCCAGCGCTCGCCAGAGGATCCTGGCTACCTCAAGGTCCTTCAGCTTGCAAAGGCGGGGATTGACGCGGAGACTTTGCAAGACTGGTCTGCCTACTTGCTCAGCAAGGCTCCACCTGAGCACAACACGGCAAGCGAGCACTACGATTTCTTGCGTGAGGCCGACAAGGAGTTAGATATCCTCATTGAGAAGACGCTCAAGGAAGAGGCTGAACATGAGAAGAAGATGGAACAGGAACGCCTTGCCCGCCGCGTTATCGTACACAACATCGCCGCAGATGCCGATACAGAGGAGCTCGCCATGGCGTTCTATGACTTCGAATACGACATGTAAGCACACACTGTACACTTTATGCATATTCAAGAAAGATCGTTGATCTAACACAACTTTGACAGCCGTGATATCAAGATGGTAGCCCGGGAGCCCTTCTCGCGCACTCAGAGCGCCCACATCGATATGTATACCAAGTCTGCGGCTATACGAGCTTCTCGCATTGTCCAGCCAATCTACGGTCTGAGGTTCAGGAGTCACCTTGCGACTGAGGAAGATTCACCGAAAGGTCACGCCCGTTTCATGCGCCATTAACTCTTTTGAAATCACTCAGCTAGTAATCCCCAAAGGTATTTTAACCATAACTAAGTAACTATTCACCCTTGGGAAATATACTGACAGATTCTGAAAAGGAAATGCAAAAGCAATAATATCGCCACTCGTATCCGATTGAAGAACAACATCGTTGGAGTGCTGGTAATGCTGCAGTTCTAGTTGGATTCATGCGTTGAGAAAACACGGGACAAATTCGAAAATTGCAGGTTCTTCCAAAAGGATATATTTTCAGTAAGCTTGGTATCAAATGCTGTAATTGGTGTGGGATTTCTTTTCTGGAATGTCCTAGTCATCTCGGGAGCGATAAGGAACAACGTTTGTTGAGCCGCATCACCCCTACAATGTACAGTATCTGCTAAACAGCACATGTTCTGAGAAAAGTACACCAATCAAAATTTTGGAGATGGGGTTCCCCAGAGTGGAGTTGCTTCATTACGAATGCGTGCAGTATACATGAACAGGGTATAGAATGGTCCGTGCATAGCACCCCACGTTAGCTTCTCCGAAAATGTCAACATGGGTCTGCGACATTCAGTTTATTCCTCTGCGATGTGATATATGCGTTCACGGCTCTATTTGTATCTGGCGGATCTAATGGCTCGTGATTAAGATAAGCAACGGTCTCCATGTAGGCTATCGCCGTCTCACCCTTCGGTTATCGGAGTTGACCGCGGTCTACCGCGCTCCTCCCCATGCGACTGATTTGCCATCCCCCACTCTCGCAAACAACGGCCCTACATTCAAATGCGTCTTCGTAACTATACCTTCTTTCTTCCTTTGAAAGATACAGGGTAGGTCAAGGCGGGCCTTTTGCTTGTAACATGGAGGACGCCTATTTGAGTTACGACAAAGGGATTGAGGAGCTTCGTCTCCGCGAGTATCCCATGCTCCAGGGTAGGTAACGGTACTTTTGCGAGGACGCGCTCGCTGACCACCTATAGATGTCACCTATCTAGACCATGCGGGCACTACTCTGTATGCCAAGTCACTTATTGAGCGATTCTCTGCCGACATGGTGGCGAACCTATACGGCAATCCACACTCGGCTTCCAACTCGTCGCAATTAACCACGCGCCGCATTGAAGACATCCGACTGCGACTACTGAGTCTGTTCAAGGCAGACCCGACCGAATTCGATGTTGTATTTGTCGCCAACGCCACTGCAGGCATCAAGTTGGTCATGGAGGCGTTTCGCGACCAGGAGGAGGGCTATTGGTACGGTTACCACCGTGATGCACACACAAGCTTGATTGGGGTCCGAGAGGCTGCCACGCAACATCGCTGTTATACATCGGATGCAGAGGTCGACCAATGGGTCGATGAAGAGGAGGGTACGCCAGGTGGGAGGCCTGGCCTCTTTGCATATCCGGCGCAGTCCAATATGAACGGACGCCGACTACCCTTGGACTGGATACGCCGTATACGCACGAGAAAGCAAGGCTCAGTCTATACGCTGTTGGATGCAGCGGCCCTCGTGTCAACCTCGCGGCTTGATCTGAGCGACGCCAACGTGGCTCCTGATTTCACTGTACTCAGTTTGTACAAGATTTTCGGCTTTCCCGATCTTGGTGCATTGATCATAAGGAAGGATGCAGGCTCTATATTCAATAAGCGCCGCTACTTTGGCGGGGGTACAGTGGAGATGGTAGTGAGTAACCTTGTTCCGTCCAGTGCATTTGTGACACGTGCTGATTCCCCGTTCCACTTAGGTATGTTTGAAAGAACAGTGGCATGCAAAGAAGGATACGCTTCACGAAAGACTGGAAGATGGCACACTACCCATTCACAGCATTATGGCTCTCGATGCCGCTATGAGCGTACATGAAGAATTATACACTTCACTAGATGCTATCTCTAAGCACACCGCATTTCTGGCTTCAAGACTGTATCACAGTCTGGCCTCACTGAGGCATGCGAATGGGACCTCCGTTTGTAATGTCTACAACGACCCCTCTTCAAGCTACGGCGATGCAGTTACGCAAGGACCAGTTGTCGCTTTCAATATCCGCAACCAATGTGGTGGCTGGGTTAGCACAGCAGAGGTGGAGAAGCTTGCTGCTGTCAGAAATTTCCAGCTACGGACGGGAGGCCTATGCAATCCTGGCGGCGTAGCATCGTCGTTGGACCTTGCACCATGGGAGATGAAGGAAAACTTCTCGGCCGGACAGCGCTGCGGAAATGATAACGACATAATTCGCGCGAAGCCGACAGGCATGATTCGAATAAGTCTTGGGGCAATGAGTACGTTGCGGGATGTCACCTTGTTCATCGAATTTCTACGCGAGTTCTTCGTCGAAGACGACGCTTCTCTCTTGACGCCGCCTGTGGTGGCTTTGGATGCAGAGCCACCAACAGAAAGTCGTCTACACGTTGAAAGTCTTTCTGTTTATCCTATCAAGAGCTGCGGGGCCTTCAGCGTGCCGCCGGGCGTGGCATGGACCGTGCGGCGCGAAGGTCTGGCGTGGGATCGCGAATGGTGTCTTGTTCACCAGGGTACCGGAGCAGCGTTAAGTCAAAAGCGCTACTCCAAGATGGCTCTTATTCGTCCGAGCATCGATTTGGAAGAAGGCGTCATGCGTGTACAACTGACAGGCATCTTGCGCGATACAACCTTTGCCAACGAAATAACTGTGCCTCTTTCAGCTGATCCGAGATCATTTACTGAAGATTCCATGTACAGGGACGCCGATACTCAGGTTTGTGGGGATCAGATCCAGGCGAAGACCTATAGGTCATCTCGGATATCAGAGTTCTTCTCCCAGTCCCTCGGTGTGGCTTGTCATCTCGCTCGCTTCCCAGCTGCCGGGAACGGGAGTGGCCCACTGGCGTCCGCAAGGCATTCGAAACCTCATCTGCAGAAGAAAGACAGGACAAACAAAATGCGCGTACCCGGAGCGTTTCCAGAAACCCGACCCGCATTGCCTGGGACTGCAGTTTCAAAACCCATTCTGCTATCAAATGAAAGTCCCATATTGACAATATCGCGATCAAGCCTCAATCGCCTCAACGAACTTATCAAGGCAGAGGGCGGCAAGGCGGCGCAAGCAGAGGTATTCCGTGCCAATATTGTGGTGGCTGAAAACCCTCACTACCCGCCTGGGACGGAACAACCATATGCAGAAGATGACTGGCGGTACCTTCAAATTGGACAGCAATACTTTGAGTTGCTGGGACCGTGCCGCAGATGCCAGATGATTTGCGTAGACCAGCAGACTGCCGAGCGCAACCAAGAACCTTTCGTCACCCTCTCCAAAACAAGACGGTTCGACGGCAGAGTTTACTTTGGAGAACACACTAGCCATCTGGCTCAAGATAACCATCTGTCTCCATTGGCACAGAACCCAACCATCATGGTAGGTGACGTTGTCCGGACGTATTTTGAGGACGAGGTTTACCAAGACGATCTACTATATTCACTTGTCTCTTGAGGTGATCCGGCCGTAGGCGGTCTTCCAATGGACGACCTGGTATTGTTGAGCATAGCCTCGTGGGTGTGCGGGTCGCTTGGCCCCATCTTACATGAGAAAATCTCCGCGCGTGGCTTCGCATCGCTTGCAGGATCAAATCACGATTGGCCCCGAGAAGGTCCAGGATGCAACATGGGAGCAGAAGCAAGTGGCGGCGTCAGCATGTGGGAAAAGTACAATGCCTCATCCAGGCTGGGTACGATGAAGTAGCACTGGACGCGGAGGATCAGTTGTTAGCGCCGCAATTTGCAGGTTTCAACGAAAGCGCTCTGGGCATAGGTCTGACCTGTGAAGTGAATTGTAGGCTCGGACAGGGGGTTCAAGCGCTGGTGTGGTAAGGCGCGCGCGCCCACGAGGGTAGCGGGCCAGAGAAGGCTGGAGGAGCCGTCCAACGGGTGGTCCGTCGGCGACCTGGCGGCGTGAACCAGTATCATGTGGAAGCGCGCGACTGGTATACAGACGATGCCAGCGCGTGCAAACAACATAAATGATAGACAAATCCACGAGGCCGCAGTCTGCACACCACGGCTCTCGCCTCGCCTTGCCTTCTCCTCTCTCCTCTCCTCGGCTCATAGCCTCCTCAGCAGTCGTTCGAGCGCTCAGCCGTCTCGTCTCAGCGGCCTGTCTCAGTTTCACCTCATCTTCGACCGTCAGACCGGGCAGCCACGTTTGCCTTTCCCCGGTAGGATCGGTTCCCTGATCTACCGCAGTCGACAGGCCGACGGCTTGACCAAACACTCGACCAGCAGGCGGCCAATCAGACCAGGCAAGTAGCAGCTTCGCGAGGACGAGCTGCAAGGACGGCAGGCAAATCACACACGTCGTTTCAGCAGGGTGCAGCCAATTGCAGGCGCGGTGGTGTAGAAGCTGTTCGCCAGCGCTCAGGCCTGCAGCCCTTGTCCCGGCGCTTCGCAAGGGCGCCCATTCGCCACCGTCCCAGCGCGGCGGCTGTTTTGCATCACAGCGCGGAGAGGCCCAAGCGGCGGGCTCTTTGAAGCAGCAGGGCCCCGCGTCCGACCACGAAGCGCCCGCTTTTTTAGCAGGCCGACCATCCTCTCAGGCCCACCGAGCGGCCGACCAGAGCACGCCAGCCGCTGTACACAATAAACACGCTGCACATCCCGGCCCAGTGCAGTACCTCTGCCTGTCCTGCCCTGCTCTCCTCCGCCGACCAGGCCTGCCTCCGCTCTCTCATCCATCCACTGGCACACTCACCCACTCTCTCACCCACACGCCTGCTCACTCACTCACTCACTCACCCACTCACTCCCTGCTCCAACAACCACAGCAGCAGCACACCCTCGTCGCCCGCTGCCTGCACCATGGCCGCGACCGAGACCAAGCCGACCCTGTCGGCCCTCAAGACGCCTGTCTCTGCCACCTACCCTTCGGAACTGCGCTCTCCAATGGTTCTGTCCGCGACCACGCCCACCTTTGCGAGCCTGCGGAAGGAAGACTCCATCAAGACCCCCATTACACCGCCCACAGCCTACCTGGACTTCCTCAAGACCCTGTCACCCGTCCTGATGAGCCCACTGTCTACCGGAACCAGCACAACCTTCAAGTTCGAGGGCAACCGACCCACATCCATGGCCTCAGTGACTTCCTCGGCCTCCACTGGCTCCTACACCTCCACATCTGGCCCTGCAGACAAGGACAAGACCGCAACGTCCACCCCTGCTACATCAAGAGCCAGCAGCTGCAGCAACTGTGACCACATCAAGCAGGAGCCCACATCAGAACCTCCCAAGACTGCGCCGCTCCCCAAGGAGCAGACAAAAGAGCAGACAGTGACCATTCCCCCTCCATCACCCTTCAGGCGGCCATCGTCAGCACGCACGCCGCGCCTCTACATCCCACAATCACCCTACCACTCCCCTGCAACAATGCGATCACCTGCAAGCGCGAACTCGGCATCCTCTGCAAAGTCGCCCTACTCAGCAGTCTCGCCCAGGACGTGGGATGAAAAAAGAGCAGCCGCACAAGGCGCGTCAGCGTACGGGAAGTGGTCACTCGCACAGTGACCTACAGCAGCACACCAGTGGACGCCAAAGCGCCCAGCTTCCCGCAAATCGACCCCGCGCCACGCGGGAAGAGACGGAGACTCGAGTAAACAGAGGGATGCGACGCTAGTTCTTGCGCCCCATGTCCCTGGTGGTTACCCAGCCGCCGCTCTGTCTTCCTGTGCTACTTAGCAACCGCATCTTTTTGGTTCAAGTTCGATTAGCGCTATTGAAGAGCGCCTATCACATTCAGCACTTCGAGTACACTACACCTAATCCTACTCGACGGTATCGTTTGGTCATTCCGCCCAATTGATTGTAATCCATGGGCCCGGGCGATTTCATCGTACCCACTTCCTTGCCGAATATGCTTTACATATTTTCCAACCGAGCGACTAGTAGGCTGTCGCGCCACATCACCACGCCTCACCTCACATCACTCTGACCGTTAGTCTCTTTTGTTCAACCCTATTTTAGGGACGAGATCACGTTGTTTCACCATCATTTGGTGCCTTTGGGAGCGGAAAATTCTGGTTTATTGAAAGACTCTGGATGGGATTATTGTTTCAATGCGAATACCTCTCTGGGTGCGCCGGCGCTAACGGGGAGTTATTGGCGGCATGGCGAAGTTGATTGGCCGGAGTTAGACATTGATGGGGAAGGCCGTGAAGGTCAGGTGTTGGGCTTGTGGCTTTACACCCGACGGATATTGGTGGTATAGAGGGAAAGCGGGGAGCAGGGAAGGCTCCTGGCGCCTACGTCGAGATGATGAGACGACGAAATGAAGCAGCCACCTCACACTGGTGGACTGAGCGCGATACCATAAACAATCAATATTCTCATCTTACATGCACTCATATGCTCTTCCATGTTGTTGCTGTTTGTTTCGCCGTGAACTAAGACAAGTTTTCTAGAAGTATAGCCACCATGGATGCATAAGGCGACCCGACGATCTCACCCGTTCTTCATGCGATCAATCGGCGGCACCGAGTCTCAGGCAAAGGCTGCCCATACCCAGCTCTTAGCATCATGATAACGTGTACGTAAAGCTCTGCCACGCGTTCGCGGATCAGCCGTTCTCACCACCATCTTCCCGGTACCCTAACATGAAAAATCGCCTTTCCATCCCACCCATCATTTCTCCCCCTCTCCAATCACCTCCTGCGACGCCCTCCCTCCCAGATGCTCCAACCCACAGCCTCCCAGCCCGCCCGGCCAACCACAGCACCGAAGCAGCATTTTCCTGCGCCATGAGCCCGACTTTGGACCAAGCCATCCGTCACTTCCCGCCTGCCTACCTTTCTTCACCGGTGAGGGGTTCCAACAGTGCGTAACCTTCCCGCCGACGGGCGACGAATCAGGGGCGAGCAGCGCACTGGGGCAGGGGTTGTGGCTGAATGGACTGGGCGGGCCCAGGCGAATGGGTACGGCTCGTTAAGCGCCCGGGAAGCGGAGGTGGGGGCTTTGCGTATTGGGATCCTCACTGACCATCTTTCGCGCCCTCGTCGCCGGCGGAAGGGCGCCAGGCTTGTGTCGTGGGAAGGGGGGAAAAGGAAAAAGGGGTGCGGTGAGATGGACGGGGAAGGAAGGTACCGGTACGTGTCTCTCCCGTGCGCCTCGCACAGAGCCTTCCTACCTGGGTGGTTGGCGAGAGGATGCGATGCGGTGAGAAGGGGCTCGACCTGCCCACCCAGCGTCGAAGGCAGGCTAGGTTGGAATCGGCGTAGCGCGAACCAACGACGTGCATGCGGAAAGCTATCACGTGCATACGGCGATAAAACCTCCTGTCCAATCACCATGCCTAGCGCTGCTCTGCCTTCTGGCGGCGCTTGTCACGTACAGCGGTACAATCCTGCTCCAGCACCCGGAGGCCGAGGAGGGCAAGGTACAGTGTACACGCTGGCAGTCTATACCGCTAGCGTGCAGTGCGGTATCTAGTACCTCTACAGCTATAGCGAGGTGGCAGTATAGTTGGGGAGGGCAGGGAAGTGTATTGGCACGAGTCACGTATGCAGAGGCGCAAATATTGGAAACGTCGGAATCGATATAGCGAGGCCGCATGTCCAGCAGGCCGTGTCGACGAGACGCGTTTTGAGTCCTGAAGAGCGGAAGGCGCTCCGGCGCTAGAGACGGTATTGATTGACCTGGTGCACGTGGAGTGATGTGAAGGACGTCCGTCTGTCAGGTAGACGACTTGACCCTGAGTCGTGATTGCGTAACGGCTTTGCTAGCTCGATTGGCAATAGCTCCGTGTAGCAAAGGGGGAGCGTGATTCGTCTGCGTTGAAGCGCGCTTGTTTGACGTCGCTTAGCAGGTCTGAAGGAGGAGGCCCGGTTGTGACTGCGAGAGGCATGGTGCAGTGGTGGAAACAATGGACCGAGGCGATACAGAGATGGCACATATAGGAGTGCTGCTGACCGCAGGCAGAGTCATTGTCAGAGTCATTGTCAAGGGGGAATCGGCGGCGTGGGCATGTATTGACACGCTGCGTAGTGTATGGACTATGGGGTAGACTACTTGCAACTTGTCGTAACTTCACACGGATGATGCGGGGTTTTCATCGGGTCCAAGGTGATCATTTTTTGGCCACAGCCAATAGATAATCGAGAATGCCCTTGGAATTCCTGGAAAGGTGTTTAGTGGCTGCTCTCTCCAGCAAACGGCGAAGCATTGGCGTTGCATTCGGACCGAGTTTCTGGGTCAACTGAGCAGCAACTGAGCAGGGTAGCCACGATCAACTCCACATGGTATGAGGCTAAATTTCGTCACACCGATCTCCACATTACTTGCTAGTCCTGACGCCAGCAATTCAAGTGCTCTGAGTGACGACCTCTATCCGCCCTAGTATCACAGTGACTATTTACCGGGGGTCAGGCAATATCTCTTCTTTATACGACATTCCATGCACTTATTATAAGAGGAAAGAATATAGTTCTACATTATATGTTTGTTAGTATTAGTTTGTTCAAGGTTGGTCACATCTTCTGGTATCAAAACCGGAGGGAGCAAACCTTAAGATGAAAGTACCAAAGTGGAACGTCATTGGTTCCTGAAGCAAACATCGGGTCTTCTTTCCGTGAATGTTTTTTTTTTGGTGGGAAGTAGACCTGTTTGAACATTTACTAAGACATCAAATACATTTCACAAACTAGGTCCACAGGAGCCTTTCCCGCCAATTGACAGATATCTCATCGTATCACCTGCGTTATGTTTATTGGGAAAGTCTCCATGCAGTTGCTTTCCTAATGCTTCGAGATGTTCGGGGTACATTGCGATGTAGACTTGCTTATTTCACCACATTAGATGATTTGCTCAACAGCGATACACCAAAGCGTGTCCCGGTAAGAAATCTGAACTTTGCTCATCAATACAAAAATCATTACCACCCGGTAGATAACATTTTTATACATTATTGTTGTGTAACACGAACAATAAAGTCGGCGATGCACTCACTCACCAACGCTCTTTGTCAACGCACGTCCCCAGCCCTCACTACTATTGTTCCTACCCACCCACCAACCCAAGCTCAATCGCACCATCATGCCTCAAACACTACCCTCATAACACCAAAGGCAATTTAAAAAAAAAGCACCAATTAGGCACTTTTTCCACCCATTGAACCAAAACTTCAGACTCCACTCATACCACCCAATACAATCGAAACAGAATCGACCCTCCATTTGCTAACACCCTCTACGTCTCCAACAAGACAAATATGTCCTCCACGTCCCGTCGATCCTTTCCGCCCTCCCCCTTCATAGACGAATACAAGCGTGCAGGCGGTCTGTGTAAGACATGTCTCCTTGCCCCCCACGTGTCTGGCGAATACGAGGGCGGTAGAACAAAGAGAGGTACCGAAAATGTGGTTTCTACGAGTCAGGATACTTCAAGGGATTCTGTTGTACGGGGAGATGGTGGTTGGAGTGGACGGTGCTCGGCGCAGTGAATGGAGTTTAGTGTTGGTGGTGAAACATGGGACATCACGTGGAAGAGTGGTTGAAGCGAAGGGGCGTAGACGTATGGGTTTATTTACAGATACAAGTAAAGGGTTGATCACACAGCAACAATTGGTTGAAATAAAATCATATGAAGCACTCGTAAGATATTTTACGCCATCTATTAACTGAGTGCCGGGTAAGGTCGTGGCAGCCAATGGGCTGCAAGACCGAAAATGCAATGGGGTATGTGTTGAAGTTGCTCACCATCACGTCGAGATGATGGCGGGCATGAGATCTAAGCCCTCTAAGCTGCTGTTCCTAGGGTGCGTACTGTCCTTAATAACATGACCAAGCCGCCCTCCTTGCGAGATTTCCTCCAGTGACATACCAACGTGGTATCGCAGTCACAAGTAACGCCGCACGCCTAAGATGCTATGACTTCCGCATTATTCCGACTCGGTGAACTCCACCATGATACTCGCACCCTTCAGGCCAGCTTCCTGGATTGTGGAGTCCAGAACCTCGATAAGGTTCTTACCCATAAAGGCGAGATCGAAATCCACGCCCTCCTTACCTTCCCATGGATGACCGGCTTTAATCCATTCATATATGCGACGGACCGGGTCTGACAAATTGAAACGGCGGACAATAGGTCGCCCTGGGCCGCCGCGGAACTGAACACGTGTAGTGACGGTGGGATCTGTCGATGTCGGTTCGGTGTGTGGGTTGTCTGAGGATATCTGGGCAAATGGAGAGTTGCTGTCCGCCGCCTCTTCTACTACCTCTGCTGGCTCCTCTGCTTTTCCCTTGCCCTTGCCAACAGTGGTGTCTTTTGTAAGGGCATCTGGATCTTCATCCTTTGGACCCTGACCGTTGTTGTCCAGGCTGTTCTGCAAAGCCATCTGCAGCATCTCATCCTCAGTCATCCGACCCACGTCCTTCTTCGCCTTTTCGGGCTTGCGTGTTGCGACCGGATTTTTCACATTCAAATTAAGACTGTAACGGTCGAGGAACTCGTGAAGTTGGGCATGGAAATCGACTGGCTCGGGGATGGGAGGGCCAGACCATACTTTGACCTGTTCGCCCGTCCGGGGGTCGACAATGGCAATGTGCGGGTATGCGTCAGCGCTCTCACGGTTCTGGAAATAGTAGTTCATGTACTCTTGGCCACGCGGGTCATCCTTGGCGTATTGAATGAAGATGAAATTCTCTCGAATCGTGTCTTTGATATCCTCATTCTTCCAGATGTCTCGGTTCAGGCGTTGGCAATCAAAGATGGCAGGATCTTGGACGTTGACAATGATCCATTTGAACTCCTCCTTTCCCAGATCGCGCGCCTTGTCCCAGGGTTGCTGGAACATGATCTCGAATGGCGGCCGAAACAGCTCTGCAAGCATGTTCATTTTTGAAGATTGTTCCGAAGCTCCCCCAGTAGCTGTGGCCAACTCGCGTCGTCGAGCGCTAGAGTCACCAGTATCGGACCAAACTGATGTTTGTGTATTACGTTGGTTGAAGATTCCAGGACGGCTCGTGGGATTTCGGCGGCGAGCGAGCTGTTCCTGGACCATGGCCTGGATGTCGTCTTCATCGTCCCCAGGACCCCAATTGGCGCCCGGGCCGACCAGAGTCTCGGTCCTACGCTCCATAGGCGCACGAACCTCGTCTTGGGCAGCGCCGCCAGCGCCGCCAGCACCGTACATCTCCTCCTGCAGGCGACGAGCCATGGCCTCGTCGTCTTCTGTGTTCGGAAGTGGTCGCGACGGTTGGTCGTAGTCGGACATGTCATCGTCGGAGTCGATGTGGATCGGATTGCCCGCATTGCTAGACTGAGGCTGCTGCTGCTGGGGAGGGCTGCCGAAGTCGAGGTTGGGGCTGTCGAAGAACAGTTGTATGGCTTGCTCCAAGTTGCCTTCGGTCAAGCTCAGATACTGTGCAGCCTTTGCGGGGTCGCACGAGGTGATGGCGACGAAGTTGGAGATGTTTTCGTCGTCCATGGCGAGGGCGGGTATCGAGAGGCGAGAGGCGAGAGGCGGTCGGGTGGTGGTGGCGGTGGTGGTGGTGTTTTGGAAAAAGTGGCGGACGGTGATGGGTGCTCAAGGCGGGCGGCGGGGTAGCTCAGACTTGGGTCGACACGTTAACAATATACACCAGCTGGGCGCCCGAGACGCGCGCGTGCAGTCGAGACGATTGGCAGTGGAATGTCAGGCGTCGATGTCTATCGGGCTGGCATTTGAGGGCAGGGCAGAAGATCACAGCGAAGGCGCAGGGTCGTGGTAAACGACGGGCGTCGGGGATTATGCTCCCCAGCGAGGGTGTGGAAGGTGAGAGGGCGGGCGGACGACGAAGAAAGAACCTCGCGCAGTCAAGCTATTATGAGATGCAGAGTGAAGGAGGCAGGCAGCAGAGCGTCGGGCAGGCGACAGGAGCGTCGTGCACCGCAGCTGCGTTGCTCGTCGCCAGGCAATGAAGCTGTGCGTCACTCATTTGGGGCCCGTGCGTTCTGCTCTCCCGACGCCCGATCTCGCCGCAGGACCCCTGCGTGTCCAGCAGCGAGTGAATGGGCATCTGATTGTCGGCACGAGACCGTGGCAAACAGTCCCAAGGCAGAAGACGTCTGACGCCGACGAGACGTATTTCTCAGCAGTCCACGGGTCTAGTCGCTGCCCGTGACTTCCGTAGCAGACTCCGGAGGCAAGGAGCCACCCGCCACGCCATCGCCGCTGCCTGTGGCCAGTGGCCTGCGTCTCGTCTGCATCCATTAATTGACAAGCACCCCCACTCTTCCACCAGACCAAACCAGACCAAACCAAACCAAAGCAATTCCAGGCCCGGCCCGCATCATGGCTTCGGCACAATCGCCAGAGGCGCGGGAGCTGGCCCTGGTGGGAAAGGTCGAGATGCGGTAAGGACCGACAGCGCGGAAGCCACGTACAACACATGCTGATCCATACCCTCTCTCACAGAATAGCCCTGGCCGACTCGGACAAGAAACTGGAAGATCTACTCAAGCTGTATCTGGCGCCTTTACTCCTGAAGCTTAGCTCCGAAAGCGTTGCCGTGAGGAACAAGGTGAGGAATGCCTCTGATACACCAAATCTCCCCTTTCAAGTCTGTCCTGAACGCCGCTGATTGCGGCTCTCTCAGGTCATTTCCATATGTCAGCACATCAACACCCGTATAAAGCCGCAGTACGTTTGAATAGTTGCAAATCTGCCTTTGCCGGTCTGACAATCTTGCAGAGAGATCAAACTCCCAGTAGCCGCCTTGCTTAAGCAGTTTAAAGAAAATGGCCATGTGGCCTTGATCCGTCATTTCGACATCCTCTACATTCAGCAGGGTATCTCGCGCCTTCCCGTTTCCGATCGACTTGAGCTCCTCCCGATTTTGATGCAGGGAATCTCGAGCGACTACGACAAGTCTCCACAGCACGCATCTCAGCTTTTCCACTTGATCCTGCGCCTTCTGACCCATTTCAAGCTTCCCCTGCGAGGCAGCAAAGAAGATGATGAGCTACGATCTACCATGGGTGTCCAAGAGGAGGATACTAAGTTCTTTTCGCACTGGTTCGGAAAGTTGATACTGCTAACGGTCGTTCGCACAAAGGAACCGTCAGCTTCACAACGCTGTCCAGGCCTTTCGGTCGAAGATTATAAATTTCTCACTCTCCAAGGCAAACCTGATGCTTGGGATCCTAGTTCAGATGCAGGTCTGAACCTGACAGAGGCTAAAGCTCTGGTGACACGCCTTTTGGCAAGCGGCATGTTTACCGAAGATGAGAAATTTCTTCCTGCTTTATTTGCTTCTGCAGATACCAATTCTCGCATCTCAGAGGTTGGGGAAGACGTTTTGAAACGTGTAATTCTTTCAAAAGATTTAGAAGATAAAAATATCGTAAAGGTTTTGCTTGAACTTTACTTTGGCTCGTGAGTCTTGTCTGCCCTATCTCATGACCCGGTGGACCATAACGGCTAATGAAAGAAAGACCTTCATCCGAGGGGGCTTTAGCAGTCAGAGTTCCTCTTCGCATTAAAATTTTAGGAGTCTTGTCCAAGTCTGTGACTTGCACGACGTTTCCCAAAGACATTGCTCGAATCGTAGATGAAGGATTGCTCTCACCTGAGCTCAGTGCGACCAACAAGACCACTGCAGGTAGAGAGGCGTCAAAATTCCGTTCAGCCATCTTCGCGCTAGTCAACTTTGTTGCTAGAAGAGGTGCTTCGGAGCACCTCTCCACTATTGCCGAAGGTGTGGTGGGTAACCTGAGAGGTTTCCTGCAGGACCAAGGTTGGCCGGTACCAGATCGAGATCAAGACATGGAGCTTCGCGGATATGGTTACGAGACGATTGGTCTACTGGCCAAAGCAGCTCCTAAGAGTATATTACTTGAGCCGAACCTAGAACTGCTCGAATGGCTGTTCCGTTCTTTGAGAGAAGACGCATCAGGGAAGGAAGTGACTGTTAGCATTGACGAAGCTCTCTCCTCAGTACTTGGTGCCTTTTCAAAGCATTTGAATGATTCAACACAACGAAAATTTAGGCAAATACTACTTCGGTACTCCGCGGACCCCAATGACGGCGAGAGCAGTGGTAAAATTATGAGAAGCACCCGCTATACGGCTACAAGATTCGCGAATCGCTGTCTACCTTACGACGATGTCCTCGCTAGATGGATCGACATCCTTTCCGTAAGCGGAGGGAGCAGCGAAAGACACGAAATAGTCGAGGAGGGACGAAAAGGTGAGCTACTCATGATACTATTTGAATGCAGCAATTCCTAACAAGCTTGTAGGCCTTGACCCTTACTGGTTTAACATGTCCAATTCAATACCTGGAATCGAAATTGATGACAACAGCCTACCCTTTCCAAATTTTGATGAGCTTGTCCAGTTCATCTTCGCACGGCAGAGTGAAGATAATGACGATATGGATATAGACCACAACGAAGATGCAGTGTCCCAAGCTCGACTTTTCCAACGACGATTCTCGAATACTCTCCCCTCTGTCATAGCTTTTTGTTCGCAAATCGCTATGCACACTGCACTCACAGACAAAGATATACACGAGACACTATCCGAGGACTGGGGTCGCAAATTAGAGACTTTGATGTCTACTGATCTCCGTGCACGTCAAGCATTTCGTTCCTTCGCTGCCACTGATGCGCACACAACATCCCTTGCTATCCTTCTTCGGGCGAGTTTTGACCGGCTCACATATGACGAGCTGAGCGACGTTGGCGATATCGGTAGTAGCTTCGTTCGTTTATTGTCTTTGTGTCCAGAAACGATATGGAAAAAGGCTTTTCTGTTTCGCGACATCCGTGCCTTGGAACCCTCGATCTTATCTAACAATGCGAACCGCAGGTTACCAGCTGCCCATGCTTATGGGTTGCTGGCTTCACACAAAGATGCCAATCCGGCGTCTGTTGAAACTTTCTTCAATTCTATTTTTCCCAAACTCGAGAAATGGAAAGACGCAGTTGGTGCCGAAATAAACCAGATCAGTGGTGCTACGACGGCTCTAGGCTACTATTACAGTCGATTGCATTGGAGGAGCCTTGACGACACTTCAGATACGAGTAAAGAGCCTGAGATCCTAGATGAGAAGTCTTTCGAGAACTTTTTGAAAACCACATTTGCGATTTTGCAGGATAGTAAGGATGCTACTTTGCAATCTTCCGTATTCTCATGCATCGATCAGCTGAGCCTTTTCCACGTTCTCCAGCCCTCGGCTATCGTCCGCCACACAAAGTTCCAAGATGTCGTCCAGCAAATATATGATTCCGCAAAGAAGGGCACGATAGGTGCGATTTTGGCTTTAGGTCATCTCTCTATGATAACAGAAGAGGCAGACGAAACAGATGGGAGTGATGTGACCAGCGATTACAGTTTCGTAGCGGATAAGCTGTATGAGCTACACGAAGTACGGCAACCTGAAGTCCAGTTCTCCGTTGGCGAGGCACTCAGCTGTTTTGCCAGTGGATGGGAATCGAAAGCACTGACGGCTGAACTTGACATTGAGCATCGGAGTCAATCCCACGATCCTTGGGATGCCCCACCGATCACTCCTATGGGATCCAAGCGTGTGAAGACATTAACAACTGTATTAGAAAAGACGTTGAAGGGATGCAAACAAACGAAACCGTCCCTCAAGAAAGCTTCCGTTATATGGCTATTATGTCTGCTCCAATACTGCGGGCACAAGCCCGAAATACAACAATACCTCCCGCAATGCCAACTGGCTTTCAAATACTGTCTTTCTGACCGAGACGAGGTAGTACAGGAAGCAGCATCTAGGGGTCTCGGATTAGTCTATGAGAAAGGTGATCGGCAGCTCAAGGATGACTTGGTGCGGGATCTTGTTGGCTCATTTTCTGACAACAAATCCAAAATGTCTGGAACTGTCTCCGATGACACGCAACTTTTCGAACCTGGTGCTTTACCGACCGGCGATGGTTCCATAACCACATACAAGGATATTCTCAATCTAGCTTCGGAGGTTGGAGATTCTAGTCTTGTCTATCGGTTCATGTCACTTGCATCTAACAACTCGATTTGGTCCAGTCGTGCAGCCTTTGGTCGCTTCGGCTTGAGCAACATCTTCTCTGATTCTAGCGTAGATGGATATCTGGCGGAAAACCCAAAGCTCTATCCCAAGTTATATCGCTACAGGTAATTCATCCTACACAATATCCCAACACGACTGACAAACCATAGGTTCGATCCAAATCCCAATGTTCAGCGATCAATGAATGATATATGGAATGCATTGGTCAAGGACTCATCTAGCACCATTGACAAAAATTTTGACGCTATAATGGATGATTTGCTCACAAGTATTTTGACAAAAGAGTGGCGCGTCCGTCAGGCATCATGTGCTGCCATCTCAGACTTGGTACAGGGTCGAAACATCGACAAAGTCAGTCTTCAACTTTTGCAAGTGGGTACCCAGCTAACGTTGCTAGTACGAGAAATATCTAGGCGACATATGGGACAAATGTTTCAAAGTCCTAGACGATATCAAAGAATCTGTCCGTGCCGCAGCAGCCTCACTTGCCCGAGTGCTTACTGGTATTCTCACGCGGTCTTTGGAAGCCGGTGATTCTTCTATCAAGACTGCTGATGCAATGCTCTCGCGAGTTCTTCCATTTCTGTTCTCAGGTTCAGGTCTTGAATCAAGTGCTGAGGAGGTGCGCTTGTTTGCAGTACACACTCTTCTCCAGATCGTCAAGAAGAGCAACGCCAAGACACTGAATCCCCATGTCCCAGAGTTGGTCGAGAGACTACTGGGTCTACTGAGCTCGTTGGAGCCTGAAGCAGTGAACTACATCCATCTTAATGCTTCCAAGTACAACCTTACGGAGCAAAAGATCGACGACATGCGGTTGCAAAGTGTACGGTCCTCGCCACTCACAGAGTCGATAGAGCGGTGTCTTGACCTTGCTGATGCAGACACAATGAAAACTCTCGTCCCGCGCATTGAAGTAGCCATGAAAAACGCGGTTGGTCTGCCATCGAAAGTCGGATGTTCCAGAATTCTGGTCACGCTCAGCACGCGCCATAATTTCCTCTTTAAGCCGTACGCAGACGGGTTCATGAAGACAGTGCAGAAATATGTTCACGACCGCAATGACACCGTGTCTTCGTCATACGCTGCGGCAGCAGGCTATGTAGCTCGCTTGGCTTCAGACAAGCAGCTCCTTGCCACTATTTCCTTTTGCCACAAGCTGTATTTTGAGTCGGAAGAAGACAAGAGCAGATTGACTGCTGGTGACATTATTCTCTCCATCTCCAAGAATGCTGCGGACCGCTTCACATCGCTGTCTTCGGAGCTCTTACCGTTCATCTTCCTTGCCAAACATGACACCAATGGCCAGGTTAAACAACTTTTCGAAACTACATGGTCCGACAATGTTGCTGGGTCCCGCGCTGTTCTGCTCTACCTCAAAGAAATCGTCACCCTGTCAGACAAATTCCTTGAATCTCAGAAATGGGCTCTGAAACACGCAGCTGCAAAGTCAATTGCCGACGCTGTGGTATCCATCACCACCGGCAGCGAGACCATATCTAAGGCCAATGCCGAGACGATTTGGCCTTCCCTTGACAAGGCTATTGGTGGAAAAACATGGGATGGCAAGGAAATCGTGCTTGAAGCCTTTGTGCGTTTTGTCGAGCGCGATGATTCTCTCTGGAAAGACGACAAGAAAGTTGCGAAGCAAATTGAGAAGGTCGCGATCCGTGAAGCAAAGAGGCAAAATAAGACATATCGACCACATGCACTTGAAGCATTAGGCAAAATATGCCGCGCGCGGAAAGATCTTGAGCTCTCGGGTACGGTAGTAGACATCGTAGAGAGCGTGTTGGACGAGGTACTAGGCGGAGAGGAAGATGGCGAGAAAATGGACGTGGATGGAGGAGAACCGATGAAAGACGCACAACTGTATGTTGCACCCACCCTCTCTCGTAATCTTGTATGGATGATTGCTAATGTCGATCTTAGAAAAGAGAAAACACTAGCAGCGTGCGTGGTCGCGCTGACTTCGTCGCCTAACCCCACGCTCCTCAGCGGCCAAGCCCTCTCGACGCACCTGTCTACTTTACTTCCTCTACTCGTAAAAGCGAACTCGACTCACGCGAAGGATGTTCATCTTACCACATTCACCTCACTTAAAACATTGTTTGAGAGTCTGCCCACAGATGGCGCCATCGAAGCGAAAGGGAAAGAGGCGTTGGAGAAGCTGCTGTTTGACCCAAGCTTTGAGGGTCTGCCAGAGGCTATGCGAACCAAACGTGCAGAGACGTTGGTCGTAGTAGGTAAGATTGGCGGGTGCGAGTGGGTGGCCGAGAAAGTGAAGTCAGAAGTGGAAGGCGGGGAGAGGAGTCCGATCGTGAGGGGTGTGCTGGCGAAGGTAGGGAAGTAGAAGCCGCAATTCGAGAGCGAGGTACCGTGCTTTCTAAAAAAGATAAAGATAGACAAATGGCTCATGAAGCTGATGCTACCAAAACTGAAAGACGCACCACACACATTATCATCTTACTTTCCTACCACAACTATAGCCAACTAACGAACTACACTGTGTGAAAAAGCTCAAGCCCTAGCCTGATAAAGCCTTCTAGTAATAGCTGACAGACTGTTTTCCAAGGCAGACAAGGTGGTGCTGGCATAGGGTGACTGTGATGGATACTGGCAGGAGCTTGGTAGAATGCCAACCCTTACCTGATGGCCAAGGGTCTCGGGGGATCCACAAGAGTAGCCAGCACCATACTTAGAATACAGCCTATTGGCTACTCAGGGGCATCGGCCCATCCACGTGACAGTGAATGACTAAAAACGAGCTCCTTCGTACACAGCAACTAGGCGAGTGCAAGATTAGCGGGTCAGCCTTTATGGTGCACAGATATTTTCTTTCGGTTAGAATTTCTGATTCTAATGTAGTGTTCTGCGGAAGTATTGTCAAAACTGGGCCCAGGTGGTCGGAGCTCTCATCATTTTCGGAATGGCTCCGAAACCCTGACCAGCAGTAATTCAGTATACATAGTAATCTGCATCTTTATTTTGTAGTTTTGTTTTGTTTTGCTTGGAAAAAAACAGCAGCAGAGTAGCTGATTAGATTTCTCCATGTTTAAAATATGTATCATCGTTTCATCCTGTTATGAGCATTTCCCTCCAACTTACAAAACAGACCCTGGCGTGGTTGCCGGGCCCATTTTCGACAATATTTCCGCAAGACACTACATCTACACGTACGAGAGAGCAGTACGCTACCCGGAAAAACTTTGTAGTAGTATGTGCTTGCTGCCTAGATGCACTACTCCATATGCAATCAGCCTGAACTGAGGGATGGCAAACGGCACATCCCAGCAGCGGTGAACCGTGTGAAGTTATAAAGCAGCCGCATGCCTCCCTATCTTGCCCTTCTTCGCTGCTCTCAAGTCTCAAGTCATCAACTCCAAACATCCAGACTCAACCCTTCTTCCATCACGATTTTCAAGATGAAGCTTTCTACCTCCCTCGTTATCTTGGCCTCAGTCACCGGTACCATGGCTGAAGGTTGTTATTCCAACGGCCAAGCATGGGCCACCGAAGGCTGCCTGAATTCGTTCAAAGGTGCCATCAGAGACCTGTGTAACGACGGTGTGCTCGGGGGCTATTTCAACCAGGGTGCCAATAAGGATGCTTGCGTCAATTGCCCGTACTCGGGTATCAGGGTGAATCTCCAGGTGGGCTGGCGGGGCCGGGGCGGATTGACCTTAAAGAGCGAAGACTGCATTAAAGAACTGAGCAAAGTGCTCGATAAATGCTACCGTGGTGGCGAGTTCACTGTTGCTGACTGGTACTTCTAGTAAGTGGCTATACACACATCGCTAGCTGTGCAAGCAACGAGGATAATGGCTAACAATGTCTGTTTGTAGTGCGGACCCTAACGCGAACTGGTGCTGATAGAACGAGCTTGGCTGGATTAACGACGTCGAAGAACTTAATGTCAGGAAAAAAGAGAGGACAGAGGAAAGCACGTGAGAGCTTTCCACAAGTAAGAAGAGCGGTATTGCAAAAGGTGTATTGGAGTGGTATAGATGGCGGGCAATGAAGGAGCGATCAACCCTAGACAAAGCGACCTAATGTTGGAGTAAATAATCAATGAACTGCCATAATTACCTACTTGACTTCTTCCTCTACTAGTTTTCTCTTCCATTCATCGAGCTTGTAATCTTATTTTGCCCCAGCATGAGACAAAGTATTACTTCCCTTGTTGTGTTGTGATGAACTGGTTAAGAGCCCTGGAGGGAATTACTCATGTGATATACGCTGCCATCTCCGTATACATGCAATACTTCATAATTACTCACTTCATGATCGCCCAAAATTTCAAGAGAAGTATACCTTGTAAATGCGGTAATGGCATTCACCCTATTATAGGGCATTTCAAAAGTAGAGGCTCGTCGTATATACAGTGTATTGTTACAGCTCAAAACAAAAGCCCTTCAACTCCGTCCCTGATGCGTGTATGCTTCCGGCGGGCAGCGCGATCCATGCGACGCTTATTTTCCCTTGGGGTTGCCTGTCTGTGCCTCGTAGAACTTGTCCGGCCAAACACCCTAATAACAGTGCGTCAATTTGTGTCATTTCCCATATGATGTCAGATGAGGGGTCTTACAATCGACTGCTGCTCTGCGAATTTCCGCTTGTGCGCGTCTGTCTGGGGGCCCTGGTGCTCGCTCTCTTGCCTCAGCTCGACGTTCTCGGGATCGCCTGTGCTGGTTGATTAGCTGTGGGGGTTCGAAATGAACATGTTGTTTTTAGCTGCGTACCGCGTTTTGTGGCGATGGCAGGTGTCGAGTTTGGAGTTCCTCCTCCAGCGGTCCAGCGGTCCTCGATATTCTTCGCGCCTCTCGTCTTGTAAGGGTTCGGGAACCAGTATTGGCGCATGAACATGTAGTAGGTGAAGCCGACGGCACCGCCAGCCATGAAGATCTTGGGGATTGTGAGACGGCCCGACATGTTGAAGTTTTCTGTGCGAAGCTGGGGCTCGAAGAACGGTGCGGTTGCGGACGGTTCGGGTGCGATTTAAGAGTTCGGCGGGGGCAATGGGAGGAGCGATGAATCCGAGGAGGAATTCAGAGTGACGATGGTGATGCAAGGTAGCTGTCAGGTCACGGTTCGTGGTGCGCGATGCCGTATGCGTGCACTTTGTTGCCAAATGTTCGCGTCATGGTGATATTAGCGCCATCACTGCAGAAGCTCCCCTGTCCGATCGGCCTGGGCAGGGTCAGGTCAGCCCTGTCCGTTGAGGCTGAACGCCGTTACGTCAGCACCTGTGGCGCTCCTTTTTGCGACACCCAAACTCAGCGAGGGGAGGCCACGCGACCAGAGCGAGAGCGAAGCGCAAAGTGCAGATACCCCTGGGACGGAAGCAGGAGGAGACTTGTTCCCAGCCACTCGTTCATCTCCCACGAATGCGAGCGCAAGCCGACGCCCTGAGATACGAGTGCGACTGCCAGCTTCAACATGGACGGTGATCCGGCAGTCGAGCTTGGGCTCGACAGATTCAGTCGCATACTGCCCCTGCCATACCGCGTGGCTTTGATCGTTGTGATGGGTATGCGATCCACCCTATCCGCCCACCTCTGCCAATCCTCAACTGACTCAATGGTGCAGGCATATGGGCTTGGGGCCTCAACCTTCACTACCTCTCCCTGATTCGCATCGACGTTCCCTCCCTCATACGATACCCCGCGAGAAACTCTCCCCACCACCCCCCGCATTACCTCTCATGCTACCGCGTCGCTCTCGCCCTCACCGTGCCCCTCGGCCTATCTCTGCTCCTCTTCTGGACCCTGACGAATGGCAGCCCCTCCGACGTTGCCGCCTGGGAGATCCTACCGAACCTTTACCTCCTCGTGCTCGTTATAGGCTTTATCGTGCCCATACCATTTGTTAGCAGGAACGGCCGGCACCGGACCCTGGCGACCTTGAAGAGAATTAGCATTGGAGGCATCGCAGAGGCTCAGGACGGGAAGTTCGGGGACATCCTGCTCGCCGATGCCTTGACAAGTTACGCAAAGGTGCTTGGAGATCTCTTCATCAGCTTGTGCATGTTCTTTTCGTCCAAGCACAGCTCGACCGGTCCGCCGAACCGCAGCTGCGGAGGCTTCTTCTGGGTGCCCTTCATCATCTCCGTGCCCTCGCTCATTCGTCTCCGTCAATGTCTCACCGAGTACTCCCGCGTGCAGAAAGCGAATAAGCAGGCAGGTCAGGTCAGCGCAACCACAGGCTGGGGCGGCGTTCACCTCGCCAACGCGTTGAAATACAGCACCGCTTTCCCAGTCATCATACTGTCCGCTATGCAACGCACCCCGGAACCATCAAAATACGGCATGTCCGAAGCCACCCTCTTCCGCCTGTGGCTTGTCGCAGTCTTTGTAAACTCTGCGTACTCGTTTTGGTGGGACCTCACCCGCGATTGGGATCTCACGCTCTTGCTCAGCAAAAGAGAGAGTGCATCCGGACTACCCATACGGCCTGCGTCGCCATCGCTGGTTTCACGCCAAAGAGTTCTACTATGCGGCAATCGTCATCGACGCTGTATTGCGGTGCACGTGGAGTTTCAAGCTGAGCCCGCACCTGGACCATTTCAATGATATGGAGGGTGGAATCTTCTTGATACAAGTGCTAGAAGTGCTGAGGCGGTGGATTTGGATTTTCTTCCGTGTCGAGACCGAATGGGGTAAGTGTCTTCCCGCTGCGAGGATGAGGTCGGGGATCAACTAACACGGATTAGTACGGAACCATCGCGGTCCTGCGCCAGATGATATTTTGTTGGGTGACTTTGCGAGCGCTTCGAATAAGTTTGAGGAGGATGATTGAACGGCCGTTGGGGAGAAAGACGGATGACGTTTCGCATCAGCATTTGTAGGCGTTTGAAAGCGATTATTAGACAGTAGACTTGTAACTGAGATACCAATATAGCGACTTGTGCCGCTTCATTTGCCTTGAGATTTGATGATCGTAGGTGCTGTGACATCACAAGAACATGGCGAAAAACAATGTCAAAGGTGGTTTCTTCCAATGAGCTCTCATGGGCACTGATGTACATAGAAGTCATGTCACATACATGGTGAAATCCTCACACGCTTTTACGAAAGTTCGTGCATGCGATTGGTTAGTATTGTATTTACGTGCCTTGGTAAAGCTGACCGGACTAAGTACCATCAGACTTTTATACTACTCTTCTTCACCGACACCTACCACATATCCAATAGCTATATCTCATAGCCTTGGTCTGTTCAGCCAGGGACAACCGTGTTCCACTAGTGGAAGTGGACTATGTCTCTTGTTTTGGTCAGAAGCTTCTATTGTTGAGTTATTCTGCTCAACATACTTCTTGTTAACATCCGGTATGAGTCGAGCTGAAGAGTATTCATTGACTCATGAGTGGCTTTGGCATGGCGATCGGGAAAATCATGAACGTGGTGTCCATTTCGTATCGTTAGACTAAACACAAGTCGGATCATCGACACCCGTTAGACCATACAACTTACCTTGTAGAACGCGCCATTCTGTCCACCAGTTTCGCTCACACTCTCATCGGGGTACTTTGGCCATCTAGCCATGACAGCTATGTACTTCGAGAGGGGGTTCTACGCTCTTGAGTCTGACGGGTCGATCGCACTACAAGAACTTTATCGCGTCAAAAGATTCCTGGTCGAAATAGTATACACTGTTGGCAAGGCGGGTTGCACTTCATGTCGTGAGTTGTGGTGAGTAGCACGTATTTTTCAGTGTAGTAGGCGAAGTTGACGATCTGCGCTAGACGCACCAAGGGGTCATGCTTGTAGGAGACATTCTAGAGGTGGAGAGTGATCCGAAGCTTTCTAGAGCAAAGCGTATATTTTCCTGGACGGAAAAAGTAGCCAGGGAGACCTTCGGAAGCCAAGTGCGGCAGTGACGTGTGAAGAGTGAAGTGGAGAGTAAGATCCGGAGTGACTGGATCAGCGTCATAACACATAATATACCAAAACTTGATGAGTCCTTCCTTGCATTTAATTAACGCATCATGTATCAGATAACGAATACAAGAGACTTGTTGGCCATCACATGTACGTATGGAGATGTTACAGCTCCACACTCAGCGGCCACTTTCTCAAGAAACAAAACACATGGAGATGTTACAAAACTCATCACCTTCGATTGAGTGGAAGACGGCGATGAGTCCTTGTTCCAATTGAAAAAATGATTGCTACCCCTAATACGGTTTGCTGGTTAATACCTCAAAACACCATTTCTTGGGCTATGATTACACACTCCGGGGCCCCGTTTGGGGCAAACTTCAGATCCATCACATCCCGTGAGATTATTTAGTGGTTGTCCGTAACTCATGCAGACCCTGAAATGGATACCGGTCATACTATCAGCCCCACGGAATGATACCTTCTATGACTTTGTGGAGCGCCATTATATTGAAATCGTGATGGTCCTAGGACCGGGTTCGAGAGAAGCGCTAGTGAGTTGTCCAGCATACATGGACTATGGCTGAGATGTGGTTTTGACATAAGCGCTGTTGGAGAAGAACCCTTGGACTTTGTGTTGAGCGAACAGCCCATAGTACGACTACTAAGACAAGTGAAAATAGCCCATACAGCCCCCCTGTGGCCCCGGAGTCCTGATCCATCGATCAACACATTACAATGTCTTTCACAACGCTAGTATTTCCAAACGCTCTCATGGCTTATTCATACAGGTTAGGTGTCCACCTCTGCCAATATAAAAGCACCACCACTCATCAACATTATAGGCCACCTTCGATCCAGTCGAACAGTCAACTCCAGCACTGAATTTCCGAGAAGGCACACCAATTTTCCAAAACCGTTAAGCCGTTCCCGACTTGACTTTAGCATAGCTACCAGAACCATGGACTCAGCCCTTTCACATCCAACAGCCTCCAGCAGCAAGGACAACACGGAGTTTTCCCTTCTTCTTGGACTGCCCGGGGAGATCCGGAACAAGATTTGGGAATTCGCCGTCGGCGGAACACACTACGGGGTTGACTACCCTGTCGTTAGGAACGGCCAAGTCCGCTCAGAGTATCGTAATCTGACTGACAGCGATCGAATCAAGAAGAATCGTCTAGCTCTTACCCGCACCTGTCGCCAAATCTACGAAGAAACCAAGACATTCCATGTTAGGTTTAGCACCTATCACTTGACCTCCCCCTTTACACTCTTTGAATGGTCGAATAAATTGACTGGAGCTGAGTCGGTTGTCGTAGAGTGTCCGCTATTCATCTCTCTGCTGCGACTGCAGAATTATCTCGATGCTGGCAATGTTATCGTCGAGGGCCTTCCACTTTGGGGTAGAGAGTCAACCATCACCGAAATCGAGCTGCGGGTTCTGGCTTGTAACTTGACCCGTGTACCAGACGATAGTGTCAAGGCAGAGGTGATGGCATGGGGTGAGCAATGGCGTCAAGATGTGCAGAATAGGATCAAGGCTGCAAAAGATGGAGTTCGCTTTTCCTTCAGCATCTGGATGAGTAATAAGAAGGAGGTCATTTCGTTCCCCTGGACTGGTTGATTGGGTGAGCTAGGTCAGGCACGGGGGGATCTCGTGTAACCGATCCCGGGATACAATCTTGGTAAGAGTATGTTGTAGATCTGCAAAGCGCAGATGTACACAACTCATCACATTTTGCGGGTCACTTAGTTTCATAGATACACAATGAAACAACATCACATATCACATCATTATAATATTGCTATCTTCGTTTTGACTTGAATCCTGTTCTACTGAGGGCGACCTCACATATTAGTTATTGAACAAATTTTTCATTTTTTCCCATGATTGCCCAGATTTGCTAACATAATAATAACACTCTTAACACAAGTTCGTAAATTTACATTTTCGCTGGAACCCTACACGCTTTGTAGGCTAGCTATTGGACAGAAGTCTGTGAGAGGAGTTCGGGTAAGAATAAGATAAAGTCAGAGTCCCGTCCAGGCGTTACAGAAATTTACGATGGAAAGACTATTGTGAAACTGAGGCTGAAGTACACAACTCTCACACATATCGTTGTGCCTGGTTTGCTATTGGCTAGCTAGTGTCGGACTGGTCTGGTCAGGTTCTCACGACGATAATTGAAAAATAGAAAGTACCCTCTACTCCTGCTCAAGTCTTCATCAAAGCCAGATATTATTACAGGATTGCCGTCTGACACATCTCAGAGGTGATACAAATATCCCCGCCATGGGATATTCCGCACATCATCAAGATGAAGTAGGGTAAAGTAAACCTTAGCATTTATTCCTATTAAAGTACCCATTTCGACAGTAAGAAAAAAAATCCCACGGGACGAGGGAAAGAAAAAAATCAAGAAATAATCCTTGACCCAAGGATCCGTAGGATTAAACTTTCCAGCACATCCACGTCCCCCAAATCTGCCAAGCTTCCTAGGCTAAGACGTTTCCTTGCATATAAGCTGATAGGAAAATAAAATCATTCGCTTTGGGGATCGTTCAAATGATTTGTGGGGAAAAAAGGGTGCCGGGATGCCAGACCGATTGTGGCATGCTGAGACGGGGGTCTGGGCCAAGCAAAGCCAAGCCCCGTCTAGACACCAAAAGGGCATACAATGTCTAAACTGCAATAGGTAGTGGGAAGAATGCCCATAAGTACAGTACGTATCAGCATGCCGCTAGAGGCGATTGATTCGAAGGATTGAACGAAGTATCAAGAGCATTGTGCGTTCCTGGGTCTTGACTACCAGCACAGCAAGACGGACCGATTGTTATACACTTCCTCTATGGGAATCGCAATGCACAACCCAAGACAACGTGTCCTCTTCGCTGTGGATCAATATCGCATTGACAGAAGTTGGAAATAATAGCAAACTCGGGCTATGGCAGGTTTCGAGGCCTGGAGCCGAATGGTGCGGAGCGGGACCATGTTAGTCACATGGATACTTGAATTAGTTTGTCCTTTAGGGTCACCGGCAGTGGAGGACGGTTTGCAGATGCTTTGTATAACGGTGATGTACAATGCATTATTATACAGTCGCCAGCGGCAGATCCTTGCGTTCATTCGCATGTTGATCATTCCCCCCCCCCCCCCCCCCCCATATTTCTCATTCTGTCGCTCCTCCCGTCTTATTAATAGCTACCCACGCACTCACAGCGATGCCATAGCGGTACCATAGCGATCCCAGGTTTAATCTCAACTCGCGTAGTTTTCGACTCTCGTCGCTTCGTCGTCCACGTACCCCATGACCCCCATCCGCCCCACCCCGTTTCCCAGTTCTGCGTCCCGATTGAACCCATGAAGTGCTCGCCCTCGCCGGTTTATCTCTTGATTCCATTCATTCCGGTAGTGCGTCACGCCACTCAGCACCAAAAGCATCACAGGCGCATCCGAGCGCGGAGTGCAGCGTTCTCGCTTACCCGTTTCGGCTCCGCGGCCCCACTTGTAGCTCGAAACGAGTAAGTGGGTCCATAACGGTCGGCATATCCACCTCTCCAACACACTTTCCTTTGATGAGAAAAAGGAGGATTTTGGTGCTGACACGGCTGGCAGTGAGATTTCTGGGGAGGCTCAGGCGGCAGGTAGATTGCTGGACCGGTTCAATTCCTACTGGTCAGATGTAGTGGTGAGAGATAGCTAGGGATGGACAGGGACAGGTGAAGATAGGTAGAATATGTAGGTAGGGGGGCAGGGGCAGGTTAGGGACAAGGGGCAGCTATGGTTTTGTGAAAGATTAGCAGACAAGCATAACGTGTCAGAGGTTTGGACTTGGGGATTTACCACATTGTCGGGATGGTGGGTCGAGTAAGCGGAAACGTGCGGAGACCAGGATCGTCATGAGAGCTTGGGCGGTGGATAAAATGTGAAGGGGAATGGCGACTACTAGGATGGAATCATGCGAGGTGAGGTGGATGGATTCAAGTGAATGCCGTTATTGTGGACCAGAGTGCAAAGGGGCTACCAGAACGAATGATAGTATGCAACTGTGTGGTGCAATAAAGGCTAAACAGGCAGAGACGACGATGAAGCGGAACCGACCGAATGGTGAATAGGTGGGTTTATCCAGACAATTAGGATTATAAGTTTGCCAGGCACCAGCGTCCTGGCGTTAGACGTGTGCTACGTCGATGGACATGTTTACATGCAGCAGCAGTACCTGGATAGCGGCTTGCCAATCGAGACGGTGGGACAGGATTGCTCGTAGGCGAATCCAAGGGCATGTGAGGTTACACGCGAGATGCGGCTTGATCACCGGCGTGCCATTTGCTGGATGGCGGTTCCGGGCTGGGTTTCTCTGTACATAATAGAGGCATAACTGTTTCTCCAGGATGACAGGTGGTAAGCCGGCAGGCGGAAGTGATGATGAAACGGTGTCACATAAACGGCAATGCAACCAGCAAACGTCTCGAGCAGCCTCGGAGAAGGCATAAGCGACAGGGCCGGAGGGGACGGGATCACATGAATGGGACGGGCAGCGAGGCCGGGCTGGAGAAGCACGACGCTCGCTTGGCGGCCAGGCACACCGGTCGCGGCAGTCAGATGAGAGGAGGTTCTCGGGCGTCTGGGCTGGCAGGTGTTGAACGGTGAAGCAGGCACGGCGAATGGAGTAGGTGCGAGCGAGCGAGCGAGCGAGACAGGTCTGAGCTCGAGGGAAGCGGCAGGACGTCCCATTCGGCATGCAGGTTGCGAGGCTCTGGTGGCGCGTATTATCCATCGGTGAGGCACACGTCAGTCACCTGGCCAGCGCGTCGCGTTCGCGCATCGAGGGAGAGAGAGAGAGAGAGAGAGAGATTAATACCTGACCTGATTGCTGCGGCGGGGATGCGGGCTAGGCGGTGCGAAGGAGCGAGGACGCAGCAGCAGCGTGGGTGGGACGTTTCGACGGTTGCTGTGCTGCACAGTGCACGCTGGCGGCCATGACAGGCACTGGGGCAGACGGGCAGACGGGCAGGCAGGCGGGCGGGCGGGTGTGCAGGCTGGGCCAGGCGCTGGCGGGCGGGCAGGGAGGCAGGGAGGCAGCGAAATGGGCACCGGACAGGCAGTCGGTCGTGGGGGGAGGGGAAGGGGAGGGGGAGGCAGGGTCGGGTAGGGTAGGGTATAGGGTAGGGAGGTAGGTAGGTAGGTGAGTAGGGCAGGGTAGAATAGGTAGTAGCAAGCGGCGATGCGGCGGCTACAGGTTCCGCACAGAGGCCCCAGAGGCCCCAGAGGCCCCAGAGGCGAGGCCCAGAGGCGAGGCCAGAGGCAAAACAGAGAGAGGCCTCAGGCGGGTCCACCAGCGAGAGCGGCGCCTGTGTGGGCCTCTCTGCCGACAGAGCAGCAACCAGCCGCGATCTCTCCCTCGGCTCCTTCCCCGTCCCGTCCTGGCGAGCGACGAGGGGCTGCCCTCTTCTTCCCACCTGGGCATCCGCCAGTGAGTGGAACCCACCCCCTCCAGGGCTCCCCCCCCCAGCCCTCGGCCCGCTCCCTCGAATGTCTGAAGTGTTTCTTTGTTTTTTCTGCCTCCTCCGTCGGCTGCCCTCCCACGCCCTCGACCGCCGCAATAGTGCTCGTCCGATCCCCGTCCACGGCCCGAGGCGGTCGTTTCCATCCCACGCCCCAAGAGCCCAATCGCCCAAGGCCCACCCGCCTTCCGCGCCCGCGCTAGGACCGTCGCCTGCGCTGCACTGGCTGCCCGATGGATCACTTCCCGCCGTCCCCGAATGCTTTGCATGTCATCTAGCGCCTGCACCGCCTGCAGCAACCATGCACCTTACGGACGCCCCCACAAATCAACCACCTGTGAGAACGCCTCCTGCGCCCTAGCGAGACAACACGAAGGCCCCCGGCCGCTTGCCTGTGCCGTGCAACCTGGACCCAATCCTTCCTTCGTCCACGCCGCAATTGCAGTGCCGGCTACTTCCTTTCCAATGACTACTCATCCACGTCCGTGACACCTCACTTGCCCACGGCCTGTGCCACTTCAAACGTCCACCTACGCCCACCATCCACATCGTCCATAACTCCCGCCTCGCCCGTCCCTCCCAAACAAATAGCCCGTCGCCACCCCTCCCCGACGCTCTAAAAGCGAGCCATGGACGAGTCCTACCGCCTGCCTCCCATCCGGCACCGCAATTGGGATCCGCCTCAGTCGACCGTCTCGTGGACTGCCATCAACAACCACCCATCAGACACTCTCGTGCCAGTCTCGCCGCCGACACACCCCGCAAACGCTCACACGACAGCTTCGCCCTCACCGCACTCGCACTATCCCGAACACCACCACCCCTCCCAAGGACCACCGCACCACCACCACCACCAAGAAAACCCACTCGCTCCAATTGACCACAGTCGAGCTAGAGTCGACAGTGCCAGTCGCTCTCCGCGGTCCTCGCTCATCGCTGTGGGGAAGCCAATCACACCCGAGCGCCAAGATTCCTTCCTCCTTCCTCTATCACAATCCGCATCCATTATTCCCCAAACAGCCTCGTTCCACTCTCAGCACAGTCCAGAATCTCATCACCGAAATCTCCTCCGTGAACCCGTTACCCATCCACCCACACCTCCTTCCGACCCCGTTGCTCTCCAAGCGCATTCCAATCGTCTGTCCACAGACTCGTCCACCAACGACAGGCATCACGAATTCTCCCCTTTGTACGGTCACCAAGAAGCTGCTGGATCTAATCTCCAATCCCGCCATCCTGTTCAGCTGAGCCCAATCAAAACTCCCATGGTGCCACATCCGCAGGTCACTTGCTTCGAGCACCAAAGAGATAGTATGCCACCACCGCCACCGCCGCCAGCCCCAGTTCCTGCCTTGTCCACCTCGCCAACTCGACCCACGGCAGCGCTGCATTCCTCATCCTCGACCAATGTTGCTACCACTCAGACAACGCCAAGACATATGCAAGACCCATTGGACGTCGAAAAAGGGAATGAAGAAAGATGTAGCCATTGCAAGGAGACTTGGACTTACCCGCCACTGGACGTCAAGCGGTTGGATCTGAAACAGGCTGAAGGAATTAACGAAATGCACGCAAACATGGATCGCATGCATGCCTTCACCAACAACTACATAGCCAGCAAGAACGCTGACTATGCAAAATGGAAACAGCAGCATTGTCATTGTAATGAATCTCGTCCAGGGGGTAGCAAGAGAAAGCCGGAGGAGTCTTTGGACGACCATCACCCGGCTTCCAAGTATCAAAAGCGCTCGAGCGAATCTCCTTCGCGACGTTCACGGCTGACCCCACCTCCCGAGCAAGTTTGCCCTGTCGGATCCCCCGATCGAGAACCACAGCCCAATTCGATAGTCTACAAACCGGAGCACGGCGTGCCCATCCAGATTTCTCAAACCTCGGCCATGTTGACCGGCATCCACGGTGCGCCCCGACCTGCACCCTATGAAAGACCAGCGAACGACTCGACCAACATGTGGGGTTATTCTCAATCAGTCGCGGAAGGCGTAGGTGTTAATGGAGGAAAAGGAAAGGGGATCAAAGTCGAAGAAATTACACGTTCGTGAGCGAGTCAACACATGCATTCCGAGAATTTCATGTCCAAGAGACTAGAGATTCCGTCATCAGTTGCGAAAAATTAGGGGGCAAACGTCACTACATGTTTCAAGCGTTTTCTTCGTCGTACACGCATTTCCATTTCCTGCATGGGCCGCATCCACCTGTATTCTACTTTCACATATACCCCCGCACGACCTTCATTTTTCCACGCATCCGTAGCATATCAGCATGATATCGAAATCACCATTCTCGGCTACTCCATCACTTCAGCCTTGCCATGTCCAATCCGTTTGCTCACATTGACGCTCATGCACCAGGCCAGCGGCATGCGGCAGACAAGACACAGATGATGCACCTATGAAGTACAACGATGTGTGCCACCGCACCCAGGCCAAGATAGGGGCACGCCAATCGCCTTTTTCGCAACATAGGTCCGGCCTGTCAGAATTCCCCATTTGAAGACTGTCGCTCCAACTAGCGCGTGCACTCAGTATTTACCGAGCATTCGATGATGGGTGCACGTCCGTGCGGAAAAGGCAAAGAACGTTGGGTCGGTACGTGGATTCTGGGGCGAGTGCGTACAGAACCTGCGTCTGCCTCGTCCATGTTGCGTACCGCGAGCTCGGCTTGTAACGGTTACGCCAGTTTGCATGCGCGTCTACGTTCATTGGCAGGCCAGCTCCGTGGAGTAGTTTTTTGCTGCATTTCGCGTCAATATTGGCATCTGATTGGTGCCGAGCAGGGACTAGTGTACCCGTTGCCAGCTGAGTTCTACGGTATCGGAGGCGTTCCTGTCGCACTTGACAGAACCGCTCGAGGGGAAACTTTTATCACTTCGTGGGTCGCTTAGCACTGGACACAACGGCATAACTCGATGCAGGGGATGGCGACGAACAGCAGACGAGCGGCGTCTGTGCCTTGTCACACCTGCAGGGCTTTTGGTACGCTCGGGATGAAGCCCGAGCGAGCGCTAATTGGCCTTGGAACCACCCCAGCCTGGCGTTTTGCGAAGGGCCTCTGTGCCACCTCCAACCTCCTCGCCTGGGGGTCGTCCTGGTCCCGATCATGCAAGCAGCCCATCTCCGGATCCATGACCATCCATGAACAGCCCTCTCGTATCCAGGCGACCACACCTGCAGCCTGTCGGCCACTGCACGTCTTCGACAATAGACTTTGCAAAGTCCATCTATTACGCACGGCAAACAGTCCACATTGTCTCGAGGTGCCACAGTACCAACGGGCATGGAGACTGCATAGCGTGGGATTGAACTGCAGCACGGTCAGGTCACGCGTCGCAGCCCCTTGACGGCGGCACATTGCATGTTGGCACTTTTTGCCCGTCGGAAGGGTGTGTTGATCTATATCGATGATGCTCGCAACGAACATGGAAGATCGGCCAACTCCTGTGCCGCAGCACGGTATTCATAGTACCTGCTGTCTGACTTACAGTACCGGATCAAGACCGCCGCCAACCGTGCATGGTTCGGGAACCAGGCCTTTGCTTCCCCAGCTTGGCGATGTCGCCATCATTCGTGGACCCAAAAGGGCCCATTATGTGGGGTCCTGCTCTCTTCTCCTCGGTCCGCTGCAACGCGATCCCATCGCAAGTTGCCGTCCCGCCCTCTCGTTGGTCTGCGAGCCGTCGCGGTAAAGGCAAGCCACATGGCTCGCAAGTCCTGTCACAAAGCCGCTTGGTCGTGATGTGTGTCAGCCACGGCCTTGCCAACAAATAGCGCTGCGGATCCTCTGCAGAACACCAAACCTTCGAGCGTTCCAATATCGCCGCGGCTTACTACGCTCGGGGCTCCCACCACTTCGAGCCAAAGTCCATATGTCTGTGCCTTGCACCAATCGAAACCGCGCATGCAACAAAGTTGCACAAAACGGCTAGCAAGGCAACAATCAAGTCACAATGCAGCCATGGAAAATCGCTTTTTCGACCGACCAGGATGCCCTTCAGGGTTTTACGGGGGATTAGAGCCTTCATGCAGGAGGCTATTCGTTGCTTCTTCCACCGCGCCCCACGCACACTCTGATCAATGACGGAGGAGGGCGCAGTCGACGTACAGTAGCACGCGGAGCCAAAGGCCGACGTGCATTCGCATTTGACATGCAACGGCCTGGCACCAACATCAAGCCGACACATTGCCTGCATATTTGCGGAGATTGGAAAGGCCCACCACATGGTGACCTGACATGTCCAATTCATGAACGGGGTCTCTGAGGGCCAGGGGTCGGCTCGCATTCGGGTTGCGGGGGAGAAAGGACGAGTCGGGAGTTTTATCCCATGCCCTATGTTAACTAGCATCCTCCCTTCGAGTCTCTGCGCGGCTCTCGCGCGCGGCTAGTGCCGTTGCGCGGGCGGGCGACCCAAGCTAACAGATTCATGGGCACCGACGATAAGATTTCGATTTGCGGGGCGAGATCTGGAGGGGCGCAGGGTCGCCGGGAAGAAAAGGGATCGTGGGATTGGGAGAGTTTGGGACATGAGTCGTGCGGATAATCTAAGCTCCTAGCGCAACATGCGCCCTCATCGGCTTGCTCGACGCGGTATCTCTTGCGTTTATCCAGTCGAGTTGTGCCGGTGCACATTACGTCGAGGGGAGGGGGAAGGGGGAGATGATGTAGCAAAAGGGAATGCGCATGCAATGCTGACCGTTCGAGCATCATGTTGGGATCGTGGTGTTCACTTTGAAAGATTTGCCAGATGGGGCTAGAGCGAGAGCATGGCGGGAAATGCTAAGGTTGTGATGGAACTGTCCCCTGCCGGCATTTACGAGCTTGGCTGAAGCGTAGCGTGGCATCAGTGATGATGATGTGCGATACATGTACATGCCAGCCGCAGTTGATGTTTGTGGACATTCTAGAAGTTTGGAAGGCTGCATGGTGAAGGGGGCTGGGCACGGCTGGGAAGAGGGTGCACTGCGGCAACCCCGACGATTGCTAATGCGGATGCTCGCTGACGATGAGCCACATATTGTAACACATCCGGGTGTAATGGCGACTTCACCTAGGTTTCACTGATCATGTACCAAGCGCGATTTACTGGTTACAGGCAATGCCGTGTGCAGTACCGACCTGATAACGACCCAGCGATCCTCAGGCGATCAATTACCGAGACGATCGTCCCCGGTGGCGAGGGGCAAGTGGTGGCGGTAATAACCATGGAGCCCCATGGCGGGCAGAAAAAACAACCCCATAATAGAGCATGTTACACCACGAGAAATCTTGGTACCCTACGTATGTACATACAAAGCCACAGTCGTTACGACGAGCGTGGTACCTATTTCGATGTAGCGCATGTGGAAGCATTTACCTAATTCATACAAACGAGAAAAACAAACTCAGCTTCTGCCTACCGGAAGGTTTCATCGTAGGGCTAGATATACATACCGTACTGTACACTCATGCAGCCGCCCGAGTCGTGCTACAGGTCGCCGTCCACCACCACCCCCATCAGCTTGCACAGGCCCTTCAGACATGCACTCAACGGGCTGGGAAACCCAGCTCTCACGCAAGTGTTGGGAATCCGGGTATGTGAGTAATTTGGACTTGGTTGGTTGCGGGTTGTTAGTGGCGCTTAAATTGAAGGCGCTTCTTCGGCGACATGTATGTACGGCATGGTCCCTCCCCGGCATGGATTCAGGTCGTCCTTGTTTGTAAGTGTTATGCTGATAGATGATGCGTCGACAACGTACAGTAATATGTCTAGCTGGTCGGTGTCGGAAAAGGAGGGTGTTGATTGATCTTGTGCCGATTCGTTTGGTCCGTCTCCTGGGTCGGGTGGGAGTGCGGCGGAAAGTGTGATGTGGATCTTGCTCGATGACGAACTATGATTGATACTTGGGTGTCGTTCTCAATATGGGCTGACTCTTTTCCTTGGTACTGATCTTTCGAATTATGTCTACCTAGATTCTTTTCGTTTTGCCTGGAACAAGGCAGTGGTCTTTCGAGACGAGATGAGTGGAGACAAGATCCCCGACTGAGACCCTCGGTTTACTAACTCGCTGTTTGTCCTCTATCTTAGGAGACAATCACATCCGTCGTCTTCGGTCGTGGCTCCCCGTCATTTGACAAGAGTGGACCTGCCAAAGACTTACACTTCACGCTTCGTATCGCAACGACCACTGCGTTTGTCGACTCCGATCTCGCAAAGATCCCATGGCTTTAGTGAGACCAAGAATCGATCTTTTGGATCAAGAATGCTTTGGAGGAATTTGGAGAGATATAGGAAAATAATCACACTCCCAAGATGCTGTAGCCAGAATTATAGGGCTACACGTCCTCTTTGTTAAGTCTCTTGAGGTGGGCCTAGCACCATACAATGTTTTGCCGATTTGCAGAAAACTCGACCAAGTATGGGCAGCCTCTGAAAGCTTAATGAAGGATCGATCTCCCTTTGCACGTTTGAGTCGCACGACTGATGGGAATACGAGCACTTCTTCTTACAACAATCGAAATGCGAAGCGATCTTGAAAGAGTGTGCTGATAAAAGGCCTGGGTCACAGGTACATAAAACAATTGTTGTAGGTCTACTCTGACTCCAGATCCTTTCGTGGTGGATTTTCGTCCGTGGCGGTTGGTTTAAAACATGAAGGATAATGCCTCTGGTTTTCAAGGATGGTGAGAAAAACACTTCAATGGATGGACGTGGCTCGTCATATAACTGCACCTCTAGAGCAGACAGTCTTTTTCGCCCTAGATGCTCTCTTGGGTTATGTGAGGGCTTGCTCGTAGTACTGAGAGCTTGCCCAGGATGGATGTTTTGTTGCTGTTGCAGGTTTCAAGACTCTCTATATCATGGTTGATGAATATGGAGAAGTTTTTAAGATTGTCTATTACGGCCTACAGTAAGAATGAAAGTGAGCGCCGTCTGAACTTTTTCGATATTAGTCAATCAAGCGGAACATCAGATGTAACCTGTTAGAAAGTTAGTCCATTTGTATCATGAATCGAGCGACCGTAAGTCTGCCTCGTACCAAAGCTGGCTGATTCAATTTCTGCATACCCCGCGATATGGATCATACAGTGGGAGTGAGTGGCTATACACACCAAAAGTTTGGTAAAAAGGAAGGATACGGGTTGCTGTATTCGCTGCATGCATAAGAACCCCGGTCTCGATGGTAAGCTCTGGTAACTCCAATATTCATAATCTTGCTGCTACTTGCACTTTAATTTCCCAGAGACTCTTACTATGAAAGCCGATACGCAGTTTGGTGTCACAAAAAGCTTCTACAATGCCTTAGCGCCTAATACTGATGGTCACTTCACTGGGCACTATAGAATTATGCTGCTATCGCACAAGAGCAAATAGAGGGTCCCATGCGTCTACCTGTAATAAAGTTTATATACTCAGTTGTAATACACCATCTCATGCTGCTCCAAGTGTGTGTGGGACTTTCTCTCGATCGATCAGATTCAATGCACACCAAAGTCTACGCCTGTTACTTCTGGATAGAAATAATGGCTGTATTGCATACAGACATATGGCATCATGACAGTTCAAGATATACATAGTTTCTTCTAGCTACTCTTACAATTCGTAACAGATAAAGCGGCAAGCTTTGAAGCAGTGATTCTCCACTTGACAGAGTTCAAACCACATAGAGAGCGAGTCATGCTCCTTCATCACCACTCACTTCTAGTCCATTCTTTGCTTTTTCCAGAAAGCGGCCGCATGAAAGTCTCTGACTCACATGTTCAGAAGACTTGCAAAGTAAAAAATTTTTTAGCGGATATATCTAAAAATGGGATTCATCACCATCTCGTCGTAGTCCCAATGTTTTCTTTTTCTTATTAGAAACGTTCTAGGCTTAACATTATCTTTACACATATCTGGTAGCAGTGTTGCATTCAATTCCCCACTCCCAAATCCTTCCTGGCGGGTCCATGACTCGACTCTACATATGCGTTGCTGCCCAAGAGGTCCTGCTCTGTGACAGTCACCAAAGAGATATTAGCCTTACCTGACACCTCCTGTGACTTAGTTATCTTCTCGATACGAGTTTCCTATTCAACGTATACTTTTGGTTAGGATGTCGCAATCAGACGGGATCATGGCTTGCAGAAGTAACCTAATTTTCATTGCTGAACCTTGTTCATAGTAGGCTTCCAACAAAGGCACATAGGTTTCGAATAGATTATTGAGCTATGAAATAAGCTATAGAAAATTCCCTCGCAACAGCGACAACTACAACTAAAATCACCACTCATTTCTTTACCATGTGAGACTAGCGCAACAGTATGCTGAAAAGACCTTTTTTCTTTTTGAAAAGTGATGTTCGGACTACGTTTTCCTAGTTCTTTCTAGATTTATGCATAAGCCGTACATGTTCTTCTAACGTGTGGTCTGCGACCCAGTGGGATGGTATACAAGTGGGGTGGTCTCTCTTCGCTTTCGCGTTCGTATTCGTGCGCGTTGTTCCCGTGGGATGACGCCTCTTTCTCACACTGCATCCGTAGCCTCTTGTGGGGTGCTGACAATGGTCTCGGATATCGGTAACCCTAATTCCCAGAAACTCGGGTGCCAATGAGGATGTTGGTAGACCCACGAGCAGCTCGTATCATGCGATGCACTGCACGACTCTCTATACTAAATGTAATCAAGTACATACGAAAGTGGGTACGTGTTTGAGGTAAACATAAAGAACGGAGGCAAGATTCGAAAATGGTATTGTCACTCTACATATGTACGGCTAGTCTTGTAGGAACAAGGCTGTCTAAAGTTTCACCCGACCCACACATGCATACAGAAGTATTGTGGTACTGCTGTTATGGACAGACTTATCAAGAACAGCATGTGAACTTTTCAACCCTAGTAACGTGTGACCCTGAGGGATACTGCGAATGATCATATGCTTCTGAAGACTAAACTATCATTGGCCGTTGCAAGAATCGATTCTCTTCTAGTCTGGTAAGCGCATACGGAGATCAAGCGTGTCCCCACAACCCACCTGTCCACTGCAGTCGGCAAGCGGCAAGCGACAAGCGGCAATGATTTCTCCAGCCGATTCAGGACCGGACATAGACACTCCGACCTTTCACAACACCATTTCTTTTTATCTTTGCAGTGACTCTACCAGCAGTTATCCACAAATTCCTGCAGCTACCGCAGGTGAAGCAAAAAAACCGAGGAGATTACGGTGCTTTTAGACCACAAAGAGATAGGCTTAGGCGAATGGATATCAACTACTCCACCAAGCGGATTTATTTCTCCTCGCCATTGTCTGTTTGACGGCATTCGAAGCCTCTTCTGTCACATGTAGAGTATTCGTGTATCAGCAGTGCCTCCCAGATGTTACTCACATTGGTATCATGGAGAAAGTTAGAGGTTTTGTGCGAAAAACACTGGCTGGTTTTCGATCCACATAAGTGGGATCAGAAGCCGAAAGTGTTACCTATGAGATGGATCAATTTTTTACTCCTTAGAGAACTTGCTTGTGGATGAAAAACCATTGTGGAGGATGTTAGCTTCTTATCATTCGATAGAGTTGAGCTTGAATCACGTGTGCCCGGTATAAAAATGCAGTGGTGAGCTGAGTATTATCCACGATACCCACGAGGAGACAGGATAATAAAAGTCACCTCTCATCAGGATGCATTGCAGATAGCGTTATATACATACGTACTTGGTGTGGTCGGGGAACAGTCGCGGGCCGATGCTCGGAATGACGACAAGAAGGGTGATGGAGAGCTGTGTATAGCTGCTTTCAAGCGCATGGATATTTACCGGGAGAAAATTTGGCACTCGCTGTGCATGTCAATTTGCTTGTAAATCTGTACGTTTTACATATGGTGAATAGCATGTTGGGTGAACCCAGAAGTACACCACGGGTGGTCCAAGCTCCGTCCGATCACAAGCCGAGGTCCACCTGCCTTGGCATAAACATGGGCCGTCGCATTGTGAGGATGAGGCTTACGAGTTGACACAAAGTCGCTTTGCTGTTCAATTCACCCGCTCACAGACGATGGCATCCGCTCCGCGCTTCTCGTATCCGTTCGCCACCTCGCCCGACGTTATCCGCTCGCACCAGAAAGACGCGTACTTCAGCGGCGTGCTCCTCGAACAGCTCTCCACCCTGCTCCGCAAAGTCAAGGGCGCACGATATGCACATACATACACGTCGGAAACACGCGTGGCTAGCGAGCTTCTGTACCTCGGTCTCACGACTTTGATTGGCAATCGAACATTGGGGGAGGAGTACTGCGACATCATACAGGTGGATGGCGAAAGTGGAAGGCTACCGGCGCTTGGTAGAAGAGCTGGATACATCCTGAGCTGTATATTGGGACCATATTTGCTAGGCAGAATACTGCCAGCATTCAGGAAGAGGATACGGGCGAAGCTGGAAGCAAATCTCAAGTGGCACGCGCGACAGCGGGCAAAGGCCCAACACCATGCGAAAGAGAGTGGAAGCAACAAGCCCATACCCACGCCGCTCGGAGCGCGCTTCCAAAACTACATTCTCCAGAATCTGGATACCATCACATCACCTTCGCCCGTCTACGCGCTGTCCCTAGCAACCTTCTACTTCTCGGGCAGCTACTACCACCTCTCCAAACGCATCTGGAGCCTCCGCTACATCTTCACACGCCAAGTCCAGGAGAGCGACCAACGCATGGGCTACGAAGTTCTCGGCGTCCTCCTCATACTTCAAATGGCTGTCCAAGCCTACCTCCACCTCCAAAACACAATGTCCCCCTCACCCAGCAACACTCTTCCCTCCCTGGGCACCAGCATGGGCACAAGCGCCATAGTCGGCGGTGGCGCCGAGGTTTCCCTCGACCCCAATGCATACAGCGCCAACAATGCGCTCCTCTTCGACACTCCGACAAACACGACTGCGCAACCCACGGATTTGCAGAAGTGGACGAACACCCCCATGGCGGAGAAGCCGAGATACGAGCTGAATGACGAAGAGACAATGGCTTGGATAGGGGATAATAATAGGAAATGTACCTTATGTTTGGAGGGAATGAAGGACCCGAGTGTGACTACGTGTGGGCATGTGTTCTGCTGGGTGTGCATCAGCGATTGGGCGAGGGAGAAGCCCGAGTGCCCGCTGTGTAGACAGAGCTGTCTGGCGCAGCATATCTTGCCGTTGAGGGGATAGGCATGGCAGAAGGATCTAGATCGGTGGTAGCTGTTTCGCTGGAAAGGATTGGGCCTTTGCAAATACCCCAGGTCGGCTAGTTCTACAGACGACACCCATCGGTAGGAGCTCGGGAGAGTGGATACTACCTTATAGATATGATAATGAAACTAATACGGATATGAAAAGGAGTCGAGAACTTGATTTATCGTGTTGGTGAAGTACGCCAGGAATTTGTAAAGAAAAAACCAAGAAGGGATCTTGTGATGTGCAACAGACTGTTAATGAATCGAATGGTCATTGACTTCTCACTTCATCCCTCCAAATACCTGTAGACAATCTTTCGAAAACAAAACATGCCAGTGAGGGAGGTCCATTAGATACCTAGACAATGGAAAGCCGTTCTATCAGCCATTCGAGACGGTGTCAGGTAACTCTATATCTTTTGAGGCATTATATTCAGCTCCTCGTTGTAACCTCATGATCTAAACAATACTCGATGTCTCTTCTACATACGCCACGCCAGATGCCTTTTACGTGTCACATTGGTAGCGCATACACGTCTTACACCTACCTATCAAAGAGTCAAGTAGCCACAAGTGGCTTTTCAAGTCAATCATGGTAGCTTTTATGCTGATGTTTTTTTTTTAATAAAGTAGCGGCCGAGTATGTAGCCGACTAGATAAAAATGGTTGAAAGAAGGCTATTATCCCCTCTTGTGACAATTGAAAAAACGTTCGTACTTTATGTTGATAAAAGGTTCACTTTATAATGGCCAATGGACTTTAAACACAGAACCTCGGCGTTATCAGGTGAGCTATCTACAAGGATTCTGCTCTAGAGAATTAGAGTTTATCCAGCATGGTGATTAATTATATAATATTTTCCACCTTTTATATTGTCACAAGAGAGGATAATAGTGTTTTTTTATCTATTTTATCCTGTTAGCCTATACTTAGCTGCTACCTTTTCGAACATGTAAATCAACATATAATACTTTTTCTGAAGGATACGTGGATAAATTTGTGAAGAGTATATTATAGACTTTTTTAAGTCTATGAAATCGATCCTCTTTCTCGAAAGGCTGTTAGAGTATTATTTTCTTTTGAACCCCAGGCAATAAGGTGTTAAATCTATGACTCGTTAAATACATATCTAGCTTAAATTCTACCTTTTCTATCTAGCTGCTAACTGCTGTCTCTGTTATAACCTTTTTTGGCACACATCCATGAAAATTTGTTTAGTGTTTATAAAAGTGAGACTTAATACTACAAACATAACCTATAGAGTGAGGGTTCTCTTCACAAGCATTTATCACTGGAAAAACTGATAATTGATATAGATTTTTGAAAATCATGCCTTGACATCATGACTTGACCTTAGACACAGGATTGGCAGATTCTAGCCGTCGTTCACTAACTCCAGATGGCGGAATAGAGGGGTATATTGTATGCATCTGTAACAATAGACTATGTTCAGACCCCCTCGAAGGATTGATTTCCCCTAACTGAACTATTTTAAGTCTAAATCGGAAATCGTACTCCCTTCTTGGGAAAACTGCTTATCCTGTCTTTGTACCTCTTTAATGGGTCGCCCCTTTTATTAACTGTGCTTCCTCTTCCTGCGCCCCTCCTTCGTTATACTATAGATGTAAAAGAAACCCTTATAAATAATTTTGTAACTTGAAATTTAAGAAGAACAACAATTGGTACGCCTTAATAATTATATTGAAATTTCTAATAAAATTGAGCGATCATCTAGTGACTCAAATTTACTAGAAGGGTCAATCACAAACGTATAATCTTATAGTCGCGTTTAAATGCACGCGTATATATGATTTGTAATATTATTAAAAGAAATAATAGTCTCTTTGAGAATAGAATACTTGTACGCTAGAATAAAACATAATTCCAGCAATATAAACAATCATACCGTCTCCTTACTAGCACTATGAAATCAGCAGAAACCTGATGTAAAGTTGTTATATGAAAAAGGATAAATAGGAGATATCGTCTGGTACTTATCTTGCAGGTTTCCAAGGAGAATATATAAGAAGTCCATGAGATTCACCCCATCATTCTTTATGTTCTAGCGAAGTATAATATATACTTACAGCTATTAGAGCTGATTTGAAGATCATTGGGATCATACTGCAGCTTTGTATAATATTAAAGCCTAGAGATATCCTCCTTATATATGCAACTTTCCAACAATATCTTTCTCCTTCATAATAACTGCGAACCCGATACCAACCCACAGCATCAGAAGAGGTCTTTGCTAACTTAATATTGATATGGAATAAATATGTTTACGCGGTTTCGATATTGATGTTCTCAACTCCCATACAGAGTGCAGGGTCCATGCTTGGTAGGTATCTACGGCCGTAAAACGCGCGTATCTACCCATGACGCGTAAATACTTAACCAAATATTAACGCCGATGCCATCGCATCGTTTTATTTTCTATGTGGTCAGTGTGCACAACGGGCGCTAGGTACGGCCCGCGATCTTCGACATGGAGGTGCAGGCCACCCGTTGACATGTGGTGACATGCCATCTCCAACGACATATACCGCGCTCTTTCCCAACATGCATTTCTGCACTTTCATTCATCTCCTGTCTGATATATTATCTTAAAAATTTGTAGCTCATTGTTCTGTCACAGTAAATTTATTATGTTTAATTTACGTTTTAGCGGTTGTTTTTAAGACTTGATTAGGATATTCATGACCATGAAAGAATTGCTTCTCAAACGCTTCTACAAGCTAGAGTAGCACTATGATATATCACTAAGTAATGCTCAGATGTTTCAAAGCTAGAACATTACTAATTCAAGTTCAACTAGCCTGGTCAAAAAGACTATATATAGCACAGGAGATCAACGCCATTTAATGTTACCAGAAACGACCAGCTCTCTTCGATCTCACTCCTCCCTTCCGTATCGAAGCTTTGAAAGCCAATTTTGGTTGCTACGAATTGATATAGCTGACTCTGATAAGCGCGAGCGCATTTAGAGAGTGCTATCCAGACTCCTCATCATGGAGTGGTAATGGCAAATTCACCGTCGGATTCTTGAGACTTAATGTTTGGTGCACTTGCATATGAAGCTCACAGAGAAAGATAAAGTAACGACATCAACTATTAGCAGTCAATCCCTTGAATATGTAGCTGGTATATAGTCATTCGATTGCTGGTTGAGTGATGAAAAATTACTGGGCTCTGCTACAAGACAGGTCGTGATGCATCAAACAGACGGACAATGCAATAAGCATTGGAGATTATGCTACTTGAGACTGTATCATGTTCAAGTCACGTACCAAACCCTTCCCTGAATCTAAAATCGAAGTATCCGGCCAGCTGCAACTACTTACTTTGTGGTATCACTAGGAAATACAAAAGTGCAAGCTAATAGAAATATGGTGACGTGTAGTTGTAATTTCAACACTGGGATTATGATCGAACGATCAAATGATTCACAAAACTCGTCGGGTGGAAAAGGTTTTCCTACGCAGTTCAAGCGCTTGTGGGAGGTCATGATTCAGTTCGCTTCAAACTAGCTTCGCTACGCTCCACCAAGACAATTTGGAATACCTGCGCAGCCAAGTCCAATGATGCTAATCACCATCGACTCATTATTGACTTTATCCAAGTGCCATCCTTCGTGGTATCCACGTCACGCAAGCTTATGCATAGTTCCTTTCCTGACCAGCACACTTGCAACAGCTTACGGTAGGTGTTACGTGGCCAAGCTGTGTTGTCCGCTCGCAATGCCCGCCATTATAAGAAAGATGGATGATTCTAAAGACCGAACACCCTAATCCAATGTGGTAGTTAGTCAAAGGCTAGGCTGGGTGGGTTACTGCCGAGACCATCCTTCACACCCACCACTCGGAGACGTGGGCGCTCCCACGACCGTTCCAGAATTCATGTCGCCGTCTTTATTCGCTGTTCACATGTATGTCTCCGGTTGCCCCTGCATATCGCATACTGGGAAGCAATGTTCGTTGGGAACCAACTGCACAGGCCAAGCCTTGCCGCCACAACCTACACCCTCCATGCAACAACAAGCAGAATCAGCCCCATTTCTCTTGACTAGGAAAAAAGCGGCCGAAACCCCGCTGTATAAGGCATACTTCCCAGGTTGAGTGAATTCTTGCATTAATAATGGCGGCCGACCGCCTGGCGGTTACGGTCCGTCGACACGAGTTCGGACATTTCTATTACCCGCGCGACATAGTCCGGATGCATGCATGCTTGGTTACCCCCGGATCGGATCGCGAGCAACACCATTCAACGGTTATGGACCCGTAGGATCCTCAATCCTGCAACGGTATGCTTGGATGATCAAATCGATCAAAACAGATGGAAGAGCTGGGACGCTGGCGCTGCATTGATTCGTGTTTCGGGATGGCGGGAACAAATGGGTTGGTCATGGCACAGTTGGCTTTCACTCCAAGGTAGAGATACCCTGTATTAGGACTCGGTAACATATGCGCATCCTTCCATGCGCGAGTTTGATGAAACGGCTGGCGAAGGCAGAATTCAGAGGTTAGGACGACGGCGAGATGGATGCGGAGATTTTGCACTTGGGTGTGTGGAAGTGTGGTGTTGGATCTTGTCGCGCGAATGCATGGTTCAAGTATGCAGCAAGGGTCAGGAGTGGGAACATGTACAAGGAAATGTGGTGGCCACCGTTATAGTAGTAGACATAGGTACAAACAATACACGCGCCTGATATTTTGAAACAGGGACGTGTTGTCGACGATTGGGAATGGTGCGTACGCTTGACTTGATGTGGTATCTCATGAGTAGGTATGGCTAATACTCGACTCTCTCAGCGTGCTGATTGGGCGCTGCGTGTATTTGTCGCATGCCCCACTGTACACATCCCAGCAACCTGATTGGAAGCTTCGTTATTCTTCGCGCAGCACGTCCCACAAGCACCTGAAGAAGCACCGAGCTAATGACTATTGACACCGGCTACAATCGCTTCTGGGTCTCTATCATAGGGTTTTATGGATCGTCTTTTTTGCTATCTGTGGTATAGAGTGTATGCAACTACAAGTGTGCAATGGCCTACCTTTCGTACGATTAACATGTCAATTACGCGTACACTCAATACATTGTCCACTATTAGGCCCTGTTCTTGGATTCGCATGCATAAGGTCCTAGTTGCCGGAAGGCATTATTAACGACACCTCGCATCGGTATCCGCTTGTGTAGTAGCGAGTCTGTCAGCTTTTTGAAAAGTTCAACCGATGGAATTTCTTGGACCGGAGTGACCATGGTTCATGGTGTGCAAAACTGTGCCACATATGTGGATACGAAACCCTTGCATCATTCTACTAGAATTTGTCCATGCTCAAGAAATCGACCTAGATTCTAAACGTCAGGTTACAATGCTAGTAGGGACTACTCTCTTGGCCAGATATGGACAATGTAGGCAATGCGCAGCTAGTTCATTTGGCGGGACGTGATCGAAAGAGTAGCTGACAATTCTCTTCCATTGGTAGTATTGTGGGATCAGGTAGTCTGTGGTTGAGGGTTCAGCCTAGCCTAGCGTATTCTGAAATCCGTTATTTGCAAGTCCATTTGTACGCAAAAATCGGCCTTCAGGCGAGCGGAACCCTGTAAATGAAAGCTTTGACTTTTATTCTTCCCGTAGACCTGTATCTGAGGTAGCCGGAATACTGTTATTTTTTTTTTGAACCAAGTTCATGGCCTATGACGTTGAATCAGCCTTAGAAACGCCACGTGTTTCAGATATCGGGCTAAATTCTCCGTGGAGGGGACCCTAGACAGCTCCGCTGCTCTCACCACTTCAACACCATCTCCTCCACGCTGTCACCACGACGTGAGAGGTTTAGTCTCTGAAATACTGTCTCGTGCGATAGCTGGCTGAAGATTCGAACCACCCTGCTAGCAGCAGTGTCGCGATGCCGCCCCACGAAGGCCTTGTTCACCTCACCGAGTACGACTGGCGGGATTCCAACGTTGCGCTCATCAACTCGGATATCGACCACAAAGTCAAGCATCAGTCCGCTTCCACAGAGCCAGCCTGGAACAACGGCGTGGTGGGAAGCGCGCCGGGATTATTCATCTGGCGCATTGAAGATTTCGAGGTGATACCATGGCCAAAACAAAAATATGGCTCTTTCCATGAAGGCGATTCTTATATCGTCTTGAAAAGCGATCGGGTGCAGAGAGCTGAGGGCGATACGGGGAGTCGCGAAGACGAAGATAGGCTTGTACACGACATATTCTTTTGGCTGGGGAACCATACCAGCCAGGACGAGGCTGGAACGGCAGCTTACAAAACAGTCGAACTGGATGAATACCTTCGGGGATCTGCCATCCAGCATCGGGAGCTGCAGTCTTCACCTTCGGATGATTTCTCCGCCTTGTTTCCACGGCTGAAGATTTTACGTGGTGGTGTGCGCTCTGGATTCAGACACGTTGAGACGAATGAGGAACCTGAACACACCGACACCCTGCTGCGAATTTCTAAGCACCCAAGTGCCGGAGCGGGTCGCGATTCTGTCTTAGTCCATGAAGTTGAACCCACATGGAGGAGTCTGGACGAAGATGATGTATTTGTCCTCGACAAGGGCAACAAGATTTTTGTCTGGCAAGGTAAAAACTGCGCACCCATGGAGAAACTGAAGGCGGCACAGGTGGTGAATGACATGACAATTGCGAAGCACGTGGATGTGGAGGTACTGAGTCAAACAGAAGCGCGATCCAAAGTGGTAGTGGATAGCCTAGGCGGTCAGGATATCAATCCGTTGGAAATGAGCTTCAAAGCCCCCAAACCCATGTCTGATGCAACAAGACACGAAGCGAAGAAACTGTTCCGGCTAAGCGACTCTAACGGCGAGCTGTCTTTCAGCCTTGCCAAGGAGGGATCTGAAATTGGGATGGACGATTTGGACGGAAATGATGTTTTCCTACTAGATGCGGGAAGAGCCGTGTGGGTGTGGGAAGGGAGTGGTGCGAGCAAGGCAGAGAAGACAATGTGGCTACAAATCGTGCAGCGATACGTCACACAGCAGAAAGATGCGGCTGGGGTATCTTTTGCGAAGGTACGACAAGGAAACGAAGGCAGAGGTTTTGTGGCCGCTTTGCGCGCGTAATCTCTTGCTGCGATGCTACTATCGGTTCATATCCCGGTCGCGATCGCTTCTCGAAGAGGATTAGACATGTACTTTTTTTATAGCCATGGTGCTAATGCAACCCCCTTGGAAGAAACGGTCGCTCGGCACCTGGCGATTTGAAGTCTTTGTGCACTCTGGTAAAAGACAATGCATTAGGTTTGTAATTATGTGCAGAAAAGCAAATAGTCAGTAAACTGTATATTATACTGGCTTCCTGGATAGGTTAGCATGAAGATGCATGCCTACCTTACCTAGGACATGGACATGGGTTTGGAGAGGGCGCACGTGCTGTAATGTTCACGAAAGTTGAGGCTCACGGGATGGATAGTAAGCCATCCACCCACGGAATGGATAGTAAGCCATCCACCCACGGAAATGATAGAACCAATGGATGGCTTACTATCACGTGACTCTCGCGACTAGATGGCTTTCATTGGGGGAGTGACAGAAAGTTTACCTCCAGCTATGGGTCCTGAGAAAGGGGGTGGAGTTCCTATAACGGTAAGCGGCTCGCAGTCAGCCCCAGGTTCATAGCCACGGCCTGTGCTCCGCTGGGATGGTGACGAGGCGGCAGGAGCGTGTGATTAAGAACCGTTGTGGCGTCGGTCCCGGCCATGGGACAAGTCGCATGGCAGCAGCGGCATTCCGAGCTCGTGGACGGGTTAGATGAAATGCAGGGGGGTCACCATTGTCCCGATCTGACTGCAAGTCGGTGGCCCTTGCGGTTCTGCCGACTGTTCGCGTGGACGGAGTATTCGCAACGCATCCCACGGTTTTTGCCCCGCAACTGCGATGCTCTGGAAGCCGTCATGGAAGGGGGATGGCGGGTGTCATGGAACAAGACAGCAGCCACTGGACGCAATGGGCTGATTCGTAGGCCACAGGCCGCATGCATGCTGATGTGACTCCCACGTTTGAGGCACAGCTGCTCGAGCACCATTCCGGCCGTGCACACGAGGCTCTGGCGATGATGACGGCAGACATAGGTATGTAGTAGTTACAGTGCGGTATGCCAGGCACAGCCGGCACTATACCTACCGTACAGTAAATACAGCCCAGCACATGGACCGGCTCGCGGTGGCGGTGGGCGGCAGGGACCCATCCGCAGGCCGCGGAGGCTAGACTAACGGGCATGCCATTCACGGCGGCGAGCGCGCAGGCCGGCAGCGAGGGCGAGGTTCGAGACGAGCAGAGCCATCTGACGGTAGCGTGTCGTGTGGGGCGGGTCCCAAGGCTAACTCCTGTGCCGCCTGCATGCATGCAGCAGGGGGGCGGTCGTCGGTGTCCGCACACGCGACGCTCGACACGTAGGAGAGGGGGGCCAAAGCAGACGGGGAGGCTCTCGCAAGCAAGGTCGCGTAGGGCAGAGAGAAGCGGTGGGCGAGTTGGGGTGGGGTCCTGGAGGGCTGGAGCACTGGAGCACTGGAGCACTGAAGGCTGGAGAGGTGATGACTGACCAGGTGCCCACAGGTGGGAAACGGCACCTGCTGTTCCCGGCAGCTAACGGAAGATGCCACTGCGCAGGGCAGGTGCGCTCTGGTGTAGGTGCATGGCGCCAGGCCGCTCAGGGACGACGTTGCGTAGCCCTCCCTCTACGTACTGACGCGGAAGCGGCGAGCACGACGAGCCGGCGCTGGGAGTGCTCGTTGTGTCGAATGGATACCTCACCTCGCCCAGTCCTTTGAGCTGGGCGTTTTCTCTCTCTGGACAGCCACAGCAGCAGTACTCACTGTACACTACGGTACAGTACAGTACGGTACGGTACGGTACACTGCACCCGCCACACTGCACCGCACACTGCACCGCACACTGCACCGCACACTGCACTGCACTGCACTGCACTGCACTACCTACAACACACTAGCCACAACCGCGCCGTCCAAGGGTGCTCGACGACTACATCCTCACACTCCAACCTTAACCTTAATCACACCTCACCATGGTCGGCCGCCTGCTCCGTGTCAAGCCCGCCGCGACCTGTGGACCACCGCCGGACTTGTTCGTCGCTACCGGCGGGCCACTGCGGCCTACGCCCCGCCTGCCCATGTCCCCCGGCCCATGCCCCGGCCATGACCTGCTGCTCTCCTGGCCCGACCCTACGTGCTCCATGCAGCTCCCGGATTCAGCCTGACCCCAATGCCAGCCGTTTCAACGTGCTCCCATGCCACCTTCCAGGGCCTCATGCATCCCGGGCCCTCGCTGGGAACCGGCCAAGCTTTCCAAGCCCTACTCGTCTACTACGCGTGCAACTGTCAAATGGTGCGCTGCCCATAGTGCCCGCCCAGTCTCGGAGCCACTTTGCACTCTGCACTAGCGCTCCATTGCCCGACTAGGACCTTTCGTCGTCAATCCAAACCCAACTCCTCTTCAAGCGAGCCGCCATCCACCCATAATTGCCTCGTGCTTGGATCATCGCTTGAGTCACTTGCACCTGCACCGATTTGGCCTTTTTGCGACCACCCTACCATCCTCTATACCACACCGCCGTGGGGTCTGAAACCTTGCCCCGTGTGGGTGCGAGCGGGGCGTTTACCAGCAGTGCCCTGTGTACCCTTTGCTCACCAAGCCATGTGTGTAGCCTCTGTGTCCGGCTCCGACCGGCTGAGCCCCGCGAGCTCTTGCTCCGACTCCATGCCCGTGTCGAGTTGACACTGGATTATGCACATGTATAAGTTGTTTTCGCAAGCAAAATCTAGCATCATACGACATGCTAGATTGCTGCAACGCTCTAGAGCATTAGTCTACGATCGGAGTTCAAGGATAAGGGTGGGACGGAATCGGGACTTCCCTATCTTACACTAGCTGGTAGGTGCTCCATCTATTGCGCATACCATTCCAGATTACCTGAGCTTTGTTGTACGCCGCAAGGCTGTATGCTTGATTTGATGCTGACCTAAAATAGGGTGCTGCCGGGCGTAACTTAGCCTCTTAGCCCTGGCCTCGGGCGCTTCGTCTGTCACGTGAACAAAAACCTTGCTTCCTATTCGCACGAAAACAGTTAACGGGTCATCTATCCCACGCCTACTCTCCGTACATGAACATACAAATCCCTTTGGTGGTTCGCACGAGTTAGGCATACAGTCGTTTTCCCCGCGCTAAAACGCCCTGTCGAAACCTACTCAATACACACACCCATTCACACGAGCACTCACCACTACAACTACCACACATGGCTTCCAGGTACGACGGCCGAGCCGATGCCCCCACCATAACCCGTCGAAGGCACGTCTTAGCGTGCGCGAGATGCAGAGCAAGACGGGTAAAATGCGATCGTGCACAACCTGCATGCTCCAATTGTGTCAAAGTCGGTGCTCTTTGTCAACCAGTCCAACAATCTGGCCCGTCGAGCGGAACCCTACCGTCGCGTCCGGGCAGTCGGGAACCAGTGGAGCGGACTCGTCTCACCAAATTGGAAGAAGAAGTAGCTCGTCTTTCAAGAGAAGTTGATAGTAAATCGCCATCCCGGGAACCCTCACAGTCGCCTCCTCCTGAGACTTCACCTCATCACATCTCTACAAATTCGGGAAAATTGGTTGATGGAAGAGCTCCTGGATATCTGAGCCCTTACTCATGGGCTATTGCTGCAGGAGAGGTGGGTGTTGATAAAAACTACTCATCTCTAGCACAACTGACGATATTCAGATGCTGCCATTTGAGGCCACAGTAACTTCAGGGACTCCGGAAGTGCATTTAGACGATTCTCTAGGCTCAGCAACGGAGGAGACTCTGCGCATGATTGACGACCGGTTACATGAGACCTTACTGGAGGCGTTCAGTCACCGGGTCGACCCAATCGTTCGAGTACTTCATTGGCCTTCGTTTCAGGAGAAATGCATCGCGTTTCGACAAAGAAGGCGTTCACAGATGCATCTATCCACTGGTTCTTCATATACAGGAGCCTATGTGCAAGAAGCCCAATATTCTGCACCCCAACGCTCACCTTACCCGACTTCTCCAATTTCGGCCATGGGAACCGAAAAGAAGAGTACCACAGGTTCTGACCGTGCGTTCTCTACTCTTCTATGTGCCGTTTATTATGCCTCTATTATCTCGATAGTACATGGACCGAATGCCTGTGATCTGGCGCAAAACATCAACGCTGTTGGCTTGTGGTCTTCTTTGAGACGGGAGATGACATCACGACTGAACATCATGGACGAGACATTCGTCCAGGCAGCTTCTATGGAGCTCTTACAGGCTATGGTGCTTTATCTGGTAAGTATCCCAACGAGCTTATTTGCGAATCACCGCTTACAGATATGAAAAGTCTGTCGAACTCGGCACTGTCAACCCCCAAAGACAATGGTTACAGCTCGGCACAGCGATTCACATGGCTCAATCTTTGGGTGTTCATCGTGATCCATCATCATTTGGACTTGGCCCTGTGGATATTGAAATCCGCCGCAGACTGTGGGCTCAAATTTGCATCTTAGATGGTCGCTTAGCAGAACAACTCTGCCGGGAACCTGCTATTAATCCGGACACTTATGACATTGCGCTACCTTTGAGTCTTACCGACCAAAGCTTAATGGAACTGGAACTACAGTGCAGGCCTGCACATCAAGGATCTGGTGCAAATCTCACAGGTTTTCAAGAGGTGGAAAGAGCACAAGAGCACACTGTTCCGTTTTCACCCATGGCTTTGTTGATTGTAGAAGCAGAAACTTCACGGCAGCAGCAACAACTCTTGTGCCTCCGCTATAATCCCCGAGATCGCCCGCTTCGAGCCAGCTCAACTTCACCTCAAATCGCAAAACGAGCTATTCCATTTTCCGGTCGAGCTGATAGAGGACAATGGGCTAGCGAACTGCAAAATCGCTTTTCGAATAGATATAGCTGGGACATTCACGACAACTCGGATCCAATACGTTATCTGGTGGCAGAAATATGCCAAATAAATATGCTCAAGGTTAAGCTCATGGGCATCATGACCCAAAGAAGAGACATACCTAGCACGAATACTTACGGAAATCCCGAGGTTCTAAGGTACGCAATTTACCCTCGTACTCACCAATCTACCGATATTACTACTCTGCTGTCATGTTTGCGTCATTTTACTGACCCAGCCAGCATCTTTCGCGATGCTCTTCATTTAGCTACACGATGTGCTGCCCTAATGCACCAATACTCTAACTCGCCATACAATTGGTACACAAGACGGGTCCGCGAAGTATACTCTTGTTCGTTCATGGCGGTAGTGCTATCCTCAGATCACCAGCTTGGCGTAGAGGATGCAAGCGCAGCTTGGAGTGTCTTAGATCAGCTATTCCCTGCCGATTCCTCGCAGCGATCGATGGAACCTGGAATGCGCGATACGTTACTTGAAAAGGTTATAACCAAAGCTCGCATGAAGAAGGAGTTGAGGGTTCATATCCCAGTTGGGCCGCACATTGGCGAACAAGTCATGCACTCTTCTGCTGGAGGGTATGCGGCGCATATTGCAGTCCATCCTCCTGTCTCCTCATCTGCAAACTTCGGTCAAAGAACTGCCTACCAATCGACAGGCAATATATTTGAGGACTGGGACTCCCTTGTGCAAGAACAAATATGGCCTGGAAGTCTGCCAAGTGACAATAACTATTGGGTATGAAATTTTCCGCTCTATTCAATATCTTCGTTCAGTTCTATTGCCATAAATGGCCTCTATAGGTTTTCGTGCTGCTTTTCACTTATGAGTGTGGCGCACTTCATGTTAGGCGCACCATCGCGCCCTCTGTCATCCTCGTGCATCTAAAAATGCCTTGAAGTCATGAGTGGGGATGCATACCATCCAAAATACTTCTTTTGTTTTTTTTTGTCTTGTTTCTGGTACCTATCATCAACGAGAATCGAGGATCTGCTCAGTCACTAATTGACTAGTCGCCAGTTCAGCCATACGCCCAGCCACACAAGCAACCGAACTTCTTCGCAAGCTCAGTCTCAGCCCTTTGATGCACCCTCGTTGAGGTATCATTCTTTACCTACGACGCCACACATCACGACAACCATCGTTCTCGACCCTCACTTACATCCATCGCTACCCATCAGTTCCGCTACCCCTACGGATACTATGCGACCGAGCGTACAAGATGAGAGATCTCCTGGGCTTACAAGTCCGAGCTCGGACTGGAATTTGCATCCGAGGTCCCCTGTTCGGGCCCTTCCAACACAGACGTTACCAGCGCATATAGCGCAGAATGATCAGTTATCACGGACCCCTACCTGGCCTGACAATCCAGGCCAGCTTCGAATTCCTATAAGCTCTGGGCGGGAGCGATCAATATCCCAACCCCCATACGCACATGAGCCAATAAGCCCACTTCCTCATGAAGGCCAAAGAAAGAGATCCACATCCAATCTCGGACCTAGGCCTGAAATACCTAGCCTGGGTTCTCTGGCATCCAATACACAATAGACAACGGCCTTGGCGATGAACTTTTGCATCCTCATCTCCATCAAATGTGAACTGTCGAAATTTGGCTGTGTATTTAATAAACCTTTTTCTTGGGATGGAAGCTGCCTTCAATCACATACCTCGCACCCTCTATCTTCGGCATATCGTTAGTACATTATACCCTTTAGAATACTGTCAAACCGGGAACGTTGACTTTCAGTTTGAATATGTAGAACAACGTCATCCTAATGCCTACCTTCATACTTTAATGTGCTCATGTAGGCAATAGGGTCTTGTAGCACGTCCACTGCTGACCCTGGTGACAATGTCTCGCCGACGGCAATAACTTATGATTACAAGTACATCTGGAGAGTGCACTTACGCCTGTAAGACATTACAAATACAGCGCACTTTCGGTCTGCCGTCTCCGGGGATGAGTCAGCTCAGAACAACACACGCTTAACGCCCCGCCATAGCCACAGAACCATGTCACTGCCGCTGCTCCCTCTGTACTGACAGGGTTTCCAACCATGAAACAAGGGGTGCCTAAGGGTGGTACGAGTGCGCTGCGGGGCGTAAAGCCACGAACCATCTTTCCTCAATCGTACAGTCCCAAGATGCCCGCCAGGGATATTAGCCGACTTTAGTGTCCTGGTCATATATCATCGACCCGCAAACAGTTTTAATCGTCAGCCCCGCATTGCAGTCCTCACCGATAACTGTCGACTTGGAGAAGTAATGCAGGAGGTGGACTTATCAGCTTTTGCAGAACCGGCTATGTGCATCTACGAGTCACTCGTATCGAGTGAGCAGTCGCAAATTGAGATCAACTCTGCGGTAACACGTTGCCGAAACTGCCCTTAAGATGTGTTTCCTGGCTCTATCGTTACCCGTCCTTGTGAAACAGTCATGCGTGTTTCCCTTAACAGATAAACACAGCATCGTCTGATCGTATCGAGTCCTTCGGCCCTCAACTCCTATCTCTCTTGCATAAATACACAGTTTGTATCAGAATTTTCTTGCTGCTTACGTCCTGCGTGCGCTTGGTTCAACATGAGCCTCATCGACGTGATATCTTTTAATCTTACCCCCTCTACGTTCGGCTTTGCTATATTGTGCGTTTTATTCGCCGCCTTACTACTACGAATTATATTCTGCCAGTACTTTCATCCCCTTGCGAAGTTTCCGGGGCCATGGTGGGCCACGTCGTTTTCCCTTGTGGGTGCTCTGATCTCCGTCAGATACAGAGAGCCTCAGTTTCTCACCTACCTGGTCAAGAAATACGGCAGTAAGTCATCCTACCTTTACACTGCATTCCAGAAGCTCCATTCCTCGTTGCAACTCCTTCATCTTTCTGTTGTATTGTATGACGTGCGGTCTCGTGCAGATATTGCCTGTTGTGCAACACTGCACGGTATCAATGACAAGGTACATACCCGCTAATACCTTGTCTCAGCTGACCGGCCGATCCGCATCTCCCCAACAATGCTTCTCTTCCCGCGGCCTTCAGCGGCCAAAGACATATATTGGGACCCAAAGTGCAACACGAAGAGCAGGCTGTATGGCAGTGGGGCATTAGGCCCGCCGTCCATATTCGCGACGCTAGACGGTGAGCAACACAAGCAGCTACGTAAAGCACTATCAAATGCGCCATGGACAATCGGCCAGCTCAAGAACACGTGGGAATCCCGCTTCGATGACCAAATTACTCTCTTTATCTCCAAAATGAGGGAGCATGCGCAAGCTGATAGAGTAGTCTGTGTTTCGGACAAGGTTGCCGAGTTTGCGGCCGACATCATGAGCATGATTAGCTTCACCCATGCTTTTGGCTGCGTGCGGAACCAACGTGATGAAAAGCTTATTCTAACGAACTGGAGAATTGGACTGGACTTCTTCGGCTTTGCATGCCGCTTTCGGTTCTTCAGAGATAAAATCATCCCGATGCCATTCTTTGGGAAATACTTCTTGCCTTCGATTGATAATGGGGTAGGTATGGGTTGGTTGATGTGTGAAGCTGATCGTCAGGTCACAGCGAGAGAGAAGTTGATTGAAGAAACAGAGTTCCATGATTCGCCGGACTTTTTGCAACAGTAAGTCATGTTACATGAATCTAACTTCCTAAAGCCAGCGCTGATAATGCCGAAAGCTGTATCGAGGCGCGTTACTCTGACGGAGCACCCTTGACAGCTATCCAAAAGCGCTCCCACGTCACCCTTCTTATCCAGGCCGGTGCCGATACCACTGGAACTGCCCTCGGCTCCATTTTACGTTTCATACTAATAACCCCCGGGGTACTTCAAAAAGTCCGCGCCGAGATCGAAGCTGCAGACCAAGCAGGACATTTATCGAGCCCTGTTAAATACGAAGAAACGCGCCATCATCTACCCTTCTTTGTCGCCTGCATCAAGGAAGGATTGCGTTTAAACCCCCTGCCACCAACCTGTTCGCTCGCGTAGCACCCCAGGGCGGAAAGACCATCGATGGTCATTTCATTCCCGAAGGCACGGAGGTAACAACCTATGCGTATGTGATGCAACGCAACGAGGAGCTATATGGGGATGATGCAAACCAATTCCGACCCGAGAGATGGCTAGAAGACGAGAAAAGGTCGAACTTACTCGATTCGGTACAGTTTACATTCGGCATGGGGCCGCGTATCTGCTTTGGGAAAGATATTGCGTTTATGGAAATGTTTAAGCTACTACCTGAGGTGAGCCTGTGCCATTCAATCTCTGCAAAAATTTGATATCTCTAACTGGGGCATCAGATTATCAGACGCTTTGATATCGAAGTATTGAAACAAGGCGAGTACGTTGTTGCTGGTGGCGTGGCGTACAATCAGAATTTTCTGGGGAAATTTATGGAAAGAAAAGGCGGGGGAAAAGTCTACTGAGCTTTGGGCAAGAAGAGCTATTGATCTTGTCATACATTAGGCTTTAGATGTTTGGATTTGTCACAGATAACCCCAATGCTAGCATGAATTATTTTCTTGGCTAAGCACTGAAAATGATACTGTGTGTGGCTTCTATCATGCATTACTTCAGGAAAGGTGTTATGTTGTCAGTAATTTGTCTTCTGGTTGTTCTAGTTGCTGTGCATGCACACTCCTAGCATCGGCATTAAGCAGCTGTGAATACTCATTTGACTTATAAACACACATATTGTGTCCAATTGACACATGTCATGTGCTCGGGAAAAATACGTGCCCCAACCATTCGTCTTATTGTGAATCGGTAGTACCAGAGACTCGGTATTATTTGTCCCACACGTAACGAATCACCACGTTGGTAATCTCACCAAAACCTCCATCATAACATGTCCGATAGGTATCTTATTTTAATGGTACTATATAATCGATTCGAAGTTGGTAGCAATGAACGTCCGCTTGGGAGCGGGTGCGCTGGCGGGAGGCTTAACGAGGTAGGACAAACACGCGGTCCTGCGTGACACCAAACGCCATGTTGGGCCGCTGGCGCCTATGAAAGAGTCATTTGATTTGAAGTTTGAGCGAGCGTGCCGCAAGTGCTTCACAAATCCAGTAGGCGAAGGGCAAATCCTGGAAGCACTGACAGAAGGGCGTTCCACGAGTGATGCGGTAACCCGATGGTTCGGATATAACAGCCCGTCTATGTTTGAGAAGGATTACACCACGCTGTAAGGACTGCATTAGCTACCTGAAAGCACTAATGAGGTCGGGTGCCGTTGGGCTGGCGCTGATGGTGAACCGTCGCTTGCCTTTGGGAACCACAACAATATTATCAGTGAAGGTAGATCGGCTTACTTATGACATGAACCCAGTCTGGTTCCGAAGGATGCTATGCCGTGGGTGGCCGTTCCATAGGATACCAACAGCGTACAGAACCTTTACTCGATACCCTTGTGTTTGCAGGTTGAGTGGCTCTAGTCAAATTCAAACGCGATTGCCAATAAGTTGACAGTGCAATACGCCGTGGTAAACCACCCCGCGAATTGGCGCTAACGTAACTTATTTAAAGTTATCCCCGACTATCGTGCTAGACCATTGTAACATTATGGCTTCCCCGGAGATACCGACGATGCGACCCGCGGACGCGGACGAGTCAATGAAGGTGTCAGAACTCGGGGTGTGTGTAGGCGGCTCAGTTCTGGTCATTATTACGGTCATTCTGCGATACATAGGTCGGTGGATATTGCAAACACGAATGAACAAGGGCCGTGGCAAGCGAGGGAGAAAATCTGGGGTCTTGACGACTGTGAGTGTTTCACATACATTGTTGAAGTAGTATGACGGCCAAGAGACTTATCGAGAAACACAGTCTTCAATGTCCTAGCCTTCTTGTCCTTCTTCGGTCTCGTCGGTGCCGCATTCGTTGCGCTACATAGAGGTATGGGCACTCATGTGAGTTTGATATTGTATGAGCGCGGCGTCGACGGCGTTACTGCATACAAACAAGTAAGTCAGGTACAAAGGACAGAATTTTTGGTTATACTCTCGTTTTTATACCCCCATCAATAGAATTTCAACACTGACATGTGGCCAGGCAATATATGTTGCGGCTATCTTCTATAACTTCACGCTTGGCATGATCAAATTGAGTGTACTGGCACTTTACCAGCGAATTTTGCGAGGCGTACAATCGCAAATGCTTAAGACAATTGTTTGGGTTGTCTTTGGTATAGTGGCTGCAAATACCACGGCCAATGTTTCAGTGGCTATCTTCCAATGTCGCCCGCTTAAGGCGGCATGGGATGCTTCGCTTGATCCAAAGCAGACACGGTAAATATGGGATTGCATGTTCCACTACTACTTGGGACTAATGGTTACAGTTGTGTCGATATCAACGCCTTTTATCTCGGCAATGCTATCACAGGCGTAGCAACTGACGCGATTGTGTACTTCTTGTCCATACCTATCGTTATGCCGTTGCATCTAGACAGGAAGACAAAGCTACAACTCCTTGCTACTATGCTTGTGGGCGGATTGTAAGTTCTTTCTTTCAGTTTCCTAACACTTTCTCATATACCCGTCACACCGTTCATACCTAAGCTATACGTTCTAACAATTTCCGTAGCGCGGTGGTGACATCTGCTGTTCGTCTTGGCTTCATCCCTGCCCTTCTGAAAGATGCAGACATTTCATACGCCATGGGAGTACCAATGAATTGGTCTGTGGCAGAGCCAGCCATCGGCATATTGGTCTCCAGCATGCCTGCCATTCGAGCGATCCGCTACATTTGGCGCAAGCCCGGCGATGACTCATATGGTTCGGGAACCGGCGAGAACCGATCCACATTTCACGAACGTGACCAAATTTGTCTCTCAAAGTTCAGACCTCGAGGGGATGAAGAGAGTGCAAAGATGGGCAGTAGTGAGGAAGGCCTAGTTATAGACACACCAAGCCAAGGACAGATCAGTAAGACCACCAAATTTGAAGTTACATACTCGAAAGCATAACCTGCAGAGATAGACTGAGAATATCAGTTTCATTTCCCTGAGGGAGGAGGAGACCAGTATATGTTTGGGAAAGAATGTGAAGAACGGGCCAAGTGAGAGTTGGCGGCTTTGATTCTGTCCTACATTTACTTCCCCATTCCGATGTATATAATTATATCCAAAAATAGGATAATCAGCTTGATATCCAAGCTTATGAGACTAATTTCACACGCTACTGAGCTCTTTTGCATTACCATCCCTCTTCCCTTATACTCTATATCATCATTGACAAGGTAAATGGGTATGATATTGTGCGTATATATATCCTTATTCCATGGTCCTTCCATGTAAATCTAGTTGAGGTGCTACCTACGTAAGTAAGCAACCTGAGCTACTATCTCCCCCATGGGTACCATCATTCCTCTCGACGGCCTGATGCTTGACTCGTTCTCAACCTGATCTCGTCCTTTCACGTTGCCGAGGTGCTTTTTTAAACAAGCTGTAAGGAACAGTAGGACGAGCCTCGAGGGTGGGCAGGCACGGACGAAATGTCACGCCGATCCTGGGGCTATGACATCGTCGTTTGTCTAGTGGTGAACGAGGTACTGTGCGGTTATCACCAAGTATCATAACTTTCGGATTCCATCTCTCTCTCTTTCAGATAATTCTTGTCCCGTCTCCGTTCAACACCTTTTCTTTCTTGTATGGTAGACCACTTTGGAGCCGTCCGACGCCGTATAGGCCCAACAGATCGCCTGTAGGCCCATGATATTCCTTCACTGCGTCGATCTGTCTGCGTACTGCTTTATATGCAGGAAGCTCGGCCCCATGTGCGTCTGCCAGACTCATTACATGCGATGAAACTTTAACGGCTAGATCTATAGGCACCATGGGCTAGGCAGATCAGCTGAATGTGTTGTGGATGGGATTTACAAATGGGCATTTCTTACCCTATCAAGATAGTATTGCCCCGAGAGCATCTGCCTGGAGTACACACCGGCTGCACCAGGCCAGAGGGTACTTATGGCTTCATGCATTACTTCATTCTTTAATCCGGTCTTTTCAGCGAGCACGTGAATCTCTGCAACCGCTTCGATCATAAGCAGGATCATGACATTGCCAATGAGTTTCAGGTGAGACGCTGTGCCAACTTGTTCCTCGCTTAGATTGACGACTCCTTGGGCTATTCTGTTATATTGGTTAGCGTTAAAATTACGGGCGAATGGTGCGGCCTACACTCCTTCTACGTATGGTAGAATCTTCGTAACCGACTCCTTCGGTCCTGCAGGTACGGTTACCAGTTTCCCAGCCATGGCCATGGTTGGCTCTCCAAAGACTGTGCCTCGAACGTCAGCTTGAGAGCAAGCCATATATCAGAAGAAATTTTCCGTACCTGGCATAGATACAAATTCGGCACCTGCTTCACGCACTCTCTCCGCGAGCCTGTTGGTTGCTTCTGGGGTCACAGTCGAACTTTCGACAAAAAGCTTGCCCTTGACGCTGGACTCCAAGATCTTGTCGAAGCATGATATTACCGCATCCTGTGTTGCCAGACATGACCACACAATGTCGGCATCGTATATCGCCTCTGTGAGATGTTGCACGGCGATGGCGCCCGGACCAATTTCGGCGGCCCAGTCGCTGGCTACTTGGTATGTTCGATTCCAGAATGTAACTGGCTTATCCAGCTTTCCCTTTTCTACTAAATTCTTACTCATGGCCTAGATCAACCAGTCAACAACCGAACGGCCAATCGCATAGGTGACGTACCCGGCCCATCAAGCCCATGCCAAGAAATGTGAACTTGGGAGGCATTTCGAAAAGTTATTGGCAAATATTCAGCAGATTTGCAAAAATGTTCTATTGAGGGGCCGCGGTGGATTAAAGTAAGGCGGAGGCTATCAATTGCTGACATGGCCAAAGACAAGGGCTCCAAATCCTGCGGCATCCGAGATGCTAGATCGCCTGCGGCTTTCAATCTAGCCCAACACGAATCTGGGCTGGCTCACACGACCCAATGGGGATAGATCCTGGAAAGCAGAATGCGGCTACTCCGGCAGGCGGTACCCGCTTACACGCTGCCTGCTCGTAAATGCCGTACTGGATCAGAGCAGCACCAATACACATGCAAACTACCCGTGCTGCATGCATCTTTTGCACTAGCACACTCACCCTCGATCCCGAGGAACATCTGATTAGTTTTCTGCCCAAGGATTAGAATGGACATGGTGTATTCTTTCGGAGCGCGATCTAGGTCAGAGTTCGCCATTGGTGAATAGAGCGGCAGCAGCGGGAGGGTGCTTCTCTTCCTTATGGATTCTTCTAGTACCCCCTGGAAAGACGCAAGAAGGATCACGATTAGGTTTACGGTAGGAATGACAAATCTCCCTTCTGGGCGGGACAATCCCGGGGGATGTTTGGGCCTTCTCAGCCTCACGCGGCATGCAAGCACGCCAGGCATGTCCACGAGGAGCGACTGCCGCGTGAAATATGGACCTTCTTCTCTAGCTCCGCCGGCATTCTGCGAAAACCATGAACAAGACAAGCTTCTGACCCGAGCGCGTATCTGCGAGCTTGGGTTAAGGCGTACTCCAGCGGGTCGAACGCAGGGTCTGTGCATACCCGGATAATTATCGAGGCCAACGGCCGTACAAGTCCACCACATGCATAGCATGCCACGCTCGGGGGTTCCACTGAATTGATATCCACTGCGATGGGATTTGTAAGGGATCTTTCGATGAGAAAATGCAAACTGTCCTGAGCCAAGTTTTCTGACTGCCCATAGTCAGAAAGTGACCTGAGCCCAAAGCAGTAACATTCTGCGCGTGCGGAGCTAATACTCTCGCTGTTCGGAATTACTGACTTCCGATAGTCTTACCTCCGTTCGTATAAGCAAAAGCATCTCGCGCTTGCCGCTGTCATCTGTGCTTTCACGCCAGTGTACTTGGTCGAGAACTCACGACCACGCCATTTACGTACAAAACTCTACGCTATCGATCACAAGCGATGTGGGCTTGTCGGTAAGTAGTCTCTCGAGTCACACGAAGCACGAGTAGATCGTTTTTAACTGTATATGTATGTATTAGTCTGCATGCTTCCTACGGGCAACCGTGGTAACCTGTAACCTGCATCACGACCATATATATAGCCGCGATATCTAGGCCAGCAAAGCTGTGTCCAGATTTACCAGATGGAACCTCTCCACATTCCAAATTCTACCCGGTGGGTAAACCCTAAATGGACGAAACTTCGTGGGAAATTCCGTCAAACATGGCATGAGAAGCGTGCAAAAAACAACAACAACAAAGCCTGTCCAAAACCCGTCCAGAATCCATTATCCAAGAAGGAATAATTAAGAGCATCGTAGAACAGGGCAGAGGAATCAGTGCTCGATGCCAATTCAAGAGAGCAAACAAAGGCCGGTCATACGTGAACCTAATCACCATTCCAGCTGCCATGCTTTAGCACGGATTTGCACTCTCGTCTCCAGGGAAGTTGAATTGTCTTTAATCCATGAAGACATCGGCGTCACATGGCAAGGGCTCGATGTTCTCCTTGTTACCCTCATGATCGAACAGTTTCTTGCCCTTGCACGCGCCAACCTTTCTCGCGGCACCCACAAGCTGGAGAGCTCCAAGTTCTTTCAAGACAACACGTCCAGATTGGATTAGGACTGGCGATGCAGGAGCAAATTCCATGGTACGGCCGCCAATACCATCGAAAGTGGGCATTGCCGGGGCAGCAATAGGCTGAGCCTGCAGGTACTCAGTGAGAGCAGGATCCGTGTTGGGGCCCTGGTTCCACTCGGTGATGTTGTTTGCGACAATGTCCTCCTCAGAGGCTTCCTTCTTCGGCACGAGAGACCTAAGCTTCATCAAGAATGGGTTGTCCGCTGTATGTGGAGGTATAGTAGCTGAAAGTGGAACAGCCGCAGCCTTGTCACCTAGGATGGGATACATTGGCGCATACTGTGAAGCCATCAAGTCGGCTTGCATTCCGGGAACATGCTCGGTGTTCACGAGCTCGCCTCGGGCGTTGAAGTCAGCAACTTGGGTAGTGAGGGGCGCAGAGACGAATCTACGACCTGGGGCGTTGGATTCAGTGACTTGGGTAGTGAGAGGCGCAGAGACGAATCTAAGACCCGGCATGGCGATCTTGCGCTCGGCAATAGAAGTGTTATTGCGAGGAGTGATGCCAAAGTCCTGGATTGCGTAATCACGGCATACTCCATCATCGTCGTCGATAGAGGCTGAAGCCATTGACATGGTCTGAGAGGCAAAGCCAGAGCTCATCTCTTCATTCATACCCGTACGCATGCTCGGTGGCTGGGTTCGAGATCGCAATTGCGGGGAGTCATGAGCGCGTGTGCGATGACCGCCTGGAATCAGGGTGTATGAAGTAATCCGAGAGTTCTTGCGGTGTCCAGATCCTCCATCCGGACCAGCGCTCATCCGCTTGGCATGACGATTGAACTTGGCTTTTCGCTGCCAGTAGCAATTGAACATACCACCCTTAATCTGTCGCGCAATCTTGGGAAGTACTTTGTGAAGAACTGCGGAGGACTGTCCAGTCTTGATTCGAATGGCCGTCAAAGTCCAGTAGGCGTACTCGTCAAAAAGACTATGCAACATATCTTCGATATTAGGCTGGATATCAACCTTGCCCATGGCTGAGGTCAATGATTTGACCATGGCATTTGATCCTGCTAGTAGGCCCTGGTTCGAGTCCTTGACTTGTTTGTAGCAAGCCCGGTACTCTTTCCAGGTGGACTGATCAAGCTCATCGGCAAGCAGGTCGCGGAATTGGTCAATCTGTAGCCCCGACCAGTGCAACTTCTCGTGTACAAGAACAGCCGCGATACTGAGGGCTTGGAGAGCGCCAATGTTGTCTTTGCACAAGCGGTAGAGGGCACCATGTGGCTCAAAAGCGATCTCGATGAGCTGCTTCACGTGCTCTTGGGCCTTCGACTCATGCAGAAAATACCGAACGAGCTGACCGAATGCATATGCCATAAGCGCGGGGAATTCCAAATTCTCGCCTAGTCCGAACATGGCAATCTGAAACTGGGTGTAGTTCATGGGAAGCTCGAATGAGCTGCCGGGGGCACCAGACGGAATAGAGTTGTAGTGTAGCAAGGTAGTGATCTTTGTATCCGCGGGATCAATGTTGGCTGGGTAGGCCGATGTGTATATGAAACAAACCATTCGGTCAATCAAGAGCGGATGGATCTTCTCTGGGAGATCTACCTTTCCCTTCACGGCTACGTTGTTGTCCTACGTCAGGTCAGTAGGCGCGTCTGTGGCATAGTGTCAACAACAGCCTACAGGATATGCGAGCCGCTCGAGCAGCTTGGACTGTCCAATCAACATGCTCGAGTGTATCTTGAAGATGATACCCTCAGCTGTCTCGATAGTGAAGTCGCGGCCTTTATCTGTGTTCAGGAGAGCATCGGAGTGCCTTTTTGCGTCAGTCAACGCCATCGAGGTGGCGAGTAGGTGTCTCACTCCTTCCGAAGCTGCTCGGTTGTCGGGATCTGCGCATATTCTATGCGAGATGTGCGCTTCAGGCCATGTGCAAGCAGATTGGTAGCATTGTACGGGTTGTCGGGGCCCAGCATGGCCGAAAGTTGACCAGCCATGATCGGGTCAAGGTCGGGGCGTCAAGGTCGGGAGGGCAATAAGAGGGAGGATGATAGCAGCAAGTTCGTCACAGCGGAGCTTTCTAAGGCAGTCTCCGAGCTGTAGAAGCTGCGTCGTTGGTGCGTGGAATTGAAGAGCGAGCGGCGAGCGGCGAGCGGCGAGGGGTAGGTAGAGTAAAGCAAGCTTGGGGCGGACGGGGTTATAGAGTGCGTGTGGCGGCTGCCTGGGGCAGGTTGGGTCTATATTTTGGGTACTTGAGCTCACAACACGTTCGCCTGTCACGGCTGGTGCCTGGGACATTTTGGTGAGCTCAGTCCATGTCAACCACAACGGCCAACCTCAGCGATCAAACGCAATGACCAACCGCAATGGCCAGCCGTGCAGGTATGGCGAGACTGATTCGACCGCGTTTGGTGCAATTGCACATCTACCACTTTGATAGCCCTTCCGTGGAGAAGTGCATCGCAAGGTCACAAATTCTTGATTACTCAGGAGTATTTAATGGTATCACATACGCTCGATCGGTTTGAGTCCTGGGTACACTGTTAGCAATGATGTTATTATTACTCACGAAAGGATAACAGATAAGCGCTATAAGTGTCGTCTCTCTGACTCAGTGACAATCTGAGCCTCTTGGATTAATCAACTAAAACATGAGAGAGAGAACTGCAGTCTTTGGGTATTTGTTCAATTTGCAACGATACAGCGTCTATTGCTTCGGTGCTCCTTTTTGATGAACTTTTTACGTCTGATTTACCACTGGCTGGTATCGGCATGATCTGTCTAATCCCTCAAGACGACAATTGAATGGCCGACTGAAACAATACCGAGAGAAGGAGCTACACTTACTCTTCCATGTAGGCCTGCACCACCAAGTTCGGGCTCGTACCATTTCACCATAAAAAGCGCATAAGATAGCACAGGAGATGTCCAGATATATTGATGTAGTAATTCCGGACTTATCGAACCACTCTAATAGTTTTTTTCAATATGCAGAATTATGTCGTGTATATCATCTTTCGCAACCTTTTTCCATCTCAAAACGTCGGTCTTGTCCGCTCTCCTTTCCACAATCCCATAACCTCTCCGGTCTCACCAACCCAACCCCGCACTCCATTGATAGCCTTTTTCGCCATTCCAGTATTTGTTCCGCTTCTCTGTCTTCTCCGTCCCTCGAGACCCGTTCCAGTTGTACCACTTCCGAAAGCAGAAGTAGTAGCAGGTTCCTTCCCGGGACTAATGAAACTGCTTCCTTCACCAGTGGCGTACTCGGAGCCCATGGATGGTAATACGTTTTCTCCAGCAGATAGTGAGACGAAGAGCGCAAAGGGTACGAGCCAGACACATAGTCCGAAATACGATGCGATCTCAGTGAATGTGGGCATGGATGGCGCATATGGGTCTCGATAGGAATACGAGTCGCGCGGAGGCGGGGCACTGAAGTGGCGGAACCAGGCGTAGTGGTTTAAAATGACGAGAGCTAGGTGCATGAGTTCTTGTCCCTGTGCGCAAAGGTGTGAGGGAAGACGGGAAGCATACCACATGAAACAAGGAATAGAGGATCAGACAGCTTGACGATGGGAAAGCGCCTGAGATTCTGCGCGTAGATGACATGCGAAACCACGCTCAGGCCACTGAGTCCAAGTGGGAAGCCATCGACGACGAGGAGAAGGATTTGGATAGCGACGACGCCGATGATCAACCGCATCAACAGCTTCTTCGCCAGCACCGTGTGCTCCTCCACCAGCTCGCTCAAGTAGTAAAGTCCTGAAGCTACGTGCGAGAATGAGCATTCATCTCACTTTACTTAGGAAGTTGAAATGCGTACCTATCGCGAGCGTCAAAAACGCAAACCCCAGCACCACACCGACATAACCGAGAAACGGCAATACCCACATGATGTGTCTGCGTAAATTGGAGGGAAAGAGCTGAATGTTTGCGAACGCCCTGGTGATGAGGTCAGAGGATGGACACCTGTCGCGGAGATATGTTAGCGCGGGCCCGAAGCGTGGGGCAACCCTGCTCCCTCCACCAAAAAGTTATCACGAATCGAAATCTTGGCGTTCGCATCCATTGCTCCAAGCTCGCAGACAGCACCACCGGAACGTTTGGGCTAGGCTGCCACGCACGAGACGTATCAAATCGTATAGCTCAGGACCAAGGAATAAATTAGCCACCATGTCCCGCCCAGAAGACATTCTGTAGGCCCTCCAGCCCCCACGTCGTCAAGCTGAATTGCCGCTGATACCACATAGCCCCCCGATCTCTTCTACAATGACACCGAGTCGCGAAAGTATACGACCTCTTCGCGCATCCAGCGCATCCAAAACGACATGACCCATCGCGCGCTGTCCCTCCTCGACCTGACCTCTCCTTCCCTCATCCTCGACGTAGGCTGCGGTTCTGGTCTCTCCGGCGAGATCCTCTCCCAGACCGCCGAAGAAGGGACACCCGGTGGCCCACACGTTTGGATTGGCTTCGACATCTCATCCTCCATGTTAGGCGTGGCACTAGAGCGCGACACCGAAGGCGACCTGTTTCTCGCAGATGCTGGACAGGGCGTGCCCTTCCGCCCTGGTACCTTCGATGCTGCGATTTCTATCTCGGCAATTCAGTGGCTCTGCAATGCGGAAACCTCCACGGACTCGCCTCTCGGTCGCTTGTCTCGCTTCTTCGGCGGGCTGTACGCTAGCCTGCGCCGCGGCGGGAGAGCCGTGTGCCAGTTCTACCCCAAGAACGATGAGCAGAAAAGGATGGTGTCGCAAGCTGCTATCAAGGCTGGGTTTGGTGCCGGTCTGTTGGAGGACGATGAGGGCACTAAGAACGCCAAGACGTATCTCGTGCTGACTGTTGGCGGAGGTGAGTTGGATGGAGATATTAGTGGTGTGGTGCGAGGAATGGAGGGCGTGGACGTGATGGCACGACCGGGCGCGAAGAACAGCGCAAAGAGGGGGCAGGATGTCAAGGGGAGCAGGGCGTGGATCATGAAGAAGAAGGAGCAGATGGAGCGCAAGGGAAAGGTGGTCAAGTCAAGCTCTAAGTATACGGGACGAAAGCGGAGGGTGCAGTTTTAAGCCTGCAACTACTGGTGCTGGGACAGAGAGGGAGAGGGAGATGGAGAGACGAGGGAGATGATACCACGATTGACGAGTCAAACCACTTGCATAGCGAACGGCGTTTTTCTGGAGGGTATAGATGGAATCGATTCATGCAGGCTAGCCATATATAAAAGTACAGCTCTATTCACAACCAGCTGACCCGCCCTACTGTACAAGCCGCCGATAACTAAGCAAATCATCAAGAAGCTAATAGCGAGTCACGTGTGGGTAGGGTATCCGGTACTCCGTTCAAACGCTCTCCATGGTGTTCAGGATGGCCCTGGTGAATTCCTGGGTGGTGGCGTTGCCGCCCATGTCACGGGTGCGTGTCTTGCCCTCCTCGATGACCCTGTAGACGGACTGGGAGATGCGGTTGGCGTGGTCATCGAGACCGAGGTGTCGCAGAAGCATGGCAGCAGAGAGGATCAAAGCGCTGGGGTTGGCCTGGTCCTTGCCCTTGATGTCGAGACCGACGTGACGGCATCCGGGCTCGAAGACGGCGACGTTGCGGCCCATGTTGCAGCCAGGGACGATACCAGGGCCACCGACGAGACCAGCGCCGATGTTGGAGAGAATACCTCCGTACAAGTTGGGCATGACGAGGACGTCGAACTGCTGGGGTCGCGAGACGCACTGCATGGAGGCGTTGTCGACGATCATGTCGTTGTACTCGATGGTGGGGAAGTCCTCGGCGACCTTCTTGCAGGTGTTGCGGAAGAGACCGTCGGCGAGCTTCATGATGTTGGCCTTGTGGATGCAGGTGACCTTCTTGCGGTTGTTGGCGAGGGAGAAGGCAAAGGCGAACTTGGCGATGCGCTCCGACTTGGCACGGGTGATGATCTTGAGCGACTCGACGACGCCGTCGACCGACTGGTGCTCCAGGCCAGAGTATTCACCCTCGGTGTTCTCACGGATGATGCACAGGTCGACGTCCTTGTGGCGGGTGTCGTAGCCGGGGATGTTCTTGATCAAGACGATGGAGGCGTAGATGTCGAGCTCCTGGCGGAGGGCGACGTTGAAAGACTGGTGGCCGGAGCGCTCGATGGGGGTGTGGAGGATACCCTTGAGACCCAGCTTGTTGCGCTTGAGCGAGGCAATGGCCTCGCGGAAGAGCTCCTCGGAGTGCTTGTTGCCAGTCTCGATACCGGACACGTTGACCTGCTCCCACTCGATGGGCACGTTGTCGGCCTTGAAGATCTGCTTGACCGACTCGGACACTTCGGCACCAATGCCGTCACCTGCGGGCTGTTCAATATGGATGGCATCGGGGAGGGTGGGTGCTTATCGCAATGGCTGCATACCAGGGATCAGGGTGACGGTGTACTTGCCGCCGAACTTGGTGGGCTTGAAGATGTCGCTGTTGACAGTGGCCATGGCTGGACATGGGTTAGCACGGCCATGCTGCGTTGGGGATTGTGGGGATGCGCATACTGCGGGTGGCCATGGACGGGCCAGCAATGCATCGCGAGGCAGGACGCGCGCCCCGCAGGAGCGTCTGGGCTGCGAGTTAGCTGTGGTGCTCATCGATGGCGCCAATGGGGCAGGCAAGGGCGTGGCCGTACCTGCGCCGTCTTCTGGGAGGATCGTGATAGCATCGTGGCGGTGGGAGTGCAGTCTTCGCGCGGCCGTGAGGGATTGGAGGTCAAGGCAAGCTGGAGCTATCCGGCGAAAAAGCAAGCCCGTCACTTGGCGCTATGACAACACAGGCCAACCTGGGATTTGGCCGCGGCAATGCAGTCGAAAATTTCAAGCCCTTTCCGGAACGCCGCCATGTGCGCCTGTGGACGCAGTGCGTGTGTGCGCCTCTTGCGCTGGTTTGCGCCCATGGCCACAGCGCATGCGCCTTTCTCGTCCACCCTCAATTCACACCTGTGAGAAAAACCCTTCGCGCCTTCCCGCCGTGTCTCCTGCCTGTAGTCCGCTCCGCTGGCCAATCGCATGTGAAAGTGGGACCCATTCTCCTCCACCTGCTTGCCTTCCTATTCTGTCGCAAATGCTTCGAGCCAAGTCCCCATTGCACCACAACACCAAAAGACATCTGGATACATGTGTATTTGCACTCCGTCCATCTCGACCCGAACGAGTAGTCTAGCCTACCTTGACTACCGTCTGAGGCTGCAATGGATCGGCAGTTGAGCTAGCCGTGGGGCAGGGCGGGAGAGCTCCGCAACTCTATCCTCCACCCATTGGCTAACCCAACAAACAAACACGCGACAATCGTCATTGTTCCTTACCTTCTCTTCCTTTTTTTCTTATAAGCTGCTGCTACCACGCACTCCGCACCGTTTCCACGACACGTCCACTGACCGCCTTGATTGAGCATGGAGGAGCCCGACATCGACATCGGATGGGTAGGCCTGGGCAACGCCGGCTATCCCATGGCCGCATGTCTTGCAAAAAAGGGCCACAGGTTACTAGTCCGCGATGCAGACCCGGCGCGGGGTATCGACTTCGTCGAAGAGTACCCAAAGTGCAGAGTTGCCACCTCGGACCCAGACAGCTTTCAGCATTGCGACCTTGTCTTCACCATGCTACCGGATGGCAAAGTAGTCTATGAAGTGCTGTTGGGCCGGCATGGGATCGCTCCACATCTCAAGCCAGGCTCCGTGGTCATAGACACCAGCTCGTCCTCCCCGTTCGACACGCGCGCTCTGGGGCTAGAGCTGAGCAGGCTGCGGGTAGATCTTGTCGATTCGCCTATAACCCAAGAGCAACTACATGGCATCGATCGAGGAGCCGCAACACTGATGGTTGGCACCGACTCTGCTGAAGCACTGGAGAAAGTTATGCCGATTTTGAAGGACATGAGCACCCATGTCTTTTCCATGGGTGGCCTTGGGTCTGGCCATACGATGAAGACGCTGAATAACTACGTCTCTGTAGGAAGCATAATTGCTTTAAACGATGCACTGGTAGGTTGTTTTTGCAAGCAGAATAGTGACGTGTGGCTCTCGAACAGTCACCTACCCCGCCTTGCGCCACTTGATTCCATACAATGCATAAGCGCATCCATGTTCAAATCGTAGTGTCTTTTCGCTTCCTGGGTCAAGACTTAACCTCTCTAAACCTGGTACAAACGATGCGGACATGGCACATGTGGTTTCGTACACTAACGAATATGTTGAGATTGGCATCTACATATTACTGACCTTAGTTTTGACCGTTGCTGACTACCATCCAGGTTACTGGTCAAAAGCTTGGCCTCGATCCGCAGACCATGATCGATGTGATGAATCTCGGTACAGGTGTCAATTTCTCCACCATGCACTCCCAGAGGAGCCTCAAATCCAATGACACCGGCTATCAACTTGAGCTTCTTGTCAAGGATGTGAAAATTGCAAAAGATGTCATCGAAAAGTCTGGGTTTCATACCGAGCTACCAGCATTGGCTGAGAAATATCTCGAGGATTCGCTGAAGGTGGTTGAAAAGGGGGCAGACCATACTGAAAGTCTGAAAAGCTGGGAACAAAGGGCAGGGGTAGAGATCAAAAAAACAGCCGATGAAACCATTGAGAAGTGATTCGCGAATGAATCTCTGTAAACCAAAATAAAAATCATGCTTGTGTATCAACTCTTCCTTAGATCATTTTAGTGGGGCAGTAGTAATCATTGCCTTGTCGCGAAGAAATTATATTACTTTTGTTTTTGGGCGAACGGAAGCACCATGTCTTGCTTCATCACTCCTTTCTCTCACTTCACACTAGGTAAGAATTCTGGTAGCGACGCTACTGCCTCCCCTGGATATAAATACATACTCCAGCATGTCTCGTTCCTCTCTCTACTCACCCCACCTCTTCCGGATTCAACAGAGGCAAATACTATCCACAGACCATCAGCCCCTTCTCGATTACATACACGTTCTCCCCAGTATCGGTAATTTACCAAGCCACCTCATACTGCACTCAACCTTTGACTGTATCTGGCGTCTAGGTAGGTTCGGAATGAAAGTGTCAGAGAAGGACAGCGATCGCCGTGCCGAGGTTCATGTGCACGTACAGGGGGAGCATGTTGAGGAGCTGGCGGAACATGGCCAGTATGTTGATACTTCGGATGGAGCCTTGTGCTGCTACATTGCAGTCAGCGAAGGTGACATTATCAAGATGACAGGGAAGTTCCAAGGCACAGTAAGTGCTTCACCAATACAATATGTTCTTTCGTTACTCTAATGTCATTAGACTCTCCAAATTGCTCATGATCTTCTGGTCGATGGTGTTTTGCGCAAGTCATACAATACGACCAGTAAGGCTGTAAAGAAACATAAGGGAGTCAAGTTGGATATAGAGAAGGCACTCTTTCAGACCGACGGCGACGGCGACGGCGAAACAAACATAATAGACACACAAATGAAGGTGGCCCCAGTATCTGGCTTCAACTTTTCCCAAGGCGACGAACCGGAGAATATCGGAACCATTGAGCTTCGCCTCTACATTCTGCGCTCCTTCGGCGTTGAGCATTCACTCGACTCCAACGTCAAAACCTATATCACGGAAGATAACAGCGAGGATGATGCGGACGAAGAGGCCAACGGGGATGACCCAGCGATCGAGAAGGTTGAAGAAAAGCACCAGAAAGATGCCAAATTCAGGAGCATCACTCCAGACTTCGTAATTGAGTTCGAGAAGAATTGTCAGGAGATTGACCGCAAGATGGCCAGGAACTGGAAAAAGAAGATGACAGCGAAGCGGCCGGGTGAACAGCCGTGGGCTATTTTCCGCTTCCACTATCGATCCAAGGGTATGTGGCACTGTGAACTGTCTACTCCGCGTGATGGGCTAATGATCCTGTAGACGCCATCGACGAGCCAAAATTCGAGCTCAAGCTCACGCATAATCCGAAGACCAAGGGCAAAGGCGAAGAGTATCACATCCTTGAGCTCGACCCCGTTCCCGCCTTGTCAATCGGCGCAAAGCCAATCAAAGGCGAAGACAGTCAATCTACTCGCGCATCCTCAAATTCCCCTGTCCCATCTCGAAGTCCTTTGTCACAGCGTACCTCCAGCCCACTTGCCAAGCGCCTCTCAGGTATCGAATATACATCATCCGAGGCACACGTCGCCGAGGATTTGATCAAGACGTCTGATTTTCAGGATTCCGCCAAATCTAGCCCGACCGATGCAAAAGATGCTGCGCCCACGCTCAAGCGTACTGCCTCCCCTCCAAGCAAGGCTGCTTCCCCGGAAACAAAGCGCCCACGCCCATGCAGAAGCACACCTACTACTACTCCTCCACCCAACGTCGCTTCTCCGGAACGCAAGCTCCCACGTACAAGCTCACTCGTCGAAACTCAGCGACAGCTCGAGTCAATGAGGTCGCGTCGCACAGCGATTGCAAAGAAGCGTAGCGAGCTTGACAGTCAGTTGGAGTATTATAGCGCTCAGATGCGGGAGGAGGAAGAGCGCCTGCAGAAGGAATTGGATGAGGAGACACGTGCGTACAAGGAGGAGCTGCAGTCGCTTGAGGAGAGAGCCACTTTGCTTGAGTATTTCAAGTGTAAGGAGGAGGGCGAGTAGGGCTTCTGTATAAATCGATACTCTGGTGGCACAGGCTGCTGATCGTTGATCCTGGATGATGACTCAATTGGAGCTTCAGGGGTTTGTAACAGGTTTGGGTATCGGGTTGGGCGTTGGGGTTCTTTTGGTAAATGATGAAAGGGCTGAGAACCGATGCTTTAGTGGCGGGTGCTTCTTGCACCGGCTACTTTGCACTGGTACTGGCTTGATTTTTTTGGCGTTGGGCTGGAACTGGATTGGATTGAATGGCGAGCTCATCTTAGTGAAAAAAACAATTTCGTTAACGGAACAAAGTAGGGTTGCTTCGAATTTGCATGCAACTTGTGTTAAAGAGACGATACTAGATTCTGAGGGTATCAATCTGCAAACTAGGAATGTCATCTAACCAAATCAATCCCCACATCGAGCATAGGGAAACATCTCATGTAAGACAAGCTAAGGTGCTCAGTAATTGAACATTCAATTCCCATGCAGCGATCAGTTCCTAGAAATCCGCATGTTCGCCTTGATCCGCTCCAAAAGCTCTGCTGTCGTGGCTAAAGGCGAGGGGTGGAGGTTACGCTAAAGCAAAGAAGATCAGAATAATTCAAAAGCAAGGTAAACATCGACCGTCCAAAAGGATAGAGCGAAGGAGAGAGCGAAGGAGAGAAAGATAAAACGTACCTTCTTGAGCCACGTAACACACTCATCGTGGGTCCATGTCTCCGGATCTGCATCCATGTAAGGAAGTGTTTGATTTTTTTTTCCGTGATCATCGAGCTTGGAAGAACAGATTGTGATACCCAATCGATTTCGTGTAGCTTGATTTACCACCCAGTGATAATGCACTCAAATGACCATCACTACGGTCTTGGTGGCGCAATGACGCGTGATGGCAGTAGAATGCCAAAAAGTGGGAAGCAGACTACGACCAGGAGTAAAAGAAGAAGCATGTTGGTCGTACCTCCTTTTGGATCTTGGCCTGGGAATAGGTCTGCGCCCCAGATACTCCAAGCGGCAACACCAGTCACGATAGCCGCAAAGGCGAAAAAGGGAGCCTGGTACGCAATCAGTATGGTATCCGAATAAGAGTTTTCGAAAAGATGCTGCTATTCCACTCTTCTAGGGGGTAAATGAGCGTAGAATTGTGTGTATAGATCTAGATAAAGAACAAGGTATACTCACGCGTTGGTTTGTTGCTCGGTCAAGTGGCGTAGGCATGGTGCTAGTTTGGCGCGAATATAGGTGAGCAATGGAGAGTTGCTTGCGATCGGAGACGGGAATAAGATGTCAACCAGAACAGTATTAATATGTGTTCAAATTGCGATGAAAGTTTACAGGCAGCAATGTTAGGTAGAGGCAAGTTGTCTGGATCAAGCTTGCGATGTTGCGCCACAAGTCGTCGTCACGCTTGAGGCTACACCTTCCCCAATCAGGTATGAACTCTTTGCGCCCCTTAGTGGCTCGTGCTTCACAAGCGAATTTCCACCTCCACAACATTTTGGCGCTCACGTACCAAGACGAACGACCAGATCACCGACCTTGATCCACCACAACCGCCAAAATGCCGTCCGAAGTCTCCGATATCAAGCAGTTCATCGAGATCTGCCGCCGCAAGGATGCTAAGTGTACGTCTATCATGTCCACCGGCGGGCAATTCCAGCGCATGCACCACCCGTCATGCGAATGCACGAGGCAAAGGCGATGGTGGGAATTGAGGACGGACTGGAGGGAGGAACTCAGTGGATAAATGCTTACAATGTTGCAGCTGCGCGCATAAAGAAGAACACCAAGGCCGGCAACATCAAGTTCAAGGTCCGATGCGAGCGCTTCATCTACACCCTGGTCCTCAAGGACACCGACAAGGCTGAGAAGCTCAAGCAGAGCCTTCCCCCGGGTACGCCATTCCGCAATTGCAGCAGCGCCTCACCCGACTAACAGAACCATGCAGGTCTCACCATCTCCGACGTTGGCAAGAAGAACCCCAAGGGCAAGCGATCGATTTAAATGAAGCATATCAGCGCGGCAACGGCACAGTGAATCAAGGGGAAGGATCGAAGAGAGGGTCGAGACGCGAAGATCACACGAAGCATGATGGAACTGGCGGGCGGCGTCTCTTCGGTTGACATACTTCAATGGCACATGCATACCAGGACCCTTCAATATTGGGACTAGGGAATGAAAAACGTCAAAACTTCACTTGTGGTTCAATCATGTGTGCTCGTTGGGGTGTATTGCCAAACAGAATATCTTTGGGCTAACAGTGTACGGATGCAAGCCTGCGCTTCAGCCCACAGCATGTGTACCCAGCTTCTCCAGTAGAAGCCCGGAATCTGCACTCTTGCCAGTACTTCCACTTTCGCCCTGCCGCACATTGAACTTGAACTGATCCTTTCGGTCCAAATATACCACCTTGTCACTTAGCCCCGCTTCCAGCACCGCCTTCTTGAAATCGCTCAACGGGCTCATGAAAACATCATAATCGTCATAATGAATCGGGATGGTCACGTCCGGATTGATCAACTCCATCAACTGGACTCCCTGTTTCGCATCCATCGTCACCATCAACAATGGCATGCTCGGTCCCGGAATAGTCGTTCCACCGAGGTGGATGAGCATGAGATCAATGTTTTGGCCACGATACCGCTCTGGGATCTCTTTCAATTCGTCGACCATGAGAGTGTCGCCAGATATGTAGATGCGGTAGCCGTTCTCAAATTGGGAGTTGGAATCAGAATACCCGAGCTCAACCATCCAGCCGTTGGTTGGAGGCACAGCCTTGAGGATGTCGTTGGCAACGGCGAGGGGCCCAGGTGGAACATGTTTACCGGGCATGCCGGTAACCTTGATACCTGGCTTCTTGGAACCGGTGGCTCGTTCCGCACTGCAAATGTTAGTACGGTTAATCATGAAGGTTGCATTATTATAGGGTGAGGGTTTGGCGCGATTGCTTCACATACCTGTCTTTGACATCCACCCTCAGGCTTTCGAAGAAGTCTAGCGCATGCACACTCGTGAAGCTCTCTTCTCCCTTTGCAGTCAGGCAACTGTGCGCGTGTGGCGTGGTAATTATGGGCAAGTCTCTCTTCAACTTGTCCTCTACTAGCCTATCAAAGTGGTCTTCATGGTAGTGCGAAAGAAGAACGGCGTCAATTCGCGGCAATTCTTCGATATCGATAGCGGGATTGGTCTGTCTTGTCCCGGAAACTCCAGGACCGAGATGCACATGGTCGCCTGCGTGAAGGAAGTTGGGGTCTGTAAGGATGCGTATGCCTTCCCATTCGAGTAGCGTAGTTGCGGTGCCGATGAAATACAACGTGGCGTTCGTGTCTTCCTCTTTCGCATTCGACGGGTGTACCCTTGTTGTTTTTGCTTCTGGGAATGCCTTCGTTCCTACGTGATCCTTGGTCGGAAAGCCTGAGGTGGCCGGGTCGATGGTGATTTGCTTCATGGCTGTAATGCTTTTACCACGCTGCTGGGTCTTGCTTGTGAGATGGCGTCTAGCGTCGTTGGACTTCTTTTCTCTTTTGATCTATTGCAGCAGTGGTACAGCGGGATGCACGAACACATGGAATAGAGCATAAAATACAGTTCATCGGGCGCGCAGAAATTCATGACGACACAGCGAGGTAATGGTGTAGAGGATGGTGATTGGCTGGAACGTAGGGATGTCGATCGTTGAACAGCAACGCTGCCCAGGTGGTATGTTCATATTATACACGGTAGGCATGGAAGGCAAGATAGGAGTCGAAATGTCACTTTCCTTGTGCATGTATTAATTCAAGCTCCCTCAGTAGCAGTTTCCACATAACAAGATGAGTCAAGCGTGGATGTGAATCTTCAGCGTGCTTCACCATCTAATTGAAAGACGGAATCTAGCCATTGACCAAGAAGTTCGAAGGCATTTTTTTACAGAAATATGGTCGCGATGATTGTGGTAGACGATTCTGATAGGATGCCCTCACTATACATGACTTGGCAGGGTGTCATCAAATCTGGGGAACTATGGCGGGCGGAAGCCACAGCATCACTCGCGTAGAGCTGATCCCTGTCACCACGTACCCAATGGGAACAACCCGAGGCCGCGTTTCCGAAGAGGAGACAGCTGTCCATGCGCTTCTCACTCTGATTCCATTTACTTTCTTACCGTGGTGGGAGCAATTACATGTTCCAGCCGCAATCCGTTTCACTTGTTTTCAAATCGGCGCGCGTTTCCACGGACGGGCCGAGCCGTTCAGCGCCGTCTTGAATGTACTCGCGCGACCCCTTCAACCTCCGCAAAGCACCCCCTCGGCCCTCGCATACCTCAAGAACGCCGCATCGAACGCCCAGAAAGCCACCGAAAAGGCTGCCGAAGCGGTAACCGAGACCGTGCAAGCCGCCACAGAAAGGGTCAAGGACGCAGACATGTCCTTCAAGCTGCCTCAGGCCATCCCAAACTTTGACAGCGCCCAACGCAAGTTCGAGGATCATGTTTGGAACAAATTCAACGGGGATGAGAAGGGACTGCCTATGTATAAAGACAAACCGACCAGCTATGGGATGAAGAGGAGTGGTGGGAGATGGGGAAAGAAGAGGATCGCAGTAGTCGCATTGATAATATTTGGAGCGTTGTATTGGCTGGGATGGTCGGGTGGCGGGGAAGCAGGAGAAAGCGGAGAGAGTGAGAAGAAGGGCAGTTGGATACCTGGGACACAAACTGGGAAGAAGGGGGTGGATTGGAATACGAGAAGGGAGAGTGTGAGGGACGCATTCTTACTGAGTTGGAAAGGCTACGAGGAGCATGGATGGGGTAAGTTCCGCACGTTCTGTGGGCGCGCGTCCCGGGCGTCTACAGACAGCGAGACTGACATTTCTAGGATATGACGAGTACCACCCAGTTTCAAGGACGGGACGCCACATGGCACAACCGAACGGTATGGGTTGGATAATCGTGGATGCTTTGGACACGCTCATGGTCATGAATCTTACAAAAGAGCTCAAGCATGCCCGAGAGTGGGTATCAACCACGCTGAATTACGAAAAAGATCAGGATGTGAACGTATTTGAGACCACAATTCGCATGCTAGGAGGATTGCTGTCCGCGCACTACCTACAAGAAGCGCTTCCCGGGATGAAACCCGAGAGCGCAAACGAAGAAGATCTCTTCTTAGAGAAGGCTGCCGATCTTGCTGATAGACTTATGGGCGCTTTCGATTCACCCTCAGGCGTGCCGTGGGCAAGCGTGATCCTAAAGTCGGGAGAGGGCAAGCCGTCACATGCTGATGGCGGAGCTTCTTCGACCGCTGAAGCTACCACTCTTCAACTGGAGCTCAAGTACCTTGCTTTCTTGACTGGTGAACCACACTACTGGGAGAAAGCGGAAAAAGTCATGGAAGTCATCGACAACAACGGTGCCAAAGACGGCCTGGTGCCCATCTTTGTCTACGCTGATAAGGGTACTTTCCGCGGTGATGAGATCCGCCTCGGTAGCCGTGGAGATTCGTACTATGAGTACTTGATCAAGCAGTACCTCCAGACGCAAAAGCAGGAACCGGTTTACCTCGACATGTGGAATGAATCGCTTAATGGCGTCAAGAAGCATCTACTTGCATACTCAAGAGATGCCCACTTTACCGTCCTTGCAGAACGCCCAGCCGGATTAGACGGACACCTGCATCCCAAGATGGACCACCTTGTATGCTTCTACCCTGGCACCATTGCGCTCGGAGTCACGGGCGGTCTCACTGTTTCCGAAGCACGCAAGCTGCCCGGCTGGGGCAAAGCTCAAGAAGATGACCTCATCCTTGCACGCGAACTGATGAAGACGTGTATGGCGACGTACCGCGTTAATCCCACGGGTCTTGCAGGCGAGATTACGCACTTTGAGCTTGCCGACCCGCCAAGGATGTATCGACAAGAAGTCTTGCAGTCGAAAGGCAACCTTGAGACGAATGAGGAAGCAAGCTGGAAGAAGGATCTGATCGTCAAACCCGCTGACTCGCATAACCTACAACGGCCCGAGACTGTGGAATCGTTATTTTATATGTGGCGTATCACGGGAGATGATATTTACCGTGAGTGGGGCTGGGAGATGTTTGAGAATTTCGTCAAGCACACAATTGTTGAGAACGGCGGAGGCTTCACTTCCGTCAGTGACGTCCGCTCTATCCCTCCACCAAGCCGCGACAACATGGAGAGCTTCTGGCTGGTAAGTTTGTGCTAGACTTTTCCCTATACCCCATACTACATCATGCTTCTGAAACTGACTATTCTTGAAGGCGGAAACACTCAAATACTTTTACCTCCTGTTCAGTCCCAACGACCTTCTCCCACTCGACCAAATCGTATTGAATACCGAAGCGCATCCATTCCCAAGGTTTGACGCGAGCAAGAAGCGGTTCAAGACTGGATGGAAGAGAATACCAAGGAACGAGAAGGGTGAACTGGTAAGGTCGTAGAAAGCATCTGTCTGTGTTGGGTTTCAATCTGTCCGTGTATGATTCCCCTGTATTCTACGGATTTGGATAGACAAATATCGCATGTGAAAAACTTGAATGCTAGCGTATATTCCGCATTGGTAAAGGGCGATAAACCAAGATTGAGGATGGTAGCTATTTTCCAATCAACCGGATCTCCTGTGAAAGAATCTTGACGAGTTCCGAATTCTCCTTTCATCTCGATTGCTCGCAATACGCTCATCCTTGGCCTAAATCCGATCTTACCTCCGCTGGACACTCTTTGCCACTTCGGTCTGCGCTCCTGTTCCTGCTATTCGCCAAATCGCATGTACGACAGCGAGTTAGTCTATTACTCACATAGGAAAGGCGTCTGCATTTGTAGCCTTACACATATTTGAGGCAGCTGTGGTTACGACGATAGGTTAGTACATTTCTTAAAAAGACCTATTCTTCATACTCGATAAAAAGAGGAGTAGGGTTGCCGAATCTCCAGGCCCAGAATCGACCCAGTCTCTGCAGTCTGTCCGCTGATTATCCCCGGTACATCCGCTTGGTGAGCTTTAAGTGATGTGAGACGATTGCATGATATAAAGCATCTGGATAGACGCAGTGCACACCACAAAACGTTCGCTCCCAGTCAGCTTTAGAGCTATTGCATATAACAGCTCAGAGATCCATATCTTCTGTCCCTCTTATATTCCCATATTTCAAACCTATATATATCTCTATACTATTACCATGTCTAAAGTCATATTCATCACCGGTGGTTCCGGCTACATCGGCTCCGTAATCATCGAATATGCCATCGAGCAAGGCTACACCGTCAACGCCCTTTCCCGCTCCGAGTCCAGCGACACCAAGCTCTCCACCCTTGGGGCCAACCCCGTCCGCGGCGACATCAAATCCCTCGATGTGCTCACTCGCGAGGCCTCGAAAGCAGATATTGTAATCAACATGGCCGACGCTATCGCGAGCAACTACTCCATCTCCCAAGATGAGCGCTGGGCCACAAACTTTGCTGCCAACGACGCTCTTGCCGAAGGGGTCAAAGGCACTTCTAAGCCTTTACTGATTACCAGCGGTGCCTTGGCTGCGCAGCCTCATCCGGATGACGAGGAGACGGACGAGTCTTCGCCCGGATGGCCAGAGGGACATATCTATGCGAGAGGTTTTGAATCAAATAGGCAGAGATATCTTGACCAGGGGATTCATGTCTGCTACGTCCGTCTCGCGCCGTACGTCTACGGTCGAGCTGGCAGTGGTGTGCGGCTGTTCATGGACATGTGGGGTCCACGCGGAGCAGGTGTATCCGTTGACCCTGGCACGGCATTGACAACAAGTGTACATGTGGAGGATGCAGCTCGACTTTACCTCCTGATTGGAGAGAAGGGGAGAGCCGGAGAGTCATACAATGCTACATCTGAGACGGACATTCCGCAAAAGTCTATATGTGAGACAATCTGTAAGAATCTTGGGATTCCATGCAAGGAGCTGGAATTGGAGGATGCGAAGGCGAAGCTTGGAGATTTTCTGGCGATTTTCTTAACGGCGAAGTGTCGGGCGAGCAGCAAAAAGGCTAGAGAGGAGCTTGGGTGGAAGGTACAAGCTGAGAAGGGGATCCTCGAAGACATTGCAAGTGGGTCGTATGTTGGGGTTGTGAAGGAGGTGAAGAAAGATTCTTGAATGATGTATGTGTGTGTATGCATTAATAAGAAAATTCTGTGAAGAGTGTCAAAATCTGTATCGTACACAGTTTACCACCGTATAAACAGGTTCAGACTATGGTCATGTTGTACGTATGTGCATATATGCTATCGTCGCCATAGCTCTTTCCCACCACCTCTAATCACAGGGAAAGAAGAGTCTTTAAAAACACATGCATAGCAACAAACAGCAAAAAGAGAGTGCTGTATTGTTAGAACCCGACATCAGCAAAAATGAGGTCGTGCCCGGAATCGAACCGGGGTTGCCGGAATGCTTCTGATGGTGATCAGAATCCGGAGTGATAACCGCTACACTACACAACCTATATTGAAGGTTGGGGCACGATTCACCTGAATGGTGAATTGATGGAAGTGAGGGCAAATTATCAATATATATACACATTGTATATGAGGTCGATAGAAGAGAGTTTGAGACCCACAAAATAATGCATCAGAAAGTGTGACTTTGGTGGGGCGTGATATTTTGTTCGCGCCTGTGCGAAGCGCCGGTGTACAGGGTTGGGGCTGGTTCGCTAAATGTGCATACATGCTATTCTACGATGACCTCGGAACAACTACTAACTTTAGAGTTAGTGATAGCAAAACCTCGGTCATGGTACATATGCCATCGACCTTTGGAACTGTTGATGTAGGAAGACAAGACCGGCATGAAAACAGCATTGTCGCAAAACATTCACATGAGTGGCATACATCTACACTTTTTTATGCCTGCAACATACATGGATAAAGACCTGATCAAAACGGATTTTTGATCATCAACCAAGGCAACAGACAAATAAGAGCTGCAACTTTTTGGGTAATTGTTCAACGGGTGAATTTCTGCTTGCACACCCAGACATGATGTCTGGACAATTTGCCATGGTGAGAAGTCCTCGTCCTAATCTTCACTGCCCGCCTCCATCAGTCCCGTTTTGAGCCATGTACGCCAAATGTGACAAAACCGCCAGATTTTCCCAACGCCGCCCAATGCATTATGAAGAAGTCTTGCCCATCATCTCATCCTCACGACATCCAACTCACTGGCCATTCTTCCTGGCATTGCGCTCGTTCGCGCGCTGCTTCCTCTCGTTCCTCCTGATCTTCTCCTTCCTCTCAGCACGGCCCTCGGCCCTGGCGTCGTGGGCCTCGCCAGTCTCCTTCTCCTTCTTCTCGTCGACCTCAACAAGCCACTCGTTCTCGCCCTCCTTGTTCTTGCCTTTGTAGCCCCATCGCGGAACCCACTCGCCGCTCGCCTCGTCATAAACCAGCTTGGTCTTGTCCTTGTTCTTGGTGATGCCCTTCTTCTTAGCAAAGAGCTCCCACTTGGTGGGGGGCTTCTCGGCGGGGATAGGCTTCTCGCGAGGAAGCGGGGTGGTCGCGGGAGGGAGGACAAGGTGCACGCCCTCGGCAGAAGACTTGATTTCGCAGGTGGTGAGAAGCTGGTTGATCAGAGCCTGGGCAGCGTCGCGGGCGTTGGCGGCGAGGGCATCTTCGTCGGCATCACGGGCTACCGGATTGGGGTCGTTGGCGAGCAGGTTTCCGAGGTCGAAGTTGTAGGGTGTGGGCTTGTCGACGGTCACTGGTCTGGGACAGTGTCAGTGTGGAGAAGGGTGTCAGTAAGGGCTACGGCACGCACCTCCTGGAGGCGAGGGTGGAGTCGCCCAGCGAAATGCCGCCGTCCATCTCGGTGTCGGACATGGCGAATGTTGGTATGTTCAGCTTTGCGGTGGTGGGAGCACGCGGGCTGGCGCCCAGAGGGCATCGCAATAATTTTTGGCGGAGCAAGCAGGCTAGCCACATCGGGGAGACCTCCGAGCTTTCACAATTCGGAGCCAGCAACCTTCACCAACACCATCCAGCTCGCCATTGTAGAGGCTACGCGCCTCCTGCTCCACCATGTCTCGGTCCCTCTGCGCGCGGGGCTTCTCGCAGCTGTCGCTCGACGCGACAGCCCGCTCCTCGATGGCCTCACGGAGCCTCGTCCACCCCCAGATGGCGCACTTTTCCACGTCGGCCGCGCGCTACGGCAACCCGAATATGAAGAAGAAGAACATGACGGCAGCCCCGAAGAGGGGCACCCGCACGCTCAACGTCAAGAAGGGCAGGAGCGCCGCACAGGACTCGGGGAAGCGCCCCGCCGTGGGCGAGCGGAAGGCGGTGCGGAAGCGCATCGTCCTGACCAACGACAACGCCCTCGAGGTCGCATCGCTCAAGGACCTGACCAAGGCCGACGCCCTCAGCGAGGAGAACCGTGGAAAGGTTATGGGCATTCCCGAGGCCACCGTGGATGCGCTGCGAGCATTGGAGGCATTCAAGACTACACAGGGATGGAGCTTGTTCCGGCGACCAGCGACCTTGATGCGTAACGAGACAATTGAACTCGCAAAGATCATGAAGGAGGCTGAGACCCAGAAGAAGACGGTGCGGAGAGTCTTGAGCGGCGAGAGACTGAGCGGAAAGAGCACCCTGCTCCTCCAGGGCCTGACCATGGCCCTCCTGAGGGACTGGGTCGTCATCAACTTGCCTGAGGGTATGCGGCCTTCCTCCACTGTTCTGCGCCCACAACTGACATTGCACAGCACAAGATCTCGTCAATGCCCACACCGAATACGCCCCGATCCCAGACTCGAAGCCCACCCAATACTACCAAGAAACCTACACCGCGAAGCTCCTCGCTCAGATCCTCAAAGTGAACAACACAGAGAGCAACCCCGTTCTCACAAACACCAAGGTCACTGGCCAGCACACCCTTCCCGCGCCGCTGCCCGCAGACGCTTCGCTCGCACAGCTTATCGGCCTCGGCATAGCTGATCCCGAAGCTTCATGGCCCGTCTTTGAGGCCCTATGGAAAGAACTCACCCAGCCTGGCCGCCCACCCATCATGCTCGCGGTCGACGGTACAAGCCACATGATGAAGGAATCGGACTACCTCAACGCCGAGGTGAAGCCCATCCACTCCTTCGACTTGACCATGGTCCAGCACTTCATCCAGCATCTCTCCGGAGCCAAATCCCTTCCCAACGGTGGCGTCATTCTTGCGGCTACATCGCAATCGAACGCACCCACCACTCATGCACTCGATTTCTCCGTCCAGGTCGCCGAGGCCAGGCAGAAGGACCCAAACAACATTCCTCGCTGGAACCCTTACAAGAACATCGATCCTCGCGTTATGGAGGCTCTCAAAGACCTACACAGCCCCACCGCAAAGAAAACCCCTGATGCGGTGCAGCCCATGGATGTCATCAAGGTTGGCGGCCTGAGTAAAGATGAAGCACGATCCATCATGGAGTACTATGCCGAAAGTGGCATGCTGCGCGCTAGGGTTGACGATGGCTTCGTGACCGAAAAGTGGAGTTTAGCAGGCATGGGCAACATTGGTGAGCTTGAAAAAGCAAGTGTACGAATGAGGATATGAGAAGTTTTGTACGATTTGGGCATGTGCAAAGAGGAATGCACGCTGTACAACACTTGATTATATAGAACTGTATAAACATCATTTTGTTCGAGCCTCATTTATCGACAGACGAATGCATGCAGGGGTGATGTTGTTTACATATTTGTAGCCGTGGTTGTAATGCGGAAGTTGCGGATCTACGGAGGGTTTTCCGCTCGGTTACTCCAATTACTAGTAGGCTTAGTATGCCGGACACAAGCATCATACATACATACTGAACGTACTTACACAAATCTATTCACGATCATTTTGCTTGACCCTCTTCTATTGGAATTGACTATTATTCTCTACTATAGTGTGATTGATTCGTTTACGCTGAAATCACAACAAGTTCTGAAGACCCAACTTTTGAAGAACATAAGTGTATAAAACGTCATGGAAGCCATAAAACGACTGAAAACGGACTACCCGTGGATTCAAACACCACTGGTAGTCGGCGCACCTATGCGCCTGATAGCACTAGCGGATATGGCTGTTGAAATATCCAAAGCAGGTACGACATGCCTCTCGAGCACTCTATCCCGCTTGTTATGTATTGACCCACATACTTACTGAATGTTTCCTGCGCTATCTGTTATTCGCTATCATCTCTAACCTCCTTACAGGCGGCATCGGCTTCATAGGTTCCGGGACAGACACATCTACTCTATCCCACGACCTCAAAGACGCCGCCCAGCTTCTCAAAGACGCTGATCTCAAAACACGCAACGGATGCTTGCCCATCGGCGTCGGCTTCATCAACTGGGGCGCAGATCGTGAAACCGCTATTCCCATCATTGCACAATACCGCCCAGCAGCAGTGTGGTTTTTTGCGCCGTCCAGTCTCGAGTCCCTTCATATCTGGGAGTCTCAGGTCCGCGAGGTGTCCCCGCACACAAAGATATGGGTACAGGTTGGTAGTGTGAAAGAGACTACCCAGGTGGTGGCCAATGTGAAACCCGACGTACTGGTTGTCCAAGGCACAGATGCAGGGGGTCATGGACTCGTCCAGGGAGCGGGGCTCATCAGTCTTTTGCCGGAGGTACACGATGCGATCCACGACATGGGCCAAGAAACAAGTTTCAAATCTGAATCATTGTCCATACCGATGCTTGTCGCAGCCGGTGGTATCGTAGAAGGGCGCGGTGCAGCAGCAGCATTCGCTCTAGGTGCTTCCGGTGTCGTGCTCGGGACGCGCCTACTCGCTAGTCCCGAAGCCAAGATATCCAAAGGGTATCAAGATGAGGTCTTGAGGGCTTCTGATGGCGGGCAGAGTACCGTTCGGACGAAAGTGTACGACAACTTGAGAGGGACGACGGGTTGGGCGAAAACACACAATGGGCGGGGTATCATCAATAGGAGCTATTTAGATGCAGTTGGTGGAATGAGCGAGGAAGAAAATAAAAGATTATACGAGAAGGAAATGGAAAAGGGGGATGAAGGGTGGGGGGTAGATGCGAGGATGACAACATATGCAGGGAGTGGTGTGGGCTTAATACGTGAAGTTAAGCCAGTAAGAGCCATTGTGATCGAGGTTAGAGAGAGAGCTAGAGCGGTGGTGGAGTGTTTGAACGGTTCCAAAGTATCTGCTAAGCTATAACCAGTGTTCCCTCCGGAAATGAAATACTTTCTCGTTCAATTTGTTTAGTCTGGTGGCCGTGGTTAGTCTCACAATCATGATCACATTAACAGGCAAATTAAACGAAAAGATACTTGAACAGAGAGAAATCAGTTAGAAGAGCTAGTTTCAACTATACTAAATATCAACTGAATGCTACATTCCTCCATACATCATTGATGATCATTATGTTAGAGCAGGTCGAAAATATCAAGTAATGAACCAAAGAACTCCACCATCTCCATGCTATCCATCGCTAAAAAATCAAAGCATACTGAAAGAACAATCATTAAGCGTGGTCGCCATCGTTAGGCCGTGTGTGTGGAAGAAGATATGGTGGTGTAAACAGGTATGAGGGATGGCTCATTTCCGAGACATCTTCTTTACTCGATGTTGATCTTGCGTGGTTCGGGAGCCTTCGCCTTCGGTACAACAATGGAGAGAATACCATTCTTCAGGCTCGCCTTTACTGCATCCTGGTCCACGCGCTGGGGGAAGCTAAAGCTCCGGTGGAATTCTCCAACAGAGCGCTCGCTGACCCAGAACTTCGACTTCGGCTCTTCGTTCTTCGTGACCTCTTGGTTCGCCTGCTTGGTCACCTGCTGCTCGCCCGCAGCACCTTCGTCTTCCACAGATGGCTGCTTGTCCTTTGCCGGTGCCTGCTCAACCTGCTTGGCTTCGGTTCCGGCTTCAATGGTGGCGGCTGTAGGGCGCTCACCCTCTTCTCTGACTGTCTCGTGGCGTCCGGAGACGGTAAGCGTGTTCTGATCAGTCCATTCGATGTTGATGTTCTTCTGGTCAACGCCGGGGAATTCACCGTGCAGCTCGTATGCATTCTCAACTTCCTTGACATCGAACTTGGGAGTGAAAGCTTTGATGGAGCGGAGTTGCTTCTCGAAATCCGGGCGGATGACACGGCGGTCATAGTCGTCCATGAGGCGGAAGATGGGAGCAAACTCCTGAGTGAAGCGCGGGAAGAGAGACATGTTTGAAGGAGAAGTGGTGAAGTTTCGCTTTGAAACTCGGTGTAGCTGGTTTGGAGCTCGGCGGATAGTGTTGCGCAGTGTTTGCATAGAAGGCCTTGATTGCAGTTGTTCTGTTTCTGATGATGATGATACTACCAGCGACGATGAGGGGGTTTAAATATTCGTGACGGCACCATAAGAAGAGTCATTGTGACGAAATTGAGTGAGTATAGAAATGTCCTGAGATTTCTGGTGTTTTCGGGGTGGTGTGATGGAAATGTGAGGATGTTCGGCGAAACTTCGGAAGGGTTCTAGAAGGGTCGAGAAGGTTTATTGTATATTGAAAGAGCACACCCGATGGGTAATATGGTGTCCGCCGAGAAACCGATGTAGTAGCTATGCTCAATGCTGATCGAATTTTGTTATGCTGAGCGAATATTGATTGTTCTTATTTCACGGGGGCTTTCAAGAAGGTAAGAGGTTCCAAGGTTGTAGAATGATCACGTGACCATTTGCCATACATGGATGATGGATCCATCCGTGGATCCATGGTTCCATGAATCCTTGGTTCCATGGCGTCTAAAACAACATGCTTCAATTGTTTTCAATGAAAACTATGCCAATCAGGCGTTTGGAAACACGATGTATCCGGTTTCACTCAAAGACCGGGATCAATTACACTTGATGATAATTGGGCTGTATAGAATGTCGTCCTTGGAGATTGCGTTTAGTATCAGAGCAGATGTTCTATATCCTGAAAGGCAGCGCTTGGCTGCAACTTCATTCCCACAACAAGTTTCTAGTTCGGTGAAATCTTCTTGAAGTTCTTACTGCTGCGGCGAATTATACATACATGCTCACTGTACTTCCCAAAAATCATAAGAAGTGACATGCTTCAACTCCTTTCATAAATTCATGATGCCTCAAAAGTGTCTTTGCCAATATGAGAATTCTACCTCTTTCCACCTTCTATTTCTTGTGTCCAAATTAGATCAGGGCTGCCCAATCTTTATGTAGCACACGGTAGCATCAAGGAGTGCTTGATATTCTCGTGCAGACAAATCTTTGTTTGCGTCTCACTGGGCACGAGCATTCTCGATCTTTGTCACCAAAATGTCGGTGGCTCCAGCCTCGGTAAGCTTGTCCATGACGATAGCGATTTGCTTGCGCTCGACCATGACCGAGACAGCAACCCAACTGTCTTCTTCCAGAGAGGTGACGGTCGGAGCTCGCTTGCCAGGTGTAATCTTGGAAGCGGTCTCCAGCTTGCTTCTTTCGACATTGTAGGTGCACAGAACGTATCGCTGGGCAGTGATGACACCCTTTATTCTTGCGGTGATGAGGTCGACAAGTTTCGCATCGGAGGGGTGTTTTGACTTGATCAAAACTGCGCTTGTGTCGATAACAGTAGAGATGGCGTGGAGGCCAGCAGCGCGCATGGTCTCTCCGGATTCGACCAGATCGACAATGCCATCGGCCACACCAAGTGCACAAGCAGCCTCGACACTGCCACCGACATACTTGATCTTCGTCTTCAACCTTGTGTTCTCGCCGTTAGCCTCGCCGTTAGCCTCTCCAGACTGCTGTGCCTCCAACTTCCTGAAGTATTGCTCGGTCAGACTGGTGAAGCTCGTGACGACGTTCTTTCCAATCAAGTCTTCAGGCTTCACCAGGTTACCTCTCTGGGGTACCTGAACTTGGAGTTTGCACCGGCCAAAGTCCAAATCCATGACTTCCACAACACCAGTGGTTGCGGTGGGCGGCTCGGCACACTCATGCTCTGCGACTTGGTCCTTCCCGGTTATGCCAAGATCGACCCTTCCCTCACCAACGAAGGTAGGGATGTCAGCAGCGGGCAGAAAGATGAGGGCGAGCGGGAGGTTCTTGACAAGGGCGATGTCGAGGCGCGAGTGACGGTGGAACTGGATGTCGGAACCGTGCAGCAGATCCAGACAAGCTTGGTTGAGGCGGCCCTCTGGGATCCGTCAGCACTCGGTTGGCCGTGCTCGGTGGTGCACGGGAAACATACTCTTGGGCACGGCGAACAATAGGCGATCGTTCAGACTATGGCCCAATATGTCAGTCATGAATGGCAGACTCCTGCTCCCCATGCGCTGGCGCAATGGCGGGCGCTCTTCGCCGCTGTCGGCGCTTGTAGGGTACGCAGAAGGCATGGTGGGCTGGTGAGTGATGTGGGACGTACGAACTGACGAACTCCATGGCTCTTATTCCTTCACTATGGGGTGCGTCTTCGGGCGCGAGCCGCGGCGTCAAGGTCTGCTAGCCTAAACTGCTGGTGATGGCGACTTGCGACGAGTGTCCACGTCCCGGGCTCTAATTGGACAGGTACAGGGGGCAGGCGTGCAGTGCGAGAGGACGTGGGACCGATATGCAGATTTGTCGTTTTGGTGTGTACTGGGATTTGGAGTCACGCAAATGACTCTGTACGGCCGGAGAGGGGTCGTTTCGGGGCAGCAAGGCCGGCGACGAATGAGCCACAGGGTCTAGATGGCACGCAGGATGCACCACACAGCGAGTCTCTGTTGCAGGATCACAATTGCACCACTGGGAAACGAGACTACCAAAAAGGCCGTGTTGGAGGGCTCCGGAATGCGGCGGCCACTCGCGTCAAAAAATCGACGACGCGCCAATCATGCGTCACCGCGCGCAGCGGGTGCAGCTGCCCCTCCAAAGGCCCCAGGGCTGCGCTAGCGCCACTCCCGGCCTAGCGCCCCCGGCACGTGAATTTCGCTTCCACTCGCACATCCATTTTGCTTCCTGGAGGCTCGCCGTCGCTAAAAAGTCACCTGCACGCTCAACACCACACCCGGACCCCCGACAACACTCCCGTCGCACGACTTATCACAGTACGAGCCCCCTCGCCGCGCCCGTCAGAATTGCTCAAGTGTTGACCCGCCCAGTTTATCATCATGGATACCGCCAAGGTCCCCGTCAAGCTCGTCAAGGTCACCCGCGTTCTCGGCCGCACCGGTACGTCGCCTCGCCCGCGCCTCGGACACGCATAGCTGTATGAAGAGCAGAATCTGACAAGGACAGGCTCCCGCGGTGGTGTTACCCAGTGCCGCGTCGAGTTCATGGACGACACCACCCGAAGCATCATCCGCAACGTCAAGGGTCCCGGTACGCACGCACAACCACACGTGGCACAGGCAGGAGCATAGCGCTAACAGCAGCCAGTCCGCGAGAACGACATCCTCTGCTTGCTCGAGTCTGAGCGTGAGGCCAGGAGGCTGCGGTAAATGGTTGGCATGGTGGTGATGAATCAGCGGATATGAGCGACGATACCGACACGGGAAAAGGCCCAGGCGTGGCCCGGTCTTATGCATTCTATGGGAATCTTGTTCACGGCAGGGGCGCGGTGTAAGCATCATTGGCTTCTAAATACCATTCGGTCTCGAGCTCCAGATTGATTTGCGAGTTCCATTTACGTGCACAGGTGATCTGCGTTACGATCCACGTCTACCCCGTTAACTCACCCATGTCCACCGAGCCCAAGATGCGTCCCATGTACAGTTCTGGTTGATTGAAGTATACTCGTGCCTTCATCGTGGCGACCAAAGCACCATCTTTTTTGTTGCAGTTTTAGCAGTCTCACTATGATACTGTTCCGACAGCATTGGATAACCACTGCTCGACAACAAGGGACAATTGGCCAAAAACCACGCTCGAGAGAAGACATTCAGGATTCCCACCTGCCACTTGCTTCACGTCTCCCTTCCTCGGAGAATGCGCCTTCGAACTTTTTGATACCCACCTGAATGAACCGCAATTGCAATTTGCTTATAGTTAGGCTCCCCGAAATCCTCGGTTGGAAGCCAGTATGAGGACAATGGTTGCTTGGCATACGAGTTGAATGGGCCATGTACAGGGTGCTTGATCACCGGTGGGAAGCCGCGCATAGCACTTGAAACCCTCGGCGCAGGTCAGAGCAGAACAAGGGTGCATGGCAGTGCATGATGGAACTCGTGCACAAGGGTTCTAGCTAGTCCCGAGTGCAAAGTTACAAACTCCTATCTATTCATTTCTCTCTACTTTCTGAATATATGAGAGCTTTGAATGGAAACTTCGAATCATGAATCTCATATGAATTTCTCTCGGATGTTAAGCTCGATGAGTTAGTGAATGGTGGTAGTATGAAGATGAAGAAAATTTACAATTCCCTCCAGATATTATATGCGGGATAGTCATTGCTCACACTAGCACTCAAATCGACATTCGATTTGTTTCACCAGGTGCATTCTCTCCTGCGTGCGAAGCCATATCGTGGCTGTTGTAAATATGGGTCACCGTGCGCAGGTGTGCTGAAGCAGACACGTACGCTACTGATCAAGCTAAGAGTGCCTAGCGAAGCCACTGGCATACCTTGAGACGTGGAATATTCTTCGGCACCTCTAACTCTTCGATTCGGACGCATATAGCTTAGCTACTGAGATGCTTATTCGGAGGCGCTCGCACGACGTAGAAGGCTTTGCGGGGAATTGCGGAGTAATTTAGTAGAGGCCCTGACGAAAATCAGCACGCCATAGAGAAACTACTCGAAGTACCGACTGATTCGCTATAGGCAACCTATCTCGCTAACCGATACCTAAGTACTCGGTCCACCGGATCTCGCGCTATCCTACTCACGTCATGGAGCCTCGCAATCGGATTCGCATTGGTCACTGCAGTCACAGGGACGGCATGGCTGTTGTAGTACGCTTCAAGGTGTAAAGCCACAAGCTCCACAAGGTGCATTCATGGCCCAGTATTCAAAGTATAACAAAGAAAAAGAAGCTTCAAATCTCGCATACTGTCGTATCCGTGTTCCGTGCCGAGATTTATCTGATGCTTGATGTTTGAAGGAAACACGTCGTCACTAGCGCCACCGTCCGACCCTCCATCCTCCGACCCTCCGCAAGGCAGGTCCGTAAAGGGCGTATCCTGACTGCTCACTAAAACAGCCGCGTTTTGGCAAGCCTGATAGCCATGGCAACGCCAATCAAATGTGCGCAGACCCCACGTAGCACCCAAATTCGTCCGAAAAGAGCCTGGGTCGGACAATCCTCAGGGATTGCGATTAGGGCTTGGTAGTTCGAGAAGGGCAAAGGAGCGTCCACTTCCGTGGCCAAGATTGCTTAAAGGCATCGCACGGGAACATCAGCTTAGTGATCGCCTCTGCCTCGTCACCACACCTGTTCCCCTCTAAACCTTTTAATTCTAGGAAATCTTCGTTTCTATTCTACTCCTTCCAGGATTGGTGCATCATTTGACAACGAGACCTTCAACATGGCAACGCCTGCCACTTTCTCGGATCCAGCCCGAGAAGCCCAAGGTCTGGATGAAAAGGCCGTCGAAGCGTACGAGCAGGGTCACGACGCAGATCTTCCTACAGATGTAACACACTCTTCATCAGCCTTGGACGTTGAGAAAGGTGTCCAGAGTGGAGCAATATCTACCAACAGTGACGAGAGGACACTGGGAGGCGAACCCGCACCAGGACCCGACCGAGATCCCGATATCGTAGATTGGGACGGACCCGATGACCCCGAAAATCCACTCAACTGGCCTGCGGGTAGGAAATGGGGGCTCATCGGTATATTGGCTATGGTGACGCTTGTCACGTAGGTTTCGATGCAGTCACGTTGGAAATTGTCGCTGACTATTGTAGACCCCTTGCGTCTTCTTTCTTTGCGCCTGGTGTACCTCAAGTGATGGCAACCTTCGGCACCAAGTCGAACATCCTAGCCGGTCTTGTCGTTTCCATATACATCCTTGGGTTTGCCATTGGCCCGCTAATCATTGCGCCCATGTCCGAGATGTACGGCAGGTTCATGACATACAACATCTGCAATGTGTTCTTCGTCATCTTCACCGTAGCGTGTGCTTTGAGCAACAGCATGGGCATGCTCATCGCTTTCCGGGTGCTGGCCGGAATGGCAGGTGCCGCTCCTTTAACCATCGGAGGCGGAACAATAGCCGACATTTTCCCACAGGAGCAACGCGCAGGTGCCATGGCCATCTGGTCCATGGGGCCCCTCTTGGGACCTGTTCTTGGACCCGTAGCCGGCGGTTTCCTCGTCAAGGCAAAAGGCTGGCGATGGGTGTTTTGGATCATCGCCATCTTCGCAGGCTTCTTCGCCCTCTGCCTGTACTTTTTGGTCGGGAGACGTACCATCCCACACTCCTCGCAAGAAAGACCGCGCGTCTCCAAAAGGAAACCGGAAACACGAACCTTCGCTCGAAACTTGACAGTGGTCTACCACCGCGGGAGATCTTCCTTCGCAGCATCGTGCGCCCGATGAAGATGCTCATCTTCTCGCCCATCGTCCTCCTCATGTCCGTTTATGTTTCCATAAACTACGGCATCATGTACTTGTTCTTCACCACTATGACGTTCGTCTTCGAGGGCACATACCATTTCTCTTCCGGCTCGGTCGGTCTGGCATATCTCGGTATGGGCGTCGGGCTGATCCTCGGGATGGCCTACGTTGGCAAAGCGTCAGACGTGTACATTCGCAAAGCCCAGGCCAACGGAGGTGCCAAACCAGAGAACCGTCTCGAACTTCCACTTACCGTTCCCGGTGCTGTTCTCCTCCCATGCGGTGTTTTCATCTACGGTTGGACGACCCAGAACGGCGTCCACTGGATAGTACCCATCATCGGAACCGCCCTCGTCGGTCTTGGAAACCTCACTGGTATGATGACGATCCAGACCTACCTGGTGGACGCCTACACCGTCCACGCTGCTTCCGCCATCGCCGCGAACACCGTCCTCCGATCCATATTCGGAGCTTTCCTCCCTCTCGCAGGTCTGGACATGTTCGACGCCATGGGTCTTGGGTGGGGAAATTCGTTACTGGGGTTCATTGCACTGGCAATGATTCCAGTGCCGATATTCTTTAGGCTTAGAGGAGAGAAGATCCGGACGAATCCGAAATTCCAGGTGCAATTTTAAGTACTGGATGCGGGAGGGATTTGCTCGTTCTTTTGGACGAGAGTGTGCATTTTAGCGGGGCGTTATCATAGATAGAATGGCGCATACAGCCAGCTACATTTACATATCATTTTTAATGGTTTTCAAATGCAAAACTCCGATGGTTCAGTGGTCCGGAAAGGTTTTTCCAGTGGACACAGGGCTGTCGGCTAATATGCTCTATACATGCCGCTTTAACACTGTCCACTTCGTGCTTTGCCTCTACAATCATGCAAGAGTTGCCTACAGATCAATGTAGACAGGCTAGTTGACTGTTATCGTTTGCGATGTAAATATATTATATACATCCTAGATTTTGGTGGACGTTCAACAGACGGCTCAACTTACGTCCAGTGTAGCCATGTGTATTCATTGTGCAGAAACCAAATACACGTAAAGGGTCGGTTGCGATGACCTATTTACCATCTCTAGACTTGTTATTTCGACATGATTGGGTGACTTTACAAACTACGCACAGTTGCTTGTTGTCTAGCATGTACCCAGATATCAAAAGGCAGATTGCTGTACGTTTCACACAATCACATTGGTTGTAAACTAGCTAGGGCGCCACCTTCCCAACCACATTCCACCATCCATTCAAGTGTCATCCCTGAGGTGTCAATCTAATCCAATCCACCCGAATGATGCAGTCCGAATGCCCATGACACAGCTCCACAATACCGTGTACGCCAGACCGCCACGCCACGCCCGTGTACCCAAGATACTAGTGCAGAAACAACCTGTTGCCCAAAACCTTGGAACAACGAAACACGAAATATCAACATGATGATTGAGATGCCCGAGACGCCATGAGGGTATCATGCGCGCGAGAAGACAGTCTGGGTAAGGGGAGAATACGCCGATATCCCCAAGTCGCAGAACTGCCAGGGAGCGTGAAAGCATCGAAAGCAAAAAATCAAACCAAAGGAAAAACATCAATATGACAAGCACAACGCAACAAGGAAAATAAAAACAGAAAAAGTGCTCGTCTCATACGCCGAGTCCAACGCCTGATTATGCGATGCTGGAAGTTCAATGCTAAATGCGAAGATGCGGAGCAATGTTCAATCGCTCTTTGCGGGCAAAATGCTTTCACCGAGCATTGCCTTGAGAGGAAGGGGCGCTCGTGATCGATGCGCGTTTCTGTGCTTTCTGCAGCTGAAGCTTTTTCTTGAGTGAGGAGTGACGCGCTTTCATGCCTTCGAGAACTATTCAGATGTTAGTGAAGTCAATTTGAAGCTAGAAAAGACAACATACGCTTGTGGATGGACTGCCGGTCGTCCTGTTCGAGGCTGTCGAGCTCTTCACTACCGAGCTTCTGGCTAGCCGCCTCATCCTCATCCTCGAGGATCGCTTCCAACATGAGGATGGCAGTCCAGTAATTCAAGTCGCAGCCTGGGAGATCGACCCCGACTAGTTCATTGACAGCAGCGGTCCTGCTCATCTCAAGTGCACGTTCATACATCAGCTTCTCCGCCGTTACCCCAGTAGTGAGAAGAATGTTGTCAGCAGAACCGACCGTGGTTGCAGAACCGGAGGCTGTCGATCTATTGTTGGGATGGCTCGGGTGATCAGGTGGGAGCAAGATCTGTGCTTGCTTCAGTTTGCGAGCCACAATTTCCGACTTGATGCAGCATTCGTTGAATCGATCACGGAGCCACTTGACCACGTTTTGGAAACGCTCAGTGTTGGTCGTCGTGCGATTCATGCCGTCCGGTGATGGCCCATGACCGGCCCGATTCCAGTAGCTTGCTGTGATGTCCATTGCTTTGTTGAGCACCCCGAGAGCCTTCACGTATAGTACCAATGCTTCTTCAGAAATGACCAAAATGGTATCTGGTGTCAGGTCCTCATCTTCATCGTCCTCTATCTCCTCGCTATTCGGCCTTCTGACACCTTTTGTGCCAATGCCGAGGCCTTGATCACTTGGCGCAACCGGCACAAGTTGCTTGTACTTGACTTCTGCGAAGCCGTAGACGACGTGACTCAGCTGAGCAAGCTGTTCAATCTTCTTGATCACAGAAGCATCCTCGCTCTTGTCTGCAACCCTGCCATTGTCTCCTACCAGCAAGAGGCTGCTCTGGGCTGTAGGATATACCGGAAAACCAGCATATCCTTGCGGTGGGGAAGCACCTTTCATCAATGGTGGCGATAGCCCAAGACCTCGAATATTAACCATGTTCATGGCCTTTGAAAGTGCAGAGGTTGCGCTCTCGAAACTTGGCCGGTAACGACGTTCGTATGAGCCGGTCCGTTGATGCGTGGCAGTCTGTTTTTGTTGGATTTGAATAGCCCGCGATGGAACAGTCGCACCGGTGGTGGAGGTCGGCGATCCTTGGGTTGTCGCTCTCCGTTTCATGGCAGTCTCCCTAGCAATGTTGCGATCTCTTGCTGCTTGAGGGGTCGCTGCTATTTCATCTGCTAACGCATCAATTTCCACCCTACGCTTTTCCACAAAAACAAAACCTTCGTCGATAGCAGTGTCTTGAGCCGCCCGCTCTGCTGCTTCCCTCATTGCAACTTCTGGTCGCTGTGGCATACGTTCACGTTCGAGATGTTCTTTGAGACCCGAAGGAGAAGAAAGGGCCTCATCACGCGAAATGCGGCGTCTACTACCGCCGTAGGAAGGGTCTACAACTTGGTCATGGAGAGTAGGCGGGCGAACTGGAGCAGTAGCAGCGTTTGGAAGACTAGGCCGACGCTGCTCGCGTTGAGAAGGATGACGTTCCATAGGCGATTGTGGAGTATTGCTCAACCTGCGAAGAGACGAGGGGTGTGCAGAGACGTCAGCTGGGTGACCAGAAGCGGGCCGAGAAGTAGGCCGAGATGGAGGCGTGGTCCCGTAATTTGTCCCCCTGGGAGATTGAGAGTAGAGAGTTTCCGAGGTTCGTTTAGATTCGGGTATGGGCTCAGGCGCTATAGACTGCGATGCTGACTGAGGGAGATCTTCGTCAACCAAGCCTGGAATCTCATCGCGAATGACAGGGTCGGAGAAGAAGCTCTCGTACGACATGCGCTCTAGAGGGTGACGCTTCAGCAAGGCGCGGATGAGGTTCTTCATTGCCCTACTAGCTACCAGGCCTTCGGAGAAGCGGATTTGATCTTTGCGTTCTTCGATCTTCTTAAGGAGCTCGACATGATTGTTTGCCCGAAACGGTGGCCTAGCGCACATCATCTCGAATAAGACAGTGCCTACGGACCATAGATCTGCCTTGGCGTCATACTTCTCGTACCTCAGGATCTCCGGAGCCATGTAGAGCGGAGAACCGCAAAGGGTTTCAGCAAGAGATGTGTTTGGTAGTATCCTAGCGAAGCCGAAATCAGCAATCTTGAGCATGGGTAGCGATTCAACACCGGCGGCGGGAATGAGCGAGTTTGCGGAGGCGGCCAAAGGCATACGATCAAGTATGCCGCTTTGCGAATAGAAGATGGATGAAGGGTTCAGAAGCAGGTTCTGTGGTTTCAGGTCACGGTGAATGTAGTTCTTGGAACGGAGGAACTCGAGGGCACTAGCCGTCTGCTTTGCGAAATGACGGACGATGACTTCGTTCAAACCTCCTACCTCTGGGTTCGGGTATTTTTCAATCATGCGCTGGGTGGACGGGTGGTTCACAAGATCGGCACGCTTCTTGATGAAGGATGACAGGTCGCCCAGCTCGCAGAACTCCATGATTATATGCATTCGTTGAGGCGTCTCGTGGCAGTCGATCAGGGCAACGACGTGCGGGTGGAGCAGGCTACGCAGGATGGAGATCTCAGAGGCGAGGTTGTCCTTGAGCTTCTTGTTCAGCTTGCTCATGTTGACAGATTTGATGGCGACAGATTGGCGCTTTTCCTGTTGGGCAGTCTTGGTTAGCAGCATGATTGGGGCGGGATGAGAGAGGGGCGTTCGTACAATGTGGATGCCGCGGTAGACCTCCGCAAAACTGCCCTTGCCAATGTGCTCGAGCCGTCGAAAGTTGCCGATCATCTCGGACGAGGAAGAAGACTGCCGTTGCGGGTCAGCCCTGCGAGAGCGCAGCTGGTTGCTGGACGGAGAAGCCATAGCGGCCAGCCGGGGGGCAGGCGCTCTCGTGGATGGACTCTCTTGTTCTGGCTACCGTCGAAGATGCGGGTACAGGTTAGGTGTGAGGGCGTTGCACATGAAGCTGCAGCGGCGGAGAGGAGGGAGATAGACGGCTGGGCGATGTAGCGACGGTGCGCGAAGGCGGTGGAGCGGGCGGTGGAGCGTGCGGTGTCCGGTGGCGGTTAGGGACGAGCAGGAGGAGGTGTTGCTTCAGGAGGGTGTTCGGTGGCGGGGCGAGCAGGGTATTTAGCTTTCGTGAAGGCTGAGACGCCAGGTGCCGGGCGGTGTGGAGTGAAAGTAGGCGGGCAGGCAGCTGTGATGGCGCAACAACAGCGCGGGTCGGGCGCAAGACGGAGGGACGGCGTCGAGACGGAGGGGGTTGCGTGGCGGGGGGAGAGGGGGACGAAGGGAACACGGACAAGTAGAAGCAGCAGCAAAACCAGGGCAAGAAGAAGAGGAGGAGGAAGAATAGGAGAGGCGTTCCGGTCGCGACTTGGTGTTGGATGAGCACTGCGAGTCACATTGATGGGTAGCTAAGAGGCCGCCGTTGCCGAACCAGGTTAAGGCGGCGGCTCGCCGATAATGATAAGGGACGGGCAGGTAGACGTCAGGCGTGAAGCGTGAGGCGCGAGGCGCGAGCGACGGCCATGTGCGGGACGTCTGGTGCTATTTCAATAGCCGTGCAAGTCACGCCGTGTCTCGGGCGCGTGTCGTCGATGCAGCGCCTCAGCTGGCTCAGTTGCACGGCTCGCTGCTTTGCTGCATCGCTGCATCGCTGCATCGCGGTATGGGGGGCGCGCCCGCGGTCATATGACCTTGTCGACCGCACTCGCTCGCCGCCATCGCCATGTAAGTATGCCAGGCCGACGCCTGCAGCTGGCCTGTCGGTCGCCGTGCCCTGCATGCTGCAGCATCTGCTCGATAACGACATGGACTAGGTAGAATACCTACACTATCTCCTGTGCAGTCGTGGTACGCGCTGGCTCTCCTCCAAGCTAGCCCTATCGCAGCACCCACGAGCCCTCTGCCGTTGCTGCTCTGGCATGCGGGCACCACCTGATCGCCCCCTGCCCCTCCCGAAGCCCGGAGCCCCGCCCCCTCGTCTGCTGCCCCGTAGCCTAATCACGACGACGAGACGACGACGACGAGACAACGGAGAAAAACCACGACGGCGTGCGTGCGTGCGTGCGTGCGTGCTTGCTTGCGGATGTTGCCTGAGCCATTGCGTCATCCGTCGTGCGCGAGCCCTCATCATGCACCGCCATGGACTCCTCTGGTGGCGACTCAGGACAATGCATCCTCGCCCACGACAGACGCTGAGCCTCGCGCGCCTGACGCGTGACGGCGAATGGTCCATGGTCCGTCCACGGGAAGGCTACTTTGGTACTTCCCTGCCAACGTGATCTCCCGCGCCCCAAGGGCTCCAGCGCTCCTCTGGCCTGGTCAAGACCAACCACACGCTTGTCGCTGTAGACCACTTTTCGTGCTTAACTTATCACCGCTGCAAACGTACACATCTTCCTCGACAGATGCTTCGTATAGATAGCCATACCCTGCCTGAACCTGGCCATGTTGCTTTACTGTACAGTCGCTTTGCGTACCCAACTAACCCTTGACATCTCTGACCCCCGCCTCCTCATACATCTCCAGCTGCCTCCGCCCTCTCCTTAGTAGGTATTCAATAGCCCCAAAGTCTTTCTTGTCGACGCTGCGATGCTTGTGAAATTCGTTCCTGCCACCCCGTCAGCCCTGCCCACCACATCACCACCACATCACCGTATCCGGAACCCTACCTAGCCAACTGCCGAAAGTGCTCGCGATTCTCCTGCAACGCAAATGAGAAGCCATCTCCAGAACACATGGGACCATGGCACGTCGGCCACTCGTTGGACGTTTGCCCAGACTCACCGCCGGCTTTTCCCTCGCAGCCCTCAAGCACTGACGATACAGGCCCAACACATCCTTTTGCAAGCCCGTTAATCTGGCCATGGCAGTGTCCCAGCGAGCCCACTTGTCACCCTCTTCTGTTTGCTCACGCGTCTGATGGTACAACCGTCGACATGGACGAGGCGCAATGTGGGCTGGCGTGCACGCGCCGTGGGAACGGCGCGAAGCCTGCGAACACCACAGTCCGTTTACGAAACAGGCCTACCCTCGACCGGGGACCGTGCTTGCGGAGCTAGTGGCAAGACCGTGACTTAATCCCAACGTCTCTTCATCGCAGCTCATGGCTCTGCCCACGATAGGATCGGGTCGCGCTGCTGCCATGGCGACGTCATGCATGTAGGCGGCTAGGCCGAGCCACCCGCCTAACCGCGCCGTGATGCGACCAGCCCGCAAGCCCCGCCCTCGTACATATTGCCAACGCATTGCCTGCAGAGCCTCACGGCGCCCGAGTATATAGTTGGTCGTCCGTCTGCTACCGCTCGACCTTGTTAGCTTAGCTTCCTGCGCGCCTGTTATCGAATGCAGAGAGTGACAGATGCACAAGATGAAATGTTGCTTTGGGGAAGAGCAGTGTGGTAGTGACTGACTGACTAACATGGATTCATTACATGAAACGAATAACGAATAGTACATTTAGCACCTTGGAATACCAGCCATGGTGAGACATTGCTTTGGTAGAAACGAAGACAACGAAGGGGGTACTTGACGGGAGCGGAGAGAACATGACGCATGACAGAGTCAAAGAGAAGGGGGAGACCTCGCGGCTGAGCTAAGGTTAGAGGGTGCCCTTGGGCGACATGTCACTTAGCGCACCCTCTGGAGCAGAACAGGGTGCATCGTCCTCCAAGGCACTCCTATTCTGCAACCGGCTGACGACCAACCGGAAAATGCCCATCGACTACTGCTATAACCTCGTTCCTGTCTGGCCGGTCCGGGTCGTAGCGGAATGAGGACGACCAAGGGTCCGGCGAGAGTGGACCCTGTCCTTCACCGTGATCCTCCTCCGTGCCCAGAGAATGGTGCGATGGGGTGTTACTTTGCGGAATATAAGGAGTTGGCGTCGTGCTTCGAGCTCGCTCGTCTGCCCCATCCTCGTCGTCGTCATCCGATGTGTCGGATATGTGACGCTGTCTCTTTGGAGTGCCGACCGAACTCTGCGACCCGGGTCCTGACATCGTCAGCCTTGTGCCATGCAAGCAAACGACGAGGTACACCTACCATGTTCACGTCTGCGTCGCCTTGGATTTCTGCTTCTTTTGTGGCTTCGAAGTTGGGTTACACCGGAAGGCTGGATGTTCGGTCCGGATGGAGGTCGAGTCGGGGTGGCAGCGGATCCGACAGGCAGCGGATCCGCGACGACAACACCAACAGCTATCATGAATTCTTGTATTCTCTCTAGTTGGGAGGGACGCCTGACGACCTCTTCGCCTTCGCTGATGTCAAGAGAATGGGGACGAGGAAGCGACTCTCTCCTATCCCAAAAAGCCGCCCCCAAAGCTGTCAAGTCGGTCTCGGCGTGTCCATTTGCCTTCATCTGCGCATCGGGTGATGACTCTCGGGCGGTATGACGAGTGCGCTCATGAAATCTCTTCATGTCCCACGTGGAATCCTGGGATGCGTGCGACATGGTGACCGTTGATGATGTCTGGTGGAACGATGGATGAAAGAGTGTGAGTCAGGAGCAAGCGCAAGACACCGACGGGTTATTGGGGGTTATACGATCTTATAGCGGGTGGGCATACGGGCATCAAAAAGAGTGTCGATGCGCGCAGCGCTTGCGTCCGAGTCGACAAGGGTAATGATTCAAAGAACCAAGGGAGAGAGTGGATTTTACAGCGACCAGTCGCGAGCCAATACGTAGAAAAGATAAAAGTTTGGAGAACCATACGTTTTTAAACCTCGGAGGTGTGGCAGGTCAACTAGAAGAGACCAGGATGCTCAGGTGAAGAACCTTGGCTGTTTCCTACGCGAAAGTGTGGGACGATGTTAGGCCCACGTAAAAGCCGCGGTGCAGGATCAAAGGCAACTGTACACAGAGCACGTATATGGCTAGAGTGTCGGGGGGAACATGTGGCAGATGATGTTGGCATGGCGCACACCCGCGGCCTCCTGCATATATGGCGGCCTCTTGGTCGACGCCCTAGATGCTAGCGGTAGATCTCCGCAACCCGAGGCAATCCCACCGAGTTACTGGTGAGCAGAGAATACATCCAGACTGCTCAGTCTCAAATGGGTAATTGACTTATGTGCCGAGACGCGGATGATGACTCGAACGTGGGATAGTGTGTCTACAGCACGGAGTAGTGTCGATTTAGGTCCCCCAAACCAGAAGCCGCATCTGCAACTCTCGATCCTGTCTCCAATCATCGACGAACGGCGCACAAGGTAATTTGCTCGACTACGCCTCCAAGCCCCAATACCATGGACGCCGAAGTGCATCACCTACAGGGTCCAGTAGGACGGTGTCTGCAAGAGACTGGGTATCATTCCACGTGGTATCGGAGCGACGGGTGGCTTCCATGTGATGATGAGCATGCTACAATATGGTATAGAACGTTCCGGCATCCTATGGAAGGTTGCTCTTGTTCATGCTATCCCCAATGGGCTAATTTCTGCACAGAGCATAACAGTGTGTATATGTTGAGTGGATGAAATTGCCCGCACTTGGAGAAGGCGACGGTACTTGGGTGTGGCTTGGGATACCGGGAGCCTGTGTAGTGGGTCGGCGAAACGGTAGGAGGCAGGGTATGATGGCTTTGAAATCCAAGGGTAACACTGACATGCCTGCATGATAAGGCTGGTCGCCTAGAACTGTTCTTGGTCCATGGAATGAGCAGGAGGCGACTGGATATGAATGAGCAACGGCCCGTAGCGCCGGGCTATTGGCAAGAATTGCATTAACGCCAGGCTATCTATGTAAAGCTGAGGACTCATAGCAGTCGGACGAGGCCGACGGAGGGGCCGTGTACTCACGGGACCAATGATTGTTGCGGCTGGACGTTTGCCTGATGAGCCGTGTTCTGCGCTGACTTGAGTGGACCTTACCGACCGAAGTTGTACTACTCGGCCTGCCTCGTTCTTTTGCCGACATACTCCCCAAAGAAACATTGAGGAACTCCTGTACCCGACGAATAGGCCTCTGTAAAGGCAGTCATTTCGGCCACGTGAGGAGATGGAATGTGGGAGAGATGAATTGCACCACGCCAGAGCCTGACCTTTCGGGAACCCGAACACTCGATTTGATAGCTGTTCGCAAATTACGGCCGAAACCGATGCGTCTGCTGAGCCAAAAACCAAGTGACTGATGACAAGGGGCGTTAAGGTCCGAGGCACGGTGAGCTAAGGGGGATGCAGTGTGATTTTCGTGAAGCTGTGGCAGGGGAAGTATTCAGCACCAGGGTGAGATGTGCGAAAGAAAAGCCGATTGGCCCTTTGGTATGCTAGCCTTGAACAACATGCAATGGTCGAGAACGATGAGAGACTTGACAAACGAACCCCCGTACGTGTGGCGCACCATATGACTGTGCCACAGTGCCATTGCCCATTTTCGGACGTCTTCATTCTCGCGCGGTGGTTCTGCTGCAGTGGGGACCGGGATTTTCTAGATGCGTTCTTCTTTCCGCATGTCGAACCGGGGTTGAATATGGGTGGGCAAGACGAGGCTGGGCTTGCTTGCTTCGCGGACGCCGACAAGATGCCGATCAGCATGCTGCCGGTCTAAAAATTCGGTGAAGTCGATGCAGTACCTATGCCCAGCGGTTCCGGATCCGGTAAGCATCAACGGTTTTTGAACGTGCACCCACATAGCATCCATGCTTCCGAATGCGCGTGGTGGCAAAAGTGCATGTACCGTAAGTACACACTGCACCGCATGTGGTTTCAGCCTTGTGATGTTGTCCAAAGGAATCCAGCGAGCTAAGATGCAGGTCGCGTGGCGACTAACTGCGCCACATGGTTCCTCGCCAAGTGATGGGCGAGAAGACACGTTGATTGATGGCTGCGGTGACAGAGAAGTGGAGCGGGTTGCTTGTCAGGGCGACTTGAGGATGAGGAGAGAAACCGGTGAAGAGATGCAGTTGGTGCCCAGGAAGTCACAGCCTGTCGGAGTCGCCATCAGCTCAGGCGCACCTGCAACAGCAATTTGGACTTGTGGAAAGCACGGCTAGCCTTGCAGCCTCGCATCAGGAGCCGCGGCCGCAAGATAGCATTTACGCAATAGCCGATGTGCGTGCAGGGTTAGCATGCTGCAGCAGAAAGGGTACTTTCACAGGTGCCGCCGGTCAGCACCTACCTGCACCTCCAGGGCTGGGCACGTCGCACCTCACGAGCGGTAAAAGGTGGATAATAACTTTTGGTTAATCCGGAGACGCCGATGCAATCCACTACACAATCACCACGCTCGAACTACAGCTCAATGCGCGCCGTTCACGCCCAATTGTGATCTCCTTTTGGCGACGGCACCCGCAAGCTCCTCCAGCACCTTTTCCGTGTCCTCCCAACTTATGCACGCGTCTGTTATACTCACGCCGTACTTGAGGCCTTCCCTGCCCTCGGCGGGGACACTTTGATTACCTGGTAAGTCTTGTTAGCAGGCTACTAAGGTGAGGTAGGGCTCTCGGCTTACCCTCGTGGATGTTGCTCTCGATCATGACACTTGCGATGGCCGTCTCTCCTTGGGCAATCTGCTCAGCGATGCTATGAGCGACCTTGATCTGGTTCTTGTGTTTCTTCTCCGAGTTGCCGTGGCTGCAATCGACCATCAACCGCGGGTTCAGCTTCTTGGACTCGAGCTTCTCGCGCGCCTCTTTGATGCTCGTCGGGTCGTAGTTTGTGCCCTTCTTGCCGCCACGCATGATGACGAAAGCATCGTCGTTGCCAGTAGTGCCGACAATAGCGACAACACCGGGCTTGGTGACGGAGAGGAAATGGTGGGGGTGCTTGACGGAGCCCAGGGCGTCCACGGCAACATCGAGGGTGCCGTCTGTGCCGTTCTTGAAGCCGACGGGGAAAGACAGACCGGAGGCAAGCTCGCGGTGGAGCTGGGACTCGGTGGTGCGGGCGCCAATGGCTCCCACGCTCAGCATGTCGGCCAAGAACTGGGGAGAAATGGTGTCGAGCATCTCGCTGGCGATGGGCATGCCTTTGTCAGTCAGGTCGACGAACAATTGTCTCGACACGCGCAAGCCCTTGTTGATCTTGAAAGAGTTGTCGATATCCGGGTCGTTGATCAGGCCCTTCCATCCGACGGTGGTCCGGGGCTTTTCCAAGTATGCGCGCATGACGATGAGCAAGTCGTCCTTGTACTTCTCCTTGAGCTCCAGCAGGCGGTCGCAGTACTCGAGGGCAGCCTTGGGGTCGTGGATGGAGCAGGGGCCGATGACGACCATCAGGCGGCGCTGGTGATCGCGACCGTGAACGACGTCAGCTGCTTCATTGCGGGCTTGGACGGTGGTCTCTTTGGAACGGGGCGTCTGGGGGATCTCGTGCTGGAGCAGGTCGGGCGGGGTCAGCGGGTTGTAGCCGCGGATGCGCCAGTCCTCTGAGTTTTTGGAGTCGCCGACCGACTTGTTCTCGATGTAGAACTGAATAGCGTCAGTCTGGGCGACGACGCCGCGGGGCAGCGGGGCAGCCTACCGTCGACATGTCTGCGGGGCCAGATGGTGTGCTGCAGCGGGCAGGCAGAAAGCAGCAGGTCAGAAGGCAGTGAGGGTACCAGGAAGGGCGGCTGAGGCGAGTGGCGGGTGGAATTGAGCAGTGTTTTTATTATGAGTCTTGCTTGGATGCTCCGACTGCTCGCGGAGGCGGAATCGCGCCGGCTGTGATTGGCTGCAGTGGCGAAAAGCCATATTGAGCCGATAATCGGAGTCCGTTGGCGACCCTCGTCGTGGATGCGCCCTACGAAGGTGACGACGGCGGCGGCGATGACGATGACGACAGCTGCTGTTGCGGTTCTTGTGCCTACTGCCGGGGGCGGGGAGAAGGAGAGGGACGGAGGGGCGGTGAAACTGAGGCCCGGGGGGAAGCTTCTGGGGCACACGTCCTCCCTCTGCTCTCGTCTGGAATTGTGTTTATCCACCGACGAGCCAATCCTGCGCGCTCAGTTCGCAGCGGCGCGGACCGCAGGGGCTAGCGCCGCCCCGACGACTGCCACACGGCGACCGTACTGAAGTGCCTATACAGCTGCAGCCCGCCTATACAGCTACGGCCCTCCCATCGTCGTCCGGCCACGAGAGCCGCAGAGGGGAAAAAAACCCCCACGTCATCGCATCGACATGGCCATCTTAGTGCTTCCCACCCCCGCCAGCGCCCCCAAGCGCCCGCCGGCCCTCATCACCTGCGGGCCCCTCGCTCTGCACCCACCATCCACCGCTCGCATCCCTTAGCACAATGGCCCTGGACTATGCCACCCTCACCGCCATCCCCATCAGCTACGCTTCGTGCTCCCTCGGCACCCCGTCCAACCCCCCGCCGCTCCTTGACCGCCTCGACGCCATCTCAGCCGCAAACTTCTCTGCCATAGAGCTGTCCTTCCCCGACATCCTCTCCTACGGCAAGACCCTCCTGGGCCACTCTGTCGACAGCAACAACTACGATGACCTCGTCACCGTGGCCAAGCAAATCAAGCAAGAATGCGACAAGCGAGCCTTGAACATCATGATGCTGCAACCCTTTGCAAATTTTGAGGCCTGGAAGGAGGGAACAAGTGGCCGACATGATGCCTGGGAGCGCGCCCAGGGCTGGGTTCGCATCATGGAAGCCGCAGGGACCGACCTGCTGCAGGTTGGCAGCACCGATACGCCCTTGGAGAGCCTCGACTTGGACAGGGTCGTGCCCGATCTGCGCGAGCTGTGCGACATGCTCAAGCCCAAGGGCTTCAGGGTTGCATATGAGAATTGGTGCTGGAGCTCGCACGCGCCAGACTGGAAGGACGTATGGCGCATTGTGAACGAGGTTGACAGAGACAACATTGGTCTCTGCCTGGACACCTTCCAGACTGCCGGCGGTGAATGGGCCGATCCCACCACTGAGTCTGGCCTTCTCGAAGACGTTTCCAAGATTGAACTCATCCACCGCTTCCAACAAAGTCTTGATGACCTTGCTAAGACCGTTCCCAAGGACAAGATATACCTCCTGCAAATCAGCGATGCCTACCAAGTGCCGGAACCTTTGAGCAAAGATCCCGATGCACAGGGGCTACGCCCGAGAGGTAGGTGGAGTCATGACTTCAGACCGCTACCTTATAATGGGGGTTATCTCCCTGTCGCAGACGTCGCAACCGCTGTGTTGCGCACCGGATTCAGAGGCTGGTTCAGCTACGAGGTCTTCGATGGAGGACCAGACGGGCAGGCTGAGCAGCAGGATTTCAAAGCTTATGCCCAAACCGCTGCCGGTGTACATGCTAGGCTCATTGCTACTTGCGCCGGCAAGAAGTTCACCCCAAAACCCTAACGGCGTAGCGGGGTCGACTGTCAGTGTTTGCTTCACATATTCCAGGATATCTTGACCATGTCATATAGACACAGTACCATACAGCATGATTGTAATAACTTATCAAGTGTCTGATTCATCATCTCAATACGTTGTATTCTCTGAACCAATCAGGATAAACATAGGTGATGGATTGATCGTTATCCACTTCCCTGCAGCAAGATTTGGACTTGTTCTCACAGGGCAGGAAGAAAAAAAACTGCTCTTTACACCAAAGCCGGTACCGAGACCGCACAGTGCCAAAAAAGGTTGCCCACTGTCAGAATTGAACTGACGACCTTATCATAGCTTGATACTAGTGATACGCTCTACCACTGAGCCAAGCGGGCTATCATAAATGGATCCTCTTGAATCACGTGTTCGATGGTAATTTTCCTTTTTAAAACATTATATCTTCACCATAAATATCACAACACCACAGCCACATGGCTTCGGTTGATTAGCTAGTATCCGTGCTCTTCAGGACAGCGAGGTAGGCAGGCTATTTACGATAGCGTGGGGAGGGGTGGGGCGTTCTGTCAAGCGAGTCGCAATCCACATTATTGGCAGATGTTACTTGGCTGTATTCTGCGCATCGTCTCTGGGATACTTCAAAATAATTCTTCGCATGTGTATGGACTGTGGATATGGTTTTCCATCGCATCACAAATTAGATAGTCTTTTAATGTGTGCCAGTCTTGTGACACAGTACCGATTCTCTCGAATAACAAACCAAATCGTAGCCAAATCAATTCCAGAAGTGGACAAAATCTAAATCAAAGCTCATGCCAGCTCGGCCCTGCTGGCCGTTGCACGTTGCCGCTTTTCCCAGCGAGGACACCACAGGACAGCCACTTTACCAAATACGCTCTGATATACAAGCAGTCACTCACAGAACAAATGCTCCTTGTCACATCCTTTCAACACATCAGGGTCCACCCTTTCTTCTATGTCGCGCATGACACTTCCTTTCCATCCTTATTGGTGGACCAATCCACCAACGTAGGCATCTCCCTAATTCGGAATCGCAATATCCACACTCCATGGATGAACCCTTATGCGGTACAGCAATCAATGGAATTTCTAACAACTACTACAAACAGAAGTTTCATTGTCATTTTGGGCTGAAGAGGTTACAGAACCATGGTTCGAGCATGGCCTGAGCGTGGGGTAAGCATATGTATATACCCTGGTACTTGGACACAAGCGCGGCGTTGTCTTTTCGCACCCAACGGTACACTGCGATGACGCATTACGTGTAAATGAAGTCCAGCAATTTCGAAAATACTATCGAGATTACTGAGATGTTTATGATTCTTGTATTCGGCCTGCAAGTGTATAGATCTTGGAATTTCAACTTAATAAAACCTGTTACTGCATCCCGCAATACTGATCTATAATATCCATGGGCATGCTTCTGCTTCGAAAGCGCACTGCGGTGGCTTTTGAACGACACGACTATCGAAAGAAATGTACACCAGCGTTGCTGGATGGGACCGGCGGGGAAGCACAAACCCGTCCGCGCTTCAGATCCCAGTAACTGAGACTCGTTTACCACCTTCCAAGCCCTCGAGGATTCAAGCGATCTCCAACTCACTTCTCACTTCTCACATCCCCACGGCTTGGTTGCGTTGCAATCAAGTAAAACAAGCCGAACATGTTTACGCAGCCTTGCCCTTGACTACGCCATCAAAATGCTCAAAGCAAAATTTGCCGCCAATGAAGCATTCAGCCATCCACTTCCACCACGCAGTACTCAAGATGCCGACACCGTGATCCCTCAGCTTCTTTGCAAAAATGGCACTTTCAATCGTATGCGCGCCGTAAAACAACCAGAAGATGCCGGTCTGAAGCCACATTGCGGTTTTTGCGGCAGTGGGTGATATGGTCATGAGCTGGCTATGAACAATCGAGCCCGGGTAGGCCAGGCGCTTCGAGGCTGTGAGAGCCATGACGATGCCGCAGATAATGATTGCCCTGGAGAGGCGCGTGGGGGAGCTGTATAGGGGACAGGCATGGTCGTCATTGCGGCTGTGTGTTTTCGCGTTCTGGGTCTATCGGAGCTGGGCGTCACAAGCCTGACGTGCTTGGTGGAGTGGAGAGGGATGGATATCAAGAACTGCGCGCCGCGTGTGGAGTTGCTGCTTTGTACATAATGCGAGTCAGGAGCGACTGGTACACCCAATGCCTCGGTACGCAGGCTGTGCCCGCTCAACTTCTCCTCAGCCTCGGACAAGCCTCGTCGTCGGCGCACACTCCTCATCTACACGTCTCCGAGCCCTCCATCCTTGACACTGTGGGGACCAAGGGTTTGGGTCTACGAGCCCCCATCCCAAGGGTGTCCTTTGCTGCATCGCGCTGTCCCCGCACGGAGCATCCCCCATTTGGTAACTTTCGGCCTCCGTCGATGACTGGAACGACTGCGAACATTGGATAGCGCGTAGCCTATGCATTGGCGGACGGTCACGTGAGCTGCCAAGCGCGGTTACGGGTATGTCCTATTGGTTCGGAGGCCAGTCCGCTCATGTCCGAATGCACGGGTCCATGTGCTTGCATGGTGGGGTAAACATCAACAGGTGTTCTGTCCGTCAAACATGGGGCGGTTCGACTCGAGCCATTGTAATGAGGAAAGGATGGATCAAAATGCGCACCTGGGACGAGTGGCCTTGACCACCAGCATGCCTGGCCGAGCATCCTTCACCTATCTCTTATGTCCACCGTTCCAAGATTGTCACAAAACCCCGTGTGTGATGTAATAGCGAATTTCCCATTCGAACCCATTTTTATCCATAGAGGAGTAGCACGGCCTCTGCTACGACTGAACCTCATTTCATTCAATGTCAAAATGTCAAAATATCAAAGTCATAGTACAAAGCCGCATCGTGAGTAATTTCGCTTCCTCTGAACAACCACACAAAGCTCGCCTCCGTCCCTCGTCAACTGACTCAAACCTCCTGGTGTTGAGATGGTTTCCCAACATCCCCCTTTGGGGAGCTATTCACAGCCCTTATTGTTGGTGTGCTATGCTAGCCCACCAACAATAGACTTTTTCCACTTTCACCCACTGAACAACTGAATAGTCGTCCGATCCCTCTGCAATCGCTCAACCTCCGACTGGGCACGCTTGAGCTTCAGAGCTAGCTCGTTATTCTCCTCATTCAGCCTCCTGTTCGCCTCCTTCGTCTGCTGAAGCTCGTCCCACACTTTCTTCAAGCGCGCCTCCGTCACCATCTTAGGCGGTCTTCGGTTGTCCTTCTCTTGCAGTGTCGGCTCCGGTGCATCAATCATGTCCTGCAGCGACTGTATCAGAAAATCGTCATCGACGCCACGACCAAGGGCATCCTTGACAGCCTCGCGGAGCTCATCCAGGAGAACGAGCATCGGCTCTGGTATAGGTTTTGTGGGATTTAGAGAGTCCAATCGCTTGCGTAGAGCGGCCTCGACGTCTTGCAGCTCTTCATACTGTTTTCTTGGGTTATCTCCTTGTTCAGCTTTGTCGAGATGACCTTTTAGGAGGCCGAAAGTGGTGTGACAGCGGAGATAGGCGGAGTTGCCAGGTTTCTCGGGTGGTAATACATGGACCATCTGCTCCACAATTTGCCGTATAGCGGCGTGGCCGTGGCGAGGAACTCGTTGGCTTTCCATCTCAGAAAATTAGTTGACCGGCTTAGGAATTAGGGCAAGCCGTGGTGAGGTAGCAAACGACTGTCAGACTGTGTGTATGAGTGTGCTCACAGCCCAAGTCAAATGTATCAAGTATCGTGTTCAAGCTTTGGGTATTGCGACCTTGATAAGCCACGCACTGTTTGCGGGCAATTGATGAGTGAGTTGTTTGGGTAGGGATTGATATGAAGGTGGTCAGTGCGCTGTGACACCTCAGCCGGAATGACAGTCAAGTGAAAGATTAGATGCTTGCCTCGTAGTACTGGTTGTAGTGAGAAACATAATTAGTTAGTGATAACCTTGGGTACATAGTTTGCGCGATTCCCTATTTTGATGGCATTAATCACCTTGGTTACTACGGAGAACACGCTTGAAAGTAAACGATCACGCTGTATGTTTCGTCCATTGCTATTGTAGGGAGAAAAGAACATAGATCAACTGTCGTGAGCAGAATCATGCACGAAGAACGCCCTATAGCACGTGAATGATGCCGGCGAATGGGTCTACCGAGTCGCGATCTTCTTTAAATTCATCCTGATGAGAGTGTATAATAACAAGAGAAATGAATAATGTTAAACACGGCAAAATATCACAAAAGCAGTCAAGTTGTTCAATGCATGGACGGCAAAAGATGCCGTCTTGATTACTAGTCGGAGTTTTTTTAAGTATCTAGGACTGCCTACAGATGCACAATAAGCAACTATTGATAGTTCTACAATGCCGTGCTCTGTTGCTCTAAGGTGTGCAGCAATATCCAGATCTGGAAGCAGGTTGATCAAGTTCTCCAGAAGGAGGGGATAGAGCCAGTGCATTGCACGATCAGGTGCAGCGCTAGTCCAAGACAACCTGGCTACAAGCTTGGTAATGGTGGTCTTACTATAAGTGTTCAAGACACTGATCAGAATGACTAATCAGCCACTATGAGAAAGGTATTCAACCTGGGAAATACACAATCACACCCAGTGACAATGACCGACGACTGGAAAAAAACAAAGCCATGCTGGAATCACCTAGCACGCGGGATATCTGGCGCTGATCGAACCGAGAAAGAGGCCATTTGGACGTATCGTTGCGCTGAGACGCGCGATAGTGGAGAGTATCGAACAATGAATTCGGCAATATTCAAGCTGACCAAGGCTTACGGAAAGAGTTCAGCAGAAGGATGGCCGAAGCCGAAGGAAAATTTCGAAGGGAAAAGAACACAGCTCCTCGTATGGCGGTCTAGACAAACAGAAGAAGAAGCGGTAGAAAAATTTGAGCTGTTTGATCGATGGATGAAGACGGTCCGGTCGAAATGAGGGGCCTGGGAGAATTTGATGGAAAAGAACCCAAAAGCTGTGCCTAACTGATGCCATACCATATGCCCCTGGAACCCATGCGAAATAAACAAAAGATCATGATTGATCTTGGGCTGTTGTCGAAAAAAGTCGCAAAATCACTGGCGTCCGGAATCCTTACGGCAGGTCCAGACCCAAGTAGATGACAAATAGAAGTGAAAAGTAGGTTTACTCCATTCCAAAGCAACGCGATGCACAAGACGAAAATTATTTTAGATGCGGTCGACGTAGTGAGGGAGGATGGCCGATATATCGAGCAGGTAACGATGGGCTGCCTATTCGACTATCCAGACGTATAGCGCGGCGCGTAGGCGTATTGTGGGGCGTTAGTGACGGGAATTCCGTTCAGAGTTTTCCATGCGATTTCGGCGGCCTCTTCGCGGGATTGCTGAAGATAACGGTAGTCTCGCCACAGATGGGCTCTAAACTCACGGCCTTGGACAATGACTCCACTGCTCCAGGCCGTCCGGATGCCTGGATATAGGTCAATCAAGCCGTAGGGTAAGAGGACTACGTGGGCATGTTGCAGGCCATACCTCGTGGGTCGCTGTAGTCTTGGAACTGTGGCTGAGCTATCTGATTTGTGGTGCAATAGTCTGGGAGAGGATGTGTTAGTGCAGAAGACTGACGAGGAGAGAAAGGACAAATATCACACACTCTGGAGCTTCTCGACGTAGGTTTCCTGCATATTGGCAGCCATGATGGGGCTCTGTGCGTTTGACCAGACGGTTGCTACGGTCAATGACGTGATCGACGCAGGGTACTCGGCAACCTTGTAGACAACCGGGGTCCAAGTTTGATTCAGGGACGTAAGACAGCACAAAAGGTAGAGTTGACAGCCAGCTGTTTATAGTTCAAGAGGTCATGCTTGCAGTGCTGGCGAAATGCCGCAAAGGAATTCTGCCGGACGATACCACAGTATTGGGTCAGGGAGGGGTTGTGCCGCTGTGCAGGTGTTGGTTGAAAAAAAAGCGATGGAGAGCCACGCTCCCTCCGGGTAGGCTGTCTCATCCTTTTTTTAATTGGCCTTGATTTCGGAGTTGGGCTGGCCGCCAGTAGGCAAAGCAGAAAGCATGCAACTGCAGGCCATTCCACCGTGGGTCCAGTCGTTGTATATAATCCTAGTGCTACTCAGACTGTCGGGACCAATTACTCTTCACAAAGCAAGGGTTTCTTCGCGCTTTCGCCGGATCAAGGCTGGCACGACTGAGCTGGCGTGGAGCCCAGGCTCAGGTGTATGGCTAGTGAATGCCGGCTCGCCTACTACGATGCTGAGCTATTGCTTTTCTGGCCCTGGCCCCGCCATGAGGACTATCCTTATGGTCCGTTTTCGCAGCATTTCCGGCTACGGTCCGCACCGAACCAAACTCTGTGGGAACTCTTGTCACCCTCAGCGCCTCCATCACGCGATTCGGATGCATAGCGGCCTGACGTGGAAGGGCTCGACCGAATCAATCGAGGCCGGGCGCGTCATGGCGTCCAGTAAGGCTGATGGTGTGGATCAGGGCACTGAGCTGCGGGAAGGAGGCCTGGGGGCTGAAGTCTCCAAACTTTTGTCCCAGCAACTCTCGTGCTGCGTGCCCTTGCCCTGTACCGGGCCGCCGCATGGCCTTGACGTGAACCGTGTGCTTTGACCATACGTTCGCCAGTGCGGTGTTTCGTCTCCCATCTCGCCGTGGCACACGGCCATCCAGGCTTTGCAAAGCTCTGCTCGTCCCCGCTTTTCCAGGCGCATGGCAGGCGTCGGTCGAATTGCCGCCACAGACGAAACGATCCAGTTGAAAGAAGTGGGGTGCCCCTCGTTTCCGATGAGTTGTCAGTGTTGTGTTGTCCAAGGTTGTTATATGAGGTCAAATTCAATGGATGCGTGGCGGGTGACGTGTGCTTCGCTTGCGTACGGATGGGCGCTAACCGGAACTGTGCAGCATGTCCAAAGGGATTGCCATGGTCTGAGTGGAGTGAGGCGCGAGATATCGGCCTGCAGCTGTCACCGAGCCTGGATGGCAGGCCAGGGTGCGGGCGAGGGACTGGCGGGGGGCGCTGGCGAGGGACTGGGCGGTGGATAGCCGGGTTTACCGAATCCGCATGTACGGCATACCCAGACAGCAGCAGCCCACACGGATTTCGCATATGCCGGTCATCCAAACCATGCCATGCGAGCTTCCCGCCAGCCGAGCCAGGTGGCTAGGTACCTGGTCACGGCCCGCCGTCGTCGCCGTCGTGTACCAGCGTGGCCAGCTGTCGCCCTATCAGCCTATCGTCCAGTGACAGACGGGTTGCAGCAGAGGGCAGCACAGTAGGCCGCGCGCCGGGCCGTTCCATGCTGCCGTGGCATGTGTGCGGACGCCTGGAAGGTGAGCAGTGTCACGAACTGGTGGAGTGGCCCGGGGACCCGTAGGCGATGGCCAGGCGTCGACGGGCCAGTCCATTCACCAGCGTTGGTTGATGATGGATCCGATGGTGAATCCGATGGTGAATCCATGGACTTTGTTTGCACACGTGACTGTTCGTTCGCTTTGGGACTAGTGCACCGTCGTTTCACCTTCACACACTGCACACCGCAGTGTTCACAAGTGTTCACCTGGGGCAGGTGCCCGGGCGTGAGTGTCGTCACATGTCACACTGCACACCTGGGCACCCACCTGGGCGCCACACACCCGGCCTGCACTGCACTCGGGCTCCAGCGCACCGGGGCTGGGCCCCATGGGTCGACACGGCCGACGACGACACACAGACTGCCTCCACCATCCCACCAGCCCTGCGGAGAGAGGACGATCGTGGAAGCAACTGGACTGGACTCAGCACCCAGCACGCCACTCTCGACCACCCGCTGCGCAGCACACCAGACACAGCATCTACCGCATTGACAGCAATGGTCTAGTCTATCTATATGGCGGCAGGCAAGAGTGGGGTAGCATGGCGGGGCACTTTACCCCGACGTCGGCAGCCTGGCGTTACATGACGTGAAGCTACGCTGCCATCCAAACCGCCTCCTCGACAGCACAAGACACTGCATTGAGTGCCCCCTTCCTCCGTCTGCACCAACGAACATCCTTCACCATGGCTTCTTCATCGTCCACTGTGCGCTGGGGCATCTTGGCGACGGGCGGCATCGCCAAAACATTGTACCTACTACCCCGCTGGCCCCTAGGAGACGCCGCGAGCACTAACGCCACCCCCACAGCACCAAGGACCTGCTCGTTGACCCCAGGACCCGAGGTGTCACCCATCTGAAACACACTGTTGTCGCCGCTGCTTCCTCATCCTCGCAAGAGCGCGCCCAGCAGTTCCTCAAAGACACGGGCGCCCCGGCCGACGCAAAGCCCTATGGCTCGTATGAGGAGCTGGTCAATGACCCGAATGTCGACATCATTTACGTCGCAACCCCCATTCGCACCATTTCCAGAATGCAATGCTTGCCCTCGAGGCCGGTAAGCCTGTGCTTTGTGAAAAGGCCTTCACCGTGAATGCCGACCAACTGCGGAAGCTGGCAGAGAAAGCCAAAGAGAAGAACCTCTTCCTCATGGAAGCCGTGTGGACCCGCTACTTCCCGCTCTCCGTCTACGTGCGCGAGCAAATCACCCAAGGCCGCATCGGCCCCGTTGCTCGTGTCTTTGCTGACAACAGCATGGCCTGCGATCCTGAGGTCCAATGGAAAGATGGGACCAACCGCATGGTCAATCCAGAGCTTGCTGGTGGCGCGCTTCTCGACCTTGGCATCTACAGTCTGACTTGGGTGTTCCAGACCCTGTACCACACCCAGCCCGAGAACGACCGCAAGCCTCCCAAGGTCCTTGCCGCCATGAAGAATTATGGGCCCACTAAGGATGCAGACGAGACCACCACCATTGTCCTGAGCTTCCCACGCTCGGACGACGCCGGTGGTGAGGCACATGCCATTGCGACAACGTCCATTCGTGTCGCTACTTCCCCGGCAGGGACACAGGATGTTCCCGGCATCCGCATTCAGGGACCCAAGGGTGAAATCCAAGTCTTCCCACCTGCTTTCCGACCCACTCGCACACGAATCATTCTCAAGGATGGTACGATCGAGGAAAAAGATTGGGCTCCATTCCCAGGACCTGGCCAGGGCAGCGGTTGGGTCAATGGCTTTGGTGGGGGCACCAATGCCGAAGGCGAAGGCCACGGAATGTACTGGGAAGCCGACGAAGCAGCCGATGCCGTCATCAATGGTCGTAAGGAAGGTAAATATGAGGGTCTCGATGAGAGCATTCTCATTATGGAAGTCATGGACGAAGCCAGGAAACAGGGTGGTCTCAAGTATCCCGAGAAAATCGAGACCATCAAGTATCCGACTCAACTATGAAGTTAGTGTAGCCTAGATTCAATAGACGGCCAAATTCGCCAGCAAAATCAAGCTTCAGGTCGTTAGTATCACGAATGGCCCGTGCCACCTACAAACACGAATCTTCTACTATGACAGACCCTACCTGTCGATAAAACGATATGTTCATCTTCTTGGTACACCTTTGGCCGGTGGATTGGCAGCCTTTTATAGATATGCGATTCCAGAGCTGCGGCCCAGGTTCTCTTCTGCATGACATTATCTGTAAATAAGCATGCAGATGTATCTTAAAAGGCCAATAATCACAGGAGGAATTATCTACGGACAAATACAGACTGCATGCCAACCAATAACGCTTCCCAGGCATGCTGATAGGAACAATGCGATAATGTCGATGAGTAGCGGTCGGGAAGCGTTTCAGATATTCACTCCAGTTACGTCATCAAATGGAATGTATTCTGATGTTCTTGTGCTTTGAGCCAACGTCTCTAAGCCTTGAGATGACACTGTTGTAGTTGGATGACAAATGGACTAATCTATAGGATACCCAATGGAAAAATTACTGAGTCTGAACAAGAGGTATTACGAATCGCACCAGAGATTTTTCTGGCGTAAAATAGCCCTGCGATACATCTGCTGCGATTCAGCGAATGCATTGCACACGTGTTGCCGAGAAGAAATGCAGCAACCTGCTGCACGGGCCCGAGCTCGAGGGCGGCTTTGCGATGTTTCACACACCACATGGGCAGATCTGGCTTTTTCTATTTGCTGGTCTAACGCCTGCATTCCTGAAATGACAAAAAGCATATTACAGCTGCTGTAAAGAAAAAACTTACAGTTCTAGTCGCCGACCATCTTCATGCAAACCAGCCATTTAGGCTTCGCTACCAATTATCATCGTGGGACTACATGTCCAAGAGATCAGGGAGGTGCCACCCCACACACACGGGTGGATCGAAATATGCGCGTGTTATCTTACCAATCAAATTCATATTCACCCGGTTATCCATAGACGGAGACGAAGAGTTATTATCTGATTCGCCGACTTTCCATTAGTCGAAGAGGGGTACATAGAAAGGTATCAACACATGAAGTGTAAGATATATCCACCTTTACTCTAATCTATCGCGTAAGTTGGCTGAAAAAGAGAGAGGGTGGACATGAACCAGCAAATCTGCGCCTACACAGCAGATTCTGGCCTGCTTTGGTCGAGAATGGGTTGGCTGGCAAGGCCCTCATAGTCGAGCGATTCTAGAACATGTACAAGAAGACATTCGGCTGTGCCTAAAAACTTGTCTTCCCGGAAAGCGCCGCTCTCACCTGTACACGATCCGCAAGGGTGATGACAAGATCATGTTGAGCTTCTCGCTTCGCCTGGCTGAAACTGCTGGTTACATACATGATCACAGCTGAACAGTCCAGATATCCCCAAGCCTCAGACAGGGATTCGAAACATGGTGCAATGGGCCGCATGTAACCGGTTCAGGACTAATATCGGCGCCTCTGATAGGCACACGATAGAGAATGGCCAGTTTCAGGGTTCCGTCCGCGCAGCGTGTGGACAAGATTGCAACTCACCCGCATTCTTCTTATCACGGGTACATTGCTAGCTGCCGTTACGAAGGCTGCCAGACGGAACCCCGCGAAGTGACATGCAGAATGCTTTGGGTCACAGCAGCTAGTCGCGAATATTTCCAAACGCATCATGGTTTTCCGACGCCCTACATGCACCCCCGCACGCCACAGCACCAGAAGATTACCCTACCGGTACATGTGTATCCAGATGCGACCGAAACGGCTAGCGTGACCCTGTATACCCGGAACAATTCAGGTACTGCCCCGTCGTGACCAGCGTCCGCACATGGGAAGGTGCCTGCCCAGCCCGCGCTAGTCCTACTCGGCTTTGACTAGTCCCAGCATGGCAGTGGTGGCGCAGCCAACGCTAACCCCCAAGAGAAGGTGCGGGTGCCACAACGAGAAACCTGGTCGACCATGTACCTTTCACCCATGGGTCACCTTCGCTCACCCTTCAGCTCGTGCATCTGTTGCGCCTCGCCCACCTTTGGCCATGTCTTATCCTGTGTGCAATGCACCGTAACATGACAAGATCTGTTCTTGGGAGCGTCGTTCAAAGCCAACGCGATAGCGAGGGCAAGCCTCAGACCTCACCTTCGCCAGGAGCACGAGCTCAATTGCGGGGGAGATGTGCGCCTGGGCGACACTGATACCACGTGGTCGATCTGCCGTCGGCACATCACCTGCATTGGAGCGCGGTCTAGATAAGTGTGCACTACCCTGCCCACATCACCTCTGTAGTTGAAGCTCGGCGAAGGCTACATGAGGCAACTCAGTAACGTTTTCGACCAAGACCATGCAAGCAGCAAACCGTTTTGCAAGGATCTTGATACGCACCATGCCCGCCCAGCCATGTGTTTCTGGTAGAATCCGACACTTTCGGTCGGGCTGTATTAATCATTGATCCCATCTATATTGTCGGCGCCGTTCGCACGGTTCACACTTTGTCAAACTTCGTTGCTGCAATCCTTCGCACCCTGCTGTCCTCCTGCTCGAAAGAACTCCATGACTTCGAGGTTTCCAACCGCCGAGGAACTTGCCTCCTTCCCAAAAGCCAACTATGTGAACCCCGTTACTCGCCAGCCGCTTGTGGTCGGCGTCATGATCACAATGAGTATACTAATAACGACCTTCGTTTTCTGTCGTGTGTACAGCAGATCAGTTCTGGTGCGAGCAATTGGTTGGGATGACTGGATAATGATATCAGCAGGGGTGAGTCGTCTTTGGCCCGTCTACTTCCCAGGCCAACAAGGTCTAATAGTAGCAGGTAGTGGCCGTCGCGAATAACATTCTCGTCACATTGTCCACATCATCGCGGTACCAGATGGGGTACCATATTTGGGACATACGTTTGACACAGTTGTTAGGGACCTTGAATGCTGGCAAGGTAGTCCCCCCCCTTCAACCACTGGCATTGTGTTCTGTTACTGATACCAAGACAGTTTGGAATGTCCATCCAGCTTCTATTCATCTTAAGCATTGGACTTACAAAGGTCTCCATTTTGATGACATACCTGCGCATCTTCCCCTCCAAAATTAACAAATGGTTCTGCGCTGTAATGTTAGCGTACACAATAGCCCTTAATATCGCTTGTTTCTTCCTCGTGCTTTTCCAATGCCAGTAAGTGAGTGGCTACATTGCCGAAAGCTCTTCATCCTGCGCCTGTCACGCCACATTTGGTCGATTCTCTAACTTCTCTGACAGTCCTATACGCGTCTTCTGGGAGACATTCAAATTTATGCTCTCGGTCAAAGAACGTTGCCGCAATGTCAAAGCTATTTACTTCTTCTGGAGCGGTCAGAACACCCTGAGCGACTTCTTGATATTTCTATGGCCCATTAAGGACATCGCGTCTATACGCATCTCACGCCGACAACGGATCACTTTAATTTCCATGTTTTCATGTGGCATCATGTGCGTCTCAAAAACATCCGTGCCAAACTCAAACTGATTTAAGCCAGTGTCTGCATCGCCGGTAGCGCCAGGATATACTACACCCACCTCTACCTCTATTCATACGATATACTGTGGTGGGGCGCGACTGTATTCACTGTCATGTCAATAGAAACCGGCGTAGGCATTGTCTGTGGATGTCTTCCAGGCTGCAAACCGCTCATGTCGCGCATGTTCCCACGAGTGTTCGGCACGACAACCCATGGCAGTAATACCCGGCCTCGGAACCGGAGAGCTGTGAAGGAAATCATATCTTCGGGTATGAGTGGAACAATAGATATAATAGAACCTTCGTTCCAGATGCAAAGTCTGAGAACGGGTGACGAAGGTATTGTCGTCCCGTCAAGTCCCAATGGACCTGCACAAAAACTTTATGGCGAGGGCCATGTACGCATGGAGTCTCTGACGGCACCAACACCCGCTTTGTGTAGCCCAAAGGAGGAGAAACCCTGGCCACCCCTACCGTACAGAGAGCGTGGTGGAGACTATGGTGATGTAATCGACAGCCAACAACTCATCAGTCCATTACGACATTTGTCGAATCCATTGGATAACGTGGATCTGGAACTAGGAAAGCCACGGTTTGGTCAAGCTGTACATAGCGACTCGCGAAATAAGAACTGGATATGACAAGCTCTCAAATAAAAACAACAAATACAAAAATTCTATACTTACATAAAAAGACTCGTGGTGACCTCTATATCTATATACACACAATTCGATCACACTGCCTATAGACTAGACCTCCGCTTATGTCCTTTTCGACTCCAATTGAACGTTGAGCGTGTGAACTCAGCGCAAATATAGAGGTCTTCAAAGACGTGGCGGCCCTAGAGACAGTACTAGAGATAGCTCTTCTAAAGTCATTCACACATTTATACAGATTGCATAATATTCAGAGTGCTTATAATTTAACTATCTACCACAACTATAGGTGTCAAGGTGTTGAGGCGCCAGAAACCACGAGCTCGGGGGAAATTGCTATAGCTAGATTAGCCTAATAATGATCTAGCTAATTAATACTATCTTTTTTAATAATCTTTTATATACGCCTACTTTGAATAATTATAAAAGGAGTTAATATTTTTTAATCTGTTATATATTTACGCCCGTTATTCAATCGTCACAAGAGGGGTTGACAGCTTTTGATCCATTATGCGTTTCCATCCAGTTAGCTACCCTGCTGCCGCTTTCTATAAACACAAAATAAAAACCAAACATTCTATATTTCTATCTAATTAGCTACTCTGCTACCACTTTATACAAACATAAAATATTATAATAAATTTCTCAACATGTCCTCTGCGTCTCTATTAGTTATCTTTGTTCTCTTGTAGCTCATATAGTATTTTAGTACTTCTTGTTATTGAATATATTGTATATGATTTACCTTGAGCTTGAGGCTGATACAGGAACACACGGGCAAGGAGAGTCAGCGTACGGCAATGGGAAAGGTCTTGATTTAGTGTTAGCTATAATATACGAGTAACAAGCTATACTCCTGCGTAGAGTCTGTAAGATACGCGCAGAGCTGATAGCTGCGTAGGGAAATTACAATGGATAGACGGGCAAAGAAAATAAAATTTTCCAGGTTATGAAAACACGCTCTTCGGATATTCACACACTAAATCAAACTATGACAACCCATATGAATCACCCGTGTCCTTGAGGCATAGATAAACGCCGAATTTAGAGTGTATCAGGCCCAGTTATTAGATACCGCATTGATTGATGTACAAAGTGCTCCTAATTACGATAGAAAGTCGCCAGGATGTAAAATTATGACAAATATCGTTAAAGGTGGAGGTACTGCCGAGTTGAAAATTGTCGTCCATTTTTCGTCTGCTCTGAATACATCACTTTATCCTTTGGACCGTGAATATGCCAGCATGAAATCCAACCCTGAATTAATCTCTTCAACCTATATATGCGGCATCTATTTCGGATCTGAATTTGTTGACGACAGCTCTTCGATTGAGCTTCTGAGCGTTTGTCACCAGCCCGCTCTGCGGTGTCCACTCGTCTGGGCTAATGATGACGTCTTGAATCATCTCGATACCCTGTAGCCCATTTTGGCTCCCGATCTTCAGCATCTCCTTGCGCACTGCAGCCCGTATCGTAGCGCTTTTGCACAACGTCTCATGAGATGAGCTGGATTCTCCAACTTCGGTCGCTAGTTTAGCAAGGACTGCAGCGACTGGTTCTATAATTGCGATTGGTTTCGCATGATCCGGTGATGCATAGATACAGATGCCGTTGACGATAGCGGTGGTTCGATATAGTGATTCTAGCTTTTCTAATGCAATGTATTCACCGTTCAAGGTTTTCACGAGATTCTTTTTTCGATCAATTATCTTTAGTTGCCCCAACGAGTCAAACAGACCAATATCGCCTGTCTTGAACCAGCCATCGTGAAAGGCCTTGCTGTTCTCTTCCGGGTTATCAAGATATCCTGCAATGACGGAATTGCCTCGTATCCAGACCTCGCCCTGGGGTGGCGTATTTGACGTCAGATAATTGAGTTCAGGTACGTCAACGAGTTTGACTTCCACGGAGCCAGGGGTACACCCAAGGCTTTCTGATGTCCATGCGAAAGGATCTACGATGGCTCCCATACTAAGAGAGTTAGTTATGTCTTCAATGATCATTTGTTTAACAGTCCTAAATGATGGACATACCCCGCGGTCTCAGTGAGCCCGTAACCGTTCAGCATAGGACATATCGTAAAAGAGATAAATTGCAAGGTCCCCTCTGCAATAGCACCCCCACCGTTCAGAACAAGCCGCAAGTTACCACCAGTGGCATCCTTGATTTTGTTAAAGACTAAGTAGTCGAGTATGTTAGCTCCTGGGACACCCCAATACAACATACTCTGTTTCGCAGCCATAGCACCCCAGAAAAGTCTGTTCTTGAATGTACCTGATGCTCCAACTTTGCTAACAATGCCCTTCTTCACCGACTCCCATACTGCCGGCACGCCAACCATGACGGATGGCTTGAAGGCACGAATGTCTCCTAGACACTTGCGGACTGACTGATCAGTCAGTGTGCGAGGGTTTCCGTAACCCAAGACGCCACCCCAGTATAAGGCTGCATTCTCAAATACGAATTCGATAATATGAGCAAGAGGAAGGTATGCAAGCAGCCGTTCCCCAGGTGCCATATGTTCCTCTACAACAGCATTGACACCCGCGATGGCTGAAACAATATTTATGTGTTTCAACAATACACCTTTTGGTGCGCCAGTGCTTCCTGAGGTGTACATGATGCACGCCAGGTCGTTTGTGGATGGAGGAACTGGCTCAACGACTTGATCTGCAGAGGCTAGGAACTCGTTAAACGAGTAAAGAGAGACAGCGGGGTGGCGCTGTTTGAGTGTTTCTGCTAGTTCCCGATCGAGAGGCTGGGCAGCGTCTTCATTGAAAATAATGGATTGGACTTCTTGGGCTGTGCCCAGAGCATCAAAGACGCGAGGGAGCAGAGCCGGGTCGGCGAAAACAGCTTTGGCATTCGTCTGTTTAAGTGAATGGGAGAGACCTTCTTGACCAAGTGTATCCTTTCAATCCAACGTCAGCAGTGACCGAGGAGGTAATGTCCAATTGCAGGACAAAAGGGCTGTGTAGCCCAGGGGTTTCATACATAGGCAGTGACAATGGTTATCGACTGCGAAGACGCACCTGGTGTAGTCAGCACAAGCAAGAAGTGCATGTTCAACGAGTCTCTACTTGCCGTGCGCGGTGGTGAACCAGAAGGCGGACGTGGCAGCGTAGATGGCGATGCGATCGTTCTGTTTCAATCCAGCCTTGCGCATGGCTTGGCCAACGCGCAATGCTCGAATTTTCAAGTCGTTGAAAGAAATATAGTGGTAGTCGGAAAGCTCGTAGTACATCCATGTCTTGTCGACAAGGTCACCTTGGCTATTCTTCACTTTCTTGGTCTCGGCGTGGGTGTCCAGCACATTACGTGAACCCACTGCGTCGGCGTCGGCGAACTTGTGCGCACTGCGCACGAGAATATCATACACAGTTCCAACTCCCGGCTCTGGCTCGTGCAGTAGGGTATGTTTGGCTACAGGATGGCGACGCGGAAGTGTCTCGCCGGTCACCTTCTGCGCACTGTCTGCCTCGACAGTGTATGGGCCTCGTTTGAGGACTCGGGGCTGTATGGGCGAGCGCGGGTGCAACGAACTGGCCATGATCATCGATCACGGAGGAATTGTAACAACAATGGGGGCAGGGCAGGTGGTGGTGAGATCATGTAGTCTAGTGCAGACGAATGCATGTTCGGACGTCCGCGTCGAAGCCGCGGCTGAGTGCGAAGCACTGATTGGCAGAGGGCTCCTTTCATTCCACCAAAGAGTCGCTGACCAATCGGGTCAGCAACATTCCCTTCGGTACTTGATGATTCACTATGTGGCTGTTGTCCGTTGCAGCTTTAGGCTCCAGGTCTCCAGGCATCATGTGACCGCGGATCAATGGATCCATGGATCCAAGACCGCCATCATCGACCACACTTTCCTAATTCCAGCGCTGGTCTACCACTTGCACCGTTGCTGTCCCTCCAAAAAAACCTTTCATGTAACTTCATGCCTCATGCGCCAGGCGTTGCACGTTCTATGCATCTATGCCTGTGCTTTTCTGATCTGATTGTCATCCTCACGGGAAACGGTTCGTTTCTCACTTCGTGGAGCAACTCGTACATGTCGAACTTGCTTGTATACCATACTGTGAGCCCAGAACATACAAATTCTGGACGCCTTTACTTACCGGTTGCACGTCGAAGCACAGCGCTATCCGCGCGATGGCAAGGAAGAGCTCTTGTTGAGTGATCACATAACCTACGCACACCCGCCGCCCACCTCCGAATTCCCTGCGCATTGTTAACACCATCCCTACTCACTGCGTGCTTTAATCATCTCACCAGATACCGTCCAACAAGTTCGTTTCCTTCCCATTCATTCAGCGATAGGGATCGAACGATTCAGCATCTTTGAAACCCCGTATGCCGACCCCGTAAGGACTCATGACCATCTCGGTTCTTGAGGTAAATTAGTGGTTGCAGCCCAATACCGGGACCGGCGTCACTCACCAGCTAGAAAATGGTAACCTTCAAAGTCAAGATCCTCTGTCAGCAAATGCTGTGGTATGACCGGGACAGGCGGGCGCCAGCGGAGTAGTTCCTTGATGGTGACTGAGATGTATGACATTTGTGGGAGATCTGCGAGGTTTGGTAGTCGAATGACATCCTTTCCGACAATCTTTTCGACCGTCTCGCGCGCTTTGAGAAAAGATTCAGGGGAGAAAATTGCTGACATGACCTATGCGTTCAAAGCCATACGAGTATTGTCACTCCCAGCTAAAATGATAGACAGTGCAAGGCACATGGATTCGTCATTTACGCCCTTCATGAACAGCGGAGTCTGATCCATCAGATAGTCCCTCGTCCACGATGCGGGAGCGGTACCATTGTCTACGCTCTGCTTGAAAGGCACCCATCACTTCCGCAATACTTGGTAGTGCCACTCACCCATGTCGTCCCAGTATTTGCGGCCGAAACGAAGCCATTCCGGTAATTTTTTTTAGCAAGGGGAAGTAGTTGTAGGCGCTGCCGCCGATGGATATGACAAATTCCGTCGTCATTCTTCTAAAGTCCTCGAGGTCTGAAGTCGGTCTATCAAGCTTTATACTTGAAACAATCTTGAAAGTGATAGCGACAGTGTAGCGATAGTGGGGAAAGTACCATTTGTCTGGCTCATCGAGATACGATCCAAGCAGAATTGCGGATTCCTGCCCCTGCTCCTCTCGATATGTCTTAACTGAGGTGCCATTTGCAATATGATGCATGCTTCCTCTCCCCTCAATCCAGTCGGGGGCAGGTCGCAGAAGGGACCTTTTTCAAGGGCTGATCATGCTACTTGCAATCGGTTGGCACGGAGGTTTGTTCGCAATCTTGCTACAGTTTACGATAATCTCCTTAATAACTCGGTCACTGTTTACCATGATTCAGTTTTTGCTGCCCATCCGCAGCGTCGCCATCTCTTCAAACCGGTTGAGATCACCTAGTTTTCGGTACGGATCAGCGTGGTGCACGTGCAGGTCATTTAAGGTTGATACTCACAAAGGAACCGGACGCTGCAACACCAGCCTTGCGTGCTCTAAACGTCTGGATTAGATTTCCAACTATTGGCAAACCTCGGGGACCTGGGGGTCGTTTTGCACGAGATTGCTAAGCAACAACGACATATAAAAAACTGCAGAAAAGTTTAATGAGCACAGTAGTCGGCCAGGTCCTGAAGACGTGACTGGCACTGAGTACAATAACAATGATAGCCAAGACACATTGTGGCTAGAATTAGTCTCGATATTTCAGAAAACCATGCGATAATCGACGTTTTTGTCGATAGTTTTCTCTAGAATGGATTGCGGAAGCGAGGAGAATACTGAACGAATCACTGCTGCGCCTCATCATCATCCTTTAGGTAGTCTGAGACATGCGACGCCTGATTTACAAAAATTCTATCATCCCGGACTACCGAAGCCGCTTGATAGATGAGTGTTCGGCGGCGCGGTGTACAGGGCATAGTGATATCGCGGGTGTCCTATATCCGATGAGCTGGTTTGGAACCGACGTGAAAACTATCCCAGTAGTTTTATCGAAAGGATTATGTCATGAATGGTCGGCATCATTACCACACTCTATACGCATTGGCTCATAATCCTAAACACCCTGTACTATCCCATACGGTGGAACGGCTACCAGTTGGCGAACAATGTTGGGCGAAAATACGTGGTCAGCGAAGATCATACGTGATGGGAATGAATGGCTTTCTGACCTATCAATGCCTCTCGTCGTGTGCTTCTAACTGTGGTACATCGGACAAGAAAGGGTAAACTTTTTAGTGAAACCGTTATCGTACGCTTGGTTCGGACGTCCGAGTCGGCATGTAAGTGGGCATAACATGAACTACTGGTGTGAGGCAAATTCGGAAGTATCCGAATACATGGGCAGTGTGTGGGGGGTCAGCTCCACGACGTGAACTCCGCTGGTAAGGCTTGAGATGTTACTGGTTCAAGGCTACCGTCTTACGCCTTGACGAACCATCCAGTATTTATTTAGTAACCCGGCGATTTTTTTCAGAGGTGGCTATCGACAATCTAACAATCCTTTGTACGTACCTCTCGATATTTCGGTTTTCCTTTGCCAACGATTTTGAATTTGCAACCAAATCGATTTGTGATTGGCAAGCAAACATGGGACACATGTCTCTTGAACCAGTTGCCACAATCGGAAGTGGATGTCGCTTTCCTGAGCACGCAGACAGCCCATCCCGGTTGTGGCATTTGCTGAAAAATTCCACTGATCTGTCCAAAAGCATAAACTTGAACAAACACCTCATCGGTGCATCATTCTCCGGTATCTCTCATATCAGTTTTGATACTGGCGATATTCAAATGCACCTTGTATCTCTCATTGTCACCCGAGCGATGGACGAAGTGACCGGGAAATTGCAGGATTCATTAGCCTTCCGAGCTAAGATACATTACAGGGCGCCCTGCTTATCGTGGGAGGCACCCAAGTTAGTACTGCGAAGCTGGCACGAAAGATTGCATCTTGTCTGCAATTCTGGGACGTAGGCATTGTCCAGGTTGATACGTTTAAAGACCTGGACCCCGAAATTCTTTCGAATGTTAACATTGCTCTGAGCCTTGCTAACCTCGATTCAAATATAATTTAAAATATGAGCAAAAAGAGGTTGTCGATGATGCAAAGATTTTTCAGCGAAGTGAAGACCACTTTGTGGATTACTTCGGGCGCCAATGACACGAACCCCTATCATCCTGCCACCATCGGCCTAGGCCGCGCAGTCTGGGGGAAACAGGCTGAATTGCGACTACATTTCCTGCACAATGATCATCCTACAAACCACTCTACTCTTATGGCAGATGTATTTCTACGACTGAAGGTCAGCACCTCTGATGACTTTGCCCATGCAAATCCGCTTTGGTCAACTGAGAGAGAGTTTACTTATCAAGATGGGAGATTACTGCTTCCACGCATGTTACCTGATACTGATAGAACTTAGCGAATCAATTCGCAGCGTAGAGTCATTCGTAAGGCCAATAATGTGAAGAAAAATGCTGTAGAGCTGAAACGTACTGTGGACAGTCTCCTGGTGCCCTACCAGAATCCTTTAGTCTCCACATTGGTGACAGCCTTGAGAAATCTCATTTCAATTAGAGTCAATTATAGTTCCAGAGTCCCAGTCAACCTTCACGATGTGGGTAAGCTTTGGATCGTAAGTGGTACAAGTATAACATCTGTAGAGGCACTCCTAGCACTTGCTGCCGAGAATGCGTCCGTCTTTAACGTCTTAAAGGAAATGGTACAGTCTATCACACTCGAGTCTAGTAATATTTCGCTCGCCCAGATCAAGCTTTCTCTTGTTTTGTATAATGGCGAAAGGGTGTCGAGTCAATATGACGACGACCGCGTAAAAAATGGGTGGCAAAAAGAGTGTCTCCCCACTGGACAGCGAAAAATTGTGGCGTATGAAAGACTAGTGCGTAAAAAAGGTATGCTTTCTCTTTTAGCTATGAGCTTAACCTCTTTCAAATAGGATGGCGACATTGCTTTTTACCACCCCGACGAGCAAACAGCCCGCCTATCTGGTGACCGTTATCGCAATTGGGGCGTTACCGTGCTCAAACTAACAGGCTCTCAAGGTATTGCTGCTTCTGATAAGGCCGAATATTTCTGGATGTAAGTATGAATACAATCAGTTCGGTGAAGACATCCCTGAAGAGCAATCGGAACATTATCGATTTCAGTGGTGACCTTGTCACCTCTGACTTTACAGCTCATTTCGGCAATAGTTTTAGGGTCCAACACGCTTCCACTGTCGCTCTAGATCCATGTACAGCACCGGAACTGCTTTTGAAGCAGGTAATAGACACAAAACTTCCAGGGGTTGTTGTACCCAACTTCATCACAACAACGGACATCCAAGATTTGGATATGGGTTTCCAACCAAGTCCTTTTACTATACTGCACTGATTTAATGCCGAATCCATTGATCTGAATGTAGAATCTGTTGGGCTACAGCTGTCCTTTCCTTCAGATAAAAGCTACTTGTTCGTCGGGTTAACTGGCGAACTAGGTGAAACTATCGCAAGATACCTATTTTAGCATGGAGCAAGACATTTTAATGTCTCGAGTCGCAGTACAAGTAAAAATATTCCTTGGATACAAGATCTTAACAGACGAGGAGCCTGTATCCAAATTAGAGAAATGGACGTTTCTGTCCGCGTCGATGTTGAGCGCGTCCACGATGAGATGCGTAGCACCAATATTATAACTGGTGGTGTGATCAGTGGCGCCATGGTCCTCTCTGACGGTCTTTTCGAGAGTATGTCGCTTGAAAATGCTTTCATATTGCAATGCGTCCAGAGGCCGAAGATTCAGCTATTCTAGACCAAGTATTCGATATGCCAAACCTTAAACTCTCTATCTTCCTGTTTTCACTGTCCTGTGTTGTCGGCGACCCAGGACAATCCAACTACGCAGCGGCGAACATGTTCATGGTCGGACTAGCCGCTCAGCGACACAAGCGCAACCTTGCGGCTAGCTGTCTCGATATTGAGATGATGATAGGCATTGGCTTTGTGCGACGCTCAGGCCAAGAAGCCACCATATACGCGGTAATCTCAAACGTTAAGGGTATTTAGTGGAGTCCGAAATCGACTTTTTGGAATTATTTGCAGAAGCAGCTCTCGCGAGCAAAGAAGGTGGCCTATGTATTATTACCGGTTTGGACAGATTGTGACTGTATTCTTCTAGCTGTTATAAGGGGTATTCGGAACCTAAATCCCCCCATCGTCGCTTAGAATAGGCCGCTAAAATGCCAGGAAGTGCACTTATAGCAACTGAAAGTATTCTGCAGCAGATCTGTGCAGCCATTACCCTGGAAGAGGCCACAACTGTAACTAGGATTGCTATGCCGGCTCACATTGAAATTATGCTCGGCCTCTCAATCGGTGGTTTGGATACTAGTATGCCTCTTATCGAACTGGGCATTGACTCACTGATAGCCGTCGAACTCCGATTATGGGTATTCAAAGAATTGGGCCACGACTTGCGCGGGCGAATCATCTTAGTGAATGGGGGCGCGACGACCACGGAGATAATATTGATGCAGGTGATGAGCCAGATTGGGTGTTTGCCGATTGCGATGTGTTCGCCGCGGAATGCGGCTATGGTTGCAAAGTACGGGGCGCGCAAGGTGTTTGACTATGCGTTGCCGACGTGCGCGAAAGATATTGAGGGCTATTCAAAAGACAGGCTGGACTGCCTGTTGGATTGCATTGGTAGTATTAGGTCATAGGGTTTAAGGGCGGGAGATACAAGGTCCTGGAACCGTATAGTGATCGTATTAAGGCTATAAGGCCGAGGATCGACGCAGATTGGATCTTAGCGTGGATAGTATATGGGGATAGGGTTGCGCTGGATGGTCTGTATAAGCGGCCGCCTATATTAGTAGGTTTCCTTGATGTTTCTTCGAGCGGAAGGATTTGCTGACCAAGATATAGGAAGACTTCATTATGCGCAGTGCTTGAATTTCCGTGGTCGAACGATATCTGTCTACCGGAAAGGTTAGGCCCCATCTAAAGGACATTAACAAGAAGGGGGGTTGGAAGCAGTTGAGAAAGGCTTGGGTTTAATGTGCAACGGAAAGATCAGTTGGAAGAAGTTGGTATACTATATTTAAGAAATTACTATTACTGTTATTCCAAATTCAGGTGCTTTATATATGGATTTTGTCTTAATCATTACTCTAGCACCACCTCCTTGCTCTCTGCAATAGTCAGTAAGGCTGCGTCTTTTAACTTTTATAAAGCTACACATCATCAGTATAGCTACCTGTGTAATTAAGGCAGAAAGATAGCTAATACACCATCTTAATAAACTGGTCATAAGGGAATGCTATGAGGGTGGAAGTGCACATCCGCCGCCTGTAGATCATCTTGGAAGGCGACACCAAAAAGTGGCTTATTTATAGAGATAAGTCCTTTGGCGGCTGAGGTGCTTGGGGCGTACCTTAATATATTCGGGTAGAACGTGCATACAACTCTGGGTTATTGGGTATAATGACAAGCCATTCGTACAATGTTGGTGAGGTCGCGAACGAAGACGATATTTCTAGAGATATAATATTCTTATTATTATTAGACTAATCAGTTAAAGCGTGGACTGCTTGGCTTAGTCGGCTAACAGCTTAATGCGGGAGTGGGGTAGAAGATAGAGCGTCGAGAGAAGGGAACGGAAGATATAGATCCGACAATTTTTATATATCGCAGTATACTAGATTGATAGTGGGGAAGAATAGATCCCTCTTGTTTAACGAGGATTATAACTTTGTTACATCGTCATTGATTTACCTATATTTGGTACTAAAGAGATTTAAACATGATAGTTTATGATTTCCTCATACCAACCTCACTTTATACAGTTTTATCTTTCATTCCAAACATTCCAAAGAAGAAATACTTTAAAGCTCTATTATATGTTCGTATGAATCGAATCTATAGGTCTGTTGTTTATGCAGTATCGAAACCTTTGCCGAAGTCGCGCTCCATATCTTACAAGTAGAAGTGGGGCAGGAATAAATGCTGCGGCGATGAATCCTAATACACTGTTTCCCCATCCCATTCCCAGTCGATGATAGAGTGGTAAGGCGCCTAGTGGTAGTACAGTTGCTAAGATACATCTCAGAACTACCGTTGCACCAATTGCCGACGCTGCGTAATATTGATAAACGTCAACGAGATAAGTCTGGAGTGGGATATTTGTAATAAAGTACGCAAGTCCAACGGTAGCAGTGCCTATCATTGGAACAATGTAAAAAAGTTCATGTTCTGCTGTCCAGCCGTACAAGAAGAGTCCAAGAGGAAATAGAGTTCCACCGATAGCCTGGGACAGGATTAGCAACACCACTTGGGGCCAATCGGGCTATACATTTACCAGAGGAATCAAGCGAACTTCTGGTTTGAAGACGCCACTTCTAGCTGTATATTTTTTCAAGAGCGGGTCCAGGGTCGATGCACACACCAGAACTCCTAAAACCATACCAAGACCTACCCTTCTATTAGCAATACCAGAAGAAACACAGAGACTTGAACTTACTTAGAGGAAGAAAAGACAACCCAGCCTGCCCTTGATCGAAATGGTAAATTGTCTCGAAGACAGTCGTCAAAGTTGTGAAAAGGATATACATATAGCCGTAAGCCACGGAAACCTGGATGCCGAGTATTAATACAAGGGGCGAACAAAAGAACAGCTTGCCGGGGCGAACAAGGCTGTCCTTTAACAAGTCAATCCCCGATGTGTGAGAGTCGAAATCGAATCGAGAACGGTATTTAGGATCCCCAGTCTGCTTACGGAGATGGCGGGCTTTCCGTCTAAGAATTTCGGGTGTGTACGTTTCTCGGAAAGTAAACAGGAACACCAACTCAAAGCACCCTCCCATAATTGCACTGAACCAGAATGCCCACTTCCACCCAGCAGCCTGAGTAAGATAACCACCAATAATCGGCCCAACGACAGGACCTATTAGGGGAGGAAAGCTCAAAACTGCGATAGGAAGGCCCCGTTGCTCTTGAGTGAATAGATCCCCAGCTATGCTGGCATTGAGAGAGATTGATGCATCACCCATCCCATTCAAGAATCGGAACCCGATGAGCATACCCGAGCTTTTACTGAGGCCACTTGCGACAGAAAATATCACGAATATGGCATTTGTGACATTGTAGACTGGGGCGCGACCAAAAATCTCGGACAACGGAGCTGTCAATAAGGCTCCTGCTGCTTCACCCAGCTCCCAAACTGAAGCAATGATGGTGATATACAATGGATTACTGGTATGTAGGTCTTTCAGGATCTCCGGGCCTGCAGGAAGACAAAGGACCGTTGCAAGGTTTCTAAAGAGGTATATGTGAGTTACATGGTTGACTGTGGAAGGGGGTAAGGTATTTACGCAATAGTATTCATACTTGAAAGAACAATTATCAAGACCCACTTGTACCAAAGGGGCCAGTTCATAGGATTGGCTTTATCCTCAGGCCCGTCGAAATCGACATCATACTCAAGAGGAGCGCTCGCACCTTCCACTAACTCCAGGTTCGGAATGGTCTTTGCGTCATCCTCGGTTGTGATTATTTCACATGTCTCTATTGGGCTTTCCATAGTAGATTGAGTGTTCAAAGACAGTGACATCTTGTTATCGATCATTTTGACAGTCTTCTCGAAGAGTCAGAGCGCGAGAAGGACTTTAGACTTCTTTGTACAACAGCGGCCAAGCAGTATGGCACAGTACAGTTATCGATACAAACCCGAGCAGCCAATCCACGAGCTTAACTTCAAATTCCGAGGTCCCCGGTCCGTTGTGCCGCAAAGCAAATGAAGTAACGTGATACAGGGCTAACCCCCAGTGTGTTTGACGCCCCAACAAACCTTGATCGGGAAAATGACGTGGCAAGGAGGTATCACAAACGGGGTCCCCACCCTGTGTTTTGGTTGCCTGATGGAATCACCACTTTGTATGCCTCCCTCCTGCTTCAATGCGGGGAGGTACAGCCTATGTGATGAGCCCTTGCACTGGGTAGTTCTTAGCGGTTGCGAAGGCTACCACATCTTGTGACAGCGGGGTTAGCCGTTATGTTCCGTATGGATGTAAGAGAGGCGGACCCAAGGCATTTTCGTGGAGATTAAACTTCCCTCCCAGATCTTTACCAACTTACCCACATCTGCAGAATTACCTCGACATATCAAAAGGTATAGGGATCAGTACTGAATCTTAGGAATTTACCAACACTTAATGAGTATATCTACGACAATACACAGACTGCGCGGCCCATCCCGAATCCAGACATATCACCCGAGCTTCAGACCAGGCCATAGGCTGTGGTTACGAATTTCTAACAAGCACAGTCTCGATGGCTCAGAATTAAGTCGAGACTTTCTCTAATCTCTCCACTCTTACAACTTATTTCTTATCGGATTTGCCACCCACAGATCATCCAAGTTGTACTCTCTCCTCCTTTGCCAGCGAACGAGTGACTCCCAGTTCACGCACTGGCGCTTTACCACAGATTTGAGGTTGACGTGAATTCGCTCTTCCTCGTCCACCCAGTAAAGGGCATGCGGCGTCAAGTCAGGAATGCAAGTGATTGATTCACGCAATGTCTCGATACAATGATCTGTGCAGATGGAAAGTAAGTCAGCTTTTCAGGTAACGAAAGAGTAAAATTAAGATCTCCAGCTGACCTGCATGTTTCTTGAAATATTCCATCTTGCTGTCCGAGGCGTTGGGGTAATAATATTCTGGATACAGGTATTGACGTATCATTCTCTGCGAGACAGGTATAAGTTTTCGAACTCTCATAGTTATAATTCCTGCTCAGTTCACTCACCAGGCAGTGGAGGTTGTGCATAACTCCCGTGATAGTGGGATGATCTCCGTTATCAAGCTTTAAGCCATCAGGGAGGTTGATCATCTTGCCTTCAGCCTTAGATACGCGAGCTCCTCTGACTATTACATGCCATTAAGTCAATTGTCTACTCAGATTTTTGGTGCTTAGCGATATGCCTACCTCTTTGCAAGTTGTTCCATGCTAAACCCTTCGCCTTAGTTGGTGGTCCTGAATACGGAGACGTAATCCATGCGTCAGCCGTTGGCTGGAAGTCATCCACCTGTAAAGTATCCGCCGATGGCACTATATCTTGTCAGCCTAATATCATGGAAATCACTCTTTATACTGAAGTGTTCCACTCACAGAACCCAAGGTGTCTCGTATTCAATCCACAGGTACCCTGATGGAGAGATAGTCTTGCAGCAGCCGGCCAGTTCACTAGAACCGTGAAAGTGGCCGTTGTGACCAGAATAGGTACCAAAAGGAGCCAAACACCAGTTCTAAGTCGCGCCTTCAAGGTCGGCGTCTTACCAGCTGCTGCGTGGATGCACTTGGCACAACCATCAGAAGACGCCAGCATAGCTGTGTCCTCTTTGTCGATATCGGAATATTCAAATTGATCCATTGCGATGATGTCTTTCAGAAGAATTTGTGGAGAATGTGATTGAAAGAAGCAAGGAAAGGGCTCTTAGCAGCGACTCTGATTTTGATTTCTGCTCTCTAGGCGGAGACATGGATCGATTGGGCCAAGTCAATAGACCTTCCCACTTTGTACGATCCTTATCTTCATGTGCAACCTGCCATGCATGAGATGATCAATTAAACCGACAGCTTTGCCTTCTTCTTACCCCGCACACATTGACAATAACGACACCAATCCTTACCTACGCCTATCGGCCTAGGTCGGTCTGGACAAGGGGCTTGCATGTCGTGATGTCTTCATCTAACTAACTTTCCAGGATGCAAGTTAAATCCTGTTTTTGTCATTGCCTGACACTTATATATCCCTATCGCTTAAATTCAAGAGGACAGAAGGCATCTTCTCTCAGAAAGACCCTGATATCGGCTTCTTCAGAAACAATGCATTCCTCCCTGATCATCTTTTTCCTTACGTTGACGGGTAGCTTAACTGCTGCAAAACCATTCAAAAGTAAGTGGTTCTTGAAATCTACGAGTGCAGTACCATCCGATAAAGCGATAGTTGCTAACTATAATCATCTCAAGATCCCACGGTTGAAGATGAGCTTTTGAAACCAGCTGGGGCTACTGTTGGGCGCCAAGGCGTGCGCTCCACCGTCGAAGACGAGTTACTGAAGACGAATAAAGAGGTAGAGGACGAGCTACTCAAGACAAGCTTGCAGCAGCGGGACTTTTCCGTGGAAGATGAGTTGCTGAAGACGCTTGAGCAATTGGGCACTAGATGATCATCTAATTCAAGTGAGGGGCCGGGAGTCACACAATGGGAAATCTAGTTTAAATCACCATTACACTGGAAGCTAATGGAGTAAGCTCTGCCTTTATTGAGGTTACCTTGATTTGGTGTTCCTGTAATTTATCTGTTTCTTATTTGCATAACTTGTACCCAGATGCGACGCAGCAGCAGAGAACCTTGCTCTATTCCTAACGATCAGAGTCCGGTAAGGCGGTCGATGTTCAGGCGTTTCCATGATTGGACGAGGTATTTCAAGGTAATATACGATGCGCATAACTATATCGACATTCATATGAGCAGTATCACAACGTGATGAAGTCCGCGAGCTTTCAGTTGGCCCCAAAGCCTGTTCCTCATCGGGAAGGTGTTCCTCATCGGGAAACACATATATGATTATGTATCAGTACTTTGATAGAGGTAATACACACCCCGCCTGGCTGTGAAGCCTGTGGTTCGAGTATATTACGGACTAAATCATGACCTATGGCAATCGCACTGTTACATGTAACAACGGTGCAAGTGCGGAATCTTTTCCGATACCAGCATGACAGTGCAGACTCTGCGATTGCCGCAGGGATAGAGGATCAGCCTAGGATAAGGCAGGGAAATCAACCTGAAAAGAAGGCAAACGAAAAAGGCGGAGGTATGAGAAGCAGGCAAAAAAGGCAAAGAAATTGCATGGCTCTCGACGAAGTAAGGGCATACGTTACGGCGACCGAGAGCTGCAGATACGAGGCTTGTGCCACCCACCCTACAACCCACCTATAGGGGCGATTTTAATACCGTTGATTCATTTAGGTCGAAACTCGGAGCCACTTCTTCCGCAACTCGCCAGATAACGAGGCTCTAGTACATTCAACGTGCTTCTGGAATTTCCAAGCTCACGAAGACCAATTTTACGTTATTCTGACAGAGGATTATCCAAAAATGAAGGAAATCTACACGGCGCCGGAGCACCTCCACGATGATCATTCTTACAGGACAACTATTGCTGTCGGTTTTGGGATCGCATTGCCGGCAATTGCCATCCCGCTGAGGCTTTGGGCTCGTAGACTACAAGGTCTGAAGTTGAAAGGCGATGACTATGCGATTATTATCGCTGCAGTAAGACTCCCAGCCGAAGAGCAAGATGCGGAGGCTTATGTGAGAATATCAGATTCTGACCATAGGGAATTCGTGTGTACCAATACTGGGTAAGATATACCTGAGAAAACCTATTTTTCTTAGCTCACCGAAGTACAGCGGACAACAATGGTAATGGTAGACACGAAGAGACTTTGACGAAAGAGAATCTGAAGAACTACTTCCTGGTATCTCAAAATCCTTCAAGGAGCTGTTATGATAGGTTGTAACATTTTCGGCAGGCATTGTTCATCTTTGAGCAAACCTTCGGAGTCGCCGTCGCCGCCGTCAAGATTTCCATTCTACTCCTATGCCGACGTATCTTTGTAACGCAAACCTTCCGACTTTCTACCACAATCCTAATGGTCCTCATTCTCGCCTGGGTTATCGTCAAGAACCTTGTGGGCGCCTTCCAATGCACGCCTGTGAAGAAAGCCTGGCTCAAGAAAACACCCGGTCATTGCATCAACTTCATTGATCTGGTGATATATGCTCAGGCCTGTAATATCATCTTTGACATGGCAATACTAATTTTACCGATTCGTGAAATCTACAAGTTGCAGCTGAGCCCGCTCAAAAAGGTAGGCGTGATGGCAATCTTTGCAGTGGGTTCATTGTAGGTAATCCTTTATAGAACAATTTTCATCTGGCTGTTGCTGATAGGTCTTGCAGCTCTATCATATCGGCGATTGTTAGAATTGCGGTGATTGCTAGCGAGGTGAATGAGTACGGCCGAAACCTGCCAGACGTTACCTGTAAGGCATATTTCCCCCTTACATGCTCTAATTGTACAATACTTACTTATTTGTTCCTTTCTACCAGGGTTCACTAGTAAATGGACCTGGACGGTTCTCGACCCAGCGATTGGCTGCTTCGCAGCCTGCATGCCGACCTGGGTCCCGCTCGTCAAACCTCTTGCCCGCATCGGCGAATACGCCAGTCTGCTTGGCAGTAGGCTTCGTATGACATTAAGCCGAAGCACGCATCGCAGCGCCGTGAGATTGAACGATGAACCTGGTAACAACAATGAAAATAGTTTCTATTTAGCGGCTTATAAGCAGCCGACTCAATGGGACATAGAGGTGCAAGTGACTGGTGGGCAGCGGAGTGATAGTCACGGTTCAAAACAAGAACTGTATCCCGCTACAGAGTTGAATAAGGCGGAACAGCCTAACAGAGGTGTAAAGGTGAAGAGAGAATTTAGACAAGAGGAGTATAGAAGAGATACCCCTTCACTATAAGACCCTAAGTGTATAGGTTTAGCTTTTCAATCCAGAGCTGTTTCGTTATATATAGGTCTTTCATAGTGGCGCCCTAATAAAGCGTTATCTATATTGTATCGTGGGGAGATGGTCTTCCCTAAGTAAGCAGATTTAGTTTAATGTTAAGGACTCGGCTTTGCCTAATCTTTAGGATAAGTCTAGATAGGGACCACTCTCGCTTATAAAAAGAGGATATTTTATAATATCTTTTTTTATTAGTAATATTTTTATTTTTTAGTATTTATACTTTTATAAGTCCTTAAGGCTAATTTTATATATAAATAATTATTAATCTTCTAGCTAGCTTTAGCGCCTTATTCTGTTATTTTTAAAATATTTAATTTTTATAATTAAAATAATTCTTTATTTGATATTATATAGAGCATTATTATATAATTAAATAAAGGTGGCGCCCTATTAGGGCGTTATCTATATTCTAGTATAATTAATACCCTTTTTATACTAAGTATTAATAATATTATAAAGTTATCTATTTATTTTTATTTAATTATAGTATTTTTTACTCCCCTATATACTTCTTAATTATAAATATTTATTAATACATAAATACTTTATATATAAAAATATAATAAATTGATATTTATATAAAATAATTATTATAAGGCCCTAGTCTAGTTTAGGCTACTTTAGACCCCCTTTAGGCTACTAAGCACCCCTTTAAACTACTAAGTATCTATTTTAGGCTGCCTTATAAGCATTTATATTTATAAACCCCTTTAATATTATATAAATCTTTTTTTAAGTGTCTTTTCTTTTAGCTAATTTAATATATTTTTATTTAACTTAAAATATATTATCTAGTTTTACTTAAAAGGTTTATTCTATATAATTATACTATAATTTTATATTATATTCAACTTATTTTCTACTTAGCCTAAGAAGGCAACTTAAAAATTTATTTTATTTTAAAAGTTTAAATAGGGTGTTAATTTTACTTAAATCTTATAGAAAAGAAATCTTTAATTAAATTTTAAATAAGTTTTAGGGGCAGCGCAATTGCTTAAAAATTAAATATTTTTATAAAAGATTTTATTTTAGCTTAAAATAAGTTTTAAAAAATAATATTATTACTTAAAAATTTAAAAGTTCTATTTTAATATAAAATATATAATTTAGGCCCTAAGGTAGTTAAGTGTTAAGACCACGAGGGTAGCTAATCCTAGAGGTTAAGGTTGGTTCTCGGGCAGGAGCAACTTACAGAGGGAGAAGGGTTATTGACTGCGTGAGCGGGTTAATAGGGTAGTTAGTATCAGTATTACGTATAATACTAAATTAACAAGGGGGCCTAAGTAAATCTAAACGATAGATTAATAAATAGGTTAAACACGAGTATCTACGAAGGAAACTCGGGTTCCTATATATTTAGGTTAATCAGTCCCACTAATTAATTAATCACACTAATTAGCCTTTGCTCAGTAATTAGTATACGAGCTGTTTAGTATGCTTAGTGCGCTAAGACTACTAATTATACTAATTAGGTCACATAACTATATAATTACACAGCCCGCCCCGGGCCTCTAATTATATATGGGATCGATGCTGTGCCGCAGCCATCTACAGATCTTAATATTAAGTTCCTTAAAAATAAAATTTACATTTTATTAAAAGCTGTTAATATAATTATAAATTTTAAAGAACTTTACAGGCGCTCTTTATAATTAAAAAAATAATTATAGGCTAATAAATCATCCCCTCTTTTTATTTTATTAATTCAATAGCTTAAATAATATATTACTATTTACTAAACTATTATCATTTTTAAAAGTATTTTAATAAAACTATTATTTAGTAAAGATTATTTAAAAATATTATAATTATTTATATTACCTTCTACTATATATATACACTCAAAGAATTATTAGTAAATTTAGTATTTTCATAGACCCTACTTTTCTTTTTATTATTATTATTTTATATTTATTTGCTAAACCCCCTTAATTATATTAAATTTTATTTTTAAGGATTCCAGTAAAGAGCCTATTTTAAATAAATTTAAAAAATTATTAAAAAGGTTTTACTCTTTTATTTATAATTAATTAATATTATTCTTTATTATCTCGCGTAAAACGCTCTAAACTATAAAAACAAAATTTTTATTAAATTAATTATAGCCTCTACTTTTAAAAATTAAATTATTTTTATTAATATAAATGTATAAATCCCTCTATCTCTTTCTTTATAAATACTTATTTAGGATATTAATAAACCTATCTTAGAATTAGAATTTAAGGTGTCTAGAATAAATTAGTAAATTAAATAAAATTTATAATATTATTATAATTCTTGAAATCTATTCAATTTAGAGGCCTTTAAGGTGCTTATTACGGCTGTTACGCCGCAACAGGATGACAATTATTATAACTAGGATAATAAGGACCGATAGGAGTTGAGCATAAGCAGTAAGCGGGCTTATTATAATAATTTACTTAATTATAGCTATAAGTTAAATATAGAGCATAATATAAATATATAATAGGGATTATATAGTAGCTCTACGGCTCTGTAGCTCTATAGGCTTTATAACTTATAAAACCTATAGAGCCTATAGAGCCCACAGAGCTAGTTCGTACCTATAGGTATATAATAACGACCGTTCGTCTTAAATAGTCCTTATTATTAATTCTTAATTCAATTCTACTGTCCCTTACTTTTACAGTGAAGATTACTATTAAGCATTTAGCAATAATAATCTTATTATATTAATTAATATTCAACCTACGTAACTTATACTTACCCGTCCGCTCCTCTTAACTCACCATACCCCAAACGCGCACACCCTCAGTCCACGGGACTATAGAGTGTGCCCCGTGACACTAAGTGTATTAGGTTGTGTAGCTTATAACCTTAAGTAATATTATAATATATAATTAAAGCGTATTATTAATTTAGCTTAATAGTATTACTGTTTACTTAATTTATAAATTTTAGTAAAATATTTTAAATTCTTATAATCTATTAGAATTATAAATAGGTTATAGATAGATATAAGCTTAATTATTTAAATTTTAAAATATTAAATAATAGCTAGCAGCTCCTTATTATATATAATATAATTTTTTTCTACTAGTATTAGGAAGACTAAATAATATACTATTAAGTATTAGATACTCTTAACCTTTTATAAAAAATATTCTTTTATAACTATCCCTAAATAATTTATCTTAATTATAGTGTCCTATTTTAAGTTTTATAGGATAAAGACTAGCCCTATAATAAAAAGGGATTTAAATTTATAAAAGGCCTTATTAGTCTTATATCCCTAATAAAAGAGAACCCCTTTTTTTATTAATTAATAGAGTAGTAACGCTATCCCAAAGAAGTTTTAGAGGAAATTATAATAAAAATTTATAAATTTAATAAATTATTAAACTTTTTTTAAAATTATTAAAAATTTCTACTTTTAGATAGCCTCTATCTTTTTAAAATTAAATTTTATAAACTTTTCTACTCTAATAATAAAGTCTAAATACTTAACTTCCTTTACTATAAACCTATACTTAAATATATTAATATATAAGCTAATATTATAAATTAGGTATAATATATATTATATATAATCTTAGTGTTATTTCTATATATCTAAGGTATAAACTAAAATATTATTTAAATAAATTATATAGATAGTGCTAAGGGCTCCCTAAAAGGTATTATTAATATATTTTTAAAATATAGCTAGAGCACTGACAAGGCTAAAAGGATAAATTAATTATTTATATAGCCTAAATTTAATATAAAAAACTATTTTATATTTATTCCCTTTAATTACTTTTATCTTATAAAACGCCGCGCAGATATTTATTTTACTAAATTAAATTATTATAGGTAATATACGCAGCGTCTCTTTTACTAATGATAATAAATATTAATTTAATTTTATAACTATATTAAGTAAGTAATAATTAATATATAATAATTATTTTCTGCCTAATTTAGGCGTAAAAAGGACTAAGGCCCCTACTATAAATAAGTTTATTTAAATTTACCTTTTATTTATAAAGAATATAAGTTAATAGCAGAGCTTTAAAAGCTATTTATATAATATTTTATATAATAGGCCCTATAACAGCTCTAATTTATACTTTTTTAAGTTTTATTTTAGGTAGATATAGTGGTCTAGTTTATTTTTATATAAGGGGAGGCCCTTTACTCTAGACTTATTAAATAGGTTTTAGAACTTAGCTAGTTTATTAAAAAAAGCCCTTTTATTTTTTATAAATTTTAAATTTAATATAGTTTTTTTTATTTAGTTTAATTAAGAAGTATTATAACTAGAATCTATATAATATTTTAAAGGGATATTTAGACTAGCTAATCTTTATAAAATTTCTTTTTTATATTTTAATTATTTAGGACTTTATTATTTTTTATATTAATTAAGGATAATTCCTTTCTAGCTCTAGTATACTTAAATTCTATATAAATATATTATAATCCTTCTGCCTATCTAATATATAATTCTCCCTTTTAATATTTAGTACTATCTTAGCCTACCTTATCTATAATATCTTTAAAATTTTATTCTAGTATAGGCTCTAAATTATATAGACGTATAATTATTAGTACTACCTACTAATATTATAATTAAAAATTATAATTTAGTTAATTTATAAATCCTGCGCCGCGCTTCCTATAGTTTAATATAATTATTAATATAGAATTTAAAGTATATATACCGCTAACTGCGCAGCTATATATAAAATTATTATTATAAAGTATTTATAATTTATATTAACTAGCGCCCCTAGAGTCTTAGTATTTTTAAGAAATACTTTAATTACTAAAATAAAATTATTTATCTTAATTAGTAAAAGAATATTATATTTATAAATCTTTCTAGCTATTTATAAAATACCTTTATTATTTATACTACTTTAAATTTTATTAGGGCTATAATATTTCTTATATTAATAGGTATCTTAGTAAATTAAGGGCTTTAAGAGGTAATCGCGTGTATATTAATTAAATTTATATAATCCTTAAATATATAACCTTTATAGTTATATTTACTATACTAGCTATTTTATATTTTTTTAATTAGTCCCGGGACCCTTCTATTATAATTAAAATTACTTATTATAGCTATAGCGGCTACTAATATTATATATATATTATTATTTTTATTCTATTATATAATAAAAGATATTCTTATCTAGACTAATATACTTTAAACCTATTACTTAAGGGTATTTATTTTTAAATCTATTATAACTGCGTAATAGACCGCAATAATTTTTTATAATTATTATATAATATACTCTAATTTATAGCTATTTTATAAATAGGCTGGTAGATCTTTTATTAAAAGTATTAATAATAAATAGTTAAGTTCTACTTAAAGCCTTTTGCCTCTATTAATAAAATTTTAAATTATATATAAAAATTTAAGAAGAATTTATATTTCCCTTATTCTAAAATCTTTAATTTTATCGCCGCTTTTTATAAGGCGTATTTATCCTTATATATTAAAATTAAGTATTTAAAGAACTTATTTAAGTTATATTTACCTATATATCCCCTATTAAAATAGTATAAATTAATTTAATACTATACTATAGGCGTAAGAAAGATATATATATTATAAAATTAATTTATTAGGCCTTTATTAAATATCGCATTATACTCTAGCTAGTACTTTATATAATATTATTAAATTATAAATATTATTTTATTTTTATTAAAGGGGCCCCTATTAGCAGTAATTTATCATTATATATTAATATAATATATTTACTAAGGTCCCCTCTAGCCTCCTAACTCTAGGGAAGTATAAATATAGCTAGAATAAATATTTATATAAATAATATCTCTATTAGGCCCTTTATCTACCAGTCTAAGGCTACCCTAAGTCTAAAAATAGTTATATATACGCTATAGCATAGCGCTTTATAATTGTTATAAATTATTTAAATTACTTTTATAAAAATAATATAATTAGACTACTAGGTCTCCTAAAAATTTATAAAGTAAACCTTTATTTTATTTAATTATATAATAATACTTTATATTATATTCGGCGGGGAGTTATTCTAGTTACTAAAATTAATTATTTTTTAAATAATAGGTTAGGGTATTAAAGCCGGCTAAAAGACTAATAATATTTTATATAAAGGACTAGCTCTAGGGACTTATAGAAATATAAATATTAAAAGGTAAAAATACTACTAGTAAAGAGGAAAAAAGGTATTATAAAATATCCTTTTTTTATAAGCGAGAGTGGCCCCTATCTAAACCTATTCTAAAGACTAGGCAAAGCCGAGTCCTTAACAATAAGTAAATTTAATATTTAATATAAGTGGCGATATATTTTTTTATTATATTTTAGAGGTCCTTCTATTAGTATTATTAAGTAATAATAATAGTAGTTCTATTAACGCCCTAGTGCTTTAGCTATATATAAACTTTTATAATTATAATTTTTTAAATTATTTTATTATTTATAACTTTCTTAACTACTATTTTTTAAAACGCCTTCTTAAACAGTATTAAGTCTAAAAAATAAAAGATTAAAATTTATTACCTTTACACCCTTCTCTTTTTAGCTAATATTTTTAAAGGAATATATTAATATACTAAGTACTAGATAATTTTTTTAAATTTATTCTTATATTTAGCTCCTAGTAGACGATTATTAATAGATATTTTATAAGTTAATAGGTTATATTCTATACTCTTATCTATAGTATAGTTAATATATATACAGTAGGGTGACAGATTGAAAAAGTAATACTTTTTTTAATAGTTTTTAAAAGCTTATAACTCTATCAAATAATTAGATAAAATTATGAAAAAATAATAGAAAAATAGAGAAAGTTTAGGAAATCCTTTTAGAACTAGTGTTAGGCTAGCTTATATAATCTTTTAAGGGGTAGATTTAGCAGTGATTTCAGGGTAGAAAAAAGTATAAAATATAATTAACTATAATTTTTTTTAGCGTATAAAATCTAGTTTTTTTGTTTTATTTTAATACTAGTCCTATGTTGATAAATATATTAAAAAAGCTTTTTATATTTATTAACTAATTTTTTCACAATAATTTATTAAAAAAATTCAATTTCAACAAGATAAATTAAGTATTAAATTTATTTAATACTTAGTATAAGACCCTTTAGCCTCTTTTAAGTCTATATAACGCTGAGGCATAGATAATATACAATTATCTATTATTTCTTGTGGTAAATTTTTCTACTCTTTAGAAATAACTCTTTTAAAAGCCTCTATATCTTTATCCGTATTAATATTTGGTAAACGCTAATTATAACGTTTATTAACTCTGTGTTTTAAAACAGACCAAATATTTTCTATAGGATTTAAATCAGGACTATAGGCTGGGTGAGTAAAAAGCTTAATTTTATTATGGTTAAACCATAATAAAGCTTTATTACTTTTATAAATTTTTGAGTTATCTTGTTGAAATTGCCAACCTAATTAGATATTAGTATAAAGTTTATAAAAAAATAATATATAATAATATAAAATTATATATTATTATATATTAAAAAAAAGGGTAAAATAAAAAGGTAATATTTACCGTGTTTAATATACGGTTTAACTTCTTTTTAAGAACTTTTTCAATATAGTCCTCTGTTTTAAAAGACCTTTTATTTAAAGAGTCTTTTAAAAAGACTAAATTCAACCTCCCCCTATCCAAACAGCGCCCCAAACTTGTACAAAAATATCATGCCCTATATTTTAATTAGTAAGCAATATTATAAAAATCTAAAATATTTAAAAAATTCTATAATTTAAATAGAATTTTTTAAAAATTTTAGTTTTTAAAAAATCTATTTTACGTACCTCTATTAATATTTGAAACCAAACCGTCCCCTAATTTACAATTTCTTTTTTTCTATAATACTCCTGTCTAGATCCATGTCCTCTTTCTATTACTGACTCATCAGAAAAAATAATTCTATAAAAATCTATATTTTTTATATTTTTTAATTGTTTTTTAGCGTGAGAAAAACGCTTTTTTTTAAATTTATCCAAATAAGCCTTTTTAAAAGAGGTATTATAAGAATAACCCTCCTCTTTTAAAAACCTTTGTAACGTCCGTTTTAAAATATCCAAATTATTAATCGATAATAACTTATTATTTTGAACTTTTGGATTTTTTATAAAGTCTCGATTAATAATCCTTTTTTCTTTATTTTGAATTTTTTTATTGGTCTAGTTTTTGTCTTATTTAAATTAAGACTTTTATTATTAAAATTTCTTTTTTTGTCTTTAATTCGATAAATTGCGTTATAAACTGACGATTTAGGCTTTTTTGTAATATTTGAAATAGTATTAATAGAGATATTATTAATATATAATTCCTCTACTTTCTCCTCAAATTTTGAGAATTTTGGAGGCATTTTGAGGAAATAGGTGTTTAAAATTAAAAAGTAAAAAGATATTACTATAAACTAAAAAACTAACTAAAAATCACGTGATTTAAGCTTACGTAATTTTTGGATTAAAATTAACTATAATACTAATAAATTATTTAGTTAGTAAACTAGTTTTAAAAAATCAGTCACGTAATCTGTACTAACTATATTAGGTTAGAAAGTTAAAAAATTAAAAAATTATACGTTTAAAAAAAATATTAAGGATTTTATTTTTTACTTTTTTTTACCCTAACTTTATCTAATTTTAAAAAAATGGACTAAGCCTATTTAGGTAGTTTAAAATTAAAAATATAAACTTTATAACTTTTTCTAAAAGTTTAATATTTCAAAAAAATTTAAAAACTAATACTCAATTTATTATAATTTTTTTAAAAAAGTAATTTTTTAGATTACTTTTTTAATCTGTTACCCTACTATATATTACAATCACGCAGGAAGACAGCGGAACGACATCCGGGAATTATAGTATATATGTAATTATTAGTCTTGGCGGGAGACGAGAGGACAGGTAGAATAGCTTATTACTAACACTAGGATAGTTAGGTCAGCAGTCACGTAATAATAATCTAAAATAGATAGGGGAGGCTGTCGGATTATATAAGGCATATAATTAAGATTTAAACTAAGATTATATTCTTAGCAGATTAGAGGTAATCCAATATAAGACCCTAGTAGGGTCGAATTACAGTAGTTATAAGGAGTGGGAAAAATAGTATATAGTCTAAGAGGATCTCTATACATTTCCTATTCTTTATAATTAACTTTTAACTCCTTATATATCTTCGCATACTTACTTATAGCTAAATTAAAGCTCTTCTTTATAATTAAGAATTATTAGCCTTTATAGGAGATAGTTGTCTTACTTTTATTAATAAAATAGGGATATTTGCACTACCCGTTGCCTAACTATTACTTAACCACTAAATACCCGCAAGGCTCCTGAGAAGCCTGCCTGCCCTTACACGGACCAGGTAAGTAGGAACCCCTTGTAACACTATATTTAAGTTATTTTTAAAATTTTCTAATAGCTGCCAGCTATCTAGTTAAGAATATTAAAATAATATATTTATAATAATATACTTCTTTCCTTTTATATATTTAATCTTAAAATTTTATAATATAATAATAACTATTTACTAATTTATTAATAAGCCTAGTACCTCCGTGCCTACCTAATTTAATTAAAAAATTAAAACTTAAGTATTTATTTTAATTATAAAGTGCACTTTATAGAGGTAGTATTATAATTTTTTAATACTTATAGTACTACTTTAACTTCTAGTTTAGTAGAGTATTACTTTTACTATTCTGTAGATTATATAGTACTTTTAAATTATATAAAGTAATACTTCTTATTAGCTTCTAATTATTTAATTACTATTTTTACTTTTTAAGCGCTTATATCTACCCCTAAATATACTATTTATTTAAAATTATAATTTAGTGCTATTAGCGCTAGCACTAATATAATAATATATTTAAATTTATTTATAGCTTCCCGCTAAAACTCTCTTTATAAAAAATTTATATCCTTCTTTATTAGGTGGAAGAGAGGCTTCGCAATTAATATAAAATAATAAACTTATTATTAGTAGTAAATATATATTCCTATAAATATTCTAATTTCCTTTTAATTATAATACACTAATTAATTAAGAATCTTCTCTATTTTAAACTTTTAAAAGTATTATTCTATAATATTAATTTTATAATTAATTATTATTAAGCGATCTATTCCTTAAAAATACTTTACTTTAAGTATTATATTTTTAATCCTTTCTATATTTACTAAAACTTAGTCTACTTTTTAAATATATTCTAGTATATATTTATAGATACTAAGTAATTTTAATATTAATAATAGATTTACTTACCCTTTTACTCCCCCTATATATATATTATTAATAAATAGGGCGCAGTTATATAAGTAGTATTTTTATAAGATTTTAAAAATAGTATAAAGGAATATAATAGACGCATTTATTATACTTTAAAATAAAATATATTATTATACTAGTAGGCCGGCTATTATAATAATAATAAAATTATAATAATTTTTATAAAGCTCTAGTTAGTTGTACTTTAAAAAGAAGTCTACTAGTGTTATTAAAAAACTATTAATTAATATTTTATATTTTAACTAAAGACGTTACAGAACTTAATTAAAAAGATATATAATTATACTTACTAAGAACTTACTACTCTAGTAATAAAAAAATGTTATTTTAATTATAATAAACCTAATTATTAGACTACTAACCTTTAGGCTTAATACTATAGTAATAGCCTAATACTATTATATATAATTAAATATCTTTATTATATTTTTATCTTTATATATAACGAGGCAATCGATAATCCTAAGATACTTTATATACTATTTAAATATATAGAAAAGTTACTTACTGCTATAAAAACTATATAAAATAATAATATACCTATTAAACTTTATAAGAATTATAAAAATATTTATTAGGGTTTTTACTAACTCTTAAGCAAAAGTGCGCCTAAAAATTAATAAAATATAAAATAAGAAATACCCTTTAGCAGCTAATATAATATATTATAAAATTAAAAATTAAAATTAGCTCTAGCACTATCTATCTTTATTAAATTTTAATTATAATTATCTTTAATAAGCTTATCCTTAACGCCTTATAATTATAATTTTATTTTTTAATTAATTTAAATATTTTTAAAAAATAGGCTTATGCGTACTAGCTTACTAATATTAATATTAATACTAATTTTATTAGTAAGCGCTATATTTAATAGTACTAATTATACTAATATAAAGTAAAATATTTTATAAGCCTAACTCTAGCTAATAAAAAAGTTATTAAAAAATTTTAAAAAATTATAAATATTATAGTATAGTATAGAACTTACCTACACTAAGTAGTATATTTTATTACTAATATAGGAGTTTTTAATATAATATTAGGTATAGACTAGTTACAGTAATATAACCTAATTCTAAAATTTAGAAACTAGACTATAATATTTAATTCTTTCTATTATTTAAAGAATTATTTATAGTATAGACGCGCAGAAGTGGTATAATAAAATAAAATACTACTTATATAAATTAATAAAGTTAAACTAATTTTAAAAATAATAGCCTATTTAATAGCTGCGCGGAGCCCTAAAAAGTATATTTAATTATAGCCCTATAACTAGGAACGCTTATAAATTAAAAGTAATTATAATAAATCTCTTAAGTAAGTATTTATAGTATATATAAACCTTACCGCGGTCAGTTAAACAGATTATAATAAATATATAAATAAAATAACTTAACTATTTTAATAAATAAAGGAAATACTATCTAAATTTCTAAGTGTCTACTATAAAATAATGTATATATTTAATTTAATAGAAGTTAATAAACTTCCTTTCTAATAAAATAGCGTAAATTAATTAATTAACTTAATTAATTACTAACCTCTATAACTTTATATATATAGGTTATTTAAATTAGAGGTATTAGCAGTTAAGAAATATATTAATAAAATAATAATAAAAGAATTTATTTATTCTAGTTAATTACTATTCGCCTCCCCTATACTAGTAATCTAAATATTAGGTAAAGGCTTTTAAATCTATATTAATTACTGCGCGCTTAATACTATTACTAAAAAGAATTATATTATACTACTTTTAATTAAAGAAACGCTAGCTTAAATAAATAAAATATAAGTTATAATTATTTTAGATATTATTGCGGTATTTAATATAATATATATAAAAGAGAAAAATAAAGAGAAGACTATCTTTCTCTATTAATATAGGCTTTATAAATATATAGTAATGCTCTTTAGTCTCTATAACGCGCTAGGAATATTCTAAAACTTTATTAATAATTTATTATATAAATACCTTCATAATTTCTATATAGTATATTTTAATAATATACTAATTTATAGTAAGAATAAAAGTTAATATAAAATTTATATCCTCTAAGTCCTTTACCAGCTAGAATAAGCGCGCGTATTTATAAATATTAATAAATACTATTTTTATACTAAGTAAATAAAATATTTAGAATTTATTATTACTATAGCTAGAATTAAAATAAATTTTAAAAAGATTAAAATAGTAGTAATTTAGCAGCTTCTAAGATATTTAAAAGATATTTAAGCTTTTTTTAAATTTATAAACTTTTATTACTAATTTATTAAAGAATTTAGTGCTATTTATAAACTACTTATTATATTTATCTAAAAAAATACTTTTAAAGGATTATTTCTAATACTTATATAATCCCCTACTAAGCGCGCTTTTAAAATACTTAAAAAGATTTTTACTAGCGTTTTAGTACTTTACTACTTTAATTTTAATAAAAAGATTTAGTTAAAAATTAATACTTTTAACTTTATAGTAGTAGTAATACTATTATAAAGGGATAAAGTGGATAGCGTATTATATCTTATAATTTTTTTATTATATAAGATAACCCTAGTAGAATATAATTATAAAATATATAATAAAGAGTTGCTAGCAATTATATAAGTATTTAAAAAATAATATATTAATTTAATAGGTATCCTCTTATCTATTAAAATTATATCTAACTACTAGGCTCTTTAATATTTTATAATTATTAAGAGACTAAATTACTATTAAATAAGATAGGCTAGGTTTCTAGCTAAATTTGATTTTAAAATTTAATATTAATTAAATTAATAGTATATTAAACCTAATACTCTTATTAGATAATTTAGTAATCTTTTTAAATATAATAAGGATACTTAATAAAAATATTAAGTATAAATAGTACTTTACCTAAAGCTCTTTAAAGAAGAGAGTAGTTATTATATTATATTTTTAGTACTTATAATTATATATTAAATAAAATATACGACTGTGGCCTTAGTAAAAGTTTTATATATTTATATAATGCTAGCCCTTTAAGAGATAATTATAATAAATGCTATTAAGCTAAAGGAAATTATACTTTAAAATATATAAATAGCTAGAATAAAGGATATAGAATTCTAAATAATATAAAATATAATTTAATAAAACGCATAACGTTTACCGGTCAATTTAATTAAATAAGACTTTTAACTTAAAATCTTAGACTATATATTCTATAATAATATATTTATAATTTATAATTATATTTATATCTTTAATAATAAAGAGCTTAGAGCTAAAATACTAAGTAAATAATATAATGCACTAGTGGTAGGGCATTTAAAATAAAAAATTATATATATTAAAGTTATTTAAAAATATTACTAGCCCTAGCTTACCACTAATATTATAAAATATATTAAAATATATTTAATATATTATAGGGGCAAAGCAAGCTATAAATAAAAATATAATTTATTTTAATTACTTTTTATTCCTAATTAATACTAATAATATATTTTTATAAATTTTATTATAGATCTTCCCTTTAGCACGGGTATAATAGGTAATTAAATTTGCTATAATATTTTAGTAGTAGTAGACTAGCTAAGTAAAAAGAAATAATTTATTACTATAAATAAAATAAATATCTTTATTATAGTTAATACCTTCCTTTAATAAATATAGAGAGAAAAAGAATATCCTAAAGAAATTATTAATAATTAAAAAAAGTAATTTACTTTCTATTTTTAAATAAAGCTTTACGCTAAGCTAGACTGTAAATTAAAATTATTTACTATATATTACCCTAAGACTAATAAATAAACTAAAAATACTAATATTTAGTTAAAATAGTATTTCTATTCCTATATTAATTATTTATAGAAGAATTAGGCCACTTACTTACCTATTATAAAATTAATAATAAATTTAATTTTAAGTGAGTTTACTAGCGTATCCCTATTTATAATTATTAAAAATTACTAATCTTATAACAGTACTAATAGGTAAGTAATAAAAATAATAGCTTAATTAAAGAAATAATAATTACCTATTTTTATAAAATTAAATTATAATTAAGCTTAATAACTTATTTAAATTATAATTTAATTATAGACCTTTCTGCAAAACTATTTAGTCTAGATTTATAAAAAATAAATAAAATATATAAATAAATACTAAGTGTCTACGCCGCTTCTCTAAATAGAGAACTAGATTATACTAAATATTAAAAATCTAATTACTAAGTAATTAAACTATTTATTAGACTTTAAAAATTATAGCCTATTTAGAGTTACTTATATAATAGGTAATAAGACTTTTAAATTAGCCCTATCTCTAGAGATAGAATATCTTTATAATATATTTTATATTTAACTATTATATAGATATAATAATAAGCCCCTACCTAAATAAGCTAAAGACACTAACTTAATAAATTTTAAAAATAAAAAATAATATAATATTAAAAATATAATTTTATATTAGTATTCGTGGAAAGCGAATCTATATAAGAAAGATAAATTATTAAAGTATAAAATAAAATAGCTTAATTAAAATAATCTATTAACTTGAAAATTTTATTATAATTTTATTTATAGCACTACTCTATAGCTAATTATAAGTTTTTACTATATAAATTCCTAGAAATTACCTATACTAATTAATTTTAATAACCTAGCAGCTTAATAAGACACAATTATAAAAATAATAAATATTATAATATAATATAATATAATAAATATATAAAATAGTATAGTAAATACGCGAGATAGTATAATAAATATATAAGTTAATATAATAAATATATAGGACTGCGTGGCAAAAATAAAGAATAATATAATAAAAAATAATATAAATACGCTAGAATATATACTAAATATATAGAAAAACACTAAATAAGAAGTATTAGTAGTAAAGAAATTTAAAGCTATAAATATAGGACTTAAGTTAACTATAAAATAGTAGCCTATAGAGGATAAATAACCTACTAATAATATATATATATTACTAGTATAAGACTTATAAATAAGAGATTATATAGTATAGGACTTAAATTAAATAAAAGGGTAGCTTATATAAAAATAAAATATATTAATTATCACGGCGCAGCCTAGAGAGTCAATTATATTTAATTGGATAAGAGCTTGGGTAGCTAAGCTACTAAAGTACTACTAAGAAGAAATCCTTCCTGCGCAGCTAAACCTCTAGTAACTCTTTAAGCTACATCTTATTAAGTTAACCTGCCTACCTAGTAACTGCCTATTATAAATAGCTATTTTATATTAATAAGATAACCTAATAGTTATCTCTAATTCTACCTACTTATCCGCCTATTCTATACTACTACTACTATTAGTACCCCTAATCTATCCTAATAGCTGATCCTTCTACCACCTATTAATTGTATACTACTAAGATATAACCCGATACCGACCTATCCTATAATATTATATAGCTCCTATCTAAGGACCAGCTATCTGCTATTAATTCTAAGAGATATTAAATATCCCCTACCCGCTTATAGATATTAATTTGCTAAAGTCCCTACTAGAGGAGGTATAAGTTACCCTAAAATTATAGTTTTAATACCTTAGCTAGCTGTATAACTAGACCAGCACTTTATAGAAGGACCTAAATAATATATATAAAGAAGATGCCCTGCTTTATATTTATATTAATATCCTAGAGAAAGAAAACTAAGCCCTAAAAGAATAGGTTAACTATTAAGCGGGGGTTATTACCTACTAAAAGATAGAGATTAATAAAAAGATTAAAAGCTTCTACTCTCTATATACTAAGAAGGATAGAGTTCTAGAGACTACTATCCTAAACGTGAGAACGTCTATATTAATTAATCTATTAGTTACTAAAGCTGTCCTAGCTATAATAGCTATAAAGGCTCTATTTACTACTTTTTAGTCTACCTCTTCTGCCTGCCTATCTAAACAACTTTCTAACTTAGCGATCTTTAAAGGAGATTAAAAGAATTTCTGCCGCTTCTAATCTAAAATTTACTAGAAGATAAAAATTAACGCTAATTAATTTCCTACCCCTACTAAAAGAATGTCCTATATAATTAATTAATTAGAAGGCCCTGCCTACGCGCAGATTTTATTATATATTCTAGATAGTAAGTGCTAGCTACCTAACTATCCTAATATCCTATATATTCTAGAACGAGCCTATAGAGACCCTAATTATATAAATAATATATATAAGAAGCTATTCCAGCTAAAGTAGTAGAATAAGAAGTTTACTATCTTTTATACTAAGTTTTAATGCCTTACCCTAGAAGGAGAGGTTTAAAAGGACTTTTAAACTACTTTACTAGAAGCTATTCTATTCTATAAGCTAAAGAATTAGCTTACTAATGTAAACGCGCCTAATTATAATATATATAAGTTTACTACCTTCCTGCAGAAGCTAAAGAATAAAAGAAGATATTATAATAACCTATCTAATACCTATGCCCCGTAATAAAATATATAATACTAAACTACCCCTATACCTACTCCCTAGCTAAGCCGTAACTAGTATATACCTAACTTTAATTCTATAAACCTTAGCACTACTCGCCGATACTAGAACTAGAGTTACTAAAGTTATAATATTAATAGATATAGAGAGCGAGGAGAGTACTTTTATTATAAAATAAAGGGATACTTAGTTGCTAACTATCTATAACTTGCCTTTATTAGACTAGCTTAGCTATATAAAGGCTATATATTTAGTCTCTCTTATAGCCCTACTTATAGCTTTAATTTTTAGTTAAGGAGAGATCGCTTATTTCTATTATCTATATCCTTTTATTATTTCTTAGTAAAAGGAGTAATCTTAATTTAAGTCGCAATTAAGCACTAGATACGCGCCCTATTACCACTAATATTATTATAAAACTATATAAGACCTTTCTAAATAAAGACCTAAAGAAGAGAAGGAGAAACTATGCCTAGCTTATAGTATAGAAAGCTTTATTAGAATAAGAAGCTTATATATTACTTACTTATACTATAACTAACTTTAGAGCTAAAGGAGTAGCCTTTATTAATAAAAATTAAATTATATTTAGAGGCTATTAACTAGAGCCGATAAAGATACCTATACCCCTACTTAACTTTAATAAAGAGGGAGAAGAATTTATTACTATAATCCACTTCCTAGTTACTAACTTAAGGATATATAATTATTTAGAAAAGGAAGCTTTCTTATTCGCCACTAATCTATTTTACTATCTAATTATCTTAGATATCCCTTAGTTGAAACTGTATAACCCTAAACTAAAATTTAGAAAAGGTACTATAATATTTAGTAGTAGATACTATTAGAAGTATTATAATACGCTACTAAAGCTATCGCGTATATAAGCTATCCCTAACGTCCCGCTAAAGGACCGCCCTAAGAATATTACCTATTTTAAGGACGTTACCTGCCCTACTATAGACCCTAAGTTAATAAGACTAGATATTTAGCTTATATCTTTAAGAGTTATAAGTATATATGCCCGATAAGGCATAACTGTATATTAAATATTACTAGAATAAGTGGACACTGCCCTAAAAGACCTAGTAAAACCTTAAAAGATTATACTTACTACTAAGCTGTCAGCTAAGCTAAAGGACTACTTTAATATATTTAGTTTAAAGGAGACTAAAAAGCTGCCGCCCTATTAACTATATAATTATAATATTAAGCTAATAAAGGGCTAAGTCGCCTTTTAGAGGCCTCTATACCTAATATTATAAGACTAGTTCCTAGTACTAAAGGAGTAGTTTAAGAAGAATCTATATAAAGAATTTATTTAACCTAGCTTGTCTCCTACCTTATTACTTATATTATTTATATCTAAACCTAATGGAAGCCTGCGCCTCTATATAAATTATTAAGGACTAAATAGGGTATTAGAGAAGGATTAATACTTACTACCTTTAATTAAAGAGATCTTAAACAGCCTACAGGGTATAAAGTACTTTTTAAAGATTAATGTAGTAGTTGTGTTTAATAATATTTAAATTAAAAAAGGTCTTAAGTACCTTACTACCTTCTATACTAAGTTTAAATTCTTTAAGTTACTAGTAATACTTTTTAAACTAACTAGAGCGCCTATAATCTAGTAGCGCTTTATAAATAATATTCTGTGTCTATATATTAACTTATTCTACTAAGTCTACTTAGACAATATCTTAATCTACAGTAAGATAAGAAAGGAGCATATATAATATATTTAAGTAATTCTAGAGGTCCTATATTAGAACCAGCTATATATAAAACTATTAAAGTGTAACTTCTTTATAATAGAGGTAATCTATTTAGAATTTATAGTAGGCGCTAAAGGCATAAAGATAGACTCTACTAAGATTAAAATAATAGTAGACTAGAGACTATCTAAGACAGTCACTAATATAAAGTTATTTACTAGATTTACTAGATTCTATTATAGGTAGATTAAGGATTTCTTTTAAATCCTGGCCCCTATCACTGCCCTAGAAAGAAAAAACACCCTATTTATCTAGATTCCTACCTACTAAGAGGCCTTTAAAAAGCTAAAAAGGGCCTTTATCTTTAGTCCTATATTAAAGTACTTTAACTGGGACAAGCCTACTATCCTAGAGATAAATATATTAGATTATATAGTAGCTAGTATTCTGTTATAGTATAATAAGGAGAGTAAATTATATTCTATTACTTTTTTTTAAGGAAGATAACGCCTACTAAATATAATTATAAAATATATAATAAGGAGCTCCTCGTAATTATACGTTACTTAGAGGAATAGTCTACTAAGCTAGAGATAAGCTAGTATAAGGTATAAATTCTAATTAATTACTGCAACTTAGAATACTTTATATTTATAAAGAAATTAAATTGCCGCTAAGCTAGATAATTTAAATTTCTATTTAAATTTAACTTTAAGATTATCTACCAACTAGAAAAGTAAAGAGTTAAGCTTAATAGCCTAACTAGAAAGTTAGAGAATTTATTTAAAGAGGGGGATAAACGCCTCCTATACTAAAGTTAGATAGTATTAAAATATAATAGTCTAGAAGACTTTCCTGCTAAGTTTACTATATAACTAGATAGCTAATATAAGTATACTAAACTTTATCTAGCTATTATAGGCGTTAACTAGTTAATAATACCTACCCCTAATAGCTCGCTACTATCCCTGCCTAATTAGATAAGAGAGTCCTTAAGAACTATATATAAACTAGACCCCCTATTTAGCGAGATACTAGAAATATTAGATAAGAACGCTAGTAAGTACCTACTAATAATCCTAGTTAAGTGCTTATAAGACTTAGGCCTACTATTCTATAGGAATTAATTATATATACCTAACTTAAACGACCTAAAGGCGACGCTACTATAAAAGATATATAATAGTTAGTCTACTAGATACTCTAGACGCTTAAAGACCTATAAGTTACTATTATAAAACTTTTATTAATCTAGTATAATAAAGTATATAGACCGCTGGGTCCAAAACTGCTAGACCTATTAAAGGATTACGCCCTTTAGAGAAGGCTATTAAGGTGTCCTAAAATCGCTCCTTATACCTAGAAAAGCGTGGAAATATCTATTAATAAATTTTATTACCTACCTGCCTAAGAGTAGCAAGTTTAATACTATACTAATAGTAATCTGCTAACTTACTAAGTTCCGCTAATTAATCCCCTATAAGGGGATTTATAATACTAAGACTCTAGCCTATCTATTTTAAAATAATATTTAGAGACTATACAGTCTGCCTAAAACTATAGTATTTAATAGAGGTACCTAGTTTATATCTATTTTCTAGAAACACCTTTATAAGCTGCTAAATACCTACGTATAATTATCTACTACTTAATATTTTAAGTTTAACAGCTAAATTAAAAGGATAAATATAATTTTAAAGTAGTACCTGAGGGCGTACGTATCCTACCTCTAAGATAACTAGTGTAACTAGCTCGCCTCTACTAAGTTTACTAGTAATAGCTAAGTCTTTAAGACTATGCGCGTCTTCCTGTTCTTCACTCTATATAGATTTAAACCTTAATTTGGATTTAAACTAGTCTAACCTAATACCTATTTTATTATATAAAACGCCGTCCTGTTTACTAATTAAATAAGGAAGATCTATAAATACTATAAAACTAAGATTACTACTACCTAAGCTTAATAGGAGGATTATATTAACTAGAAGAGGAAACCTGCCTATTACTATTACTTTAAAGAGAAAGTCTAGCTTAATATAAAGAATATTTAGATCTTATATCCCTAAAAGAAGCTAGACTAGAAGAACTTAGGCCTATTTATTATTAAAAAAATAATTAGTATTTACGCCTATAAACTATAGCTGCCTACTACTATAAGAATATACCTTATATTTAATATAAGCCTGCTAAGACCTGCATCTAAAGACTCTATACTTAGATAATATTAACCTCTACTACCACCTATTAAAGTAGATAGTATTAAATAGTTTAAGGTTAAAGAGGTTATTAACTCCTATTAAAAGCGCCGCGGTAGAGGTAAGCTGCGCCTATACTATACTATTAAATAGGTAGAGTATCTAGATTATACTTCTAAGCCTACTAAGTACTTAGAAGACACTACTAAGCTAATTAGAAACTTTTACTATAAATATTTAATTAAATCTAGCCCTAGATAGGTCGTCTTATAAGAGTATTAATTTAAAGGGGGAGTACTATCACAGCGCAGCTTAAAGAGTTAATTATATTTAATTAAATAAGAGCTTAGGTAGCTAAGCTACTAAAGTATTATTAAAAAGAAACTCTTTCTATATAACTAAACCTCTAGTAGCTCTTTAAGTTACGTTTTATTAAATTAATTTACCTGTCTAGTAACTGCCTATTATAGATAGCTATTCTATATTAATAAGATAACCTAATAACTATCTTTAATCCTACTTACTTATCCGCCTGCCCTATACTACTGCTGCTATTAGTACCCCTAACCTACCCTGATAGCTGATCCTTCTACCGCCTGCCAATTGTGTACCACTAAGGTGTAACCCGATACCGACCCGTCCCGTGACATTAATCTGCTAAATAATTTAATATAAAAATTAAAAATTAAGCATCTAGAGCTATTTTAAAGAGAAAGAAAGTAGTATTATAAAGCTAGTATAAATAATTAAAAGATTCTTAATTAATAATAAATTTTTAGTAATTAAATAAAATAATTAAATAATAATAATACTAACGCATCTTACTAACGCGCCTTAATATTACTTTAAATTTTTAAAGGTAGTCTTAGATAACTCTCTATTATAATTATTTTATATTTAACCTAAATAGACCTATTAACCTCTGTAATACCTCTAGGACCTTTATATTTATAAAATAAAAACTAATACTAAATTTATTATAATTTTTTAAAAAAGTAATTTTTTGGATTACTTTTTCAATCTGTCACCCTACTATATATACTATTTATTTATCCTTTACTATCCCTAGACCTACTAGTCTACTTCTATAAGTTCTATCTATTTAGCGAGAGTAACTTCCTTTACATTTATAGGTTCTGTCCTTTAGATAAAAGTAATTATTCTATTCCTATAAAGTCTATTTTTTTAGTAAAAGCAACTGCTCTATTCCTACTAAAGTTTAATATTTTTAAAATTTTGCGTTCTTAATAGAATTATAATTATATAATATATTATTTAGCTAGCCCCACTATCTAGTATATAATTAACTATTACTTTTATCTTAGTCGCTGGCGTCCTGCATGTAATTCTTTTCTACTATCTTATAGTTTCTTGTTGTGATTGTAACACTTATATTTAAAAATATATTAAATAATATTACCTATATATAAGCTGCTAAAATTATAGAGTTATTATAACTTTTTAAGTACTTTAAACTAGTTAATTTAATAATTAAAGGCTTTTAAAGTAGCGCTCTTAACCTAGTAATCCTTATTAGGTTTTATAAAAAAATTACTTTAACTATAAGTTAAATAATTAAAATATATTTTTCAATATAATACGTTGCTGTTATATATCTAGGGTATAATTTTACTATAAAATAGATAATTAAACTAAGAGAGCTTATAGCTAAGTAGAAAATAAAACAGAAAGAAATTTTAAAAAAGTACTTAAACTTTATGATAAAATTAATAAGTAAGACTAGTACTATATTTTTAAAATTATTATTTAAAGTAATTATTTAGTGCTAAGTAATCTAAAAAGTTAGAAAGTACTATATAATTACCTTAAATAAATACTAATTATTATTATTTTATATATAGGGCGTTTATATACCGGCAAATAATTATAATTAATAAAAATAAGGGGGAGCAGAGGATACTATAGTTAAATAAAAATAAATAGATAGTTTTAAAATAATATTTATACCTAGTATAAAAAGGGTAATAATTATACTAGGACATAGATAACGCCCTAAACGGGCGCTACCAATTCTTTTACCATTTTATAAAACATATATATATATAGCTATTATATATACTCTTGAATAAAAATATAATAGTAGGTTGTAAAAGGCGTAACTTTAAAATAATACTTAGAAATCATATTAAATGTTTAGTAAATTATAAAGTTTTTAATATTTATAGAATATAGATCCTAGTACTTAATTAACTAATAATAATATATAATATAATATTTAACGAGCGATCCTTTTATATTAAAAATAAAAATTAAGCGCTTACTAGAGAAGAGATTATAAAATTTATAAATATTTTAAATAAAGGTAAAATAATTAACCCTAAAAAAATATTTAATTATATTTTTAAATATACTAGCGTACTACCTAGAAAGTAAAGTAGTAATAGTAATTAAAAAAACCTATTTAAATACTATTTTAAAAATATAATTAAATAAAAAAGTATTCCTTTAGCTGGCCTATTGAAAGAACACTTTAATAATTAAATTTAAAATAAGGGAGCTATTCGCTAAACTAATAAATAATAAAAAATTCTTTTATAGCTTTTTAATTACTTAGGCCTTATTACTTTAGACCCTATACTAAAATATAAAATTATTAAAGAAAATAATCTTTTAAATAGCCTATAGGAAGCGTGCTATATTAATAAAATAAATATATTAAAATTAAAATTACTTAATTAATATATAAAGCGCTTAAGCTCTACTAATATCTTTTTAATAATAAAATAAAATTCTAATCTACCTATAAAAGCAGAAGTATCATTATCTATTAAAAAATAATATAAATAATAGGTATAAAAATTATTTGTTTATTTAAGTTATAGATAGTATATTTAAAATTAAAAGAATTTTAATATATTAGGGGGTAGTGCAGTAAACTAAAGAGTATATATAATAATTACTAAAATACTATTTAAGTTTTTAAATAAATTCTAGTTTAACTTCCTAAACTCTTTCTTTTTTAATATTACTAAAACTTAGGAAGCTTATAAAAAGCTAATTATAATAAATATAATAATTTAAAATACTCTAAGAATAAGGCTTAAGCCCTTATTGTTGAAAACTTAATTATTAATATTTAAACTTCCCCTTTCACTAATAACTTAAAAATAGCTCTTTAGGTATAAGCTAAAGTAATTATTTAAGAATATTATTAATAAGCAGATTTTAATATTATTAAAAATAAAAATTTAAAAGAAAATTTTAAATAATTTAATAAGTAAGCGCCCGCTCCTACTAAAGTAAATATTTATATATAAATATAATAAAGATAATTACCTTACTAAATATAAAACTTATATAGTAGTTAGAGAAGACTTATAGTAAATTAATTTAATTACTTCTACTTATACTGTAATACTTATAGTAAGATTATTTTAAACTATAATTATAATTATAATAAAATTTAATTTAAAAATTTTATAATTTAATATACAGTAGGGTGACAGACAAAAAGCGTAATCCAAAAAATTGCTTTTTTAAAAAAATTATAATAAATTCAGTATTAGTTTTTAATTTTTTTCAAAATATTAAACTTTTAGAAAAAGTTATAAAGTTAATATTTTTAACTTAAAATTGCCTAAAATAGCTTAGTCTATTTTTTTAAAAATAGGTGAAGTTAGGGTTAAAAAAGCAAAAATTAAAATCCTGAATATTTTTTTAAACGTATAATTTTTTATTTTTTTATTTTCTAACCTAATATGGTTAGTATAGGTCACGTGACTGAATTTTCGAGACTAGTTTACTAACTAAATAATTAATTAGTATTATAGTCAATTTTAATTCAAAAATTACGTAAGCTTAAATCACGTGATTTTTTAATAGTTCTTTAGCTTATAGTAATATCTTTTTACTTTTTAATTTTAAACACCTATTTCCTCAAAATGGCTCCAAAATTCTCAAAATTTGAGGAAAAGGTATAAGAATTATATATTAATAATATTTCTATTAATACTATTTCAAATATTACAAAAAAGCCTAAATCGTCAGTTTATAACGCAATTCGTCGAATTAAAGACAAAAAACAAAATAAAAATATAAAAACCCTAGATTTAAAAAAGACTCAAAATAAGCCAATTAAAAAAATTCAAAATAGACAAAAAAGAGTTATTAATCGAGATTTTATAAAAAATCCAAAAGTTCAAAATAATGAGTTAATATCGATTAATAATTTGGATATTTTAAAACGGACGTTACAAAGGTTTTTAAAAGAGGAGGGTTATTCTTATAATACCTCTTTTAAAAAGGCTTATTTGGATAAATTTAAAAAAAAAGCGTTTTTCTCACGCTAAAAAACAATTAAAAAAATATAAAAAATATAGATTTTTATAGAATTATTTTTTCTGATGAGTCAGTAATAGAAAGAGGACATGGATCTAGACAGGAGTATTATAGAAAAAAAGAAATTGTAAATTAGGGGACGGTTTGGTTTCAAATATTAATAGAGGTACGTAAAATAGATTTTTTAAAAAACTAAAATTTTTAAAAAATTCTATTTAAATTATAGAATTTTTTAAATATTTTAGATTTTTATAATATTGCTTACTAATTAAAATATAGGGCATGATATTTTTGTACAAGTTTGGGGCGCTGTTTGGATAGGGGGAGGTTGAATTTAGTCTTTTTAAAAGACTCTTTAAATAAAAGGTCTTTTAAAACAGAGGACTATATTGAAAAAGTTCTTAAAAAAGAAGTTAAACCGTATATTAAACACGGTAAATATTACCTTTTTATTTTACCCTTTTTTTTAATATATAATAATATATAATTTTATATTATTATATATTATTTTTTTTATAAACTTTATACTAATATCTAATTAGGTTGGCAATTTCAACAAGATAACTCAAAAATTTATAAAAGTAATAAAGCTTTATTATGGTTTAACCATAATAAAATTAAGCTTTTTACTCACCCAGCCTATAGTCCTGATTTAAATCCTATAGAAAATATTTGGTCTGTTTTAAAACACAGAGTTAATAAACGTTATAATTAGCGTTTACCAAATATTAATACGGATAAAGATATAGAGGCTTTTAAAAGAGTTATTTCTAAAGAGTAGAAAAATTTACCACAAGAAATAATAGATAATTGTATATTATCTATGCCTCAGCGTTATATAGACTTAAAAGAGGCTAAAGGGTCTTATACTAAGTATTAAATAAATTTAATACTTAATTTATCTTGTTGAAATTGAATTTTTTTAATAAATTATTGTGAAAAAATTAGTTAATAAATATAAAAAGCTTTTTTAATATATTTATCAACATAGGACTAGTATTAAAATAAAACAAAAAAAACTAGATTTTATACGCTAAAAAAAATTATAGTTAATTATATTTTATACTTTTTTCTACCCTGAAATCACTGCTAAATCTACCCCTTAAAAGATTATATAAGCTAGCCTAACACTAGTTCTAAAAGGATTTCCTAAACTTTCTCTATTTTTCTATTATTTTTTCATAATTTTATCTAATTATTTGATAGAGTTATAAGCTTTTAAAAACTATTAAAAAAAGTATTACTTTTTTAATCTGTCACCCTACTGTAGTTCTACTATCTCTTACTTCTACAGTAAAGATTACTATTAAGTATTTAGTAATAATAACCTTATTATATTAATTAATATTTAATCTATATAACTTATACCTACCTATCCGCTTCTTTTAACTTACTATACCCTAAATAAGTATACCCTTAATTTACAGGACTATAAAGTGTGCCTTATAATATCTTAATAATTATATTTTAAAAATACACCACTAGTATATACTAAGTTATAATTAATAATAGCCCTAACTATCCCAACGCCTATTATATTTAGTTTATTAGACCCTATAGATTAGATCTAGATAAAAGAATATATTATATTCTTAAATAAGGAGAGAAATACACAAAAGGAAGCCTATAAATAATTATATAAATAAGTTAAGGCGCTATTAGTAGAAAAGGAAGAGAAAGCTAATAATATTTTAAAAAATAAATTAAAAAAATAGAACTCTAAATAGCTAATTAATTATTAAAGTTAACTAAGCTTAAGAAGTTTAATAAAACTAAGAGTAAGTTAAAGGGATTCCTAGCCAGTATAACCCTATATATTAATTTTAATTAAGACTACTTAGAGAGCAATAAGTTAAAAATTACTTATATTACTACTTATTTTATTAAAAAAGTAATAAACTAGTTCAACAGCTACCTAACAGATTACTAAAATAATAATATAGATAATTAGAATACTAAAACTATATTAATTTTTAATAACTATAACTACTTTATATAAAAACTTAGATAGATATTTAGCGATATTAACACAAAATATATAGTAGAATAGAAACTATTAAAGCTATAATAGACTAAGTTAGTAGTAGCCTATATATTAGTATTTAAACAGTTGGCTAATAAAGTCTAGGACTAGAAAAAATAAGGTTTAATAACTAGATTCTATAAAAGACTTAAGTTAAATATCTAATATAAAATAATTAGAATAGAAAAGCCTATAACACTATTAATTCTAATTAAATAAGCGGTTTAAATTAATAATAAATTATTCCTTTAGAAGCAAGATAATAAAGAAGGAAATAGATATAATATAAATAGCTATACTAAAAAGAATTATAATTATAAAGATTCTATAGTGTTAAATACTAATAAGGAAGGTAAGAAATTATAAAAAAAAGATATTAAGAAAGATAAGTAGCGTAAAAAAACACCTATTTTAATTATAGTAAGAAAGGCTATATAACTAGAAACTATTTAAGTAAAAGCTAAAGTTTTACTAATAAAGGTCTAAAAAAGAATACTAAGAATAGATTTAATAAATAAAAGAAGAAACTAGCCAGCAGTAAAAAGTATTAAGTTTTATATTAAATTAAATACTTAAATAATATATATACTAGCTATATAAAAAGTAAAAAAGACACAGAATACTAGCCTAAGGAAAAGCTAGCCACTATAAAAAAAAAGATACTCTAATAATTAATAAAAAAATAAAATATATAAATCCTAAAAGCCCCTAAAGTACTAATAAATAACTTAAAGGAAGAAGAGCCAAATAATTTAAAAAGTAAATTTAATAAATTTATAAAAACGCCCTCTTAATCTATATTTAAAAATAAGAAACCTTTTTCCTTATTACTAATATAGAAAAAACTATTATTACTTATAAAGAATATAAGGTTTAGGAAAACTAAGTTTTTCTAACCTAAAAGACTAGCCTAAGAAACCGCCTAACTAATATACCTTTAAAAAATTAAGAAAGAAGTTAGGAAATAAAAATTTTATAAAAAGGGATTACCGCTAAAATCTATTTATAAAATATATAAAGATTAGAAGGTAAAGTACCTACAAAATATAAAATTTACCTATTTTATAAAATAAGTAAAATAAAATATAGTTTTAGCTAATAAAATACCTAACCCTATAAAATAGAAATAGGTAGTATACGAGATTAAATAAGTAAATAAAGTATATATACCTAAAATTTTAATAAAATATTAGATACTAATCTCTAATAAATAAGAAATTAAGGGAATCTAGAAGGTCTAAAGTAATAATTTTTATATATCCCTAACTTATCCCGCACACTATAAATTAGTATAAATATTATATATTACGCTAAAATACTTAATACACTAAAGACCTAAAAAAAATATTAAATATACTTAGTATAGGTAGTTAAGGACCTGTATATAAATATTATCTTTTAAGAAAATATCTATAGTTAGTATCTATCTAAAAAGTATAATAAATATCTTATTATAGAACTAGGCCCACTACTACTAATAGAATATATTATAAAATAGTAATAATATAAGTACCTAAAAAATAAGTGTCTAAAATATATAAATAAGAAAATCCAGACAAAATACTAGCCTAAAGGAAAGAAAGCCCTTAAAGGAATATAGGAACTATATATAATAATCTAAATAAAGTACTATAAATAACTTATTAAGGTAATAATTAATAGCGGAGTAATTAAAAATTTTATTTTAAAAAAGTTTATAGAGCAGCAAAAGCTCCCATATATAAATAAAATAGAAAAATAAACCCTATATAATATAAAGGGACTCCTATTCACAGAACAAATACACCTTAAAATAAAATTAGAAACCTTTACTATAGATAAGTTAATTATTAATAATTTAATAATAAACTTAGCAGCAATTAACAACTAATAAAAAATAATTTTAAAAATATTATAATTAAACTAGATTAATCCAATTATCTAGTAGAATACTAAAATAATTAAATATCTAAGGAGATTAGCTATATCTACTAAGGATAAATAATAGATTCCTAAGGACTATTACGAATATAAAGAGATATTCTATAAACTAAAAGAGTATTTACTTAAATATACAGAATAGGATTATAAAATCAACCTTAAATTAAAAAAATAATTAATCTAGAGTAAGGTCTATAAGACAATAAAAGCGGAAGAAGATATTATTAAAAAGTATATTAAAATAAATTTGAAAAGGAAGTATATTTAGTCTTCTTACTTATTAGCGGCACATAAAATAACCTTTATTAATAAAAAGAATAACCTAGAACTCTATTTCTATATAAATTTCCAGAAAATAAATAATATAATTATTAAGGATTAATACCCTCTACCTAAAATTAATAAATTATAAAATAAACTAAAGTTAGCCAAAATCTTTACTAAACTAAATATAAATATTATATATTATTAAATTAAAATAAAAGAAGGCGAGGAGTGGAAAATAGTATTTAAGACTAAATTTAAACGCTTTAAATACTTAGTTATACCTTTTAGATTATTTAATACGCCAGCAGTTTTTTAACAATAAATTAATACTATATTAAGAGAATACCTAAGAGAATACGCTATAACGTACCTAGATAATATTATTATTTACTCTAATAAGGAGAAAAATTACCTAAAGTATATATAAGAAGTACTCTAAAGAATTAAAGAGATAAAGCTCTATTTTAAATTAAAAAAGTATAAGTTCTATATAAAGAAAATAACCTATCTAGGGTTTATAATTAAATTAGAGAAACTCAACATCAAACCTACTAAAATATAAAAGATTTAGGATTAGAGCTAGCTAAAAAAACTATTAAATATTTAATCCTTTATAGAATTCTATAACTACTATTAGAAGTTTATATCCTAATAATTAAAAATAATTTAGCCACTTATAAATCTTACTAAAAAAGATATTCCTTTTAAATAAATAAAAGAATACTAAGAAGTAATATAAAGACTTAAAAAGGAATTTTTAAAATTTCCTATATTATAGACCTTTAATCTAATAAGGCCTATATTCCTAAAAACTAATATATTAGACTACGCAGTAGAAATATACCTTATATAGTAAAATCTAAAAAATAACGTGAGATATCCTATAAAATATTATTTTTAAAAAATAATATCCACGGAGCTTAACTATTCTATTTATAATAAGGAACTACTAGTAATAATAGATATTTTTAAAATTTAGTAAACCTACCTATAAGATGTAAGATTCTAAATACTAGTATTTTTAAATTATAAAAACTTTATAAGATTTATAAAGAACTAAACCTTAAACCTAAGGTAAATAAGATAGGCTTAATAGTTATTAATATTTAATTTTAAGATTATCTATATTTAAGGAACAGAAAACTTATAAGTTAATATATTAAGCTAAAGACTAAATCTATAAAAGAAGGCTGCAGTCTTTAAAGTACTACTATAATTTAATATAAATAATATAATAATTTATAATACGCTAAAACTTACAGCAACCCTAGAATTAGAATTTAATAAATAAATAGAATAGATTTAAAAAAATAGCAGTAAATAATAAAGGCGTTAATTACTTACCTAATAAATTCACCTATAAGGACAAAATATATAAGGTTTTTAAATAAACCTTTATCCTAGTAAAAATCTAATAAGAATTTATATAAAAATTTTATAAATTGCCAGCCTATAGTTATTAAGGCATTAAATAAATTCTAAAAAGACTTATATAGGAATACTACTTTCTATAAGTAAGATAGATTATTACTAAAGTCTTATAGAACTATACTAATTATTATAAGAATAAACTAGAATATTATATACTTTATAGATAATTATAGCTAGTAGAGGTTCTAAAATAATTATAAGGTATAGTTACTATAGATTTTATTATATAACTGCCGAAATTCTAAAACTTAAAAAATAAAATTAAGTATAATAGAATAATAATTATTATTAATAAAACTACTAAGTATAGTTACTTCATACTACACAAAGAAATTAATAAGATAGAATATATAGTATTCTAATTCTTATTAATAGTAGTAGCCTAATATAGGATACCGGATAAAATTATTATTAATAAAAATATTAGGTTTACTTTGAAGCTATAGTAGACTATAATAAGTTTAATAAATATTAAGTATAGTATATCTACGGCATACCATCTACAAATAAATAGATAAACTAAATAAATAAACTAAATAGTAGAATAGTATCTTAGATATTACTTAAATTATTAATAAAATAATTAGGTAGGCCTGCTGCTGATAGCCTAGTTAGTATATAATAATTTATAATATAGTGTAATAGGAGTAACACTATTCTTTATAAATTATAAATTTAACTTAATGGCTTACTAAGCCCCTAAAATAATAAAATTCTAGAATTTAAATAATAAAGCATAGGTAAAAGAAATTAAAAAAACTATAATTAGTTATAATAAGACGCAGTTTTTCTACATACTAAAATAAAGAAATACTATAATTAGAAGTATAAAGCTCTACTAGTGCTAAAAAAAAGAAAGAAAATCTAACTACTATAAAAAAATATTACTAGTAAAAGACCTTCGAATAAGTTAAACTACTTAAAAATTAGACTATATAAGATTATAGAATAAATTACTCTAATTACCTTTAAGTTATAATTACTAAGCAATATAAAAATTTATTTAGTATTTTATATAGTATTATTAGAGAAAGCACTCTAAAATATATAATTAATAATTTATAAAATAGAAACTTATAGCGATTAATAAAAAAATAAAAAGTAATAAAAATCATAGGTTATAAATTTATAAATAAGAAAGACTACTATAAGATAGTATAAAAAGATAAAAATAAAAAAGGAAACCTGTAGAACAATATATAAAAACTAAAAGAAAACCTTAATTATTTTAAGTTATTAGAGGAGTTCTAGCTAAACTAATTTCATAAAAAAATTTAATAATAGCGGACCTAGATTAAGAACGCCTAATTAAAACTTAAAAGAACTATTAATACTAGTAAAAATATCAATATTACCTAAAATATTTATTAAAAAATCCTCCTTAAAGCTATTCTACTAGCCTACAGCCCTTAATTCCACTTCCTTATAATTTAGTTCTACTTTTAAAGTAGTAGATTAATTATCCTCCCGCTTATTAAAAAGTTATTTCTACTAATAAAGCTAATATAATTAAATATAAATAGTAAATAGCTTCTCAGCAGTAATAATAACTTTATTAAAAATATATTCCTACTCCTTCTCCACTATATTAAGTTTAACTTAAATTTTAGCTTATAAGTAATTAATAGATTGCACTAGAAATAGTAAGCCTAAAAATTTAAAATATTAATAAAATTATACTATCTAAAACTAATATCCTATTTATATTATAAAAACTATAAATATTAGAGTATAAGTAGAATTTATAAACTAGTCTTTGCAGAGTATCGCGAGGAGAAATAATATAAAAAAGATTATATTTAATATAATAAAAGTAAAGCATTATAATAAAACTATAATAACTTATTTTATTAATTAATATATATTATTTAAATATTTTGCAGGAAGGCATAAAAGGCTATAATTATTTTATATATAATAGGGCCCGCCCCGCTAATATAATAAAATTCTATATTCTAGAAAATCTTTAGGCTAAAGACTTAAGAAGAGGAGGTAGTATTACAGCTACTATACTATAACAGAAATAAAAAGGTCCCAACTAAGACGGAGTCAACCAAGACGGAGTTAACTAATAGAACCTAATAAAGTATACTAAATTAAATAACTCTAATATAAATAAAGAATACTAGAAGTACGACTTAGAAGCAGAGTATAATATAAATATATAAAAATTATATAACTAAGGCTCTATAAACTTAATAAAATAGAATTTATAGAGCTAGACTCTATAGCTTTATAATTTTATAAAATATAGAGCTACGAAGCCTATAGAGCTAGTTTATACTTATAAGTATATAATAATAATTATTTATCTTAGATAGTCCTTATTATTAATTCTTAATTTAGTTCTACTATCCCTTACTTTTATAGTAAAGATTACTATTAAATATTTAGCAATAATAACCTTATTATATTAATTAATATTTAACTTATATAACTTATACCTACCCGTCCACTCCTCTTAACTTACTATACCCTAAACGAGCACACCCTTAGTCTATAGGACTACAGAGTGTGTCCCGTGACATTAGGCAAGAGCAACTTATAAAGGAAGAAGAATTATTAATTATATAAATAGGTTAATAGGATAGTTAGTATCAGTATTATAAATAATACTAAATTAATAATAAGGCCTAAGTAAATCCAAATAATAGATTAATAAATAGGTTAAATATAAGTATTTTATAAAGAAACTTAAATTTTTATATACTTAGGTTGCTTAGCTACTTAGCATTATTAATTATTAAATATATTATATATTTTATTTAGTACTTAGTACTACTAAATAACTAAATATATTATATAATTATTTTAATAGTGGCTTAGCGTCTTATCTAACTATATTTTAAATTTATTATTTATTATAAGCGCCTAATTCCCCTCTTCTATATTTTAATTTATAATGTTATTCCTTCCTTTTTTATTTTTTATTTTTAAGGAATTATACCTGCTAACTATATAGCTTCTAATATTTATTATTATTATAAATTTGCCTTTGCTATTATTACTTATAATATAATTATAGTTTTTAAGTATTTAAATTATAAGACTTATTATTATATCTATAAGGTGTTAGTGCGTTCTAAGAAGTATAATAAATATATATAATATAATACGCGTTATAATATAGTAATTACTTAAAATAAGTTTTCTTGTCTAGTAACTAAAAAGAAGAAGTTAGATATATAAATAAAAGAAATATATAAAAAATAAAATATAATTTTTAAAGTATTATATAAGGCGCGCGTAAAAAAAATTATTTAATTAAATAATTAGAATTAAATGCTAAGCGGGTAGAAAAGATAATTATAATAGAAAGTATAATTTTATTAAAATTAAATAAGGATTAAATTTAGCCCTTTTAGTCTATTAATTCTACTATCTTAAATTTAAATATTTAATTAGCCATAAATAGCCTTTCTCTAAATTTCTAGAATACTACTCTACCTACTTCTTTTAGTATTTAAATATATTTTTATACTTTTCTTTAGAGTAGCAGCGTTATTCTATTATAGTATTTTTTTAGTTTTTATTAATAGTTACTTAGGTTATCTTTTAATTCTTATATATTCTTACTATTAGGATAACCTTTCTATTTAATAAAATACTTATTATTTCTTTATTCTAAGCTATATTATATATTTAAAATATATTCTACTTTAAATTTATTTTCTTCCTTAACTTAGTAATAGAATATAGTTTAAATTAGTGTTTTTAAGTCTACTAGTTCTAATAATAATATATAAAATATCAAGTATATCTTTATATTTAGCAATAGTTCTAATTTATAGTTTATTAATAATATCTACTTAGAAATAAAAAATAATTAAACTTTAATATAATTGTTATGATTACGACAAGAAACCGTAAGATAGCAGGAAAGAATTATATATAAGATACTAGTAATTAAGGTAAAAGTAATAGTTAGCTATACGCTAGATAGCAGAACTAGCTAAATAATATATTATATAATTATAATCCTGCTAAAAATATAAAATCCTAAAAATATTAAATTTTAGTAGAAGTAGAGCAGTTACTTTTACTAAAAAATAAAATTTATAAAAATAGAGCGATTACTCCCGTCTAAAAAATAAAATTTATAAAAATAGAGCGATTACTCCCGTCTAAAAAATAAAATTTATAAAAGTAAAGGGAGTTACTCCTACTAAATAGATAGAATCTATAAAAATAGATTAGTAGATCTAAGGATAGTAAAGGATAAATAAAATAATATATAATTTAAAACGCTCTCTGTATATTTCCTATTCTTTATAATTAATTTTTTATATATCTTTATATACTCGCTTATAGCTAAATTAAAGCTCTTCTTTATAATTAAGAATTATTAGCCTTTATAAAAGATAGTTATTTTACTTTTAATGGTAAGATAGGGATATTTATATTACCTATTACCTAACTATTACTTAATTACTAAATATTTATAAGGCTTCTAAGAAGCCTACCTGCCCTTATATAAATTAAGTAAATAAAAACCCCTTATAATACTTTAACTACCTAAAGGTTTAAGTTAATATAGTAACTTTAATAAGTTTTATAAGTTTATAGGCTTTTAGTAAAAGCACTACTTTTAAACTTATAATAAACTTAGTAATAATACTAGCGGCTTAAGCTGTAGAGATATAGAAACTCTATATATAAATAATAATTCTAATAGCTACTATATAAGAATAGGTGTAAATACTACTTTAGGCCTAAATAAGACTTATAATAAAAGTACCCTTTAAAATAGCTAAATACTATAATAGAGGGAAGACTAGATTTAAGACGTTTTTTACTAATATAGAATTATATTATTATTATAATAGCGAGATCTTTAGCACTAATTAAGCTAAAGTCTTAATAATAAAAATATATATAAAAGGAAAAGCCGCTGAATAGTTCTAACCTCTTACTAATAATTACTTAGCTTATAAAAATAAATCGTATAAATAGGATAACGCTACTAAGAAAGTCTTTAAATTCTAGAATAAGTTTAAGGAATAAATTAAAATTATATTTAAGAAAGTTAATAAAGAAAAGAAGGTAAAATAATAAATATAATACTTTAAATAAATTAAGTTTGCGAGTAAATATTTATTAGAATTTAAATAGTTATAAGCTAAGATAAACTAGGATAATACCTTACTCTAAACTATATATTATAACGGACTAAAGGAATTAGTTAAGGATAAATTAATATATTATAATTAATTAAATAACTTAGAAAAATTTATTAACTTAGCGGTTTATATCGATAATAAATTATATAAATAATACTTAAAAAAGAAGGAGTTAGGAAGGCTAGTGTTTAACTAAAAAGCTAATATAAAGAAAGCTTATAACTATAATAAGCGAGATAAAAATAGGAATATTATAATAATTAATAAAGCCTATAAAAAATAGTAATAAAAAAGGGTAAGCGTAATTACTAAAATAATAGATTTTTTAATAAAGAAAGATAATAATATAATAAAAAGTTTATCTAGAATGCGGAGAGCCGGGACACTTTATATATAATTATACTATAAAAAATAAGATTAAAGGGAAATAATTATAAGTAATAAAGGTATAAATAGCCTTTATTATAAAAGAAGATAGTAAGATCTTAAAATTAAAATATAAATTACTATAAAAATACCTATACTTAATTTTATAAGAAAAGGAGATTTAGAAATAAATATTAAAGGATATTTACTAGCTATATAAGAGTAAAATATATTATATTAGAGATTATAGTAGAAGGGTCTAAATTTATAAAAATATATATAAATAGATATTAGCACTTACAGACTAATACTAAAAAGTAGTTAATAATTTATATAATTAAATTTAAATTTAAATTTAATATAAAAGTATTAAGTAGTATCTGTGCTATTAAGAAAAGTATAAGACCTATAATAAAATAAGGGATAATATCTAGCAGCGACTTAGAGACCTTACCTATAAATATATTTATTTAAAGGATTGCTAAATAGCAATATACTATTAGTATAGTTAAAAAAATTAGAAAAAAACTTACCTTTAAAAAGGATAGATAGGGTACTATAATAATACTTATTAAATTTACTATAAGTATAAATACGCTGTAGGATAGTAACTATAGGGCCTAATTTATAAATATATTTTAGGAGTAAGTATGTGCAACACTAATTATAGAATAAATTATAATATAGTATACTAAAATATTACTTACTAAAAGGATTGCGAAAGGAAATACTTTATATATTATTATATAAAAAAAGGACACCGTAAACCTATCCAGCGAAAAGTACTAAAGAATAACTTTAGATAAATATATATTAAAAAAATATAATTAGTATAGGCAGGATAATACTAAGAAAGAAAAAAATACTTAAATTAAATTAAAACTTATTTTAATAAGCTTTATATAGGATATAACTAAAAGTAAAACGCCGCTTATCTAAAGAGGAATTTAAAGAAACTAAGTAATACTAATAATAAGTTAAGAAACTAGTGCGCTACTAAAAAATAAATTATATTAGTAAAAGCGCCCCTATAAAGGTTTATAAAGTAAATTAGAATAATAACCTATATATTAAGAAAGAAGTTATAATTAAAGAATATTAAGTAATAGTACTTATAAATTTTAAGGCTATTAAATATCTAATCTCCCCTAAAATAGTAGAAAGGCATAAGCTGCCCTATTAAAATTAAATAATACCTATTTAAGTAGAAATAGTAGATAGGACGTTCTCTTAAGGATATAATAAAGGCTAGTTATACTTTAAAATAATACTATTATTTATTAGTCTAGATAAACTCTAGAGCTAATATAGCTTTACTATAATAGATTTAGAAAGCTTAAAAGTAATTATTAATTATAATTAATTACTAAAATATAATTTTATTATTAACTAGTAAAAGAAAATAATATATAGCTAAGAATTTATAGTTAAAGTTACTAGTATAAGAAAGTTATAAGTACACCTAAAAGTTTAGTGCACACCTTAAAGAGAGGGAATTAATAAAAGAAAGATTATATAATAGATATTATCTTATAAGATTATAAGAATTTATAAGAAGAACTCTTAAAAAGTAAATATTATTTAAATATAAAGAAGTAAGCTTTAGAAGAAGGGATAAAAAACTTTATTTATATTTTAAGAATATTAAGACTTCGCAGAATTCTTTTATAAAAAAAATAATAAAACACTTTTAAAATATTAGAAATAGGATTATAAGATCTATCTATAAGAAGGTATAAAGTTATACCTAAAATAATTATAACTACTATTATAAAATTAATAGGAAGAACTAATAGAGTAGCTAAAAAAGAATTTAAAATAAAAATTTATATAGCTTAGTAAGAGCCTAATAGTCTCTGCTATACTATTTATACTAAAAAAGAATAGATAACTTTAACTATATATAAATTATTAATAATTAAATAATAAAACTATTAAGAACTAATATCTATTACCACTAATAATAGAATTTATAGATCGACTCTAGGGAGCTAAGTAGTTTATAAAATTTAATATATAAGATAACTTTTATTATATCCGTATAATTAAAGGATATAAATAGATAATCATATTCTAAATATGCTATAGACTATATAAATTTATAATTATACTAATAGGATTTATAAATACTTTAGTAATATTCTAAGCAGTAGTAAATAAGGCGCTATATAAATATTTAGATATATTCTATATAATATACTTAAATAATATATTAGTATACTTTAAAGGAATTATCACGGGGCACACTCTATAGTCCTGTGGACCGAGGGTGTGCGCGTTTAGGGTATAGTGAGTTAGGAGGAACGGACGGGTAAGTATAAGTTACGTAGGTTAAATATTAATTAATATAATGAGGTTATTGTTGCTAAATACTTAATAGTAATCTTTACTGCAGAAGCAAGGGACAGTAGAACTAAATTAAGGATTAATAATAAGGACTATCTAAGATAAACGGTTGTTATTATATACCTATAGGTACGAACTAGCTCTATGGGCTCTATAGGCTCTATAGGCTCTGTAAGTTATAGAGTCTATAGAGCCATGGAGCCGCAGAGTTACTATATAATCCCTATTATATATCTATATTATGCTCTATATCTAATCTATAACTATAACTAAGCAGATTATTATAATAAGCCCACTTACTGCTCACGCTTGACTCCTATCAGTCCTTATTATCCTAGTTATAATGATCGTCATCCTGTTACGGCGTAACAGCCGTAACAGGAATGCTTAAAAAACATATATAGTATATATAAAAAGTACTAGAAAAGATAAAAGAATACTAATTACTTTTATATTTAAATAAGTGTAAGTTCTATATAATAAAAACTAAGTACTTAGGATTTATTATTTTAAGAGAAGGAATTACTATAAACCTTAAAAAAATAGCTATAGTATAAAAATAATTATAACTTAAGTTAGTAAAAAATATTTAATTCTTTTTAGGATTTACTAACTTCTATTAAAAGTTTATTACTAACTATTTTAAGATAACGACACCCTTAATAGAGATTATAAAAAAAGAAGTAGAATTTAAGTAAAAAGAGAAATAATATATAGTATTTAAAAATTTAAAGAAATTATTTCTCTTAGCACTCCTTTTATAAATATTTAATTTATAAAGGAAAATCTAGATTAAAATAAATATATTTAACTACGCACTAAGAGTAATATTTATATAATAGTATAAGGATAGAAAGTAAAAATTAATATTCTTTTATTTATAAAAGTTCTCTAGAGCAGAACTAAATTACAATATTTATAATAAAGAATTATTAGGGGTAGTAAATACTTTTAAATAATAGGAAACGCAGCTTATAAGAGCGCCTATAAAAATTAAAGTATAAATAGACTATATAAACCTTACTAGCTTTATATTAATAAAGAAACTTAACTAATAATAAGTATAATAGATAAAGTTCCTTACAAACTTTAACTTTATAATTTACTATTACTTAGGAATCCTTAACAGAGTAATAGATACCTTAAATAAAAGAATTAATTTAATTAAAGATAAACTAGAATTATATAATATAATACTTTAAAAAGGGCACGACGAGACTTTAAAATATAATTAACTTAGAAAATCTTAAGAAAATAAATAATCTTTAAAACTTAAAGTATAAAAAGTATTAGTTAAACTAATAAATTATTAAGGATAAATTATTATAGGAATATAGGAGGCACCTAAACTAATAAAAAAACTATATAAGTCTAGGGAATGGGGACACCTAAGTATAAAAAAATAATATAATATATTATAAATAAATATGCTATCCCTAAACTTAAATAGATAATTATTAAAGAGATAAGTAACTATTTAGCCTACTATAAAAATAAGCCTAAGAGATATAAGTTTTATAATTTCCTATAATTATTATTAGCAGCCTAACAGTTATAGTAGAGTATAATAATAGATTTTATAATAAAACTTCCAAAATCGCTATAATTAGGGATAAAATAAATATGCGATACTATTATAATAATAGTAGATAGACTTATAAAAGCTGTAAAGTTTAGGCTTATAAAAGAATTTATGATAATAGAAGAACTAGCTTATAAAATTAATAATACACTATTTATAAAACACAGCCTACTAAAAGAACTTATTATAAACTATAATAAGCTCTTTATATCTAAATACTAGAATATATTTATTATAATATTAGAGATAAATTAGAAGCTGTTAATAAGTTTCTATTTATAAATAAATAGATAAATAGAAAGAAATAACTAGATACTAGAATAGTACCTAAGATTCTATATTAATAAGTAATAAAATAATTAAATAAAACTACTACTAATAGCACAGCTAGTATATAATAGAACTAAATTAAATATAATAGAATATTTACTATACTATATAAACTATAGATATAAGCCGGTTACTTATTAAAATTTGCGAGATATAGAAAGTATTTTTATAGAAACTTAAAATAAGGCTTAAAGGATAAAAGAACTATATAATATCCTTTATAAAAGAATTATAAAAAGGGCCCTCTTAGCATCTATAAATATAAATAAATAAAGAATTAAGAGACTAATTTTTAAAAGGGGGATAAAATTTTCCTATTATAAAAAAATTTAAAAACTAAGAGACTAAGTAAAAAACTAGACTATTTATAGATAGGACCCTTTAAAGTTATAAAGACTAAAGGACTAATTATAAGTAAACTACTTTTACTATAAAGAACTAAAATATACCCTATCTTTTATAAAAATCTTTTAGAACTAACACTTCTAAGCGCTCTAATTAAAATCTAGCTAGAATTAGTAAATAATAAGTATAAGATTAAAGCTATTAAGGACCTATAAATAAATAAAGGTTAATAATAATATTTAATAAAGTAGAAAGAATGGTTAGAGCAGTATAATACTTAGAAATTAAAAAAAACCTTATAAACTATAAAGAATTACTAAGGAACTTTCGCTAATAGAAATTAATATACTATTTTTAAAATAATTATATAAGGGGACGCCTAGTTTAAAATTAGCTAAAAAGATAGAAAGATTAAAAGATAAAAAAATTAAGTAAAGAAGAAGGATTAGCTTATAATTAATTTAAGTTAATTAATAATATAGGTAGTATTACAAAGATAGTAATAGCTCTACTCTTTAAAACTTCCTTCTTTAAAGTCTTTATTATATTAATTATATAAGTATTATATATAATAAAGGCCTACTCCTCCTCCTTAGCCTAAGTAATTTTAAATTTTAAATAAATAACCTCTACTTTAGCAGCTAAAAGCTTAATATATTTTTAATATTTTATTACTTAAATGCGCTTCTACTCTTTCTTAGGAATTTAAAAATTATACTTTATGTAGACTACGATGCACGTAATATACTCTCTAATAAAAATATTTATAAAATATTTTAAAATCTTCTTCTTAATATAATAAGTATATTTTATCGGCATTACTAAATTATAATAATAAATTTTATTAGTATACGCATAATATCTTTTAGTTAATAATAATTTTAATACCTTAGGTATAGTTAGGCGAACGAAGAATAAAAGAAAAGGAAAATAATATTATAAGGATTCCTATTTTTATAGCTATAATTATTATAGAGGTAATTATAATACCAGCGAACTACGCTATAATAATAAATATAAACTATTAAAATAATAACTTTAAATAGGGGAGTAATATTATAATTATAATAAAAAATTATAAGATAGCAGGAAAGAATTATATATAAAATACTAGTAATTAAGATAAAGGTAATAATTAGTTATATACTAAATAGTAGAGCTAGCTAAATAATATATTATATAAATATAATCCTGCTAAGAATATAAAATTCTAAAAGTATTAAATTTTAGTAAAAGTAAAGCAGTTACTCTTTTTAAAAAGATAGAATTTATAAAAGTAAAATAATTACTTTTATTTAAAAGATAGGATTTATAAGAGTAAAGGGAGTTACTCTTACTAAATAGATAGAATCTATAAGAGTAGACTAGTAGGTCTAGGGATAGTAAAGGATAAACAGAATAATATATAATTTAAAATGCTTTTTATATATTTCTTATTCTTTATAATTAATTTTTTATATATTTTTATATACTTGCTTATAGCTAAATCGAAGCTCTTTTTTATAATTAAGAATTATTAGTCTTTATAAAAGATAGTTATCTTACTTTTAGTAATAAGATAGAAATATTTATATTACCTATTACTTAACTATTACTTAACTATTAAATACCTATAAGACTCCTGAGAAGCCTATCTACCCTTATATAGACTAGGTAAGTAGGAACCCCTTATAATAATAATTTAATTTTTTATATTTCTTCTTTTGCGTACAAAGATTTTTTATAAATAAATATATTTTATCCCTCTTCTTTAACTAAGGTGCCGTTTTTTATTTCTTATTAATATAGAAAATTATTTATTATTAAAACTTTTTAAGATTTTCTTATAATTCTTTATATATTTATTTTATAATTTTTATAGTTTTCTCTGCTTCTGCTGTATCAATAACTATTAATAAAATTTAATTAAAGAGATATAGATATTTTTTATAGTTTATATAATATAGTGTAATTCTAGTTATTACTAATTTTTTATTATTATATATTATTTATGCTAAAAGTAATAATAAAACCTAATTATTTTTTTCTTATTATAGTAAATACGTAGGTATATTTCTATAATTTAATTAATATATTTTATTTATTTATTCGTCTGTAGGTAATAAGCTATTAATAGTTTTTATTTTATTTTAATAAGTGCTATAAGTATTATTTAATAATTTGATATAAAGAGTTTATTTCTATCGCTAATAATTATTTTTAGTATACTATAGTATCTTATAAGTCTATTAAATATAAAATATTTTAGCTGGTCTGCAGTGCATTCCTTTTTATAAAGTATTATTTTAGTATACTTTATAAATCTATTTATAATAATTAATATTATATTATATTTAACTTCTATAGCTAGGTCTATAAACTCTAATAATTTAATAATAAAATCTATAGTAATATCTTTTTATAGTATTATAAATATTTTAATAGCTTATATTTTTCTATATTTTAAATATATTATATACTTATTTCTCTAGTAGTCTATATACTTCTTAATATAATTAATTATAGCTTTCTTAATTCCTTTAAAATTATAATTTTATTAGATTAGTTCTATTATTTTACTAATTCTTAGATATCTATAAAAAGGGTTATTATAATATTATTATATAACCTCCTTTTACTATTCCTTTAGTATATTCTTAATAACTATTATCAGTTAGTTAAATTTTACTATAAGTCCTAGTAATCTATCTTTATTTTCTTTAAGAATTACTAAGTAAATTTTAATTTTATTTTTTATAAAAATTTTTCTTTTACTAAAAGTATTTATTTATTTATTCTCTTTTCCTAGTATATATAGAATTTTAAATTTATACTATTTAAGGGTTTTTAATTATTACACTTATTACGGCATTAATTTTTTTATTATTATAAATTATAATAGGTTCTTATAGTCTATAAAAATCGTAAATTTTAAATATTTATATATATAAATTCTCCAGTGCTTAAGTGCTTTAATAATAATATATAATTTTTTATTATAAATATTATAGCGTGTTTCTATATTAATAAATTTATATAAATAATAAATAATAGGGTGCTACTATCTATCCCTTTTTTATTTTATATATACTTTAATAGCTAAGTTACTTATATTATTTTTTATATATAGTAGTTCGTCGCTTCTAAAAGTAACTAAAATTAGTATACTAATACTTATTTATATTAGCTGTTTAAAAGCTTAATTATATTATTTTATTTATTTAAATATTATATCCTTCTTAGTTAGTGCCGTTAAGGATATAGTAATTTTAAAATAATTTTTAATAAATTATTTATTAAATATATAAAATTTTAGGAACTCTTATATATCTCTTATAATTTTTAAAATTAATTATACTTATATAGTTTTAATTTTATTTAGGCTTATACTAAAGCCTTTTATATTAATAATATATTTTAAGAACTCTAGTTCTATAATATAGAATTTATATTTTTTTAATTTAATCCTTAGGTAGGCTTTCTATAAAACTTTTAATATAATTTTAATATATTTTACGTATTCTCTCTTATTTTTTAAGTATATAAGAATATTATCTAAGTAGGTAATTATAAAGATATTAAAGTAGTTTCTAAGTATATTATTAATTAATTCCTAGAATATTACTAGTATATTAGTTAGTCTAAACAGTATAATTATATATTTAAATAAATTATATTATAATTTAAATACTATCTTCTATTTTTTACCTTCTTTTATTCTAATAAGGTAGTATCTATTTTTTAAGTTTACAGTTATAAATATCTTAGCTCTTAAAAGTCTATCTTATAATTTTAAAATATTTAGTAATAGGTATCTATTTTTAATTATAATATTATTAAGTGCTTATTAATTAATATATAGTTATAATTCTCTATTTCTTTTAAATATAAATATAAATAGACTTACTGCAGGTAACTTTAATTTTTATATATATTCTTTATTAAGGTTTTTTTTAATAAAATTCTTTTTCTATTAGAGTTCTTTTCCTAACTTATTATATAATAGTTTAAAGGGTAGCGCTTTCCCTTCTTTTAAATTAATTATATAATTTTAGAGTTAATATTTAAGTAAATTTACTTTTCCTTCCTCTTCTTAAAATAAATAACTCTATTCTTTATATTTATTAGAAATATTATAAATTATATATTTCTTTTTTTATATTTTTTAATCTAGTAGTGCCTGCCAGCGTCTACTAAGAGTAATTTTGATTTATTAATTTTTTATTATAAATTTAAATTATTAATTATACTCTTATCCGCTATCAGCGTTATATAATATATAAATTTTAATTATAGTATATATTTATAATTCTTTATTAAAAGCTCTCTCTTTCCCTAATATATTTATAGGTTATACTTTTGTAGTTAGGGGATACTTAAAATTAAGTTATATTAACTTATATTTAAAATATCTAAAATAATCCTCTTTTAGTACTTATAGATTTTAAGTGTTATTATAATTTTATATTATATACTTAATTATCCTAGTAATCAGTATCTATTTATAATATAAATAGTTAAAAAAGTATTTTTAAATTATTTTCTAAGTCTAGCTCTTTAAATAGTCTTTTTTAAAATAAATTTTTTTTAGGCTCCTAAATCTAGTAAAACTTTAATTTATATTCTTTTATTAAGTATTACTAGTAGCTTAATAAATAATACCTAATTAGTTATTAATATATTTAATTCTATTATAACTCTACTAAATCTACTTATTAGCCTAAAAAAGATTACTTACCTTTCTTATTTATTTATTTATTTATATTTAAAGGGTTTACTTACTTCTATTATATTAAATTATTTATTTTTATTAAATTTAAATATAATTTTAGTTCTTATATATTTCTAATAATCCTTATATAAATATATTTACTAATATTCTTGTGTGTATATACTATTAATAATAAATATTATTATTATATTTTCTCCTTTAAGATATTCTAAAAAATATTATTAAGTTTACTTATCCTAAAAATATATATTATAATTATTAATTAGGCAGTCAAATTATTTCTATTAATAATAAAATTATTTAAAGGGGAATTAATATTCTTCTTTAGCCCTATAGTAGATAGTATACTAATTATAGTTATATAATTTTTAATTAATATATATATATTTAAAATTTTAATAATTTAGTATATAATTTGGTTCGTAGGTTTCTTTCTTATTTTTTTAGACTTTTTATTTTAATTATTATTAGTATCTTTTTTATCCCTATTTAATATTAGCTTTACTAATGTACTTAAATTATTAATTATTTAGGTATAGAATTAATCCTTTAAAAAAATCTTTATTCTATAATTAGAATTCTTTTTTAGAGGTTCTATTTGCGTAAGTTTATTAAAATATTTTATAATATTAATTAATTTAGCTTAAGAATATAGCGTAGGTACTTATACTTATATAAATTTAAAGTTATTAATAGGTTCTTTATACAGATCCTTATAAAATTATAAACTATTTAAGTCTAAGTGTTTGTTTAGGTCTATATTACTTATTTTATTAATAATAACTTATTTATCTTTGTCGTCCTAGTTATTAGTAATAGTAATTATATTTAATTATTTAATAACTTTATTCTTAGATCTGCAGTTCCTAATAATATAATTTAATTTATTATAATTAAAATAAATATATTACTTCTTTTAATTAAATAAGGTCCCTTTTTAAGGTTTACTAAAGGCGCGCTTAAGTTAATTTAACCTAATAATATTTTTAAAAATTTTATTATATATTTTAGTTTTCTTCTCCTCCTTTTTTATTATTATGTTATTTAGTTTTATCGGCTAGTAGTCGTAGGGGTTATTTATAATCTATTATTTAATAGTAATTATATAGTAACTGGTTTGTCCGCTTAACTTACTATATATAAATTAGAATTTCTTATAATTCTTATATTTTTAGTATAATTTATACTATTTTATATCAATTCTAATAGTTTTATTATAAAGTTTTTATATTATATTAATTACAACTCTATTGCGTAAAAGTTCTTTATATATAAATTTTTTAAAACTTTATTTATATATTTTACGTAGGGAGTCGTTGTTCTAATAAGTTTATATAATATAATATTTAAACTTTGCAGTATATTTAGCTACTAAATATATTTATTAAAAGTATCAGATAGCTTTTTTAGCGTAAAAATTTTTATTAATTAAATTAAAAAGTTATTTAATCTAAATATAAAAAGTACTATAATTTTTAATAAATTAGTCAATTTAGTCTCTTTCTTAATTTTCTATTAAAAGGTATACTTTAATATATAGCTAAATCCAGTTAACTAGTTTACCTTTAATATATATATAGTAATAAAGATAACTTTATCCTTATCTTTTATATCCTTATTAATATAATAAAAGTATAGATTAAGTTAGAGTAGCTATGTTTTAAGTTTATATTAATTATTATTATATAAGTCTAATTTAACAGTTTTACTATTAGAATTATTAAATAGGGTAAGATTATTAAAGTTGTTTATATTAAAAGTGTTTAAGATATTAAAACTATAAAGATAATTAATCTTAAAGATTAAGGTTAGTTCTTAAATAAAGATAACTTATAGAGAGAGAAGGGTTATTAACTATATAAATAAATTAATAGGGTAGTTAGTATTAGTATTATAAATAATATTAAATTAATAATAAGGCCTAAGTAAATCTAAATAACAAATTAATAAATAGGTTAAATATAAGTATTTTATAAAGAAATTTAAATTTTTATATACTTAAATTATTCAGCTGCTCAGCATTACTAATTATTAAATATATTATATATTTTATTTAGTGCTTAGTACTACTAAGTAACTAAATATATTATATAATGACTTTAATAGTAGCTTAGCACCCTATCTAGCTATATTTTAAATTTATTATTTATTATAAGTGTTTAATCCCCCTCCTCTATACTCTAGTTTATAATAAAGAGACGCTTAAAGGCGAGAATTTAAATTTTATAAAAATATTATTAAGTAAGAATAGTATTATATTTTTAAAGAAAATACTTAAGACAATTATATAATATTATATAATTATTTTAATATAATATTTATTAATCTAGTAAATTGCGTAAGCGTCTATATACTAATCAATATTTATATTTAATAAGTATATAGGATTATAAAGGAATAAATATTATAAAATAAATAAATTTAACTCTATAACACTATTTTACCCAGTAAAAAATTCAATAATAAAATTATATAATATAAATACCGCCCTAATAGGGCGCCACTATTTATATATATAAGTTATAAAATAATTAATAAGTTATCTTAATAATATCATTAATAAATCTAGTAATTACTGGTACTATAATAAGACAGTACTATAAAATAACTTAATCTTATTTATATAAATAAGCCGCAGAATAATCAAGCTATTTTAATAATATTATAAATAAACTTAATAATTATTAATACTGCTGGCAGCCAGCGCAGTAATATATAATAATATAATAATATAAATAGATAGTTATAAGGCTATAAAATAAATTTATTATATATATAATTTAAACCCGGCACCTCTAGTATATTTAAATTACTTATAATATATATATAACCTAAAGGAGTAATAATTAATCTAATAAATTATTATTTTTAGTTATATAATTAAAAATAGAGCGCGCGTTTTAAATAACCCTTTTTTTTTTTTTTTAATAAGAAAATTGCTATTTGCAACTACTTAGTAGTAAAAAAATATATTTTATATACTATATAATTAATAACTAGCTTTTAAAAGGTACTTTTTTTTAATTATAATATAGTTTAAACTCGTACTATTATATAATTACTAAAGTAGTAGTAGAGAACGCTAGAGTATATTTAGCTCTATTATTTAATATAAATGGCTATATTATATAATAATAGGTAATAAAAAATAATAGTAGATAACAGTTTAAACAAAGCTTTATAGTTAATTATATTTAATAATATATTAGAGCTTAATATTATGAATTATTTAATTTAAATTTTAAAGCTTCTAATTTAGCTCTAAGAATATTTATAGTATTAACTTCTTCTAATGCCTAATATAATTTTTGTATATATTATAAATTAAAGAAAGTTATATATTATAGTATTATAATTTTTAACTTTTTTACTTCTGCTTCTAAGATTGAAATAAGACTATATTGAAGCAGTGCTGGGTGCGTATAAGGATTTTTGATCAGGATCCTACGGACGTCCCTAGTAGAGCGAGAAATCCAGGAACGTTGGGCGCCCGTAATAGTAGTGGTTGGAGGAGTTACCATATAGGTATAGTGGACCAATATAATATATATAATAAATTAAAACTACTTAGTAGAAAGGTCTTATCGTCGTCCTTATCTAAGTTCTAAGGTATAAAGGTAGGATAATCCTTCTATTAAGGATCTCTCCTGACGGATATACTAACTAAAGCTTTACTTAATACTGTATAATTAATTAATTAAATTATCTATTTATAGGGAGACTACCTCCCTATAGTATAATCCTCCCAAACTTTTTATCTTATAGTCCTATTATAAGACCAAAAGACCAGAACTTAGATCCTCCTACTATAGTAGATATATTAATTTAACTAACAACTTTGCCTTCTTAAGAAGAGTATAATAACTATCTTTTATATAACTCTTCCTATACACTCTAACCCTCTCTAGTAGTACCCTACTATTGTATAAAAGCTGCTATTATATTATTTTAGATAAAGCTAGTTTTAAATGCCGCTAAGTTGGTATACTACCTATAAGTAGAGAAGTATAATTAATCTGGTAGCTTATATTATTTAGTAGACTCTAGTTTAAAGGCCCTCTTTTTAGCCGCCTTATAGGTCTCCTATACTTAGATAGTTTAGGCGATAATATTATTATAATAGGCTTATACTGTCTCCTTCTATTTCTCTTTTATAAAATTCTCCCTTCTAAGTAAATTATATAGAGCCTATTCTACCTAAGCACTATTTTATAACTCCTAATAAATTAACGCCCACGCGACTATATTCTTAAGAATTAGTTTACTATTACTTGGGAAGGGCTATTTAATACTCCTAAATATATTTAAGTATTCTAAGGGCGTACACAGGACTGCAGTTAGACACTAATAAGTAAGTATAATTTCCTTATAAGTACCTATTTTTAGATTCTTTATTATATATCCGTCATTCTGGACGCGAATAAACTATAATAGTATTATATATTATTGCTTAGTCGCATCGCTAGTCAATCTATAGGGAAGATATAGATCTAAGATATAAATTATCCTATTTTTAATAGGGTATTTCTTTTATTTAAACTTAAGATAAGTAATTTTCTATTTAGGTGGGAAGTCTTCCTTATCTTTCTATACCTCTATATAGCCTAACTTAGATAGATTCTTAAAGTCTTACTATTATTAGTACTTTACTAAGTACTTATAAAAACTATCTAATAGCTTAGTGCAGTTCTTGTTATCCTTATTATTTTATAAAACTAATTCTTATATTATTTCTACTTTTAAGTTGCTATGCACTGCTTACATAATATTTAGGTTAATATAATAAAAATACATCGTATCCCTAGACTTTATAAACTTAGTATAGTAGGGGTAGCTAATTAACTTATACTACTTCTATAACACTATATATAGAGTATAATATTCTAGATCAGTTCGCATAACAGTTTAAATAATAGAGTGGTATATAGTCTAGCACTAACCTAAGTTTAATTTCCTATTAATTTAGCGAGTGTAGAAGTTATATATATTATATAACTTATTTAGAATCTCCCTAAGCTGATTATCTTAGAGCACCCTGCTAAAGATATTCTAAGTAATTATCTTTATATTTTAAAACTACTAAATTATTAATATAAGCCTCAGCGTCCTGGCAACTATAAAATAGTTAATAATAATAATTATCTTTACTAGTATAAATTAGTAAGATATTAAATTATTTATCTTATAAAATCTGCGTTCCCCCTATTACTAAAGAATATAAGTAATAGTGCCTACTTTTATATTGCTTTATTAATAAGGCTGGCTCTAGAGTACTAATAAGATATATATTATAATAACGTAATTCTTAGCTTAAGTAGTTAAACCTATAAGGCTGGCTATAATCTTTATATATTTATAATAAATTGCCTAGTCTTATTCTGTGTTATACTTTAGGTGTCCTAGTCCCTTAGAGACTCTTATGTAGTAAGCGTTATATTATATTCTAAGTAGTTTTACTTACTTATTATAGGTCAGCGTCTTCTTATATAATTATTTTTTAAAGTCTTCTTTAGGAGCTGCACTATCTGCCGATCTAACTACTTATATTTATAAAAATAGGTACCCTCCTATACTACGTAATTATATATTATTAATTTATCCTCCTAATCTTACGCGACGTTATTAAGGAAGAGAATATAGACACCTTTAATATAGTTAGGCACTTAACGCTTCGCATATACTATTTCTTTCTAGTTATTATACTGTCTAACGCTAATCTAGTAAATAACAGTTAGAAGAGGTTCTAGGGTACTATATAAAAGCTATCTAGATATATTACACCTTTTTATATCCTGTAGAAGCCCATTTATATTTAATTCTACTATATTTATTAACTAAAACTATATATTCTCTATTGCTAGAGTTATATTACTAATTATTTTTAAGTTAAATAGGGTAGATAGGGTAAGGGCGCCTATTATAAACAGGCGGCCTAGTACTGCCTCTATTATAGGTAATATTAATACTTTATAAAGGAGAGTAGTTCTCTATACGCGCTTTTTAGCTAGGCTTATAAGTAAATCTTATAAAGACTTTATAATCTATTCTATTATCTAGATAGCATAAGGCGAAATTAAGCTAATTATTATAATAAATGTCTAAGGGCTCGCTAAACTCTTAACTTAAGGAATAAAAGGGGTCTATTCTAAGCTTATCCTTATAAGCTCCCCTCCTTTCTAGGGGTTAATTAGGATAAGTAAGGATAAGTTCTTTAAATAAAACTAAAGCTGCCACCTATCTTTAAACTCTTTTATAAGGAGTTACTATTTCTTTAGCTTCTCTAGGTCCTATAGTAATTTATTTATACACTAAAAATTTAAGAGGTTAAGTGTAACTCTAAGTTAGTTAAAGTTATTTATTCTATCCTCGCTAGCCTTTTTCTAGATTACTATAAAGGCAGCCCTAACCTTTTAAATATCTATAGTAATAAGGTGTTGTACTTTATTAACCCTAGATCTTAGTATTTAGCTCTTATTTAATTAATATATAATTTAAGTAAATAGAAGCTGACAGACGCTTGTTAAATTCTTAGTCTATAAAGTAATATACTATAATCTAATTAGAGTATTGCGCTGTGCCTATAGCTGTAGGGAGTAGGGCTGTATAATATTATTAATTAGGTTAGGATTCTAACACTCTTTTACTCTTTTAAGTATATTAGTTATCTCTTTTATATACTTCTCCTCTAAGGTTTGTACGTCCCGGACCTATAGATAGACCTTTATTAATATTAAGAGTCCCTTAAAGAGCTGAGTTACTTTTTAATCCTGCTTAATATATCTTTCTAACGCTATAATAATAGTAATAAATTTTATAAAGTTATTACTATATATATATAAAATTTCTTAATAAATCTTTTAATGCGCGGCCGGCAACTGCTAATAAGTGATATATAAGTAATTGCTAATAATTAAGTTTCTACTTAGTAGGATATATTATCAATAGTTAGCTAAATTATTAAATTTTTATAATATTATTTACTAGCTGTTATTTAACTGCGTAGTATATTTTTTAGGACTCTCTTAGTCTTAACTTAACACTATAGTAACTATAATAGAAGGGGTATTTCTTATAAGCAGTACCTATTTAGCGGTCTTCCGCCCTATAAGCTATCTCTTTTAACTTATTCTTAGCACACTATCTCTTTTAAGAATTCTAAGTAAGTATTAAAGATAACTAGCACTTTAAAATAAATAACTAAGGTTAAAATATTAATAAAAATAGTTAATAAATTTATAAAGTAGGAGAAAGCAGAGCAGGTAGCAGAAAGATCTCTTTTATTTACTATTCTTTTAATTTTAGCCTCTATTTGCACCCCCGCTTACCCTTTACTATTATTTAGTAACTACCTAATCTATAAATAAGTAGAATATCTTATTCTCTAATCGCTATTCTATAGATCCTCTTTTTTAATCTAACTTCTCTTTTTATACGCCCTCTAATTTACTATCCCCCTGCTAGACCTATTATTTAATATCCCTTTATTAGCTTATACCTGACCGCTATTCTTATTAACCCTTTAATCTTAGTTTATAAGGCTCCCATATTTACACTACACTTATATAGTATAGCAGTATATTTATTTGCGGTTATTTATAGGCTATTCTATTTATTTATTATATCTAGCTGGGCCGCCTATTAGTATTATAAACATTACCCTATCTTTTAATTTATTAATTAGGACGCCGTCTATTGCTAAGCCGATTTAAGAATATTTACTTTATAAGTTTACGCCATTGCTAAGTTGCGCTATATATTAGTATATAGAGACTAATAATACTAAAAAGGTCTAGCATAGGTTAGTATAATTAATTAAGTTAAATTATCTAATAAGATAGTAGATAGGTTACTTATATACTATCTTATTAGTTAGTGCACTACGCTAGTACGCTCTAGCGCCATTTTAAGCTATAAAAATACTAAATATTCCCACTACTATTATCTTAACTATATTACTAAAACTCGAATTTTTTTCTGCACCTATATACCTATAATTCTTTTAAACTTTTTTATCGCAGTCTCTTATAACTTCTAAATTATAAAGCTAACTCTTTTCTCTAAAATCCTAACTCTAAAATACTAATTAAATTATTTATTATTATTTATTACTCTTTCTCACTTAATAAGGCATCTGAATTATTCTCTTTTAAATACTTAAAATAGTTGTCTCTATAGACATCTATGTGGGGATTCTAATATTAGGGTAGTATAATTAATATTCTAGCACTACCAGTTTAGAATTCTTATTTTAAGGATATTAACTCTCTACTACTTATAGCTATATTTCCTAAATATCCTTTAAGTCCTTATTATAATATAGGTTATTATTCTATAGTTTTAAGGGTAATATAGAGTCGTCGTCTATTTTTAATTAATAGAATATTTTAAGCTTATATCCTAATATAGTTATATAAAACTTCACTCCATCCAATTCGGCGAGGCGATAGTGACTATAATCCTAGTATACCTTAACTACCCTATATAGCCCTAGCTATTTTAGGTTAAGCTTTTATTTTTTAAATATATTTACCTCCCTAAGCAAATCCTATAATAGGACTATATTCCCTATATTAATATCCTAATAGAGGATTTTTCTATAGGTATCTTAGTATTCCTTTCTTTTAAGTCGTATTCTCCGCGTACACTCCCTAGATTTTATAATAGTCTTATTACAAATATCTAGCTGCGCTACTTATATAGTTAGTAATTATTCCCTATTATATATTAAATTCTATAGAAGTATCTACTAAGTTAAGATTTCCAGCTCTATTAGGAAAATATAATTTTATTTTATTATTAGCTATATAGGCGGGCAGCTAATAAACTTATAAATTAATACTCTATTCGCTAATAGCACTATAGAAAGATTATTTACCTACTTTTTTTATAGCTTTACTAAGGCCTTTATAATAAAAATATAATTAGATTTTATAAAGCCGTTCGCTTAAGAATTCTATATTAAGATAATTACTTTCCTTATCCTCTATCTCTAAGCTAGCTTATTAAGCTATATTCTATTCTTAGGACCGCCGTCCACTATAAGCTCTTAGGTCTATAATTAGTAATAGATAATATCTTTATAAAAGAACTTTATAATTTTCTTTAAGTTAGCTTTATAAAGCGCTCTTACTTTTAGCTAGTTAGTAATCTACTCTTAGGCTATTATAAGAAATAAATACCCTCTACTGCGCGGCATATATATAATATTTATAAATACCTTTTCCTATAGAGTCTAGCTATACATAGTAGTTAGTATATACTATATCCTTTTTAATAAGTAGATTTAGTATTTAATATAAGTAGTAATATATTTCTTTACTGTGTCCTAGAGGTCCTTCCACTAGTATTATTAGATAATAGCGGTAATAGTTTTATTAATATTTTAATATCTAAGCTGCGTATAAACCTTTATAATTATAGCTTTCTAAGTTATTTTATTATTTACAACTCTCCTTATCGCTATATTCTTAGACGCCTTTTTAAATAGTATTAAGTTTAAAAAATAAAAAGTTAGAGCTTATTATCTCTACGCTCTCCTCTTCCTAGCTAATATTCTTATAGGAACGTATTAATATACTAGGTACTAAGTAATCTCCTTAAACTTATTCTTATACTTAGCCTTTAGTAGACGGTTATCTGCAGGCGTTCTATAGATTAATAAATTATATTTTATACTCTTATATATAGTATAGTTAATATATATATCTAAGTTATTCTTAGGGTCTTCTGGCGGCTGCTAGCTATCTAGTTAAGGATATTAGAATAGCATATCCGCAATAATATACTTCTTTCTTTTTATATATTTAATCTTGAAGTCCTACAGCAAGATAGCAGCTATTTATTAATTTATTAATAAGTCTAGCACTTCTATACCCACTTAGTTTAATTAGTAAATTAAAATCTAAGCGTCCGTTTTAATTGTAAAGTGCACTTTATAGAGGTAGTATTATAGCTTCTTTAGTGCCTATAGTACCACCCTAACTTCTAGTTTAGTGGAGTGCCACTTCTACTATTCTATAGACTATATAATACTTTTAAATTATATAGAGTGATACTTCCCGTTAGCTTCTAGTTATTTAATTACTATTCTTACTCCCTAGGCGCTTATATCTACCCCTAGGTATATTATTTGCCTAGAATTATAATTTAGTGTTACTAATACTAGCGCTAATATAATAGTATACTTAAGTCTGTCTATAGCTTCCTGCTAAGGTTCTCCCTATAGAAAATTAATATCCTTCTTTATTAGGTAGAAGAGAGGCTTCGTAATTAGCGCGAAATAATAGATCTATTATTAGTAGTGAACACATATTTCTATAAATATTCTAACCTCCTTCTAATTGTAATATACTGGCTAATTAAGAATCTTCTCTATTTTAGACTTTTAAGAGTGTTATCCTGCAGCATTAATCTTATAACTAACTATTACTAGGCAATCTATTTCTTAGAAACACTTTACTCTAAATATTATACTCCTAGCCCTCTCTATATTTACTAGGACTTAGTCTACCTTCTAAATATATTTTAATACACATTTATAGACGCTAAATAATTTTAGTACTAATAATAAATCTACTTCCCCTTTTATTCCCCCTATATATATATTATTAATAAATAGGGTATAGTCATGTAGGTAGTATTTCTATAGGACTTTAAGAACGGCGCGAAGGAATATAGTAGGTATATTTATTGCACCTTAGGGTAGGATGCATTATTATACTAATAGACTAGCTATTATAATAGCAATAATATTATAATTATTCTTATAAAGCTCTAGTTAGTTATACCCTAAGAAGAAGTTTACTAGTATAATTAGAAAGCTGCTAGTGAATATCTCTAAGAAGTTATTTATATATAGTAGGAGTATTGCATCTTATATAGTCACTTTATTTATCTTTTAGGCGTTAAAGATAAACTAATACTTAGAGTTCTTCTTTAGCACTAAGAACTACAGATTACAGTATTAGCTATTATACTCTTTTATAATACCTCGCGCAATACATTTTTATACTATCCCTATTATTATATCCTGCAGCTTTTTTAGAGGTTAGAAAGTAGGCTTCTACTAAGTAATATACTTAATAGTATAGATCTAATATAGTAGCACTATATTAGAAAAGAACCTTCCCACTTTACTAAAATTAAATATAATTACCCCCTCTTAATTATATATTATCTCCTTTATTAAAGCCACTTCTTCTAGGTGTAGATAAGAACTAAATTAAGAGGCCTTAAGCTGGGCCTTTATTAATCTAATTCCTCTAGTAAACCTAGTGTACCTTTTCTTAAATAAGTAGTTATATAGTCTTAGGGGAGCCGGCGCAGAAGTATAAAGTTATTTCTACTTATATATTTATCTACTTCTTTAATTAGGATCGCTCAAAATTACCAGTTACCTAATAGTCTCTTAGTATATCCACTAGACAAACCTTATTAGCTACCCTCTTATATATAGTATTTACCTCCTCTTATTACTTAACTACATCTAAGTTCGCCGCCCTCTATCTCTTATTATTATAATAAAGAAGCTGTTCCTAAAGGAGTACTAAGGTAGGTAAGTATTCTTTTAGCTTCTCCTATTTCTTTCGCTCCTATTATTATATATCTTATATAATATTGCTTATATCTATATAGGTGTAAAGGTGCCTCTTATAGTCAGCGACCAACCTATTTATATTTTTATTTTAGTCCACCGCTTCCTCTAGTTTTTAAGTAAAGTATAGGTTCTATAGTTTACCCAGCTCCATATCTACTTTAATTAAAATATAACTATAAATATAGCTAACTTTAGTTATAGGTAATTATACTTTCTTACCATACTTATACTTTCCCTAATATAACTCTTTAAAGGAGTTATCCTTCTCACTTTATAGGTTAAAGATAATAATTACATTTAATATTTCTATAATATAAGGGTTATATATATCTGAACCCGACACGAGTGGATTAGATATAATAAAGATAGCATTTTATTATAAGTTAAAAGAGAATATCTGATAGTATAACTAACCCTATATAGTATACTATATATTTAGCCTCGCTGCTGCGCACTATAACACCTTTAAAATAATAGACTAGATTAGATTCTCTACTATATAAAAGTAAATAACTATTACTACTACCCCTACTCGCACCCTAATATTATAAGTAGTCTTTATAATTAGTAACTCTCCTTTATCTGTAGATATTAGTATACTTTACTTACGCTCTTTTAAGGTATTCTTATAGACTAGATGCAGCGCCCTTATTATATTCTTTTAAATTAAGTTAATCTATAACTTAATATTAATAAAATATTTTACCTAGTGCTCGTCCCCATTAAATTATATTTATAAGGTAGGGAGTTCTTACATAAGTATAATTAAGTTACTATTCTACTCTTATATCTAGATCTTCTTTATAATATTATTATCTCTCTAAGTCTCCTAGGTGTCTCTTTTACTAAACACCTAATACCCTATCTCTTTAATTTTTATAACTTCCTTAGGTAGAGCTCTAAAATTTATAATTTTTTAATTCTGTCCTAAATGCCTCTAAGCTAAATATACTAATTTCTACTCTTTTAGCGCTAGCGCATTAGACTGGCTAATAGAATAGTATATAAGTAACTTATATACTATCTTATTAGCTCAGCCCCCTCTTTTTATTATTTATAATTTAGTAAACCTCATCCACCTTAATTAAATAATATATTTTAGATATAGTGTTTCCTTCTATAAATTAGACTAACCTACTCTATTAGGTATAGTTAGTCTCCTCTTTTTAATTAATAGCTTGCCGTAGCAATTAATAGAACTTAAAATAATAGATAAAGTCTTCTATAATAAAATACTAAACCTCTTAATTTAGTAACCTCTAAATAATATCTACTTTAAAAGTTTTTAGATTAGTACTTTAGTGTCTCCTATCTAACTAGGCTTCTAACTACAGAGGCTCTCTTATTACTCTATTTAGAGTATTAACTAAAGGCACTATATACTTCTATAAGGGGTCTATTAAGGGCTGCTTAAAAGAATCTAGAAGCCTAAATCTCTATATAATAGGTAGTAGAGTTATTAAATTCTAAGTATCTTGCTTAATAGAAGGGTATAGAATAGAAGGATTAAATATAGGCGTTTATTAGCTAACTATATTATTTTAATTATAATAAAATACTGCCTCTAAAGCAGTATAATTTTATAGGCTATTCTAAGAGGCCCTTTAAGCCTTTATAGTAGAAGCACAAGGTTATAATAGGACAAAGTTACTACTAAATAGAGACTGTAATAGTTTATATAACTAAAACCTAATTTATATATTTACCTCCTTTAGATCCCCCTTAAGGTAATCCTCCTTAAAATTATTAATTATATTATAGAGGGTAGAATACACCTCTTATAAGCTATCCTTAAATATATTAGCCGCCTTAAAGAGGACCTTAGAATTATATTTATTTATTATAACTTTTAATATAGTGTTACCCTGCACCCGCGTCTTAAAAACTATAAATAGAATATTACTCTATAGCTCTGGCTAAACCTCTTAATAGATTTAGTTCTACACCTATTAATTAGTAACTTAGAATCTCTTCTTAACCTTCTATAGGAGCCACTTATATTACCCTATAAATAGAATTATACTAGACACGTCTCTTAGTGGGTAATTTACGTTACTAAACTAGAAGTAGGAGAACCTAAAAAACTAATTATAAAAGTGATAGGTCTAGTTTCTCTTATATAATTAAATAAGCTATGGGTAATGGCCTATATTATATTCTAATAATATATAACTAAAACACGCCCTATTACTTTTCTATTTATTATTAGGTGTTTAGTTTCCGTTTCTACACTAGTTCTGCTATAGGCGAGGCCCCCTATTTTACTAGAGGCTAGCGTAGCTTTATAGGGACCTTAATAGGTTTATAGGTAGTCTAGTATTTCTACTTAAACCGCCTAAGTAGGTAGCCAATCTAGCTAGCCGACTTAATATAATCTAGCTTAAGAAGTATTTTAAGGATTTTATATTCTAATTAATATCCTTTATCCCCTAGAGGTGCCTATAGCCTAACTTTTTAATAATTAATATAGCTTTCTAAGCATTTAGGCTTATTCTTTTTAGATTTTTATATAACTACTGCATCTCCGCATCCCTATTAGCCTTAAAGGTAATTTTAGGATAACTCAATAACGCCGGCACTACCTATAATTAGGTGATTAATAAGACCTATAGGTAATTATACTAGTTTACCTGCTCTATATCCCTAGCTAAAATAAGGTTATAAGTACACTAGGCATCCTAGCTTATATATATAAGGTTATAGCTTAAGATACCCCTCCTCTACTCCTTCAATCCCTTTATAAAAGTATAGATAGCGTTTATATTATATATAGGCAGGTTACTAGGCGTAGGCTTAAGTAACAGTATATATAATAATATATACTTTTTATCTTACTAATGCAACCCTTAAAAGAAGAAGAAACCTTTTTTATACTTCTAAATTTAATTTCGCTCTATATAAGTCCCTATATATACTATAAATTTAATATAATATTACATTATTCTCAGCTTAGGGTTCTAAAAAGTGTTAAAATAGAACCTCTTTAAAAAGGGTTAACTTATTACTATTTAAAAAATATTTATCTCCTTTTAATAAGCTAGAATAGCCTTCTAGAGGCCCTCCTAATTATTCTTTTTAAATTCCTTTATAAACCTGATTATGCGCTTTAATTAAGTTTAATAAAAATCTAGAAGCCGTAAGAGCTTATTAAGATTATTATATTAATAATAATTAATAATATAATTATAGTCCTCTAGAAACTTTATCGCGTTATTACTATTAAAGTATAATAAGAGGCCTAGTACACGCAGCTGCGGCATATATCCTCTACTTATAAAGGGTACCTAATACTCTCTAGAATAAATTAGCTTAAAGCTTAATCTATCCTTACTACTTTTAAATAGGGTAAATAATTTTTAATTACTAGAGTTACTACATAGGCTATATTTAATATATATAAATATAATAATAATAGAGTCGTAGGTAATTATAATTAGTAGTAGGAGTATATAAATAATAAGCTAAGTATAGTATAGTAGTAGTCTAGTAAATAATAGGGAATTCGTAACAGAGAGCTTCTTACTCTATAACTAAAAACCCTCTTAACTTTAACCTTCTTAGTTAATATCTAACTAATACACCTTCTTAATAATTATTAATTATATAACACCCTCTTAGTATGCCTTTATCTTTTTAGTAGTAATTATAGCGCCTATACGCAGATAGAATACTTTTTATATTAAATTTAAAGCTTCTTACTTTCTTTTTAGGACTACTTTTATTTAATTATAATCTCTTATTACAGGGGCACCTAAAACTTTATTAGATATAATAATCTATTATATTACTATAGCACTTTATATTCTATATAAGTGGCTTAATAAATAGATAGATATATAGGGTTAAACTAATACTTACTAGATAACTCTTTTTTAATCTTTTTCTACTTACTACGCCCCTCTAGTATAACTATTATTAAAGTAGTGCTAAGTGTATATAAGGATTTTTAATTAGAATCCTACAGACGTCCCTAATAAAGTAAGAAATCTAGGAATATTAGGCGCCCGTAGTAGTAGTAGTTAAAGGAATTACTATATAGGTATAGTGAACCGATATAATATATATAATAAATTAAAATTATTTAGTAAAAAGGCCTTATCGTCGTCCTTATCTAAGTTCTAAGGTATAAAGATAAGATAATCCTCTTATTAAGGATCTCTTCTAATAGATATACTAACTAAAGCCTTACCTAATACTATATAATTAATTAATTAAATTATTTATCTATAGGGAGACTACCTCCCTATAATATAATTCTCTCAAACTTTTTATCTTATAGTCCTATTATAAAACTAAAAGACTAGAACTTAAATCCTTCTACTATAGTAGATATATTAATTTAACTAATAACCCTACCTTTTTAAGAAGAATACAATAATCATCTCTTGTATAATCTTTTTTATACACTCTAACCCTCCCTAGTAGTACCTTACTATTATATAAAAGCTACTATTATATTATCTTAAATAAAGCTAGTTTTAAATGCCGCTAAGCCGGTATACTACCTATAAATAGAGAAGTATAATTAATCCAGTAGCTTATATTATTTAGTAGACTCTAGTCTAAAGGCCCTCTTTTTAGCCACCTTATAGGTCTTCTATATCTAAATAGCCTAGGCGGTAATATTATTATAATAGGCTTATACTGTCTCCTTCTATTTCTCTTTTATAAAATTCTCCCTTTTAAGCAGATTATATAGAGCCTATTTTACCTAAGCACTATTCTATAGCTCTTAATAAATTAACACCTATATAACTATATTTTTAAGAACTAACCTACTATTGCCTAAGAAGGGTTATTTAATACCCCTAAATATATTTAAATATTCTAAGGGCGTACGTGGGGCTACAGTTAAACACTAATAGATAAGTATAATTTCCTTATAAATACCTATTTTTAGATTCTCTATTATATATCCGTTATTCTAGACGCGAATAAACTATAGTAGTATTATATATTACTGCTTAGTTATATTGCCAATTAATCTATAGGGAAGGTGTAAGTCTAAGATATAGACTATTCTAGTCTTAATAGAGTATTTCTTCTATTTAAGCTTAGAATAAGTAGTCTTCTATTTAAGCGAGAAGTCCTCTTTATCTTTCTATACCTTTATATAGCCCGACTTAAATAGGTTCTTAAAATCTTACTATTACTAGTACTCTACTAAGTATTTATAAAAATTATTTAATAGCTTAGTATAGTTCTTATTATCCTTATTATCTTATAAAACTAATTCTTATATTATCTTTACTCCTAAGTTGCTATACACTGCTTACATAATATTTAAGTTAATATAGTAAAAATATATTGCATCCCTAGGCTTTATAAACTTAGTATAGTAAAAATAGTTAATTAACTTATACTGCTTCTGCAACATTATATATAGGATATAATATTTTAGATTAGTTTGTATAATAGTCTAAATAATAGAGTGGTATATAGTCTAGTATTAATCTAAGTTTAATTTCCCATTAATCTAGCGAGTGTAGAAGTTATATATATTATATAACTTATTTAGAATCTCCTTAAGTCGGTCGTCTTAAAGCACTCAACTAAAGATATTCTAAGTAATTATCCCTATATTTTAAAACTACTAAATTATTAGTATAAGCCCTAGCGTTCTAGTAATTATAAAATAATTAATAATAATAATTATCTTTATTAGTATAAATTAATAAAATATTAAATTATCTATTTTATAAAATCCGCGTTCCCTCTATTACTAAAGAATATAGGTAATAGTGCCTACCTTTATATTACTCTACTAGTAAGGCTGGCTCTAAAGTACTAATAGGATATATATTATAGTAACGTAATTTTTAGCTTAGATAGTTAAACCTATAAAACTAGCTATAATCTTTATATACTTATAATAAATTATCTAGTCTTATTCCGCATTATACTTTAAGTATTCTAGTCCCCTAGAGACTCCCGCGTGGTAAGCGTTATACTATATTTTAAGTAGTTTTACCCGCTTATTATAGGTTAATATCTTTTTATATAATTATTTCTTTAAAGTTTTTTTAAAAGTTATATCGTCTGCCGATCTGGCTGCTTATATTTATAGAAATAGGTACCCTCCTATACTACGCAATTATATACTATTAATTTATCCTTCTAATCTTGTATAATATTATTAAGGAAAAGAGTATAGGCACCTTTAATATAATTAAATACCTAATACTTTGTATATACTATTTCTTTTTAATTATTATACTGTTTAACGCTAACCTAGCAAATAACAGCTAGAAAAGGTTCTAGGGTACTATATAAAAGCTATTTAGATATATTACGCCTTTTTATATTCTATAGAAGTCTATTTATATCTAATTTTACTATATTTACTAATTAAAGCTATATATTCTCTATTACTAGAGTTATATTACTAACTATTTTTAGGTTAAATAGGGCGAGTAAAATAAAGGCGCCTATTATAGACGGGCGGTCTAGTACTGCCTCTATTATAGGCGATATTAATACTTTATAAAGGAGGGTAATTCTCTATACGCGCTTTCTAGCTAGGCTTATAAGTAAACCCTATAAGGACTCTATAGCCTATTCTATTATTTAAGTAGTATAGGGCGAAATTGAGCTGGTTACTATAATAAATATTTAAGGACTTACTAAACTCTTAGTTTAAGGAATAGAAGGGGTCTATCTTAGACTTATCTTTATAAGCTCCCCTCCTTTCTAGGGATTAATTAGGATAAGTAAGAGTAAGTCCTTTAAATAAAACTAAAGCTATCACCTATTTTTAAACTCCTTTATAGGGGATTACTGTCCCTTCAGCTTCTTTAAGTTTTATAGTAATCTATTTATATACTAAAAATTTAAGAGGTTAAGTGCAGCTCTAGATTAATTAAAGTTATTTATTTTACTCTTACTAGCTTTCTTCTAAATTATTATAAAGGCAGCCCTAATCTTCTAGATATTTATAATAATAAGGTGCTATACCTTACTAACCTTAGATTTTAGTATCTAGCTCTTATTTAGTTAATATATAATCTAGATAGATAGAAGCTAATAGATACTTATTAAATTCTTAGTCTATAAAATAATATATTATAATTTAGTTAGAGCGTCGCGCTGCGCCTATAACTATAAAAAGTAGAACTATATAATATTATTAATTAAGTTAGGGCCCTAACACTCCTCTATCCTTTTAAGCGTATTAGTTATCTCCTTTATATATTTCTCCTCTAAGGTCTATATATCCTAGACTTATAGATAGACCTCTATTAATGCTAAGAGTCCTCTAAAGAGCTAAGTTACTTTTTAATCCTACTTAATGTGTCTTTTTAGCGCTATAATAATAGTAATAAATTTTATAAAGTTATTACTATATGCGTGTAGAATTTTTTAATAAATCTTTTAACGCGCGATCGGCGACTGCTAATAAGTGGTGTATAAATAATTACTAATAGTTAAGTTTCCACTTAGTAGAATATATTATCGATAGTCAGCTAAATTATTAAATCTTTATAATATTATCTACTAATTATTATCTAACCGCGCAGCGTGCTCTTTAGGACTCTTTTAGTTTTAACTTAATGCTATAATAATTATAACAGGAGGGGTATTTCTTATAAGTAATACCTATTTAGTAGTCTTCCGCCCTGTAAGCTATCTCTTTTAACTTATTCTTAGTATATTATCTCTTTTAAGGATTCTAGATAGGTGTTAAGAATAATCAGCACTTTAAAATAAGTAATTAGGGTTAAGATATTAATAAAGATAGTTAATAAGTTTATAGAGTAAAAGAAAGCAGAGCAGGTAATAGAAAGATCTCTTTTATTTACTATTTTTTTAATTTCAGTCTCTATTTACACCCCTACTTACTCTTTACTACCGCCTAGTAGTTACCTAATCTATAAATAAGTAAAATACCTTATTCTCTAACCACTATTCTATAGACCCTCTTTTTTAATCTAATCCCTCTTTTTATATACCCCCTAATTCATCGTCCTCCTACTAGACTTATTATTTAATATCCCTTTATTAGCTTATACCTAACCACTATTCTTATTAACCCCTTAATTCTAATTTATAAGGCTCCTACATTCACGCTGCGCTTATATAGTGTAGTAGTATATTTATTTATAATTATTTATAGGCTATTCTATTTATTTATTATATCTAGCTAGGCCGCCTATTAGTATTATAAATATTACTCTGTCTTTTAATCTACTAATTAGGACGCCGTCTATTATTAAGTTAACTTAAGAACGTTTGCCCTATAAATTTACACTATTATTAAATTACGTTATATATTAGTACGCGGAGGCCAATAATACTAAAGAGATCTAATATAGGTTAGTATAATTAATTAAGTTAAATCATCTAATAAGATAGTAAATAGGTTACTTATATACTATCTTATTAGTTAGTGCACTACACTAGTGCGCTTTAGTGCCATTTTAAGCCGCAAAAATACTAAATATTTTTACTATTATTATCTTAACTATATTATTAAAACTCGAATTTTTTTCTGCGCCTATATACCTATAATTCTCTTAAACTTTTTTATTATAGTCCCTTATAACTTCTAAATTATAAAGCTAATTCTTTTCTCTAAAATTCTAACTCTAAAACACTAATTAAACTATTTACTATTATTTATTACTCTTCCTTACTTAATAAGGCACCCAAATTATCCTCTTTTAAATACTTAAGATAGTCGTCTCTATAGATATCTATATAGGGGATCCTAATATTAGGATAGTATAATTAATATTCTAGCATTACTAGTTTAGAGTTTCTATTTTAAGGATATTAACTCTCTACCACCTATAATTATATTTTCTAAATATTCTTTAAATCCTTATTATAATATAGATTATTATCCTATAGTCTTAGGGGTAATATAGAGTCGTCGTCTATTTCTAATTAATAGAATATTTTAAGCTTATATCCTAGCGTAATTATATAAAACTTCACTCCATCTAATTTAGTAAGATAGTAGTAATTACAATCCTAGTATACCTTAACTACCCTATATAGCCCTAATTATTTTAGATTAAGCTTTTACTCCTTAAATATATCTACCTTTCTAAGTAAATTCTATAGTAGGACTATATCCCCTATATTAATATCCTAATAGAGGATTTCCCTATAGATATTCTAGTATTCCTTCCTTTTAAATTATATTCTCCGCGTGCGCTCTCTAGATTCTATAATAGTTTTATTATAAATATTTAGCTGCGCTACTTATATAGCTAATAACTATTTTTTACTATATACTAAATTCTATAGGAGTATCTACTAAGTTAGGATTTCCAGCTCTATTAGGAGAATAGAATTCTATTCTATTATTAACTATATAGGTAGGTAGCTAGTAGGCTTATAAATTAATACTTTATTTACTAATAGTACTATAGAAAGATTATCTACCCACTCTTCTTATAGCTTTACTAGGGCCTTTATAATAAGAATATAACTAAATTCTACGAAGCCATTCGCTTAGGGGTTTTATACTAAGGTAGTTACTTTTCTTATCCTTTACCTCTAAGCTAGCTTATTAAGTTATATTCTATTCTTAAGGCTACTGTCTACTATAAGCTCTTAGGTCTATAACCAGCAATAAATAACATCTTCATAAAAGAACTTTATAATTTCTTTTAAGCTAGCTTTATAAAGCGCTTTTACTTTTAGCTAATTAGTAACCTACTTTTAGGCTACTATAAGGAACGAATACCCTTTACTATACAATATATATATAATATCTATAGATATCTTTTCCTATAGAGTCTAACTGTACGTGGTGGTTAGTATATACTATATCCTTTTTAACGAGTGGATTTAGCATTTAATATAAGTAGTAATATATTTCTTTATTATATCCTAAAGGTCCTTCTATTAGTATTATTAAGTAATAGCAGTAGTAGTTTTATTAACGCCCTAATATCTAAGCTGCATATAAATTTCTATAATTATAGCTCCCTAAGTTATTTTATTATTTATAACTTTCCTTACTATTATATTTCTAGACGCCTTTTTAAACAGCATTAAGTTTAAGAAGTAGAAGGTTAAAGTTTATTACTTTTATACTCTCCTCTTCTTAGCTAGTATTTTTGTAGGAACGCGCTAGTATATTAAATACTAAGTAATTTTCTTAGACTTATCTTTATATTTAGCCTTTAGTAGACGATCGTCTGTAGGCGTTCTATAGGTTGATAGATTATATTCTATACTCTTATATATAATATAGTTAATATATATATTTAGGTTATTCTTAGGATCTTCTGGCGGCTGCCAGCTATCTAGTTAAGGATATTAAGATAGCGTATTTATAATAATATACTTCTTTTCTTTCATATATTTAATCTCGAAGTCCTATAGTAAGATGGTAGTTATCTATTAATTTATTAATGAGTCTAGCACTACCTGCAGTTGGGCGATTAGTAAGACCTATAGGCGACTATACTGGTTTACCTACTCTGTATCTCTAGCCAGAATAAGGTCGCGGGTACGCTAGGTATCCTAGCTTATATATATAGGGTTATAGCTTAAAATACCCCTCCTCTACTCCTCTAATCCTTTTACGAAAGTATAGATAGCGTTTATATTATATATAGACAGGTTACTAAGCGTAGACTTAAGTAATAGTATATATAATAGCACATACTCTTTATTTTACTAATATAATTTTTAAAAGAAGAAGAAGCCTTTCTTATATTCTTAAATTTAGTTTTACTCTATATAGGCCCCTATATATACTATAAACTTAGTATAGTATTACATTACTCTTAGCTTAGGATTCTAAAAAGCGTTAAAATAGAATCTCTTTAAGAAGGGTTAGCTTATTACTATTTAGAGAATATTTATCTCCTTTTAATAAGCTAGAATAGCCTTCTAGAGGCCCTCTTAATTATTCTCCTTAAACTCCTTTATAAACCTAATTATGCGCTTTAGTTAAGCTTAATAAAAGTTTAAAAACTGTAAAAGCTTATTAAGGTTATTATATTAATAATAGTTAGTAACGCGATTATAGTCCTCTAAGAACTCTATTACGTTATTACTATTAAAGTATAGTAAAAGGCCTAGTGCGCACAGCTGCGGTATATATTCTCTACTTATAAAGAGTACCTAATACTCTCTAGGATAGATTAGCTTAAAGCCTAATTTATCCTTATTACTTTTAAGTAGAGTAAATAACTCTTAGCCGCTAGAGTTGCTAAGTAGGCTATATTTAGTATATATAGATATAATAATAATAGAGTTATAGGTAATTATAATTAATAGTAGAGGTGTGTAAATAGTAAGCTAAGTATAGTATAGTAGTAGTCTAGTAAATAATAGGGAATTCGTGACAGAGAGCTTCTTACTCTATAACTAAAAACCCTTTTAGCTCTAACCTTCTTAGTTAATATTTAATTAATATACCTTTTTAGTAATTATTAGTTATATAATACCCTCTTAATATACCTTTACCCTCTTAGTAGTAACTATAGCGTCTATACGCAGATAAAATACTTTTTATATTAAATTTAAAGCTTCTTATTCTCTTTTTAGGACTACTTTTATCTAATTATAATCTCTTATTATAGGGGCACCTGAAACTTTATTAGGTGTAATAATCTATTATATTATTATAGTATTTTATATTCTGCATAGGTGGCTTAATGGATAGATAGATATATAGAATTAAACTAATGCCTACTAGATAACTCTTTTTTAATCTTTTTCTACTTATTGCGCCCCTCTAATATAATTACTATTAAAGCAGTGCTGGGTATATATAAGAATTTTTAATTAGAATTTTACGGACATCCCTAGCAGAGCAAGAAATCTAGGAATATTAGGCGCCTATAGTAGTAGTAGTTAGAGAAATTACTGTATAGGTATAGTAGACCGATATAATATATATAATAAATTAAAACTATTTAGTAGAAAGGCCTTATCGTTATCCTTATTTAAGTTTTAAGGTACGAAGGTAGAATAATCCTCTTATTAAGGATCTCTCCTAACGGATATACTAACTAAAGCCTTACCTAATACTGTACAATCAATCAATCAAATCATCCATCCATGGGGAGACCACCTCCCCACGGTACAATATTTTAATAGTTTATTAACTTTTAGGTAGAATAATCTAATAGATAAAAATTAACTCCCTAGTCTAGATAATAATATAAGGGCTAAGCTTTAAAAATATACTAGTAAATTTAAAAATAATAAAAAAATAATTATAATCTTACGGCTTCTAGTATTAGACACTAAATTTAGGTTATTTATTAATTCTAGTAAATTAAAAATAAGTTTATACGCAAGCTAATACTGATACTAATACTAATAATAATATTATAAATAGAGTCTTATTATATAAGTGTTGGAGGACAGACGAGCTGGATAATATAAACTTTAAAGATTAAGTATATATAAAAAAGTTAATTAATTAATATATAAAAAAACCAGCTCTAAGAGCTAAATATATAATATACTTTAAAATTATAGTTCTGCCACTCTATAAGCTTATAAGTTTTATTTATAAGTTTACTAAATAGATATTTATCTTTTATAATATACCCCTAGCTTAATAAGTAATTAGTAAATTATTTTTAAGCTTTTTAAGCTGCCTATAAGATTACTAGGACTTTAGTAGAGTATTTATTTAATATTTTTATAGAAAGCTTTTATAAGCTATCTTAATTATAAAGTAAATTTTTAAACTATTTTAAAGTTTTAAGTATAGAGCTCTTAGCCGCTATAGCTCTAAAGTAATTATATTTTTTAAAAAAGCTTTTATAAGCTATTTAAAGTATAAAGCTAATTTTTAAGCTATTTTAAAGTTTAAAAAGTAGGGCTTTTAGTTACTATAGGTCTAAAGTAGTAGTGCTTTTAAAGAAAGCTCTTATAAATTATTTAAAATATAGAATAAATTTTTAAGCTATTTTAAAATTTAAAATATAGGGCCCTTAGCTACTACAGCTCTAGAGTAGTAATACTTTTAATTTTTAGCTTAATTTCTTTTATTTAAGCTTTTTAGTTATTTTAGCTATTAATAAACTTTTAAACTAATTTTTATTAAATTTTTAATAAAAGAGCCGCTACGCTGGGCGCGTATATATATATTATTTTCTTATTAATTACTTAGCGCTACGCACTTAGGCCTATATATACCTCTTATTCTATATATAAAATAGAAACCTCTTTTGCTATTTTTACTCTTTATAACTTTTTTTATACTTTATTATTTACTTTTACTTTACTTTACTTTACTCTACCTACTTTACTAGCTTTATTAATTTTACTTATTTTATCTACTTTATTAACTCTATTTTTTAGTTACTCTACTTACTCTACCTACTTTAATAATAAAATTACTTAGTCTCTTACTATAATAGCATAATTATTATTATAAAATAATAGCTTTAAGCTCTTCTACTTTTTTAATTTAATTAGAGCTTTTATTAACTAATTTATAAATTTATTAAATTTCTACTTTTATTAAAAAGGTCCACTCCCCTACTAAATATATTAAAAAAAAACCCCGCTCCTAGTTTATTTAAGAAAAGCTTACTACTTATAAAAAATTAATTAAGTAATTTTCTATTAATAAAAAGCTTATTAATAATAAGAAAGAGTTACCTATTTATAAATATTATATTTCTTTACTAGCTACTCTATATATTTATAAATATTTAGCTAAGAAGTCTCTTCTATTTATTATTCTATAGTAATTTTATACTATTAAATATAAAGCTGTCTACTCTTTAAGCCCTAAAAACTTAAATAAGTTTAAATATAAGTCTATCCTAAAAAATTTTAATAATAATAATAAGCCTGCTCTTAATCCTTTTAAAAATAAAATATCTATTTATTATATTCTTAATTATATTGAGCTTAGTAAGTTTTCTTTTATTTTTATGTACCTACTTTTTTTAAGCTAATTATTACTAGGTGCTAAATATAAGATCTTCTATTTAAACTATATAAAGTTTACGCTTAAGGGTAAGTTTAATAGTAAGTATTAAAATTATAAAAATACTTTTAGTAGATACTGCTGGCGCTGCTCTTTTAATTATTTTTATATTTTTATATAAGTATTTTTTAAGCTCTTTTTTTAATTTTTATTTATTTAAATTAGGCCTACTGGTTACTATCGTATTTATAATTATTTTTTATAACTGTATTAGAAGAAGAAGTTTAATATAAACTTTAAATTATAAGCTCTACTAATTATTATACTAATTAATTATAGGCTGTAGCACTGAAGAAGGCTTAAGTTATTATAAAAGTAATACTAGTATTATATAAGAATAAAGTTACTAAAAAGGAACTTTTTAATAAGGCTTTAGCCGCTTTAACTATTAATAAGTATTATAAGTAAGTCTTTAAGTTCTTTAGATAGCTTATTAAACTGCTATTTATTTAGTAGCTATTTTATTCTTTTATATAGTAGTTTTATAGCTTTATAATATTTAGGTTTCTTAATTTACTTTTTATTATACTCTATAATTAGTTTTTTAATGCTTTTTAAGTTTAGCAGCTCTTTAAAGTGGTTAAATTATTACTTTAATAGAGCCTTTATAAACCTATTTATAGGTTTATTACTTATTTTTAAATATTTAACTTTAAATAATTCTTTAGCGTACTCTTAGTATAACTAAAGATTTTTAATATCTATATAATATAGCATAGTAATAATTTACTTATTTTATTCTATTACTAGCCTAATTGTTTGCTTATTATTATAAAAGATTTTTTAAATATTACTTAAATTAAGTATAAGCTTTATAAAGAATCTTTTAAATACTATAACTTTTTTATTTATATACTCCAGCGCTATAAGCTCTACTTTAATAATAAAAGTAATTACTATTAGTTGGCGAGCAGCCTTTTATATTATAATATTTTTAAAGAGTATTATAATATAGCTATAGGAAGATTATTTAGTTTTTAAATTATTTATAAAAGAAGTATCCTTATAAATTATAAGCTCTAGACTTATTATAGCTTTATATTAAATTACCTTTTAATAAAAATTATATAAAAATATTATTAGGCGCTCTACAGCCTTAAAATATTCTTTACTTAAGTTAGTTAAAAAGTAGAAAAGCTGGGTAACTAAAAAGGTAATATTAGGTTATAGTATAATTACTATGTATAATATAAATTTTATATACTTTTAGTATATCTTAATCTCCTACTTAGTTACTGAATCTTTATATTTTAGAAGCTTAATTAAAAATAATAATATTTTTAGTAAGTGTGCTATCGAGTTTAGGTTAAATTTTTTAGTTACCTTTTTAATATAAATGTTATAAATAAGAGTAATTATTCTAGTTTCTCTATTTTTAATTACCTAAACTCCTAAAAATTATTTTATAGATTTTTTTCTTTAAGCTTATATTTATTTTAAATTTATTTAATAAATTTTATAATTTCTTTCTGCTGATCCTTATAGTAGAGAATTAAAATATTATTTATATAAAAGAGTATAAAGATCTTTTAATTTTTATTAAAGAATATATAAGGCTCTTTTTTAAAAGTATAGAGACTAATTACTAGTAAAATGCTTAAAAATTTCTTATATTATAAAAGAGGTAAATTCCTTAGCATATAAAAAGCTCTTTTAAGCTTAATATAATATTTTAGCTTATAATAGTTATTAGGTAGCTTATAGAGTATAGGATTATTTTTATTAATAAAAGTGTTTAGGAATATACCTATTATATTAAATTATAAAATCTTTAAATTAAATTCTATTATAATTGCAATTATAGTTTAGAATAATTTTACTATAAGTATTATAATGTAAGTAAAGGCGATTGTATTAATCTGCTATAAATCTTTTTTAATTACTATATAAGTTTTATATTTAGTAAAGTAGCCATTTTTATTATATTTATATATAAATACCCACTTTAGTAGGAGTAGGTATTTATTTATTAAGTTATTTAAAACCTTCTCTTAGATTTCTATTTTTAATAATATTAAAATCTTCTTATAAATAGTATTTTTAAATAATTACTTTAGCTTATACTTAAAGAGCTGTTTTTAAATTATTAATAGAGGGGAAGCTTAATTATTAATAATTAAATTTTTAATAGTAAGGGCTTAAGCCTTATTCTTAGAATATTTTAAATTATTATATTTATTATAACTAGCTCTCTATAAGCTTCTTAGACTTTAGTAATACTAAAAAAGAAAGAGTTTAGAAAATTAAATTAGAACTTATTTAAGAACTTAAATAATATTTTAGTAATTATTATATATACTTCTTAGTTTATTATACTACTCTCTAATATATTAAAATTTTTTTAATTTTAAATACACTATTTGCAGCTTAAATAAATAAGTAATTTTTATACTTACTACTTATACTATTTTTTAATAGGTAGTGGTACTTCTACTTCTATAGATAGATTAGAGTTTTATTTTATTATTTAAGAGGTATTAGCAGAGTTTAAGCGCTCTATATATTAATATAATAGTTTTAATTTTAATCTGCCTATTTTATTAATATAGTATACTTTTTATAAGCTATTTAAAAGATTATTTTTTTCAATAATTTTATATTTTAGTATAGGGTCTAAAGTAATAAGGCCTAGGTAATTAAAAAGCTATAAAAAAAATTTTTATTATTTATTAGTTTAGCTAGTAGCTCCCTTACCTTTAATTTAATTATTAGAGTATTCCTTTAATAGACTAGCTAAAGGAATACTTCTTTGATTAATTATATTTTTAAGTTAATACTTAAATAGATTTTTTTAATTATTATTATTATTCTGCTCTTTAGGTAATATACTAATATATTTAAGAACTTTATTAAATATTTTTTAGAATTAACTATTTTACTTTTATTTAAAATATTTATAAGCTCTATAATTTCTTCTCTAGTAAGTATTAAATCTTTATTTTTAATATAGAAGGATCGCTTATTAAATATTATATTATATATTATTATTACTTAGTTAAGTACTAGAATTTATATTTTATAAATATTAAAAGTTTTATAGCCTACTAGATATTTAATATAATTCTTAGGTATTATTTTAAAGTTATATTTTTTATAACCTACTATTCTATCTTTATTTAAAGGATATATATAATAGCTATATATAAATATACTATTTTAATTTAATTATAAGTTAGCTAGTGCGCTCCTTATATACTTTAATTAATATTATTTAAAATATTATATAAATTATATATCTAGTGCTTTATTTAGAGAGATTATATATTTAAAAAGAATAAAATTTATATTAATTAAATAAGCGGCTGTAAGTACTACTTTAAATTATAATTTATTTAATAGATTAGCGCTAAGCTTTATTTTTAGAATTTTAATAATTATTTTTTATTTTACTCTCTCCGCGCCGCTATTAGATTTATAGATATATAATAGAGGTATCTTAATAATAATACTATACTTTTTAGTCTATATTTTAAAGTGCCCTTTACCCTTTAATAAATATATTACTATATTATTATTTTAGAAAATTATAATAATTTTTAAATAATAATATATTTAAATATAGGCTGTAAAGCTCTCCCAGATCTCTAGAATCTTTATAATAAATTTATTATATAGTAGAAATATATATAACTTTTTATTATAATTATACTTTAAAAATATAAGCTAATACTCACTAAGCCTACCAGCTAAGTAGTTAAATAAATTTTATAAAATTTGAAAATATAATTTTAAAGATTATTTCTTTAGTCTTCTAAAAATTACTTAAAAAGTATATATTACTATATAGTGCTTATATTCCTTTTTTAATATTTTTTTATTTTTATATTTTTTACTCTCTTAACTAACGCCTCTAAAGTATCCTTTTCTAAATAACTAGAATATTAGTACTAGAGCTTAGTAGAGTTTACTTTTAAAATTAAAGTATAAAAGTTTTTAATCTTTTTATAAGTGGGTAGTATACTTATAATAGTGGGATAGTAGAGGATAAGTTTATATTTAATAAAAATAAAATTATGCTTATACTTAAGCTTTATAAATATTAAATTATAATTTGGTTTACTATAGCGTAATATACTATTATAATTTATATACTATATATCTTGCTTAAATAATAGAGCTTTAAAAATAATATTTATATAAAAACCTTCTATTATAACTAACTATATTATTAAATATGAGATTGCCGCGCTTTCTATTAAGTATTATAAAAATTCCTTTAATAACCCTAATTTTTCTTTTAAATATAGGGTAAGACGCAGTGTCTATTTTAATTATATTATATATAAAGCTTTTCTTAAATAATCCTAGTATAAATATTAAAGTATTATTAATAAAATATATAATATCTCTATTATCTAGAATAGTACTCCTTAAGAGCGGGTAAGTATTAAAGTTAAAAATAGTATATATATCTAATTCTTTTATAATATTTATAATTATAGGATTAATTAGCGCAGTAATAATATTATCTAAAAAAATAAATTTTAAAACTTTTTTCTTCTCGTCTTATTTCCTCTCTGCAGTATTATATACTTAAATATAATTTAAGTAAGTAAAATATATTAGGATTTTATTCTTTTTTTAGTTAAGGTTATTAGCCTATCTTAGTATAATTTTTAAATAATTATTTATAAGCGCTTATATAACTATAAAGATTAATTATAATTTTTTTGTAGAAGTAACCTTTTCTTTTTTAAAATTTAATACGCCTTTAATACTATTTTCTAAAATTTTATTACTTTTTCTAGTAAATATTATAAAGATCCTAAGCTTAGCATTTAAGCTATTGATATATAATTTTAAGTAGGCTAAAAAGAGCCTGCTAATATTCTTAATAAAAAATACTTTTTTCTTTTTATTTATTAGCGCTCGATTTTAGCATACTATATATAAATTTACTTTAGTACTATTTTATGCGTAATAATATTTAAAAAATTAATTATAGTAATCTCTCTTTTAAGCTCTAAGATTTTATACTATATAGCGAGTATATAGAAAGTATTCTATTTTTTATATTAGTTTTTTAAGGTTATTTAACTATAGCGTACTTTTTTAAGTATAGTATAATATTTTTAGTAGATTTAATTAATTATTACTACTTTAGACGAAGCTAGCTTATCCTTTAAATATTTAATAATTATTTAAATTATAGAGCTCTCCTAATTAATAATATTAAATATAGTAGGAGTAAGGAGCTGCTAGTTAACTATTTTAACTACTTAATTATAGAAATTTTAAATTCTCTGTGCGTAAGCTATATACTTAATAAAATATATTTTATAATTTTTTATAGCTAGTTAGTATTAGCAAAGAATTTTTATATAATAATTATTATAATTATTATTTTTATTAGGGGCTAAACTTTTAATAGAGAATTTTAAATTTGCGTTTCTACCGTATCCCTTATAATAGATTATTATAAATTTAAGTATTTTAATAAGCTTATTTAGCTCTTCTAATTCTTAGTATATTTATTCTATATTTATAATTATTTTCTAAAGATTAGGAATTTTTAAAATAATTATTATAAAATTCTCTGCAAGTAGTATATCTAGGTTAATATATTTTTAAATACCTTACTAGAGGGCTATAATTTTAAGCTATATATATTATACTAGCTAGTGTTACAAGGGGTTCCTACTTACCTAATTCATATAAGGGCAGGCAGGCTTCTTAGAAGCCTTATAAGTATTTAGTAGTTAAGTAATAGTTAGGTAATAAGTAATATAAATATCTCTATTTTATTGCTAAGAGCAAGATAACTATCTTTTATAAAAATTAATAATTTTTAATTATAAAGAAGAGCTTCAATTTAGCTATAAATAAGTATATAAAGATATATAAAAAGTTAACTATAAAGAATAGGAAATATATAAAGAGTATTCTAGACTATATATTATTCTGTCTATCCTTTACTATTTCTAAACCTACTAGTCTATTTTTATAGATTCTATCTGCTTAGTGGGAGCAACTCCCTTTACTTTTATAAATTTTATTTTTTAAATAGAAGTAATTATTTTACTTTTATAAATTCTATCTTTTTAGTAGGAGCAATTACTCTACTTTTATTAAAATCTAATACTTCTAGGATCTCGCGTTCTTAATAGGATTATAATTATATAATATATTATTTAGCTAGCCCTATTATCTAATATATAATTAATTATTATTTTTACCTTAATTATTAGTATCTTATATATAATTCTTTCCCGCTGTCTTATAGTTTCTTATTATAATTATAATATTACCCCTCTATTTAAGGTTATTATTTTAATAGCTTATATTTATTATTACAGTGTAATTTACTGGTATTATAATTACCCCTATAATAATTATAATTATAAAGGTAAAGATCTTTATAATATTATTTTCCTTTTCTTCTATTCTTTGTTCGCCTAACTATACCTAAGATATTAAAATTATTATTAATTAAAAGACGTTGTGCGTATACTAATAAGGTTTATTATTGTAGTTTAGTAATGCCGATAAAATATACTTATTATATTAAGAAGAAGGTTCTAAAGTATTTTATAAATACTTTTATTAAAGAGTGTACTATATGTATTGCAGTTTATATAAAATATAATTTTTAAATTCCTAAGAAAGAGTAAAAGCGTATTTAAATAGTAAAATATTAAAAGTATATTAAGTTTTTAATTATTAAAGCGGAAACTATCTATTTAAGACTTAAAATTACTTAAGCTAAGAAAGAGGAGTAGGCCTTTATTATATATAATACTTATATAACTAATATAATAGAGACTTTAAAGAAGGAGGTTTTAAAGAGTAAAACTATTACTATCTCTATAACGCTATCTATATTATTAACTAATTTAAATTAATTATAGGCTAATTCTTCTTCTTTACTTAATCTTTCCTTATCTTTTAATTTTTTTACCTTTTTAATTAATTTTAAACTAGGCGTCCCCTTATATATTTATTTTAAAAGTAGTATACTAACTTCTATTAATAAAAGTTCTTTAGTAATTTTTTATAATTTATAAGGTTTTCTTTTAATCTTTAAATATTATATTACTTTAACTATTCTTTCCACTTTACTAGGTATTATTACTAACCTTTATTTATTTATAGATCCTTAATAACTTTAATTTTATACTTATTATTTATTAGTTCTAGCTAGGTTTTAATTAAAGCGCCTAGAAGTGCTGATTCTAGAAGATTTTTATAAAAGGTAGGGTATATTTTAGTTTCTTATAATAAAAGTAGTTTATTTATAACTAGTCCTTTAGTCTCTGCGACTTTAAAGGGTTCTATTTATAAATAGTTTAGTTTTTTACTTAGTCTCTTAATTTTTAGATTTTTTTATAATAGGAAAACTTTATCCCCCTTTTTAAAGATTAGTCCTTTAATCCTTTATTTATTTATATTTATAAATGCCAAGAGGGCCCTTTTTATTATTTTTTTATAAAGAGTGTTATATAGTTCCTTTATTCTTTAAGCCTTATTTTAGGCTTTTATAGAAATACTTTCTATATTTCGTAGATTCTAATAAGCGACTGGCTTATATCTATAATTTATATAATATAGTAAATATCCTATCGTGCCTAATCTAGCTCTATTATATACTAGCTATATTATTAGTAATAGTTCTACTTAATTATTTTATTACTTATTAATATAGAATCTTAGGTATTCTTCTAGTATCTAGTTAGTTCTTTCTATTTATCTATTTATCTATAAATAAAAGCTTATTAATAGTTTCTAATTTATCCCTAACGTTGCAATAAATATATTTTAGTATTTAAATATAAAGAGCTTATTACAATTTATAATAAATTCCTTTAATAGGCTATACTCCGTAAATAGCGCGTTATTAACTTTATAAGCTAGTTCTTTTATTATTATAAACTCTTCTATAAGCCTAAACTTTACGGCTTTTATAAGTCTATCTACTATTATTATAATAGTATTATATATTTATTTCATCCCTAGTTATGGCGATTTTAGGAGTTTTACTATAAAATTTATTATTATACTCTACTATAGCTGTTAGGCTATTAATAATAATTATAGGAAACTATAAGACTTATATTTCTTAAGCTTATTTTTATAGTAGGCTAAATAATTACTTATCTCCTTAGTAATTATCTATTTAAGTTTAAGGATAGCGTATTTATTTATAATATATTATATTATTTCTTTTATACCTAGGTATCCCTATTTCTTAAACTTATATAATTCTTTTATTAGTTTAGGTGCCTTCTACATTCCTATAATAATCTATTCTTAGTAGTCTATTAATTTAATTAATACTTTTTATACTTTAAATTTTAAAGATTATTTATTTTCCTAGAGTTCTCTAAATTAATTATATTCTAGAGTTTTATCGTGCCCTTTTTAAAGTATTATATTATATAATTTTAGCTTATCTTTAATTAGATTAATTCTTTTATTTAAGATATCTGCCGCCCCGTTAAAAGTTTCTAAGTAATAGTAAATTATAAAATTAAAGTTTATAAGGAACTCTATTTATTATATTTATTATTAATTAAGCTTCTTTATTAATATAAAGCTAGTAAGGTTTATATAGTCTATTTATATTTTAATCTTTATAGGCGCTCCTATAAGCTATATTTTCTATTATTTAAAAATATTTATTACCCCTAGTAGTTCCTTATTATAAATATCGTAATTTAGTTCTACTCTAGAGAATTTTTATAAATAAAAAAATATTAGTCTCCACTTTTTATCTTTATACTACTATATAAACACTGCTCCTAATATATAGTTAAATATATTTATTTTAATTTAGGTTTTCCTTTATAGGTTAAATATTTATAAGAGGGATACTAAAAGAAATAATTTTTTTAAACTTTTCAATACTATATATTATTTCTCTTTTTACTTAAATTCTACTTCTTTCTTTATAATCTCTATTAAGGGTGCTGTTGTCTTAGAATAATTAGTAATAAATTTTTAATAGAAGTTAGTAAACTCTAAGAAAAACTAGATATCCTTTATTAACTTAAATTATAATTATTCTTATATTATAGCTATCTTTTTAAAATTTATAATAATTCCTTCTCTTAAGATAATAAATCCTAAGTACTTAGTTTTTATTATATAGAACTTATACTTATTTAAATATAAAAGTAATTAGTATTCTTTTATCTTTTTTAGTACTTTTTATATATACTATATATATTCTTTAAGCATTCCTTTAAAGTATACTAGTATATTATCTAGGTATACTATGCAGAATATATTTAGGTATTTATATAATACCTTATTTACTACTGCTTAAAATATTACTAGGGTATTTATAAGTCCTATTAGTATAATTATAAATTTATATAGTCTATAGCGTGTTTAGAATATGATTATCTATTTATATTCTTTAATTATATAAATATAATAAAAGCTATCTTATATATTAAACTTTATAAACTACTTAGCTTTCTAGAGTTAATCTATAAGCTCCATTATTAGTAGTAATAAATATTAATTCTTAATAGTTTTATTATTTAATTATTAATAATTTATATATAATTAAAGTTGTCCATCCTTCTTTAATATAAATAGTATAGTAGAGATTATTAGACTCTTACTAAGTTATATAAACTTTTATTTTAAGTTTTTTCTTAACCACTCTATTAGTTCTTCCTATTAATTTTATAATAATAGTTATAATTATTTTAAGTATAGCTTTATACCTTCTTATAAGTAGATCTTATAATTCTATTTTTAGTCTTTTAGAAGTGTTTTGCTATCTTTTTTATAAAAGAGTTCTATAAAGTTTTAGTATTCTTAAAATATAAATAAAGTTTTTTACCCTTCCTTTTAGAGCTTACTTCTTTATATCTAAATAATATCTATTTTTTAAGGATCCTTTTTATAGATTCTTATAATCTTATAAGGTAATATTTACTATATAGTCTTTCTTTTATTAATTCCCTCTTTTTGAGGTGTGCACTAAACCTTTAGGCGTACTTATAACTTTTTTATACTAGTAATCCTAACTATAAGTTCTTAGTTATATATTATTTTCTTCTGCTAATTAATAATAAAATTATATTTTAATAATTAATTATAATTAATAATTACTTCTAGGCTTCCTAAGTCTATTATAGTAAAGCTATATTAGCTTTAAAGTCTATTTAGGCTAATAAATAATAGTATTATTTTAAAATATAACTAGCCTTTGCTGTATCCTTAGGAGAATATTCTATTTATTATTTCTACTTAGATAAATATTATCTTATTCTAGTAGAATAACTTATACTTTTTACTACTTTAGGGGAGATTAAATATTTAATAGTTCTAGAGTCTATAAGCGCTATTACTTAGTATCCTCTAATTATAACTTCTTTTTTAATATATAGGTCGTCGTCCTGATCTGCTTTATAAACCTTTATAAAGATATTTTTATTAATATAGTTTATTTTTTAGTAGTGTACTAGTTTCTTAATTTACTATTAGTATTATTTAATTCCTTTAGATTCCTTTTTAGGTAAGTAGTATTTTATTCTTAATTATATTTTATATAAGGCTTATTAAAATAAGCTCTAGCTTAGTTTAGGTATTCCTTTTTTTTAGTATTATTCTGCCCGTGCTAATTATATTTTTTTAATATATATTTATTTAAAACTATCCTTTAGTACTTTTTACTAGATAAGTTTATAACGTCCTCTTCTTTTATATAACCGTATATAAAGTATTTCCTTTTATAATCCTTCTAGTAAGTAATATCTTAGTGTACCGTATTATAGTTTACTCTATAATTAGTATTATATATACTTACTTTTAAGGTATATTTATAAATTAGGCCCTGTAGCTACTATTCTATAATATATTTATATTTATAGTAAATCTAATAAATATTATTATAGCACCCCATCTATCCTTTTTAAAGATAGGTTTTTTCTTAATTTTTCTAACTATATTAATAATATATTACTATTTAGCAATCCTCTAGGCGGATATATTTATAAATAGGGTTTTTAGATTATTACTAAATATTATCCCTTATTTTATTATAGGTTCTATACTTTTCTTAATAGTAGAGATATTATTTAATACTTTTATATTAAATCTAAATCTAGATTTAATTACATAGGTTATTAACTACTTTTTAGTATTAGTCTGCGAGTACTAATATCTATTTATATATATTTTTATAAATTTAAACTCTTTTATTATAATCTCTAGTATAGTATATTCCGCTCCTATATAGCTAGTAAATATCCCTTAATATTTATTCTTAAATCTTTTTTTCTTATAGGGTTAAGCGTAAGTATTTTTATAATAATTTATATTTTAACTTTAAGATCTCGCTATCTTCCTTTATAATAAAAACTATTTATACCTTTATTATTTATAATTATTTCCCTTTAATTTTATTTTTTATAATATAATTATATATAAAATATCCCGGCTCTCCGCATCTTAAGTAGACTTTTTTATTATACTATTACTGTCTTTCTTTATTAAAGAGTTTATTATTTTAGTAGTTACGCTTACCTTTTTTCTATTATTATTTTTTATAAGCTTTATTAACTATTATAATATCCCTATCTTTATTTTACTTATTATAATTATAAGCTTTCTTTATATTAGCCTTTTAGCTAAATACTAGCTTTCTTAACTTTCTCTTTTCTAAATATTATTTATACAGCCGATTGTCGATATAGACTACTAATTTAATAAATTCCTTTAGGTTGTTTAATTAATTATAATATATTAGTTCGTCCTTAACTAATTTCTTTAATTTATTATAGTATATAGCCTAAAGCAGAGTATTATTCTAGTTTATTTTAGCTTATTATTATTTAAACTCTAATAAATATTTGCTAGCGGACTTAATTTATTTAAAATATTATATTTATTATTCTGTCTTCTTTTCTTTATTAACTTTTTTAAATATAATTTTAATCTATTCCTTAAACCTATTTTAGAATTTAAAGACTTTTTTAGTAGCATTATTTTACTTATATAGTTTATCTTTATAAGCTAGGTAATTATTAGTAAAGGGTTAAAGTTATTTAGTAGTTTTTCCTTTTATATATATTTCTACTACTAAGACTTTAATTTAGTTAGTGCTAAAGATCTTACTATTATAATAATAGTATAATTCTATATTAGTAAGGAATATCTTAAGTCTGGTCTTCCCTTTATTATAGTATTTAATTATTTTAAAGGGTATTTTTACTATGGGCCTTGCTTAGGCCTAAAATAATATTTATATTTATTTCTACGCAGTAGCTATTAGAGCTATTATTTATATATAAAGCTTTTATATCTCCGCGGCTTAGGCCGCTAGTATTATTATTAAATTTATTATAGGTTTAGAAGTAGTGCTTCTACTAAGAGTTTATAAATCTATAGAACTTACTAAGATTACTATATTAACTTAAACCTTTAAGTGATTAAAGTGTTATAAAGGGTTTTTATTTATTTAGTTTATATAAGGACAGACAGGCTTCTTAGGAGTCTTATAGATATTTAGTAGTTAAATAATAGTTAGGTAATAGGTAATGCGAATATCCCTATTTTATTACTAAAAGTAAAATAACTATTTTCTATAAAAGCTAATAATTTTTAATTATAAAGAAGAGCTTTAATTTAGCTATAAGTAAGTATACAAAGATATATAAAAAATTAATTATAAAGAATAGGAAATATATAGAGAGCATTTTAAATTATATACTATTCTATCTATCCTTTACTATCCTTAGACTTATTAATCTACTCTTATAAGTTCTGTCTATTTAGTAGGAACAACTCCCTTTACTTTTATAAATTCTATTCTTTAGATAGGAGTAATTATTTTATTTTTATAAATTCTATCTTCTTAGCGGGAGTAATTACTCTATTTTTATTAAGATTTAGTACTCTTAGGATCTTATATTCTTAGTAGGATTATAATTATATAATATATTATTTAGCTAGCCCCATTATCTAGCGTATAGCTAACTATTATCTTTACCTTAGTTACTAGCGTCCTATATATAATTCTTTCCCGCTATTTTATAGTTTCTTGTCGTGATTGTAATAGCTAGCTCTTATAATTAGTAAACTAAATATCTAAAGTATTAAATATATTATTAGAATAAAATCTTATAATAAGCTTTATAAGAAAATTTATAGTAATAAATAAGTATTGCTCTTATTATATAAGAATAAAAAGTAATAAGAGGAGGCCTTTAAATAAATTAAAGTATTTAAGTTTATTTTTTAGCGATTAATTATATGGGGAGAAATACCTTTATTCTTAATATATTAAATTTATAACTGTTAAAGGATAAATAAGCTAAATAATATAGACTTTAGAGATTAAGTGCGTATAGAAAAGTTAATTAATTAATATATAAGAAAATTAATTTTAAGAGCTAAATATATAGTGTACTCTAGAATTATAGTTTTATTACTTTATAAGCTTATAAGCTTTATCTATAAGCTTACTGAATAGATGTCTGTCTCTTGCGATAATAAGTAATTATAACTATATAAAGAATAAACTTAGAATTATACAAATAATATTAAATAATAAAGTATACTAGCTGATAAAGGATAGCAGGAAAGATAATTTAAGTAATAAAATAAAAGAGATATTAAAGCCTTATAGAGGTATAGACTAGCTAAAAAAAGTAAAGAAATTTTATAAATTCCTTATAAATATAGTATAGCTATCTATACTGGTTATATTAAATAGTTATCTATTATAGTATTTAGTATTAGGGTGTTAATAGGTATCTATTAAAATGACTTTTTATGCAATTAAATAAATCTTATATATATACTTAATAACTAATTAAATAATCGCTCGTTGTATTAATCATTAGAACTTTCTAGAACCTGTGGGTCTCGATTGAGACCGGAATAAATAACCCTATTAAATAAAAATTTAATAGTAAGTTATTTATTTTTAATAGAATAATCAGGCTAAAGTTTAATATTAATCAATTTTAAATTATAAAGGAATTGTAGTATAAGAGTAGGAGATTTTTATTATAATATTTTATAGTTTTTATTATTCTTCTATACTAGGTCTATAAATAGTCATTCACTTTATAAATATAAAATATTTAAAATGCACTTTTATATACTTTTAATTAAATCATAATTTTAATCTAGATTATCTTACTTAACCTGCGCTAATATATTATTATAAAAACTTACTTTTATTAGTAATAGCCTTATAATAATATCTCTACTTATTACTATTTTAAACTAAGTTAAAATATTTAAATGATATTGATTTTATATATAACTTATATCCGATACTCTTATCGCCTATAAAACACTTATAATATATATATAATTTATAATTATAGATAAAATCCCTTTAATTTTTTATTAATTAAAATCTTTAGGTTTAGAACTTTCTATTTTATATAACTAAAATTACCTTTAAAATAAAACACGTTAGAGTGTACTATAGTAGACATTTAAAAATTATTAAAAACTTAATAGAATTAATTATAACTATTAATAATCATCTAACTATTACTATCTAGAATTATAATATAGAGCTTAATAAGAGCCTAATAAAGTTATTGGAGGATAGACGAGCTGAATAATATAAACTTTAAAGATTAAGTGCGTGTAGAAAAGTTAATTATTTAATATATAAGAAAATCAGCTCTAAAAGTTAAATATATAATATATTTTAAAATTATAGTTCTACTACTTTATAAATTTATAAGTTATATTTATAAGCTTCCTAAATAAATATCTATCTTTTATAATATACCCCTTAGCTTAATAAATAGTTAATAAATTATTTTTAAGCTTTTTAAGCTGCCTATAAGATTATTAGAATTTTAGTAAAGTATTTATTTAATATTTTTATAGGAAGCTTCTATAAGCTATTTTAATTATAAAGCTAATTTTTAAATTATTTTAAAGTTTTAAATATAGGGCCCTTAGTCGCTATAGCTTTAAAATAATTATATTTTTATAAAAAGCTCTTATAAGCTATTTTAAATATAAAATAAATTTTTAAGCTATTTTAAAACTTAAAAACTAAAGTTCTTAGCCGTTATAGTTTTAGAGCAGTAGTATTTTTAGAAAAAAGTTTTTATATGCTATTTAAAGTATAGAGTAAAGTCTTAAGTTATTTTAAAGTTTAAAAAATAGGGCTTTTAATTATTATAGCTCTAGAGCAGTAGTGCTTTTAAAAAAATTTTATAAATTATCTAAAGTATAAAATAGATTTTTAAATTATTTTAAAACTTAAAAGGTAGGGCCTTTAGTTACTATAATTCTAAAGTAGTAGTACTTTTAGAGAAAGTTTTTATAAGCTATTTAAAGTATAGAATAGATTCTTAAACTATTTTAAAACTTAAAAAATAAAGTCTTTAGCTATTATAGTTTTAAAGTAATAATATTTTTAATTTTTAGCTTAATTTCTTCTATTTAAATTTTTTAGTTATTCTGGTTATTAGTAAATTTTTAAGTTAATTTTTATTAAATTTTTAATAAAAGAGTTACTGCGCTAGGTGCATATATATATATTATTTTTTTATTAATTATTTAGTATTACGCGCCTAGGCCTATATACGCCTTTTATTTTATATATAAAATAGAAATCTCTTTTACTACTTTTACTTTTTATAATTTTTTTATATTTTATTATCTACTTTTATTCTACTCTATTTTATTTTATTTATTTTATCAGTTTTACTAATTCCGCTTACTCTATTTATTTTATTAATTTTATTTTTTAGTTATACTTTCTATTCTACTTATTTTAATAATAAAATTATTCAATTCTCTGCTGCAGTAACACAGCTATTATTATAAAATTATAATTTTAAACTCTCCTACTCTTTTAATTTAACTAGAATTTTTACTAATTAATTTATAGGCTTATTAAATTTTTATTTTTATTAAAAAGATCTGCTCCCCTACTAAGTATATTAAAAAAAATCTTATTTTTAGCCTATTTAAGAGAAGTTTACTATTTATAAAAAGCCTACTAAATAGTCTTTTCTTAATAAGGAGTTTACTAATGATAAGGAACAGATATTTACCTATAAATATTATATTTCTTTATTAATTACTTCATATATTTATAGATATTTAATTAAGAAGTCTCTTTTACTTATTATTTTATAATAATTTTATATTAGTAAGTATAAAGCTGTCTACTTCTTAAGTCCTAAAGATTTTAATAAATTTAAATTTAAGTCTATTCTAGAGAGTTTTAATAATAATAATAAATTTATTTTTAATTTTTCTAAGAATAAGATATCTATTTATTATACTTCTAATTATATTAAGCCTAGTAAGTTTTTTTCTACTTTTATTTACCTACTTTTTTTAAGTTAATTATTACTAAATACTAAGCATAAAGTCTTTTATTTAGATTAGATAAAGTCTATATTTAAGAATAAGTCTAATAATAAATACTAAAATTATAAAATAGCTTTTAGTAAGTGCTATTAGCGCTACTTTTCTAATTATTTTTATATTTTCAAATAAGTGTTCTTTTAGCTCTTTTCTTAATTTTCGCTTATTTAAATTAGGTCTATTACTTATTATATTATTTATAATTACTTTTTACAGCTCTATTAAAAAAGAAGTTTAATATAAATTTTAAATTATAAGCTCTACTAATTATTATATTAATTAATTATAAATTATAGTGTTAAAGAAGGCTTAAGTTACTATAAAAATAATATTAGTATTATATAAAGGTAAGAGTACTAAAGAGGAGTTTTTCAATAAAATTTTAGCCGCTTTAACTATTAATAAGTACTATAAGTAGGCTTTTAAGCTCCTTAAATAGCTTATTAAATTATTATTTATTTAATAGCTATTCTATTCTTTTATATAATAATTTTATAGCTTAATAATATTTAAGTTCTTTAGTTTACTTCTTATTATACTCTATAAATAGTTTTTTAACATTTTTTAAGTTTAGTAGCTCTTTAAAGTGGTTAAATGATTATTTTAATAGAGTTTTTATAAATCTATTATAGGTATATTACTTGTTTTTCAATACTAAATTTTAAATAACCCTTTAGCGTGCTCCTAATATAACTAAAAAATTTTAATATTTATATAGCGCAGCGTAGTAGTAATTTACTTATTTTATTTTATTAATAGCCTAATTATTTACTTATTATTATAAAAGATTTTTTAAATATTACTTAAATTAAGTATAAACTTTATAAAGAATTCTTTAAGTACTATAGCGTTTTTACCTATATACTTTAGTACTATAAGCTCTATTTTAGTAATAAAAATAATTATTATTAGTTGGTAAAGAGCCTTTTATACTATAGTATTTTTAAAAAGTATTATAATATAGCTATAGGAAGATTATCTAGTTTTTAAATTATTTATAAAAGAAGTATTTTTATAAATTATAAATTTTAAACTTATTGTAGCTTTATACTAAATTACTTTTTAATAAAAATTATATAGAAATATTAGTAGGCGCTCTATAGCCTTAAAATACTTTTTATTTAAATTAATTAAAAAGTAGAAAAGCTGGGTAACTAAAAAGGTAATATTAGGTTATAGTATAATTACTATGTATAATATAAATTTTATATATTTTTAGTATACCTTAATCTCCTGCTTAGTTACTTAACCTTTATATTTTAGAAGTTTAGTTAAAAATAATAGTATTTTTAGTAAATATATTATTAAGTTTAGATTAAATTTTTTAGCTACTTTTTTAATATAAATATTATAAATAAAAATAATTATTCTAATCTTTCTATTCCTAATTACCTATATTCCTAAAAACTATTTTATAGATTCTTTTTCTTTAAGCTAATATTTATTTTAAATTTATATAATAAGCTTTATAACTTCTTTCTACTAATTTTTATAGTAGAGAATTAAAATAATATTTATATAAAAGAGTATAAAGATCTTTTAATTTTTATTAAAAAATATATAAGGCTTTTTATTAGAGGTATAAAGGCTAATTACTAATAAGGTACTTAAAAATTTTTTATATTATAAAAGAGGCGAATCCCTTAGCTTATAAAAAATTCTTTTAAATTTAATATAATATTTTAGCTTATAGTAGCTGTTAGGCAGCTTATACAATATAGAATTATTTTTATTAATAAAGATATTTAGGAACGCGCCTATTACAGTAGGGTGACAGACAAAAAGCGTAATCGTTTTTTTAATAGTTTTTAAAAGCTTATAACTCTATCAAATAATTAGATAAAATTATGAAAAAATAATAGAAAAATAGAGAAAGTCTAGGAGACTTTTTTAAGACTAGCGTTAGACTGGCTTATGTAATCTTTTAAGGGGTAGATTTGGCAGTGATTTCAGAGTAGAAAAAAGTATAAAATATAATTAACTATAATTTTTTTTAGCGTATAAAATCTAGTTTTTTTGTTTTATTTTAATACTAGTCCTATGTTGATAAATATATTAAAAAAGCTTTTTATATTTATTAACTAATTTTTTCACAATAATTTATTAAAAAAATTCAATTTCAACAAGATAAATTAAGTATTAAATTTATTTAATACTTAGTATAAGACCCTTTAGCCTCTTTTAAGTCTATATAACGCTGAGGCATAGATAATATACAATTATCTATTATTTCTTGTGGTAAATTTTTCTACTCTTTAGAAATAACTCTTTTAAAAGCCTCTATATCTTTATCCGTATTAATATTTGGTAAACGCTAATTATAACGTTTATTAACTCTGTGTTTTAAAACAGACCAAATATTTTCTATAGGATTTAAATCAGGACTATAGGCTGGGTGAGTAAAAAGCTTAATTTTATTATGGTTAAACCATAATAAAGCTTTATTACTTTTATAAATTTTTGAGTTATCTTGTTGAAATTGCCAACCTAATTAGATATTAGTATAAAGTTTATAAAAAAATAATATATAATAATATAAAATTATATATTATTATATATTAAAAAAAAGGGTAAAATAAAAAGGTAATATTTACCGTGTTTAATATACGGTTTAACTTCTTTTTAAGAACTTTTTCAATATAGTCCTCTGTTTTAAAAGACCTTTTATTTAAAGAGTCTTTTAAAAAGACTAAATTCAACCTCCCCCTATCCAAACAGCGCCCCAAACTTGTACAAAAATATCATGCCCTATATTTTAATTAGTAAGCAATATTATAAAAATCTAAAATATTTAAAAAATTCTATAATTTAAATAGAATTTTTTAAAAATTTTAGTTTTTTAAAAAATCTATTTTACGTACCTCTATTAATATTTGAAACCAAACCGTCCCCTAATTTACAATTTCTTTTTTTCTATAATACTCCTGTCTAGATCCATGTCCTCTTTCTATTACTGACTCATCAGAAAAAATAATTCTATAAAAATCTATATTTTTTATATTTTTTAATTGTTTTTTAGCGTGAGAAAAACGCTTTTTTTTTAAATTTATCCAAATAAGCCTTTTTAAAAGAGGTATTATAAGAATAACCCTCCTCTTTTAAAAACCTTTGTAACGTCCGTTTTAAAATATCCAAATTATTAATCGATAATAACTTATTATTTTGAACTTTTGGATTTTTTATAAAGTCTCGATTAATAATCCTTTTTTCTTTATTTTGAATTTTTTTATTGGTCTAGTTTTTGTCTTATTTAAATTAAGACTTTTATTATTAAAATTTCTTTTTTTGTCTTTAATTCGATAAATTGCGTTATAAACTGACGATTTAGGCTTTTTTGTAATATTTGAAATAGTATTAATAGAGATATTATTAATATATAATTCCTCTACTTTCTCCTCAAATTTTGAGAATTTTGGAGGCATTTTGAGGAAATAGGTGTTTAAAATTAAAAAGTAAAAAGATATTACTATAAACTAAAAAACTAACTAAAAATCACGTGATTTAAGCTTACGTAATTTTTGGATTAAAATTAACTATAATACTAATAAATTATTTAGTTAGTAAACTAGTCTCAAAAATTCAGTCACGTGACCTATACTAACCATATTAGGTTAGAAAATCAAAAAATTAAAAAATTATACGTTCAAAAAAAATATCAAGGATTTTAATTTTTACTTTTTTTAACCCTAACTTTAACTATTTTTCAAAAAATAGACTAAGCTATTTTAGGTAATTTTTAAATAAAAAAATCAACTTTATAACTTTTTCTAAAAGTTTAATATTTCAAAAAAATTAAAAACTAATACTCAATTTACTATAATTTTTTAAAAAAGCTATTTTTTCGATTACTTTTTTAATCTGTCACCCTGCTGTAAATTAAGAATTAATAATAAAAACTATTTAAAATAAATAATTATTATTATATATTTATAAGTATAAACTGGCTCTGTGGGCTTTATAGTTTTATATTTTATAAAATTATAGAGCTATAGAGCTTAGTTTTATAGGTTTTATTTTATTAAGTTTATAGAGCCTTAATTATATAATTTTTATATATTTATATTATACTCTATTCCTAAGTTATACTCTTAGTATTCTTTATCTATGTTAGAGTTATCCAGTCTAATATATTCTACTAGGTCCTATTAGTCGACTTCGTCTTAGTTAACTTTATCTTAGTTAGAACCTTTCTGTCCCTATTGCGGCGCAGTGACCGTAATACCTAAGAACTAATCTTAACCTCTAAAATTAGCTATTCTTGTGATTTTAACACTCTTTATATATAAAATTTTTTAATATAATTTTTTATTTTATAGTAATACTACTATTACTAATAAAAATAAAATTCTATACTAATAAATATAGTTTGATTATTTATTTTAAAATTAAAATAATCTTTTAATTTTTAACTATTTCAGTCAGATTAAAAGCGTTATAAAACAGACTTTTAATTATTTTATTTAATATTAGGGCTAATACTAGAATTATAGATAGAAATTGTTTTATAAGTTTTATAATAGCCTAATTATAGAGTTTATTTATAAATATATCTTTATATATAGGTAGATAAAACTTAATAATTAAATTATTAATTATAATTATAACTATAATATTTAAGATAATAATTTAAATATTTGTTAATATTAGTAAAGCTCTTAGGCACACTAAAAATATATATACTATATTATAATAATTAAATAATAATAGATAGTAATTAAATAAAAATAAATAATAATTAAATAAAAATAAATAAAGGGAGGCTTAAATATTGTAATATAATTATAAGCCTATTATAAGTACTATAATATTTAGCTTTATAAGAATAGTATTAAGATATTAAGATATTAAGTTACTAGTACTATAATTAATAGAAGAGGATAATTAAATTAATTTAATAATAATTTAATAAATTTTTTTATAAATTATTTTATATATTACCTTTTTTATACTATTTAGTAAAGAGATATCCTTTTGCCACCTAGTTTTTACACTATTATAGTTATATTAACACGACACCTTTTGCGCTGATTTCAAATTGTATATATAAATAAGACTAAACTGTTTCGTAGTACTGCCTTATCATATTTAAGGTCTGTGCGACCACAACCTAACCCTAACTATAGTCTAGTAGGACCCCACCCATCGACCATCCTAGAAATAATAGTAACAGATAGATTTATTAATTAAATACCTATTAAAATCTATATATAATGCAACAGCTTGGCATCGAAAAGCTAACTAATAATATATAATAGTTAAGTTTTAGTAACCTATCAAATCTGCGTGACTCAGAATCCTTGTAGTAGACACTAGGATCTAACAGCTATTTTTATCTATTCGCCGCTATCACTTAGGCTATTATTAGCTTGAGTTTCGTCAGCCAAGAGATCTTCCTCCTCTGTTCCTAGTTTACCTGTCATCACGAAAGCCTTTAAACATGTTATCCGCGTGCCTGTTGTATATGTACCCAACAACTCTCCAACCTGCTTCGCACTGAAACCTTCGTTCTTTTCCATTCCCATGTTCGACTGGAGCTCTTCCGCACGGAGCCTCCAAATCCTGACTGTACCATCACTACTACCAGATACTATAAGGAAAGTTGAATCTGATACTCTCACGATCTCGTAGTCTTTTACGCGACCAGAAAAGCCGGCGGCAGGGCCACCAATGACGGCAATAAGGTTACTTTGTGGGATACTGTCCTCGTCGTCGATACTGTCTTTAGGTGCAAGCGTGGAGTTCGTGTCATAAATCATGATCCGTCCGTCTTCTGTCGAAACCAACAAAATACCGGGATGCGAGTCGAGGTATTTCATTTGGTGTATCTTAGTCCTCGGGGCAGGCAGAATTTTGGCCTTGGGTTTGATGTCAATGCTGAAAATGACGATACCGCGCTCAAATGCCACAGCAAGTTCTTCTTCACTTGTCGTATCCCATGCAATCTTCCGACCTTCGCCGCTGCCGAAGCGCCCCTCGCCTACAGAAGCAAGGATATTTCTACCGAAATTGAACACGCCGGCCTTCTTTCCGGTGATGAGGTTCCAAAGACGCATGCATTTCTCGCCCTTGCTGATACTGACCATCAGCTTATTACTGGGGTGCACAGCGAAGTCGTTTACGCCAGCGGGGACTTCACCGGGTGCAGCGGTGTCGCCTGACGGGCGACCTTGTGCCTTGGGTATAGGTGCTTTGATGGTGGACAGCGGTGCCCAGTCGCGGGTTCGGGTGATGGTAATGGTACTATCCTCGGATGAGCTCAGGAGCTTGCTCCGTGACGCGAAGTACAAGGCGGTAACGCTGGAGGAATGATGCAAGAGGGCGCCTAGCTCCTTGTTTTTGGAGTTCTCGGAGACGGAAGTGCCATGTAGAGAGGGTAGTTGGGGCTTTGATTTGGTGGGTGCGGGCGGTGCGGTGGACAAGGTGTACAAGTTTATGCGCTCATCCGTGCTTCCTGAGGCTAGGATGACCTTGGAAGACTCATCCGTGGGAGGGGTCAGCGCAAGACAACGGATGGCAGAAGTGTGCGCATTGAACAAGAAAGTGTCGGAGAAATGGACGTTTGTGCTATCTTGCTGTGCGTCGGCTTGATGGCCCGTGACCAGGCTCCGAGGAAGGGTGACGGTAAAGCCGTGTAGAACGCGCTCATACGAGCCGGTGATGACTTGTACTGTCGTCGTCTCGCTGGAATCTTCCTGTCTTGGTGCAGTCACCGAGGTTGCTGTCGCCTCGTTCTCTGCGTCGGCCGTAGGCTGACTGCGGACTACAGTTTCCTTGCTTGCGCGTGGTGGAGAGTCGGCTCGCGCTTTCCGTCCTCGGGTCAGGGTGGCTTCGTCCCTCCCGCTCTTCTGCACCTTGACCGACTTTGCGCCCTCTGCGACCTCTCTCTTTCTTTTTGCCATGGTGTAGGTTGTTTGCGTCGTGTTTTCTGTTGCTGGGCGCGTGCAGCAGCGACACGAACTTTTTGAATCGCATCCGGCAGAATCCTCGCACTAGACTGAAGCAGGCCTCGGGTAAAGCTTAGCCGTCTCACCGCCCAAGGATCGCTCCTTCCTGCTCGCAACTCTCACGTCGCGCATGAATCTGAGGGTACTGCCACCGACTTTCATCAACGCCCACCCTCCGACACCAAAATCCATCAAATCATCACGTTGGCGGCGCTCGTGGAAAACGGATGTCGCCTGCCGTCGTTCGTCGGCTTTCATATGTCCCTCGACAGCCCTCGTGATGCGCATTTCCGCGAGAAGAAGAATGAGATATCGTAAGTCACAAGTCACGATTTTAACATGTTCTCAGTGGGCCCATCCAAACTGCACGGCCATGCGACGCCATAAAAATCGCTCCTATTTCTTATTATTATGTCGTGGTGCTGATCATGCTAGATACTGTTTGAATTCGCGAAAGCGAAAGCTGCGGGAGCTTTACCACTATACCGCACTGTTGAACGCGGGCCACCCACCCCGGGAAGACGACTGGATCATTCGCGACCAGCCCGACGAACAAGAGGCCCGCTTTCTGGACGATAATGACATTACTAAGTAAGAACTATTGCCAAACACATCCATGCTATTGTATTCCTTTGCCAGAATTAAATGCATGTCTTCGCGACCCGTGTGTCGCATTCCACTGACCATTGCGTGTAGGGGACGGCGCTTCAATGATGCAACTCTCTCATATCCCACCTCCCTTCCTTTCTCATTACCATTTCCGCCGCCGGTGAGCCCACCGTCCCCCGTGCTTTCTAAAACGTCCCCGACCACCGTCGTTGGGCCCAGCCTCGAGGAACAGTTGCGCGCCGCATCAGCATCGCCTTGCATTGTAACTCAGAAGCCACCCGCCGAACAGAAGTCAAGTCAACCGGAATCTCCATTCGTTTCAGAACCTCCACCCTGCCGACACGATGTCGATGCGCTGTTAGGTGGTGCCGTGCCTGCAGTCAACGCGTCAACAACCACCGAAGTCACCAACGAGGCGCCTCGGACGCCTCGCGTACCGGAGTCACCTGCTGTTCCAGACACTACGCCAGACGATGCTATGCCGAATACGCCATTGGTAGATCCTAGCGATGTTATTTCGCCAACCAACGATATTGTGATTGCACCACCTCCAGAAGGTTCCACTGAAGAGAGAAATCCGAACCCACCTAAAGCGCCGCAAATTGTGCACCTACCTTCGCAAGAGCTTCAAGAGGCGAAGCTGCAAGAGACAGAGCGAAGCCTAGAACAGGCATCAGAGAAGGAAAGAAAGGAAGAAGAAAAGCTAGCATTACCGAATGGCAACGTAGCGACAGATCAGGCGTCGTCGCCGTCATCAACCGTTGGCCCTTACTCGCAAGCCACGCCGCATCCTCCGCATCATTCCCCGGATACAAGTCCTGATACCGAGTCTTTTCGTGACCGCCGGCAAGCATCCATGGTCGAAACAGGGTCCGCTGATCTGGCTATTGAGCAAGTAAAAACGAAACACGAGCGAGCTTTACAAGACCAGATGCGCCTGGCAAGATCATCAATTCTTGCAGAAAGTACAGTTGAAGATGATGTTGAAAGACAGCTCGAAGATGAGCAGGCCATTCGTTTGGCTCGCGATGGCAGGACGCAGTTTGGCGAATCGAAGATTGCCCCGACTTCCACAACGGCAACGCTTACAGACCACGCCCGAGAGGCGGTGATGGAGACTAATAATGTAGAGGTGGAAATGACCATTGAAGAACCGGCTGCCGACTCATTGCCTACACCTACTACAACAGCCCCGGAACCGTCAACGGCAGAACTTGAAGCACCGGAAAACATGAGTGAAGGACGTCGGAAACCATCATCAACCTTCGGCATGGAACACCCAACTCCTCCAGCAGATGTTGATGTAGATATGGATAGAATTCCTCTTTCTGCGCAAGAGGAAGAAACTTCCCGGCACTCTCCTCGGTTGGAGCATTTGGCAGCGCGGGTTTCATTCGGTACCAAACAACAAAAATCGATCTCTCAGATAATCCAAGAGCGTGCAGATAGATCGCCTCCAAAGGTTTTCCTTACGCCTCGATCTAGTAATTTGTCGGAGCTGATAAGCCCTGCATTACTTCCGAAAGAACACGGCCGGAAAGAGATATCGACCGTTGTCTTTGCTAAGTCTGATTTAAACCGGGCCACGAAGACTCTTCAGCTTTACAGTGAGGATTATGCTTCATTACATGGCGCATCACAAGACTCAAGCAGAGACTATCTTCAAGGATTGTTCAATTATCAGGCTCATCACCCACCTCGGTCCCAGCCTCTGATGGATCTAGTGACATCGGCACGGAAAACCCTTTCTACGGCGGGTGTCCTGGCTACTATCAGAGAAGCGCACGATTACAAAATTCTCAAAAGGGTTTACCAACTGCAGAACGCCAACCGATGGTCATTACGTCAGTTGAAGAAGTCTGCAGAGCCCGAGCGACCTATAACCCACCAGGACCATTTACTTGCCGAGATGAAATGGATGCAGACAGATTTCAAAGAGGAAAGGAGTTGGAAGAAGGCTCTTGCTGCGATTTTTGCTGGATGGTGCGCAGACTACGTTAACAGCACTGTAGAAGAACGGATGCTTCTTCGTGTAAAAGCAAGTATACCGGAGTCGATTCTAGCCGATCAGGATATGGACGATGCACCCACCCCCGATCTCGTTCATTCTGGTGCGCATGAGACGGAAAGTGAGTCTTTTGAAGATGACGACGATCTCCCGTCTCCACTTTACTCATACCCACCTACTACATTGTTCTCGCTGGGGTTCAATGACGTAGTCATAAAAATTGACCGGACACCCGCCAGCGACGCCATGCTGCGTGAACTTCCATTCTTTGAACCTATACTTGAGGGAGCTAGTGATGTCACCCCATTATCGTTCGTGGAGCCTCCTCTTGCGCCTGTATCGAAGTTTGTGTCTGGTAAACTTGTTTCACAGATAAGGGGTCCTCCTAGAAAACGCAGCCGTTATGAATACGATTCTGAGGATGAACCATCAACCCCACCCAGTAGGTCCGGGACATCTGCAGAGCATTCAATGCCATCAACGCCAGGCAGAAGATTGTTTCACCGCAATGACCTACCACCAGAAATGACTGATGTAGCCTTGTTCAACCCCGAAAATAGGCATATCCGCGATCGATTGCAAGCTGCACATCAATTTAGACCACCCACTGAATTTCCGATGCCGTCTGTGTCGTTTTTTGAAAACAGACAATCATCCCAATGGCTATGGGAAGAGGACCAAAAGCTGCGTGCATTAGTGAAAGAATACACCTTTAATTGGTCTTTGGTTGCTCAACAACTTGCGCTCCCTTCTGTGCTGGTTGCTGGCTCTGGCCGACGAACGCCTTGGGAGTGTTTTGAGCGTTGGGTGCAATTAGAGGGCCTGCCCGCGGAGATGTCAAAGACGCAGTACTTTCGCACCTACCAAAGTCGACTTGAACAGGCACAAAGAACCGTTGCGGCGCAACACCAAGCACAACAACAACTTATCCAGCAACAATCCCAGAACGGGCAAAATATCCCGGCGCAGACGCCTAGAAGAAGAACTAACCAGCCCATACGGGTTGAGCGGCGAAGAGAGAATAGGCATCTTGCCATTATCGATGGAATGCGGAAGTTGGCTCGCAAACGCGAGTCTATTGCTCACAAGCAGGCCGAATCACAAAAAGCGGCCGCGCTACGCAAAGCGCAAGAGCCAATGCAGCCCAAAACGAATGTGCATACCCCCCAAGAATTTTCGCGACTCAAATGGGAGCGTGAGCAAAGGATGAAACAAAAGCTCTTGGAACAGCAACAAGAGATGCACGCAAGGGTATGTATAATCGACACCACTGTGGATCAATCGGCGCAACTAATGCTGCATAGCAAATGGCACAGCGTACAGCGCAGATGCAGGCCCAAGGCTTAGCAAATGGCCCTCCACAACAACGGATTGGCACGCCTGGTGGCAACCCCAATCTTACTTCACAAATGGCAAATGCTGCCCAGCAGAGCTCCGGTTCAGCAACGACTAACGCTGTAATGGCAGCTCGAGCACAACAGAGCCAGTTGATGCAATCGAACTTTCCGAACACCAGCATGAATGGCAGTATGACAGCAGGTTCACCAGCGATTCCTCAAGCGCAGATGCAAGCCAACATGCCGAATGCGCAGCGCATGGCTCCTCCGGACCAAGCTCGCATGGCGAGCATGCAAAGAAGCCAACTTCCAAATGCTAACCAGCAACATCAGTTTCAGCTTCAACAACAACAAATGAACATGGCCAATAGCATGGCCCAGAATATGGGGATGAACAACATGCCGAATGCAAACATGATGGCATCCATGACAGGGCAAAACATGAATGGAAATATGACTCCTATGAATGGAATGTCGAGCAACGCTGGATCACCCCGTAATAATCAGGCCACTCCAGCCATGCAGACCCCAGCTCGCCCTCTGTCCAGTGGACATATGCCGCAATTACTGCAAATTCAAAATAATCTGAAGGTACAGCACCCGGAATGGTCCCAAGAACAAGTTCAAAAAATGGCGTCTGACCATCTTGCCCGGTTCCTGACAAAACAGCGCGCACAGGCAATGAATGCAGCTGGGGGCTCTCCTAGCATGGCTCACTCTGCCCAGATCAGTAATAACATGTACCTCCAGAATGGCAATATGGGTGCAGCCAGTCCTTCACCTAATGCGGTCCAAGCCTATCAGCAGCAGCTTGTTCGACAACAGCAGATGATGAGCCAACAACAGCAAAGAGCCCAGGCAGGTAGCCCGGGTATCAATGCTCGACCTTCAAGCCGCAGTGCAACTCCACAAAACCCGCAGCAGTTACGACAGCAAAGTCCGAATCTCCAATAAATATCAATTTAAAACTTGAATTGGAGAATTCTAGGCATGCTGCCGGACAGGCTTCCGCGTTCGCCTTCGAACTGTATATGATTATTAATGAATCCTCTTTTTAAACTCCTTTCACCGCAGCATAATAGGCGAAATAATGCTCGGAAAGCTAGAAAAATTTCTGTTTATGACGATATCACGCAAAAAGAAAGGACGACTTTTTGTGTAAAAGTGGTGGCGTCATCAAACATCATGAGATGAGTCTCGGGCCTATAAGTGGCACATGGTGGTCCTGTAATGTGCGCTACCATGAGCATTTCCAAGGCTAGAACATTATGCATATCCCACGAATCTCGACTGCGAATGTCGAAATATGACACGATCCTAGTGCCTCACCTCTATACTCGCTAGATGTTCTCCCAATGGTTGTTTTTATGCATCCTCGTATAGCTAACATGACAATGACCCAGACGCACACACTTTCAACCCTGAAAGAGAAATAGACCTAGTCCTTATAGGTTCATCGTAACAGTCATACTGTTGCTGTGCACTAGAAGTGTAGGCGGTAACCCCTGACACAAGACCTCCAAATCGCTTATGTATTTTACGCTCTCGGCCTCGCTCTGGCTTGTGCCCTGTCATGCGTTAACATAAGTTACAATTTACTAGGTACAAAACGCACTGGCACGAGACTAGGCAATGTTGTGAAGACTACCGCAGCATTGTAAGAATGCTGCTTGATAAGTTCGTTGAGGATGAGATGTTGAGCTCGACACGGCAAATCATTGAACGATAGTGGAATAGATTGGTGGAGCGGGTGTCCTAAAGCTTGTGGTACTGTATTATCTGGCAGTGGAGACGTCGAACGGGGTAGCGACGACTCAGTGGCGGCGGAAGTGATGGGGTCCGCCTTCCGGGCTGCCAAGGGAGAAGGCGTGCCGACGAACATGATAGAGGGCCCTGTAGTCTCTTCCAATGCTATGGTAGTGCGAGGTGTAGGATTAGATGTAAACTTTGGCAGTGACTGTTGGCGGATGGGCGTTGGACGTGCGTGTGTCTTTGATTCGCCAGAAAGGTCCATATAACTATCGGTGAGGAGATCGGTATCTGAAGTTGCTGTGTCAAGATGTGTCTCTGATGTGATCTTAGGATCAGCAATTAATCGCTCCTCTTCAGATGTGAACCTCCAGAGACCTTGCCTGAGAACAGCGAATCGCGTTAGCAGATATGTCGAACACATGAGCTTCATGAGTGGTGGGGAGGGAAAACTTTCGTGGAGATTCATACAAGGTATGATCCCACAATATGCAACACAAAGGCCAAATAGCAATGATAACGTGCATAATAGGGACGTTTTGTCGCGTAATTTTGACCCTTGTAACGCCAATTCTTGGATAATACGCTTCATGAAGAATCCGCGGTCCTCATTGGACTATGCTGCTCTCATAGTGTATTGTGAACTAGGGATGAACTTACCGCATGCTCAACGTTCGGTAGATGAACGGAAAGCCGCTGGTGGCTGTTGAAATCTCTGTTTGCTGCAGTTGATCCAATTGTCGTTCATTCTCGGAGTCAGATGCATCCAAATCATATTCGTTCAGGTCATTTCGTGTCTCAATGTCACTTTCGAAGCTGACAGGCCCTGCATGATTCTCACACCCGCCAGTGTCAGAAGCATAAAAGGAAGGCTCGATATACCTATTGCTTTTGTCAAAGGGTTCCGCAGGCGGTATTTGCGTACGCATGCGAACTGATGCATCTATTCCATCGAGATTGGGAGCAGTCATTTTATCCTCTTTTTTCTGTAAAAGTCTTTTCAACCCAGCGAAGCGCTTTGGTTGCGACTCTCTTCTTCCATGCTGGAAGGATGAGGTCGGCCAGTTAATCATGACGTCTAAGATATCGTTCGCTGGTGTGGACAACTGGGTGGTGACGCTTTGTGGCTTGCGCAAGTTCTGAACATCCGCCCACCATTCTTCTCCTTCCAGCGTGTTATCAACGTCTTGCACAGCTTCGGTGAAGTCACCCCCGGTTTTGCCGTTGACTAGGACTTCATACCTAGAAGACGGTTAGTACTAATGTTGAGAGCGAGGTAAGACACATCCGGCGAAGCTACATAGAGGTGTCGGCTGATTGCGTTTGTCTTGTAGGACCTCTTACATCTTGAGATTTCCACTTGCGAGCCAAAATACAAGAACTTCAGCATCGATACGCAAGTTCCGCAAAAGGGTCGTCACGCGCTCTCGCTCCTCATCAACATCGGATTCATACTCCACAAAAACAGCAACTCGTACTGTATAAGCGCGTCTCCATGATGGCACAGTATGAAGTATACAACCTAACTGCAAGATCAGTGTATATGTGTCAAAATTTGTGGTCAATATATTCTTCCTCACGGAATTCTCGCCAGCAGTCGTAGTTTCAGCCGACATTTGAATAGGCCAGAGATCGATATATTTTTTCGCTAGACCAGCGTCCTGATCAAGAGTCAGTCCAAGAATTTGTAACAATTGTTGACCTCTTGTAGGGTTCGGCGATGGGACTTCGAGGTCCTGGAAACCTTTAGCCAGAGCCACATTGATTTGCAGTTGAAGCATAAGGTCTTCAATGATTGTGACGTAATTTTGTATACCGATGGCATTTTCAGGTCTCATGGCGTCTGTAGGTAGTTTTCCGGTGAGTCTATTTGTATTCTGCCTGTAGACGTAGATGTACAGTTAGCTGAGGTCGAACTGTCAATGTAGTCTCACTTTTCGCGTGCAAAGAAATACGAAATCCATCTACTTGTAAGCGGTAGAGGCTTGACGTACCTTCCTTTTTCGGCAAGAGATCGGACAGTGTGCCTTGATAGCGATTGTTTCGAAGCGCTGGCTTTGCTAACGGGTCGCGATGGCTGCGGCGAGGGGATTCCGATCAGTGGCTCGGTTTGACGTAACTCGCTCAAATTATAAAATCCCATCACAACAATATTAGGCCTCATACCACCGAGCCCAGCACTGAGTACAAGATTTCGAGCGCCCCATTCAACCTATTCAAGTATATGTCAGTCGTAATATAATCATACAAAGATGCTATCTATTTTCACATTTGGTGTTCGATTAAAGACACAATATTCGGCTGCACAAAGGTGAGATTGAGACATTACATACAATTGGAGAGATGGTAATGTTAACGAATGCTTTGATTCTCGAGAAATCAATATACTTCGTCCACAAATGTTGTTGTCGTCTTGCTTCCGGAACTGCAGCGCCGAAGTCCGGCGAGATAATGACATGCCCAAGGACAAACAAACCACCTTTCTTCAACGAGTTGCAGAACTGGATCAGCTTATATTGCCGTCGTGGATCATTCACAAAAAGTAGAATCTGGGGTCTCCAAAACTTGACATGTTCCTGCCTGAGCCGAAGAAGATACTTCCGAACCTGGTGGTATATCAAGCTTTGGCTGACATCTCCCCACGGCTTTGGTGGCGTGGTATAATGGATGAGAAGGAATATGACTATAAGTAAAGCTAAACAACCCGAGGCATACACACCATCAACAAGGAACTGTAATTTTGGTCAGCATGTCAAGGCTTGTATCCCTTCCGGATGCACAGAAAGTTATTTGCAACAGGTGCAAAGTTTGACGTACCATTGTTGCACCGGATACAACAGCTCCAACTGCAGCAGTTTGCCAGTTGAAAAACTGGAAGGAAGGACGAAAGTTGGGTGCACTACCGATCTTTAGAGCGAAAGTTGCGAGATTGGTTACTAAGAAGGTCATCAGATACTGTAGAGTGTTAGTACGTCGCTTCGCTCAAATCCTCGCTCTGGTTTACGTCGCCCAAGGGTTTGTTTAAAAGCGGCCAAAGAATTGTGAGCTCAAAATTGTATCATGCGGGTACAATGCAGGCGAACATTCAGAGAACAACCTACGGTCATTGTTACAAACGAGGCGATCTGATTGATATTTGATAGCATGGTTATCTGTGCCAGTAAATATGTGATGATGATTGCATAAGTCGGGTCGTCGGATTTAGTGGTGCCTTGACCGAATACTGAAAGCCCAGGAAGCAAGTGATCTCGAGCAAGGGCTTGCAGCAACTTGGCTGATCCGATAACCCCCATCAAAACTGAGAAGACAGCAGTCGAAAATTCTCCTAGGAGGATCACAAGGCCTGAAATGTTGGTTAGCTGAATCACATTGGCGTTGTTGACGAAAGAATCGCGACTAATTGTCGCAGCCATGGAAACGATCACAATGGTGTAGCAGGCGAAGGTCAAGCCCAGCCCGTAGAGAGTGCCTTTTGGAATGGCTTTACTCGGGTGTTTGAGATCACCAGACATGCTGGCACCGCTTCACGGCGTTAGTGAAGGACACAGTTGAGGAGGATTCGCATGACTAACGCAAAGATGCCACTGCACGCAGGAAACAGAATGCCAAAGAGGTTGCTCCAAGTTTCCCTGTGATGTTTGTCCTGGCTCCCATCAGCGCCCTTTGTAAAATGTGGCAACAGATTTGTGCGAAGGGTTTGCAAGCTCAACCCGGTGAACTCAATGCCCTGACGCGTATCAGAAAACGGATCCCGTATGAGACCTGACAATGGAATGCTGATGACAGCGACGACCAAGATGAAGAGCAGACCATTGCTGCAACGGGCAAAGAGTCCACTGCCGGCAAGGCAAACTACAGTACAGATAAGCAGCACTAATGTTGCCCATAAATACTGCCACTGGGGACCTTCCAGCATCCACGGATACCAACTACCAGAATCGACGCCGAAGTTTTCAACGAAACAGCTGATCAGGCCAACGGCGTTCATACTGGTGTTGAAAACTAGACCCAGGTAGAAGACGATGCCTATAGAGCCGCCAAACTCAGGTCCCAACGAGCGGGAAATGAGGTAATAGGCGCCGCCACCACGGACAGTGCCGTTGGTTGCAATTGCAGAAATGGACATGACGGTCAACAGATTTACAGCATAGCAAGCTATGAGCATACCTGGCTGGGATTAGCGGCCGTGGTTTGCCCATGTGATTTCCAGCTTAGGTAGGTAGGTGGGCGACTATGAATGCCATGACGTCAGCCACTCACCCATCATGCCTACTACACCGGCCTGCCCTAGAATGAAGCCAAATCGCAAGAACATGAGAATGGAAAGGACATTGAGGGTCGTTGGGACAAAGACGCCGGCAAAAGTCCCCAGCTTGCTCGTCCCACCCACAGGCCTTGGGAAAGCGCCCGGCCTGGGCTTCGTGGGCTCGGTGCCGGGATGCTTTCTGGCATGGTCCTCGGCGTGGTTCGGGGCGGGAGAGCGGTTGGACAAGGACTTGGACGTCTGACCAAGGAGCAGAGGTGTTTCCTCCCCAGGCGAGGGGGACGGCAGGAGGGAAGAACGCCTGCTTAGCTGCTCAGCATGATCAACTGCAGCACGAGTTGCAAAGCTGGAGTGGGTTCTCGGTGGCATCCGCCTGGGCGTGGACGAAGCAGGGTCGGTCATGTTGCGGACAGTTGGAGGCCTTGTCCATGTCCGGTCACGGGAAAGCGGGCGGTTGGACGGGTTGGCAGGCAGCTGGAGGCACACGAGCCAACATGCAGAAGAAGGGTAGACGTCAAAACGGTGAAGGCGTTGGAGAGAGGTCTGCAGGGCAGGGCATGTGACGGGCGACCCCACGCCGCCCCACGCATTGGTGCCCAGGTGCTGGTGCCAGCGAATGACCTCAGGGCGGCCCAGGCCGAAGCCGACCGTCACGCTGCAGCAGCTTCCTCCTCCCACTTTGCTCATCTGTCGAGCGCGTAGCTTTGGCGACGCACTCGAGCTCTCGCCTGTATCGGTGTTCCAGCACACGCAATTGACACGAGTGGTGGTTCCTGCTTTGCGACGCGCTTGAGCAAGTCGACGTCCGCCATCTCTCCGCCTTCGTCTCCGCCTTCGTCTGCGCCATCTTTCCTCCCCTTCCCTCTCCCTCTCCCTCTCCCTCGCACCTGCTATTGCCTTTCGCGCCCAGCAGGCAATGGCCAAGGACGACTCGAAGCCTCGGCCCGTGCCTTTCTCGTCGCGGGCCTCGGACCGCAGCTCGCCTTCCGCTTCCGTCTCTCGCGACCACTCCACAGCGCGTTTGGGCTCTCCAGTGCCCTCCCTCCCCGTGGGCTCTGTGCCCGTGCAGCAGATTCCCACCCCGGCACAGCTTGCATCCGAAGAGCCGTCGGCGAGCCAGACACCGCTGCCTGGCCGCGATCATGGCCAGTCGTCGCTCTCGGGGCCTGGCGAGTCGGCCCTGTCTTCAGCGCTGAAGGACTCATTTGGTAGGAGCCCGCCGCGATTTGGCACCCCGCCCATTCGCCCGCTGTCTCCTTCCCAAGAGACTACCGCCCGCGACACACTCAGCCAGTATGGCTCTTTTGACGCCCGGAGCCGCTCCCCGACCGTGCCTTACGAGGATCCCGACATCATCCGCCGCCACTTGGCCGGTCCTCAGAAGCCCTCGATATCAAACCTGTCGGCGAGGTACGGCTCTCCAAGCAGATCGCACCATGGACTCGTCGCAGATGCAGACGATGTGAGCCGCGGCAGACGGGGGTCATCCGACGACGACAACGAGGACGACCAGTTCGATAGTCTGCAGCTACAGGGCGGAGACATCACGCGGCAGATATACAGATGGTCAGCCCAGCAGGACGAGGAACAGCGCCAGAAGATGAAACGTAGCCAGAGCTTTCATGCCGACCGCCAACGCCCAAACGAGCCTCTGCTGGACATCAATTCGATACACCAGCCCGGCGGCTTCCGACGCAATTTCATCCGCCGCGCTGCTGATCAGTCGCCTGCGCCCGGACCGTCCGGCTACGGGACCATGCCCCAGAAGCCGCAGCCTGTTGTCTTCACCAATAATTTTCTTGAGTTCCTGACATTGTACGGGCATTTTGCAGGTGAATCTCTGGAAGAAGATGACGAGGTTTTGGGACCTGATGAATACTTCTCGTCCGACGCTCTTACGTCTGGAGAGCACACGGAGGATGAACGCGACTATGGGGAGAATAGTGCACTTTTAACACCGGGCAAGAGACGGAAGCGCAAAGCGAGAGTCGCAGCCAAGGGGAGTCCTACAGGGGCCGCTCTTCTGCTGCTCAAGAGCTTTGTCGGGACCGGTGTTCTCTTCCTTCCGCGAGCCTTCCTGAATGGCGGTATGCTGTTCTCCAATCTCGTTCTCCTCAGCGTCGCCGCCTTGTCGTATTTTTGTTTTGTTCTTTTGGTCAACACCCGTCTTGTCGTGGAGCACTCGTTTGGTGATATGGGTTTGCATCTCTACGGCAGATGGATGCGGAACTTGATAAACTTTTCACTTGTCATCTCCCAACTCGGATTCTCGTCAGCATACACCGTCTTTGTCGCCGAGAACATGCAGGCCTTTGTGCTCGCGGTATCAGACTGCAAGACACAAATCAGCATAGGTCTCATGATCCTGATGCAGATGATTATCTTTCTGCCACTTTCGCTCTATCGCAACATCAATCACATTCAGAAACTTGCTCTTATTGCGGACCTGTTCATAGTTCTTGGACTTGTATATCTGTACTATTTCGACATTCTCACCATCGTTGGCCAAGGCGGCATCTCGGACATTGCTAACTTCAACAAAAGCGATTGGACGCTTTTCATTGGGACCGCAATCTTCACATTCGAGGGAATCGGTCTCATCATCCCTGTGCAGAGCGGCATGAAGAATCCTAAGAAATTCCCCAAGGTGCTCGGTATAGTAATGATTGTAATCACGGTCATCTTTATCAGCATGGGCGCACTCTCTTATGCGGCTTTTGGCTCCAAGACCAAGACGGTCATTATTCTGAACATGCCTCAAGACAACAAATTCGTCAACGGTGTCCAGTTCATATATTCTCTAGCCATCCTTCTCTCAACGCCACTGCAGCTGTACCCTGCTATTGAAATCACCAGTCAACAGCTGTTCAGCAGGTAAGCGAACCAAATCTCAAGCAGGAGCAGCAGTTACTGATTTGATGTGCGTGTAGGACCGGCAAGTACAATCCGTACGTCAAGTGGAAGAAGAATTTCTTTAGGTTTTTCATGGTCGGCATCTGTGCTACGCTCGCATGGGTAGGTGCAAACGACCTGGACAAGTTCGTCGCACTTGTGGGCAGCTTCGCGTGTATCCCGTTGGTGTACATATACCCGGTACGTTCCTGCTTCCCCGGCTTGAGCTCCCATTCGGAAGAAGGAAACTGACAAGGCACACGTAGCCCATGCTTCACTACCGCGCTGTGGCACGGACGACGGCAGCACGTGTCCTGGATGTCCTAGTGGGCATTCTTGGACTGGTGGGCATGGCGTACACGACTGCGCTCACCATCAACAGCTGGGTGAACGGGGACAATTCGAAGACGCCGGGGTATTGCGACGGACGAGTGCCATGATTGTTACCACTTTGTCGATTCGCCAATGCATCAAACGTACCGGTACGTGGGCAGCCGCAGGGTTGGCCTTGCAGTGTCGGCTGCGTAGATTTTGTAGGAAGGTAAATAAGTTTTGCGGTGACGTCTGTGCATGTAGAGTAGCGAAGACTAGATGGCTCGCGCCCGAGTTCAAATGAAAAAGACTGGAATTTTGAATAGTAACGTCGACTCGCCGTCGACAGGTAGATTGCAACGAGGTCGAGCCGGCCAGCTGGTTCTCTGCACGGGCCACCTGTGGGTTTCTACACCATGCATAATCCACGGTCAGTGCAAACCCCACGGCCGTGGCCACGGCCAATTGTGAGGCTGGAGACCAGAGCTAAACGGCGGCTGGAAGGAGCAGCAGGGCTCGCAGAGTGCATCACAGCGTGTACAGTCAGATTGGGGGCCCAGGGTAGATGGGTTGTATGCGAGAACAGTAGTGTACTTGGATAGGGCGTGTGCAGGCTTGACCGAATGGGGGAGGGTTGCGGCTGAGACACTTGTTCACGTTTGGTGGCTGCAGTGCGCGATAGGCCGGTTAGGAATGGGGTCCCGCTACTTTGAGGAGTGCTTGTACAGATGCGAGTCGCTGCTCACCGTCTGATGGCGGCCAGGCGGCAGACGTCGACTTGATGTGGGCCGGGTGGGGAGACGTGTCCGTCTGCGGGTGGGCCGCGAGGGAAGAGACACAAAGGCGACGAGGTCGCGAGCGTGGTAGACGGGCGGGCCGGGGCTGCAAACGGCCAGGGTTTCGGGTGGTGATGCTGACGTTGCTCGTTCCCTGGCGTTGGGAGCAGGGCGGACGAGAGGTCGAAACTTGCTACTGCTACCAGAGCTTGCTACCGTAGCTTGCTTGCTACCATGGGTCCCGACGCGGGTCTGCTTCGCGCGGACGCGTAGAGTCTTTTCAGCGACGTCAAAGCAGAAAATCAATCGTGCCAGTGTCTAGTGTTGCTATTCTTGCTCACTGCGCCTCTGGGCGGCGATCAGGCACTGGCCCTTGGGTGCGGCGCAGGCGATTGGCCTGGGGGGCGAGAGCGCACAGGGCTCCGATCCGCCAGTGTCCTACCGCGATATGACGAAACGGCGGAATAGGAGACGGGCTGCTCGCTGCTTGCTGACGGCTCGAGGGCCCGCAGTGTCACCAGGGCGAATAGTGAGTGCATGGTCGGCCGTCCGGCGGTGCAGGGGCGGTGGGGACTGGACTAGCAGCTGAAAAGGCGAAAAAGCGTTCATGTGGAGAGACTGCAGCTTGGCCGCCCGCTATAAAGAGAAACAATCAACACCGCTCTTTTGCTCCTCTCCCTCCCCATTGCGTCTTTCCACCACCCATCTGCTCTGTGCATCCAATTGCGTGCACTCGATACGATCGCTTCCTTTGCTTGATACCCCAGACCATCTTTTCCCAGTAGCACTATGTGGTAAGCTCTGCTCGCAGCCCCGCCCCGGTCCTGCGACCGACGACGACACCCAGGCACCCACACACCCACACATGCAGACAGCGCTGACGACCCGTGGCACAGCGGCATCTTTGGCTACATCAACTACCTGGTCGAGAAGGACCGCAAGTACATCCTCAACACACTCATCAATGGCAAGCCCCGCCTGCCCCGATCCGCCTGCCCCGCTAACAGCTGCCCGCAGGCCTCCAGCGCCTAGAGTACCGTGGCTACGACTCTGCCGGCCTCGCCATCGACGGTGACAAGAAGAACGAGGTCTTCGCGGTCAAGGAGGTCGGCAAGGTCGCCTCGCTCAAGAAGCTCGTTGAGGAGAGCAACTTCGACGAGTCCAAGGTCTTCGACTCGCACGCCGGCATTGCACACACAAGATGGGCCACCCACGGGCCGCCCTCGCGCGTCAACTGCCACCCCCATAGGTACGTCTTGCCCATGGCCTTTCTAGCCCTGCCATCCGCTGCTGACACGCCTTCCCCCCGTCAGGTCTGACCCCAACTGGGAGTTCTCCGTCGTGCACAACGGCATCATCACAAACTACAAGGAGCTCAAGACTCTGCTCGAGGGCAAGGGCTTCAAGTTCGAGACCGAGACCGATACCGAGGCCATCGCGAAGCTGGCCAAGTACGTCTACGATGAGCACCCGGATCTCAGCTTTGTCCAGCTGGCCAAGACGGTCATCAAGGAACTGCAAGGTGCCTTTGGTCTGCTCATGAAGTCGGTGCACTTCCCCCACGAGGTCGTTGCCGCTCGCAAGGGCTCGCCTCTCGTTGTTGGCGTGCGGACCGAGAAGAAGATGAAGGTCGACTTTGTCGATGTTGAGTACCAGGATGAGAACACCGCTCTTCCTGCCGAGCGCGCCTCGCAGAACGTGGCCCTCAAGAAGTCGAACAACCTGCTCGCGCCCCCAGACAAGTCGCTTCTCCACCGCTCGCAGTCCCGCGCCTTCCTTTCCGAGGACGGTGCTCCCATGCCTACCGAGTTTTTCCTCTCCTCCGACCCCTCGTCCATCGTCGAGCATACCAAGAAGGTGCTTTACCTTGAGGATGACGACATCGCCCACATCCACGAGGGCTCGCTCAACATCCATCGCCTCACCAAAGAGGATGGCGCTTCCAACGTCCGTGCTATCCAGACTCTAGAGATCGAGCTCCAGGAGATTATGAAGGGTCGTTTCGACCACTTCATGCAGAAGGAAATTTTCGAGCAGCCCGAGTCCGTCGTCAACGCCATGCGTGGACGTCTTGATGCCGAGAACAAGACTGTCACTCTTGGTGGTCTTCGTCAATACATCACCACCATTAGGCGATGCCGCAGGATCATATTCATCGCCTGCGGTACTTCGTACCACTCTTGCATGGCTGTTCGCGGTATTTTCGAGGAGCTTACCGAGATCCCCATTGCAGTCGAGCTCGCGTCTGACTTCTTGGACCGCGCCGCGCCAGTCTTCCGTGACGATACCTGCGTGTTCGTGTCCCAGTCGGGAGAGACTGCTGACTCGTTGATGGCTCTCCGCTACTGCTTGGAGCGCGGTGCTCTCACCGTTGGTATCGTCAACAGCGTCGGTTCCTCCATTTCCCTCCTCACCCACTGCGGTGTGCATATCAACGCCGGTCCTGAAATCGGTGTCGCCTCCACCAAGGCCTACACTTCCCAGTTCGTCTGCATGGTCATGTTCGCTCTCTCCTTGTCCGAGGACCGTGCGTCCAAGCAGAAGAGGCGTGAGGAGATTATCGATGGTCTCACCAAAATCTCGGATCAATTTAGGGAGGTGCTCAAGCTTGACCAGCCCATCAAGAAGCTCTGCGAGAGGTTCAAGGACCAGAAGAGCTTGTTGCTGCTCGGCCGTGGCTCTCAGCACGCTACGGCGCTGGAAGGTGCTTTGAAGATCAAGGAAATCTCCTACCTCCACTGCGAAGCCGTCATGTCTGGTGAGCTCAAGCACGGTGTGCTTGCTCTGGTCGACGAGAACCTCCCCATCGTCATGATCTTGACCCGGGACGACATCTTTGCCAAGTCGCTGAATGCCTACCAACAGGTCATCGCCCGCGCAGGTCGACCCATCATCATCTGCAACGAGGACGACCCCGAGTTCCCCGCCGACAAGACGGACAAGATCGAGGTGCCTCAGCAGGTCGACTGCCTGCAGGGTCTCATCAACGTTATTCCCTTGCAGCTCATGTCCTACTGGATGGCCGTTGCCGAGGGTGTCAATGTTGACATGCCCCGTAACCTGGCCAAGTCGGTCACTGTGGAGTAAAGCATGATGATTGTGAACAACGGGTTTTGGCGTCTCTAGAGGTTACACGCACGGACTGGTCGCGTCTGGGAATGGAATAATATGCCTGGGTTTTGGAAGCTGGTTGACATGGCCTAGAACCGTGTCTGGCCGGCTTGGAGGGAATTGGATATGGTTGGTGTGTACGAGCTCTTTGTCGCAGACATGACACTGGGCAATGTAGCAGAAATATGAATCACGCATAACAAGATAACATGGCTTGGTTTGACTCGGGGTTGACCCTCTCCCTCTACGGTATAGAACGACTAGCATGGTCGGCTGTCGTGGTGGTTCGCTTGGCTGATGTCGCAGTGCAGGCCATCCCTGCTCGAGGCGCGGGGACTCGGTTGGGTCCATGGTGGGGTGCTCTGGTTCCTGCATTCTTCGCACCAACTATCCTTCATCACCCTTGACGGCCACACCCTCTGTTCCACTTTGACCGTTGACAAGCTCGGTATTCTGATATCTATCCATCATGACCACGCTGAAGGGACCTGGTGCTCCCAAGACCTACGACGGTACGGCTACCCCGCCTTGTCAGCTTCTCAGCCTCTCAGCGTGCACGCGTGATGCGGGTGCTTCACGCAAGATTGACTCTTGATTGCCAGGTTCTGGTCTAAGAATCGGCATTGTGCACGCACGCTGGAACACCAAGATCATCGATGCGCTGCTCGACGGAACGAAGAAGGCGCTCAAGCAAGCAGGCGTCCGGGACGAGAACATCGTCCTCCAGAGCGTCCCCGGGAGCTACGAGCTTCCCTACGCCGTGAAGCAGTACGTGCTCCCTCGCCTTCGGGGCGCGGCAGTCGCTAATGCCATGGCAGACTGTACTCTGCCTCGCAGGTCCAGTCCTCGTCGACGACCGTCATCGGCGCCGCAGCCGACCTCCTGGGCTCTGTGTCGGACCTCAGCACCGAGCCCTCGTCCAAGCCCACGTCGTCGACGCTGCAGACGCCATTCGACGCCATCATTGCCATCGGGGTGCTCATCAAGGGCGAGACGATGCACTTTGAATACATTGCCGATGCGGTCAGCCACGGGCTCATGCGGGTCCAGCTGGACGGCAACGTGCCCGTCATCTTCGGGCTGTTGACGCTGTTGAGTGACGAGCAGGGTCTGATGAGGGCAGGAATCGGAGGCAAGGGTGGCAACGAGGGACACAACCACGGGGAGGACTGGGGGAGCGCGGCGGTGGAGCTGGGGGTGAAGAGGAAGGGGTGGGTGGACGGCAAGTATGTGGACTAGCAGAGGGTAGCAGAACAGCACTCGGTTCAATTTGTAGCTGCGTCTGCAGTCATGTTCGGTGCGAACTTTGGGGTCGGGTGCAAGCAATGACGCCCACGGCGGCTGGCAGGCCCCAGGGTACGACCCTGGGGCGTGTAGAAATGTAGACACACGGGATGCAGGCAAAGGGGATGGAGGCCTGCAGAGGCCAGCCACCTGGGCAGCCAGCCAGCCAACCAGCCAGCCAGTTGGCCGAGGCGAGAGCACCTGGGCAAGGTGCAGCTGGAGCGCGCGAGGCTGGTGGGCGTCGCCTGGCGACGGACTGGCTGCCGCAGCTGCGGTGACGCTGGACCGACCGCCTTCTCCTTTCCTTTCTCCCTGCTGGTCAGCCTTGGCGCACCACCAGCAACCACAGTCCTTTCACGCATTCCGCCCGGCACGTCCGCATCACCAACCCAGGCCGAGCTCGTGCGTGCTGTCTGCCGCCGACCGCAGCGCCCTCCCATCTCTCTGCATTGTCCTTTTCTGCGCCCCCTCGCCCTCTCCCATCGGGCGCCAGCGCGACACGGCAGCACCGCGTTCACCGCGCGTTCTCCACATCCTGCTTGCCCCCCAGCCAGCGCCTATTCACCGCGACCGCTGCCCATACTGCACCCGCACCTTGATGGAGCGTGCGCACGCCTGCTGAACACGCCCGTCAGGTTATGTCGCGCGCCTCTGCGGCGACCTCCTCCGGCCCTAGCACCCACACATCGCATCCCATTGACAGCAGTAGCAACAGCAGCCACCGCGAGTGCGCACACACATCAGCGCATCCCCAAAGCTCGCATCGCGCCGACTCGGCCGTGCATCTGAGCTACACTGTTGGGAGCCAGGTCGAAGACGAGTGCAGCGCTGGGAAATTTCACATCTTCACTCGAGAGTCATGGCCCGCTCCGGCCCGGCCTGCTAACGAGCTCCCAATCTGATACCCTTCTCTCCAGGCCCGGCCTCGTCGCGGTTTCCAGCCTCCAACACCATGTCGTATCCTGGTCGCACCGCCTCACTACACGCCCTCACTCCCTTGACGTCCTCAGACTCATCTCCGCCGGGCAAGCTGCCCAGCCCGCGGTCTGCGAAGCCACCGAATGAGACGATGCACGCCGCTGCCACCTCTCACACTGCGCCGTCCAGCGCTTCCGCCAAGCATGGTGCCGATACCATAACGCCCGTGCACACGCCGCCAGAAACGAGGAAATCGATATGGCCTGCCGACGGGAACATCGGCGTCAAGATGCTGTACGATCCGCAGCTTGACCGTAAGCTGCACGGCGATGAAAAGCGAAAGTACAAGGCGAAATATGCGCAAATAAAGAAATTGGTACGTTGATGGCTATACACATACACATACATATACCCCAGAGATGGGTCGTCCTGCGACGCTAAGGCTAACGTGACTTGTGTTGCAGGACGACTCATCTCAGATACCAGATCCGCGTCTGGTTATCGCCGGATATGCTGTGGGCCAATACCGTATAAACTCAACGCCTGGTGGTACTTCCCCCAAATCGAAACTCCGCATCGCCCCGAAGATTATGAAGCCGTATTCATTCGATGCGAATACCACCGGACCCGGGCCTGCTACGCAGGTGGTCATCACTGGGTTTGACCAACTAACTACGGATGCTCAGCTACGAGCTTTCGGGTCTTCTTTCGGCCAAGTCGACACTGTGAGCAATAAAGTTCATCCTATGACGGGAAGTCCTTTGGGGATATGTCTTGTTAAGTTTCGAGATGGCCCGGCGCCGCGAGGTGGCTCACCTACCAAAGCTTCGGATTCGGCCAAAAGAGCTGAGGATCGGGGCAATAATGAGCGCATTGGGCTACAGCGGGTCAAAGTGATACGCGACCGGGAAGGTCTGAGGTGCAAGCGTTTGGTCGACATGCTTTTAAAAAAAGAGGAGGACAAGCAGAAGGCCGCTCTTGCTGCAACATCTGCAACCACTGCACCATCAACCCCTGCAGCAGCGTTCGATTTGCCAGCAAACGTTCCCAAAGGTCCTTCCGGAAAAGGTGCCCGTCCACCACAGCGCGAAGCACTTTCTCGGAGAGCACAAATGTCTCACCTGATCGAGACAGAACCGATAAAAACAAAGATGAAAAGAAGACCCTACATATTCATTGCCCACCAGTATGTCCCTGTTCTTGCAACGACAATTGAACATCTGAGGAAACGTCTGAAAGCCTTTCGTGTTGAAGAGGTGAGGTGCGACCGAACAGGGTACTTCGTTGTTTTCGAGGAATCAAGACGGGGCGAACAGGAAACCCGGCGGTGCTACCAGCAATTTCACATGACACCCTTGTTCACCTATGTGATGAATATGGAATGCAACGAATATGGCGATCCCAACTACGAACGAAGCCCGAGCCCAGAACGTGTCGAGGCCCAGAGAAAACGCAAAGCCGAGGAGGATAAAGTTGCTCGCGAAGAAGCAGAAGATCTGGAGACCGAGAAACAGCAGAGGGCACAAGCTTTGGACCCTGTCGCTGCGGCATTGGAGATCCTGAAGCAAGAATTACAGGAGAAACTGGTTGGAGAAGTCAAAACCAGGATTGCAGGACCGCAACTGCTCCAACTCATGGCTCCAGATCGCCACGTAGAGAAACGGCGGAAGCTGGACATTCCAGATCCGAGGGTCAAGGACGAGACGAATCGACCATCTTCAATGTTGCTTCCAGCCATGGAACCTTCAGCACTGGCACCAAAAGGACGAGCGGCTGCACTCAGAGGACGCGGTCGGAAAGCGCTTGGTCCGCGCGATTACAACCGTGATCGCGGCGGTAGAAAGCCGCTTAAACCAGTTGACGCTTTCATTGACGAGCGCCGAAAGACGATCCATAAACCGCGCGTTCAAGTGCATAGAAACCCATACCAGAAAATGTTAGAGATGGATATGGATGAGTCAGACGATGAAGGTCGAAGCTCTATCAACCGCGGTACCGAAGAACAGGAAAGTCGTCCGATCAGCCGAGCTGAAACATCAGATATAGAAGATGATGAAGAAGAAGACTCTGCCCGAAGCCGGCGCTTCAAGAGACGTCGTACTGAAGCCGGTTGGGGCTTGGATGACAGTGATGACGAAATGATGGACGATAGCCACGCCCGAAGTTTACTTGCGCATTGTATCCACAAGGACCCTGAACACATGGCCGAGAAAGAGCTTGAACAGGTACTCGCCATTCTTCCTCGTTCATCGCCCATCTGGAAAAAGGCAGATAAAGCGTTGAGAGGCTTCAAGCGACTAAGGAAAATCGAGCAAGAGGCTGATGCGATTTTCGGCCTCGAATCAAAGATAGAAGAAAAGCTCGAGCCAGAAGTCATTATTACGCAGGACGATGACGCGACTAAACCCATACAAACCACAGAAGTCACTGAATCGGTAAAGACGAGCAAGAAGAAGCAGGCCGCCCCTAAGCCGAAGAAGAAGACGAAAAAACAATTGGAAGAGGAAGCGAAAGCTGCGCAAGCCACCATCTCCGATGTTTCTGAACCTGTTGAAGAAGGGAATGAGCCTGTGACCATCGCCAAACCCAAGCCTACTGTGCCAGAGCTCGTTGCCGAAGAAACGCCGGAAACAGATGAACATGGTGACATATACTGGGGTGTCTCCACTCTCGAACCGCGGCGGACAGTGGAGGACGACTTCAGTGTGGTCATGGATATTGATGGCTGGCAGCACCTGCTCAAAGATGACGAGGATTTGTTGCATCTCAAGATGGCCATGGAGAAGGTCATCGCCACTAAGATCGTAGACGCAAACTCGTGGGCATGGAAGCAAAAGTCCATCAAGCATCTAAACCGCCCGGGCGAGGAAGGTGTTTCTCGATCAGAAACTAAGATTGATGGGTATTACGTACCGAACCCTACCGGCTCTGCAAGAACAGAAGGCGTGAAAAAGATTAGGGAGGCTGAGAAATCCAAGTATCTACCTCATCGCCTCCGTGTGATGAAAGAACGCGAAGAACGTCAGCGCCGTGCGCAACAAGAAGATCGCACAACAACAGTGGTTGAAGGGTTCCGCTTCCAGTCCGGTGCTGGTTCGAAATCGTCTACGACGGTCAACTCCCGCGCCAATCGTGCCAACAATCGTCGCCTGGTGAACGATATTAGCATTTCTAAGAACCTGACTGGCGAAGCTGGTGACGCGCTACGTTTCAACCAGCTCAAGAAGCGGAAAAAACTTGTCAAGTTCGACCGATCCGCTATTCACAACTGGGGTTTATATGCCCAGGAACACATCGCCGCAAATGACATGATCATTGAGTACGTCGGTGAGAAGGTCCGGCAGCGTGTTGCAGATCTGCGAGAGGCAAAATACGACTTGCAGGGTGTGGGATCTAGCTACTTGTTTCGTATTGACGAGGATACCGTCATTGATGCGACCAAAATGGGTGGTATCGCAAGGTTCATCAACCACAGTTGTACGCCGAATTGTACAGCGAAAATCATCCGCGTGGAGGGCACGAAGCGAATTGTCATCTATGCTTTACGAGATATTGGTCAAGGTAAGAGATGCACATTGCAGCATTACAACAAAAGGTGTGTGTGCTAACAGAGTGTAGATGAGGAGCTCACCTACGACTACAAATTCGAACGCGAATTAGACGCCACCGATCGCATTCCATGTTTATGCGGTTCTGTGGGCTGTAAAGGCTTCCTTAACTAAGCCTCTGTTTTTCTACTTTCGACCTTCTGTGTTCAACATTTCTGCTCGACTCATCTGCGCCGACAATTCGCCGTTTCAACATGATCTCCACACCAAGTCAAAACCCCCTTCTGGCCCGCTCTCATGTTGCAGGTTGGCTTGGACTTTAGTTATTGCATGCATCCGGCGTTCTTCTTTTCTCCTACGATAAATTTGTCTCGGTGTTGGGATGGAGAGACAATTTATCCGTAAAAGCTGAGCATTGGCTTTTTGGCCCTGAGTGCTTGCGTGGCGCATCGGACGTCAAGGTCCGGTTTGGGTCGTCCTACAGTGCACTTTACACTACGTGGGACTCGGTGTATTATATACCAGTGTATCATTTTATCTAGTTAGCGCGGAAGGATAGATTGGGCTCCCGCCTCGACAGCAAGGTAGGGGGACGGAAGGAGGTAAAGGGGATGTAGTCTAGGTGTGTAGAATCGAATCAAGTCGAGAGCGATTATGCTTTTCAGTGGTGTATGTGTCATTCGTGTCTGAATGCTATCTACTCAGCCATTTCCTTCGCGTCGGGTTTCCCCAGTTTCCATTGGCTGAGCCTGCCATCCTATTCACTCACTGTCTGCCCATGCTCCGCCAGTTGGCTCAGCTGGTTCAGCTGGCCCAGCGAGCACTCCCTCGACATCACTATTCATCCCGCTTGTGGTGGCGCTGGCCCCTTTCTCCCTCTCCTCTTCCTTCTCTTCTTCAGCCTCCCAATCCTCGGCTACTTCGACCTTGTCTTTTTTCAACCTTCTCGGAAGGCTCAACACTGCAAACCCGCTCTTGGTTCCGAGTGGCGCGTTTTGGGGGGCTCGTCGCACGGGTGCACCCTTGGCAATTTGGCTCCAACCTGCACCAGGCGCATCATCACTTTCTCTGCGTTGTAGGTTGAGTGAAGCATCAGTGCGGACGAGTTGCAACTTGCCAATGGAATCTGCATCGAGCGCCGCTGAAAGAGTCGGCTTGATAGACTCGAGCATGCTCTGGATCTCACGCTCAGGGACAGATACCCGGGCAGCGATCGGGGGCTTGAGCGATACCTCTTCGGATGGCAGGAAAGCGACCTCGAGGTCCAGAGGATAGGGTGTCCTAGGCATGGTGGCCCTGAGCACTGCTGAGACCTCTTCGATGGTGAGGGCAAAGCGTGGATTTGCAATTAGAAAACCGTTGTAGGGATCTGCAGTCTGATTACGCTTTGGTTGCGCGGCAGGAATGTAGTTGGCCGCAGGTCGGGCGGTTGTTGCTGCTGTTGCGCGTTCACGCTGCCTGATGCGTACACAATCTGCCAACGTCTTCATGGGCGCCATTACGAAACGTGGGGTTTTGAACAGAGCAACATGCCGGTGTGGCTCGGGATCCATACTCTCGGTATCCAGACCGAAGTCTTCGGCCAGGGAGTGGATGAAGGCACGATGTTGCCGTTGCATAGGCTTGAAGCGCATACGCTTTTCTTCCGGGTTGGCGGCAAACAGTCTAAGTATCTTTTCCTGAGCGGCCGCCCAGGTAGAGTTCCGTTGGTACATGTTCAAAGTGTCGGCAGAATAAGGGACATGGTCATCCTGGCGATCAGGATCGACCTGCAACGCTGATGCGAGAAGTTGATTGCGTTGTAGGCGCGCGCATTCATCATCGCATTTCAGGTTCTTGTTGAGATTGCCCTCGCCATGCTTGGATGCATTGCACTTCGCCTCCTGCTTGATGCGCTGGCATTCGCACGTAACGAGTATCTTATGAGTACAGGCCTTTTCTTCTCTACAAGTTATGGGGAAGTGGCAAGCAGCCATACAAGGGTGTCCACAGACGCTCAGCTCTTTGCCACAAGCCTGCGCACAAGGCTCTTCGCATTCTCCCGGGCGATGGCATTGCTTGCGACAACGATGTGCCCCACACGCTAGAAGTTGTCCGCAAGGCTCTGCACAGCGTACTTCGCTGAGATGGCAAGGCTGGTTCTTGAGCGTATTCTTTCCGCACAGACAAGGCTTGGTGGTAAGGAATGGACATATGGGACAAGTTTCGTCGTCTCCATGGCAATTGTGCGGTACCTGCGGGTGACCACAGGTCTTTGACCGTTCGCATTCATATCTACAAGGCGGAGGTTGCGTGCCACACGGTAAAGGGGTTGAAGTACAGTGCGTCCACAATGACAGCTGATTTCTTCAAAGACGGCATCTCGGCATGTCCCACAGGGTCCTTTGTGACACAGCTCCTGGCAACGATGATCGGGGTTGCCACACCTGAGTTGGCGGCCACAAGGTCGTGTGCATATATGTTCTGCCTCAAATCCATCATCGTGGGGACGGCGCGCTGAATCGATTGGTCGATGTTTTCGGCGTTGCGATTGCCGCTCACCAGCCTTTCGTTCTCCTGAGCAGCATCGTTCTCCACACTCGTGCCGTCCGCAATTCAACGACGTTCGACATATTCTCATGCAATGTGGTGGTTCTTCGCTACCCTGATGACAGATGGAAGTGGAAGTAGTCCTCCCGCAACGGCAACTGATCTGGACCGTCTGTAGACAAGGTGGACATTGGCCTTGGTGGCATCGCTTTTGGCACGCATGCCCACATCCCAGTCTAGTACCGCAGGGCTTGGAGCAATTCGGTATCGGGTCTTGGCAAGTTGACCGAGGGGTTGTCGATATTTGGCGTAAAGGCGTCTTGCCACAGGGACAATGAGACACGACATCGGGAGAACGAGGACAATGGGCTGGATAGGTGTCTTGTCGATGGCAGGATTTGCTGCAAGAGTGCTTCCCACAGTCGAAGGGCCGTTCACATGCACTCGAGCACTCAAAAATGCCCACCCAACGCTCAATGGTCGATGAGCCATCTTCAGCCATGTGCAGCAAGCTGCTGTCCCTTTCTTGCTCTCGTTCGCAGCACAGTATGTCCTTCTCTTCCTGGCCGCAGTAGCACCTCGCGGGGACGCGTACTTCACAGGCACCACAAGGCCCTTCATGACATGGTCGGGGACAAGTGTGCTCTCCACAGGGCATGACTTGTCCGCATGTGACGGCGCAACTCCAACCATTTTCGTAATCGGTGTCGAGACAACGGCGGGTAAGGGAGCTTCGGCCGCAGAAGCAGTGCTGGGTAGGTCCCATCAGAGAACACGGAGAGCAAGGCCCGGCGTGACAGGTGGCAGGGCAAGGATGCGGGCACTTCTTGGGTAGAAGCCGCGGCCGGGCACATGTCTGACCGCAGGAGAAGGGTGGCAGACCAGGGAGTGATTTTGGATCCATCTCCTTCTCGCACCAGCACGAAGGGACCCTGGGCAGCTCGTCCTTTGGGTAGTTGCAGCCGGGGCAGCGCCATTGGCGCGGGGGTGGCAGTTCTCCGTCGGGTGCCTGCTGTCGAGCTGCGGCGGAGCCTTCGTTGGTGGACCACTTCTTGATGCAGGTCAGGTGGAAGACGGTCCAGCATGTCCTGCATGACCATATGCCCTTTGTCGTCCGGCGGACTTCGTCTGTGCAGATGGCGCATTCGTAGTGGCCGTTGTCAATGTCTTCGTGGGTGCGAGTGGCGATGTCGGGCGCGGTGGACTTTGGGCCCTGGGGCAGGATGGGTTTCTTCTCGCGCGGAGGACGGCGGGTGCGCTGGGGAGGTTGTGGTCTTCCGGGGGTGAACTCGGGCGCGTCGGCTTGCAGGCCAGATGCTTGCGCGGCAGCAGCGGAGGCGGCAGAGGCAGCAGCCTCTGCAGGGTGAGGGTGCAGCGGGTTGTTGGGGTGGTGGCGTCCTCGTCCCCGTCCCCGTGCTCTCTCTCCCCCAGGAGGGAAAGCTGGAGGCGCATGGCTGGCGTCTTGTTGTTGGGGGTGCTGCCCGCGTCCTCCTCCTCTGCCACGCCCCCTGCCGCCCCGCCCTCCTGCTCCTGCTCCTGCTCCTGCTCCTGCTCCTCCTGCTCCTCTCCCTCCTCCCCGTCGCGCCGCCGGGGGCTGTGGCTCCTGTGACGGCCCTGCCTCTTGCTGCTGCTGCTGCTGCTGCTGCTGCTCCGGTGGCACGCGTGGACCCTGGCGATGGCGATGGCGCGGGCGGCGGGGCGCCTGGGTGTGGGTGTGGGTGTGGGTGGCGGGTGGTTGCGACATGGCGGCGGGTGGCAGCGACATGTTGGCGGTCTACCATCTATAGTGGCAGGCGAAGAGGGTCCAGACGACGACGACGACGACGACGACGACGACAAGAGGACGCCCGGGGCGGACGGGTGTTTTCTATGCCGTGTGGCTAGCGCGCGGTGCAGGGCGGATGAGTCACAGTGAGTCTGGCTCGTCGCGGCGCTGCGCAGCCACTGCACTGCAGCGTATTATGTATTGTGCTGCGGTAGTCTCCATGTCGCAAAAGTGCTGAACATTAAACATTTCAGTGTGGCGGCGCCGGGATGCGCGTCATCGCCAGCCGCGGCCGGCAGAACCCCGGCCCGTCTCGTCTCGTCTCGTCTCGCAGTGCCCAGCAGCCGCAACGCCAACATCGAGCGCAGGCGCCGCCGTCACCGACCGTCTCCGATCCATCACCTCCGCCCAAATGGCAAAGTCTCTCGTCGGCGCATTCGCCTGCGCCCTCGCCTCGCTGCCCTCCGCCCTCGCCTTCCGCAACACCTCGCCCTACTTCCTCTTCTCCACCGCCGAGTGCGTGCCTGCCCCCTCTGCTCTGCTCCACCCACCACCACCTGTGCCAGCCTAACTCCTCCAGCTTGAACCTCGACGCCCCGCCCGCTGGCCTCACCCGTGCCAACCACCTCGTCGACCTCCTCTCCTCCGCCCTCCACGACTGCCCTACCAGCACCTACTTCGTCGTGCGCCAGCACGCTGTCTCCGCCGCCGACTTCAGCCATGCAGCCCGCCAGGCGCCACGCCTGGCCAGCCACTTGAACGGCGAGAGCGACTACGTGAAGAGCACCCTGGTTGTGCCCCACGTCATTGAGGACGAGTCGGCCGCCGATGCCATATCTCGCCATCTGCAAGCTGTCTGCGCCGCCGAGCTGCTGTCCCAAGACCAGACTGCCACCCACCCCGAGAAGCAGCGCGTCATCCAAGTTTCCTTTGCCGCCCCGCCCGTCGATCGCCATCTGCGCCCGGCACAGTTGGACCACTGGGGTGAGCTAGCACCGCAGCGTCGGCCCCGAATCGCACTGACATGGCGTAGATCGTGAGCTCCAGAGCCTCATCTCCAACCACACCCAGTTTGACGACTTCACCGTCATCTACACCTCGACGCCTCAGATTAAGTTCCAGTCCGAACATCCGCCTTACGAGATGGAGAGCCCGTTCGACGCTTCCTTCCAGATGGAGCTGAAGCGCGACCTCTCTGTCCACACCAACGCCAACCCCTCCACCCACCCCAAGCGCGCCCTCCGAAACCAGCCCGGTCTTTTCGAAAAGTACCAGTACTTCACCCCTGGCCTCTTCATGGGATTCGTGGCCGCCGTTCCGTTATTTCTCATTACTCTTGTCGGTGTCAAGGCTCTTGTGAGCCTGGAAGTTTCCTACTTTGCCTTTAGCAAGGAGATGGGTCCCGCCGCCCAGAGGCAGCAGAAGTAGATACGGCTTGGATGGGCGAGTGTACACTTTGTAACATGTATGAGAGCATTGGCTTTGGCGTTGTATAGGCTGGTCTCGTAGCGGATTCAATATCTTGGCTTTTCATTGCACCATCGTTCATGCAGCCTGACGAGTGCAAAAATACAGAATTCCTGCCCTTTCGGAGCTATCTCGCCTTATCCCCAATCTCACTAACCTACTCTACCCCTAACCCTGTCTTTTCTGCACTCTAACGAGTGCAAAAAATCGCTGTACATATTGCTTAGTTAACATCCGCCTAGGTGATGCAGGCTTAGAAATGAGCGGTGTTGTCATAATTGCACTTTCGACTGCGCACACCAAGACCGTAAATAATCATAGGACGGATCGATGAAGAAATAAAGAAAGAAAGAGAAAATCTAGCAATTACCTATAGCAGTATACTTATCAACTATGGCTAAACAGAGTGTCTTGTTACTAGGTGCGCATGGTGAGACGGGAGGTGACATTCTTGAGGGCTTGTTGGAGGATGGTGGCTTCGTGAGTTAACCCGCAAAACCCTGTGTCCTTGCATCAGTAACCAGCATTAAAACCACTCATAGGACGTCTCCGCACTCGTTCAGCCTTCCTCGGCCTCCAAACCCTCCGTACATGCACTTGCAGCCCGTGGGGTGCCTGTCGTAATTGGCGACCTCTCCGGCGATGTAGAGGAACTCGCAAAGGTACTGACCGGCTTCGATACACTCATCAGCGCGATTCATGCGTTCGGTATCCTCGCCCAGCTCCCACTCATCGATGCTGCCGCCAAGGCAGGCATCAAGCGTTTCGTCCCCTGCGATTTCGCCTCCATCGTTCCCCCCGGCGGTATCATGGCGTTGCGCGATGAGAAGGAATTGGTCCACCAACACATCTGGAAGCATCATCTCCCTTACACTGTCATTGACGTGGGCTACTGGCACCAAGTCTCCTGGCTCCGCGTCCCCTCTGGAAGACTCGACTACGCTCTCGTCTTTGATGCACCAGAGATCTACGGTCATGGCGAGGGCAGGACGCTTCTCGGTGATAAGCGCGACACCGGGCGTTGGGTCGCTAGAATCATCAAGGATTCGAGGACCATGAACAAAAAGGTCGTTACGTGGAGTGATGAGATCTGCCAGAACGAAATTGTGAGCTTGGTGGAGAGTAAGACTGGTGAGAAGGTGGACGCAAACAGGGTGAGCCTTTAATCTTTTTCTTCTTCGTTGCATAAACACTATATTCTACCGTCGGGAGGAATAGAAATTGTACCAACTATAGCCCCAGGTTTCCAAAGAACAGCTCGAGTCTGCTATCGCTCATAACGACGACCTGATCAAATCCGACTCAACAAACTTACGTGCCTGGGTAACACGTTCCAACGCACAATACTCTCTGTCAAAATTCATCCGTCAAGATGGTACGCTGAAAAACGCAAAGTATCTTGGCTACCTCGATGCCAGAGACCTCTATCCAGACTTCAAGCCCATCTCGTTTGAGGCGTACGTGGACGAATTGGTCGCTGGCGGGGGGAAGAGACCGTGGGAGGAGACGGTTTTCAAAAGGTTCCAGGAGATGAGAGTTGAGGGGGAGGAGAGATTCACTGTGAGAACGGGACAGTGAAATGGCTCGGAAGCGTAGGACGGCCGGTGTGTTTGAAGTTCGCATCTGTACTTACCCTATAAGCTGCCTGTGAATCTCAAAGCTCCGTACGCAATATGAAGACTTCGCATCTATGACTTTAGCCTCGATTCTCAATGCACAGGGTCCATTTGTTTGATGGCACCTATCATGCGCAGAACGGATCAATTGTTAGTGTTGTACTTATGGATGTTGGAGCATCTGGCCACTTTTCTACTTGTTTTATGGAACATTGAGTGTGTGTAGCATAAAAGGCGTGTTTCTGGGAAACGTGTGCTATCTGAGCGCTCACGTGGTTATTGTCAGCATCTTTGGTTGCCTGAATCAGAACAGGAGGCATACCATTCTGAAACGTCACGGGAAAGATAACCGTACGCTATTTTCTTACTGTTGTGTTGGGATGTTTTAAACCGAGGTGGAAAAAGGACCATCATGGCCTGATGAGTTCTACATGGAAAGTTACAGTCAGCGTATCAAACACCCGAGTCTCCTCGTCTTGAGGGACTTCAATGGGGCTGTGGACAACCCAACCCAACCGAACAGTCTCTTGGTATTTTTCTCTATGAAAATATTGCCGCGTATTATCCTTCAGCTAATGATGACTGAATCCAAACAGTGCCCCGCCTAGAAGCTCCGAAGGCTTGGAAAATCCTCAAAGATACTGCCTAAGGCACTTGGCCCCTATCATCTGACTTGTATGGTTCCTTCCATCCTCGCGATCAACGGGAGGTTCTACACCAGTCATTGGTCTAAGTCTTCTATAGGCATTAGTGGCGAGAGCTCCAAGGGGGTGGCAAAGCGTTTAAGCCATTCTATTATCGTCGTGGCTGGCTTGGGCAGGTCATGGGACGGATTCATGAAGGCGTTCGACCACGAGCAGGTCAATGTGACTGATACATCGAAAACTGCTGATAAGACATCATCAAGCAAATGTGCTTTCACAGCATTCTGCCCATACGCACTGAAATCGCAAAATGCCATGTTCAGCTCTGCTGCATCGATATCTTCTTGAATCCACATGACTGCCTGAAAAGCCTCACCCGGGTTTAAGTCCGTCATATGCGGTAAATGCGCAGTCCGTACATGATGGGCCTGCATATCGTACTCGGTATATCGCGCAGCACCACGCACGTGTCTTGCCGGCGCTCACGCACATGCTTCCAATTTTGGAAACCATGTATACCCGAAACTACATATTCTTCTCTACGCCAAGAAAAGAAGTCACATTTGAATGTCGACCATAGTATTGGTATGCAAAGACGGAATCCTGCTCCGCGTTTTAGGCTGCCAAGAATTTCTGATTTGGGTGGAAGAGAAAAAGATATTTGCTTTTGCCGTGTGAGGATTGGGTGGTCAGGCCGTCAGCGGACCTCGTAGGACGCGTGGAATACGAGAGTTCGGCGCCGACGAAAGAGCATGGAAACGCTTGGGACGACCCGAAAATACGGAGGCGACGCTTGGCAGTAGTCCCTCCGGACTTTTAGGTACGAGATGTCTTGACCCTTGCTGCTTGTACATGCTTTGCAATCCGCATTGTTCTCGTAAGAGGCTTCAGGCACCAGGCAGCCTTTCCCGTATTCGCATGCAAACTGAACCAGGTGAGGCGATGTGCGCTTCGAACGTGTAAACTGCCCTGCTCTTGGTGCATCGTACTGGTCCTCATGACTGGCTTGTCAGACAATGACTTCATTGCTTGCAAGATCTTAAGTTAGATAAGCTTGTGTATGGTGCCCCGGTACTACTTGACTGGGATAATGTGGCTGGGTCTTTGCATTACCTTTACGATATCTCAGCTTCAACATGCATCTCGGGAACTTCCTTCGAGTTTGATGACGAATCTAAGTTGGCAGAGCGGAATTACTTTTCTAATAGAGAGCGCTGGAGAATTCACCCGCAGGCAGAACAAATAGCGACCCTAAGGTGGATCCGTGAACTTGGTTGTTCGAGTTCGTAGTTTCCCCGTTGACGGGCCGTTCCAAGGCTCGTCTCCCGTCCCGATCTCCACGCGACGATACCTAGTCATGTAGTGTCATGACACGCTACCCAAGTGTCGCCCTGCGTCCTGACGTTCCAGGCTCACAAAATCCTTGCTAGTGTAACTGGGCCAGAGCAAAATTGACATTCACGTGGTGAGTGAAAACTCCTACAAACCGAAATTGGAGTTTTCGTACCTTGACTAGATGTTTTTCATCAAGGTCAGTGATATGCTTATTATGTAGCAATGCTTCTCGATTCATATAATCCTCGAAGGAACCGCAGTAAACACTAATGAATACTATGAACTATGAGACGGTTGAGCATTCAGTGTCCAGAACAGGGTGGCCTGGAGTGCGGTTGCCCCCACCCCCAAAAGCAGGGTTATCTCCTGCCTTTCATTGGTACAGCCGCGGGTTTTCAAATTCCTGCAAGCCAATATCTTGGCTACATGCTATAGCGAGATGGTTAGTCCGTAGCTCTGCAGCGGGAAGCGGGTTCGTGTAGTGCCGCCCACAGCTAAAGCCGCAATCGATATCATAGAATTCGACGCCCAACAAAAGATGCTGAACCCTTTGATATTAAGAGAATTCAAATTCAGAGCTCCCTCAGATTCTACGTACTCTTTAGCTAAGAAATTGACCTTCTATAATGAGCGTATATGGTCCAACGGATACTATGCTTGCTAGCTGCTGCCTGCAACAGGTTACACCTGTCACAGATCTTACCAAGGCATCCTCATGATAGTCTCATCCCAGATGGCACGTATTTACTCCAAATCGGTCGATTTATAACCCAATGCCGACTTGGCAGTGGAGGTGATCCGATCCAATCCCAAAGATAGCCAAGACACATGAACAGCTGGCCCAGCGCGCGGCAAACGAGCTTATGCTCACGAATGCCCATGATTCAGATTTAGGCACCTAAATCATGGCGCAAAAAATCTTAACTTTATACATTATAGCATATAGAGATCTTTCTAACATGTTTCCCTCTTTGTTGATCATGTGAGATTGGCCTCGGTACACGACCCATAGGGGATGTGAATCAGGATACACACTACCTTGGACAAATATGCAACCCAAGATTTGGTCAGGTAGGCGACATTCTGGCGTGATATTGAGGTGCAGCTCGTGTCTTGGCTGTATGAAGGCTGGCTCGTGTGGGTTCGTACTCTAACGTAGTCCTCTAGGGGCATACGGCCTTCGGCGTCTAACACAAATCCATTTAATTGGGTGTAGTCAGAAGAAAGGGGTGGGGCACCGGCTGTCTGGAAAGCTGAAGCTAATCCCCAAAACAGGTGTTCCACCTTCTTCGATCCTTCAGTGCAGGGGATGAGAAAGTATGGCTTGTTCGAGCAGGATGCCCTAGCCATATAATCAATAACTCGACTCGGTGTGGCTTTCTCGGACGCAAAAATGTGGGAATACAGCGTTCTAGATTCGAAGGGCTATGGGATCAAGGACCTTGCAGGATACGAGTATTCCATTGAAGTTCGGTGTGATGAACGTGTATAAGTACTGGAACAGTGATCTCTTGTAAGATCAACCATACAATATTTTCTCATCTTGTTCCCTCGAGCTTTGATTGAGTCCTGAGATATTGGTGACAATGTTATCCAAACTCGCTCGTGTCACATTGGCATTGACCTTCACGTCCTTTTGTGTGGTCCAGGCCCAGTATGTCACTCAGATCCCAGCAGCAGAAGCTTCTGCACTGGCTCAAATCGTTGAGGTATGTTAGCGGCCATATACTATAGCTACCCTGAAGGAAGACACAAAGACTTCTCTGTACCGAGTTATATGTTTGCCTTGACTGACTTATCATGCTCGTGAGTAGGACGACCCATCTAATGACGCTCAACTGAGGAAGGGCTCTGGGAGTCCGGCTTACACACTCTACTCTCAAGCTCTTGCGATTCCAGAGGTTGCAACGCCCAAGCAGTAGGACCATGCCCATTTCTTCATACGAGCGGAGTTAATTTATAACAGGAAAATCACCAATCCTATCACTGGGCAGCAAATTTGGTATTATGAATTTGAGATCAAGCCGTTCACTCAACAAGTCTATCCCAAGCTCAAGCCTGCTCGCTTGGTTGGCTATGACGGTAAAAGTCCTGGCCCTACCATAATCGTTCCAAAGGGCACCGAGAGCGTTGTTCGCTTTGTGAACAACGCAGACCGCGAAAATTCTGTGCATCTACATGGATCTCCCTCCCGTGCCCCATTCGATGGATGGGCTGATGATCTGACCAATCCGGGAGAGTACAAGGATTATTACTATCCTAACTTCCAGTCCGCTAGGATGCTCTGGTACATAATCCATCAAACCGAGGCGTCTGTAAACCCGAGCGACTGACACAGATAGGTATCACGATCACGCAGTGCACTGGACCGCTGAGAATGGTATGCATGAATGTCCTTTCGACCCTAGAATACCAGCTGATTATTCTAGCCTACTTCGGCCAAGCTGGTGTTTATCTCATTACTGATCAAGCAGAGGACGCACTTGGTCTTCCTTCAGGCTACGGTCAACAGGATATACCTCTTGTGCTTAGCTCCAAGGAGTACAACGCAGATGGCACATTACACACGACACAAGGAGAAGACAAATCACTCTGGGGTGATGTCATACACGTTAACGGTGTTCCTTGGCCTTATCTCAATGTACAGCCTCGCAAATATCGCTTCCGATTCCTCAATGCTGCGGTCTCTCGCAATTTTGATGTAGTAAGTATACCAGGCATGAACAACACACGGTTTGACTGTAGACTGACGCGTCACTAGTACTTTGTCAAATCGACTGCAACTGGTACCAAGATCCCATTCAAGGTTATTGCGTCGGACGCTGGACTTCTTCAAGCACCCGTCCAAGTCAACGATCTGAAGGTAGCAGTTGCTGAACGCTATGAGGTTGTCTTCGACTTTTCACAATACGCTGGTCAGACGATATATCTCCGCAATATTCAAGATGCAGGTGGAGGTATGTATCTCTTCATACTCGTTTCTCTTTTCGAGTGCCAAGCTAATCGATGCAGTTGGTGTTGACGAGGAATATGAAAACACTGACAAGGTCATGAAATTCGTCGTCGGCAGCACGCCTGTGAGTGATGCCTCCAAGGTGCCCTCGACCCTTCGCACGGTTCCATTCCCGCCTGCCAGTTCGGGCATCGACCATCATTTCCGCTTCCATCGCTCAAATGGTGAATGGCAAATCAACGATGTGGGCTTTGCAGATGCTGCCAACCGCGTGCTTGCCAAAGTCCCTCAGGGTAAAGTGGAGATCTGGGAGCTTGAAAACAGTAGCGGAGGGTGGACTCATCCAATCCATGTGCATCTCGTTGACTTCAAAGTCCTTCAACGCAATGGTAGGGGAGTGGAGCCTTACGAGTCTGCGGGCCTAAAGGATGTCGTCTGGCTTGGAAAGAACGAAGTCGTGCTCGTGGAAGCTCACTACGCTCCATGGAACGGCGTGTATATGTTCCATTGTCATAACCTCATCCATGAAGACCAGGTATGAAGAGTCCAAATTAGGAGGTCAAACTAGCCACTGACAGCAAACAGGATATGATGGCAGCTTTCAACGTCACTCGCCTACAAGATTTTGGTTACGACGAGGTGACTGATTTTGGGGATCCCGAGGACGTGCGTTGGTCTGCAAGGCCATATATTCACAAGGATTTTGAAGACCGAACTGGTCCTTTCACTCAACAGGCCATCACAGCACGAGTCCAAGAAATCGCCCGCGAGCAGCCGTACAGCGAGCTTTCAGAGGTCGAAGCAGCTCTTGAAGAGGCTTGGGCGGATGGCTCAGCACAGAAGCGTAGCAGGACTGGACCTATTCCGCGCTACAGGCGTTTCAGGTTGTGAAGTGTGAAAGACCCTCTACCTGTACCCTGATCCTCATTCCCAACTACACCGACGCATATATTTCGGTTACTGCAGCAGCCTACCTAGAATTTCTTTCGTATTTGAGTCGACCGTGCGTGTTTGATGGATTGTAACGTGTATATAACTTGGGAAGTCAGGATACATACTAAAGACTAGTACCATGGCCGTGTCGAGAATGAGACTTTACAACCTGAGACGATTTTCTGATGTTGCAGTCTCTATCCCCACTATGACCTGATCATAAGATAGAATGTCTGCGTCTCGATAGGAAGTGTGGGGTAAGCTAGGCATGTAGGATCTAGCGCGAATCAGGAAGGAAGGTGATAACAACCGATCACCACCCTCTCTTAACGCCTTACTTCATTTCCCCCCAATTGCTCTGCAACTTGCTGTCCTCTTTATTCGCCATACCAGAAGAGAGTATCTTCCGCCGTTGCGAGGCGGTAGCAAGCTCACGCCCTGATACACACCGAGTTATCCTATCGAGATCAGCGCAAACGTTCGAAGATAAAGGGTTGTAACAATGCGAGATCCAAAGTTGTTTCAAAATTCGCAGAATGTGGTGACTCAATCCGATAATGATGGACTCTCAACGCTACCTCCTACAACATCAAACCGCTGCGAGCTGTCTACGAGTGCAGAGATCGATGAGAAGATGGCAGACCGCATAACACGAGTGCAATGGGATCTTCGAAACCTGAAAGAATTCTGGAAAGTCCGCAGCTCACCCTACCGCATCGAGAAATTGCAGGGCTACTTAGACGCTGAGCTGGAGGCCCTCAAGTTGGTGCAGTTCCAGAAGTTGAGCCAGGATGAAAAAGTCGATTATTTGCTGCTGAAGAATTACCTCCGCAACGAGGTCTACCAGATACGCAGAGATGCTGAACTAGACTCCAAAGTGCTGGCTTTTCTTAGTGGATTCTTTCCAGTGCGAATGGCAATCATAATAGAGGCGAGGCAGAGAGCTGATGACTTCGACCCCAAGAAAACTGCGGATTCACTTGTCGGGTGTATAGAACACATGTGCGTAGCTAAGTCTCGTATCCTAAACGGAAATGAAAAGGCCGAGCCTTTGGTTGCATGGCGAGCTACCCGGACCTTACAAGAGTTAGAAATGCACTGGAAGGAATGGCACGACTTTTATAACGGATACGACCCATTGTTCACATACTGGATATCGGATCCTTACTCAAAGTTGATCAAGACTTTGCAGGAAATTGTTGTTGCAATTAAGAAGATAAGTCTAGGTTTGGATTCAGACAACCAAGATGCCATAATCGGCGAGCCAATAGGTTGCCAAGGCATACATGAGGCTCTTGACGTCGAATTAATACCATACACACCGGAGGAGCTAATAGAGATCGGCCAAAAAGAGTACGCTTGGTGTGAGGCTGAAATGCAGAAAGCTGCAGAGACATTAGGGTTTCAGGAGTGGCGTGATGCTCTGGAACACGTAAAGAACTTATACGTTGAGCCAGGCAAGCAACCGCAACTTGTTCGAGACCTCACTAAAGAAGCAAGTGCATATGTCAGAAGGCACGATAGAGTCACCGTTCCAGCTCTTTGCGACGAGACAATACAAACCTTCATGATGAGCCCGAAGGCCCAGAAAATGAACCCGTTTTTCCTCGGAGGAGACGAAATCGTCGTTTCTTACCCAACCTCTACCATGAGCCACGAACAAAAACTGATGAGTCTACGAGGTAACAATATCCACTTTGCCCGGGCAACAGTGTTCCATGAGATGATTCCGGGTCACCATCTACATATGCATTATATGGTACGCCATCGTCCATACCGCCAGCTTTTCCAAACGCCATTTTGTATCGAAGGATGGGCATTCTACTGGGAGATGGTCCTGTGGGATTCACCATCGTGGCAAAAGACTCCAGAAAACCGAATCGGTATGCTATTCTGGCGTATGCACCGTTGTGCACGCATCATATTCTCCTTAAAATACCACCTTGGGGAGATGACTGCAGAGGAATGTGTAGAATTCCTCATTGATTGGGTTGGTCATGAACGCGCAACGGCAGAGGGAGAAGTAAGGAGAAGTGTGATGGGTGACTATGGCCCGCTGTATCAGGCGGGATATATGCTTGGAGGTTTGCAGATTTATGCACTAAGGAAGGAGATTGTGGAGAAAGGACTGTTGCCGGAGAAGGAATTCCATGACCAGTTTCTTAAGGTATGCAGCCTCTGTTCGAGACATGATGAACCACCCATGAGCTCGTAAATTGACAAACATAGGCTAACCAAATGCCTATTGAACTCTTCCGAGCATTGATCCTGGGGGATCAAGAGGTGAAACTTAGTAAGGACTACAAGAGTCAATGGAAGTTCTATTCGGAGATTCAGAGGGATTGAAAGACCAATAGTTCAGTGGTTACCTGCCCAAGCACTTGAAGGCTGCTGTAAAACCCAGCATTTTCTCTGGAACCTGGCGCTCCAGATACCACGATTTTTGAACGACGGATACGCTATTTATAGAACAATGATCAGTATATCATAGAAGTTTCCGCCGGCTGTGAATATGTGTTCTCTACATAAGCGTCGAGTTGGGATATATGATCTTATACTTCCAAGATCATACGTTATCATCTGTAATCTAAATCTCTAGCATACAGAATAGCAACATTTTCAGCCCTTCGAAGGCATCCTACAAGTTTGACCTTTCGACTCTCTTTCCATTAATATCGAAATGAATCTGTTTTCCAGTCACCAAAGCTTCCTGCAACCAACTTCCAATCTGCACTGCCTTTAGGGCGTTTTCAAGCGGCATTGGTAGTGGTGTATCATCCAAACAAGCGGCAGTAAAGTCGTTGGCCTCTTTTACGAAAGCCATCTCGAAGCGTCCATAGTAGTGTGCTGGTACTTCTTTCGTAATTCCTTTTCCACTATATATCTGAACCAGATTGTTTTGCGGGTTGAGATTCACGCTGAGCTTACCCTCAGTGCCGATAATTTCTGTCACGTCTGTGGTCCAGTCAGAAAACTTTGTTATGGTAATGAACAGTGATATAGAGTAGGGAAGGAGTAAGCGGATTTTAAGAAATGGCTATACCTTCTTGCCCGTGAGCCATCATACGTGAACAATAGTAATATGCAATTTGACCACCCCAAAATTCGACAACACCAACGGCATTGTCAACATCGCCATATTTCGCAAGCCCTGGTTGGACTGCGATGCATCCATGAGCACTTATTGACTTTGGGTGAACTTGGTTTCCAAAGAACCATAACGTGAGATCGATGTCATGAACAGACATATCGACAAATACTCCACCAGACCAAGCGGCATATTCAACGAAGAAACCAGAAGGGTCATGTTTGTCACACGTCTGTGATCGAATAATAGTTGGCCGGCCTATATGGCCTCCCTCAATCTTGTTGTGAGCACTTTGATAACTAAAGACATGAGCAATGGTTAGTAGGGCTTGTACCGGTGGCATTGACGTTGTTGGGAAACCCAGGAAAAACATGCCTTAGGGCTACATACCTATCATCGAATCGCCGCGAAAACCCACACATGACTTTCAGATGCGGTCTCTTCTTTGCTTCTTCGACAACATGGCGAGACACATCGACACTCGTGCTTAAAGGCTTTTCACATAATACATGCAGGTTCTTCTGCATGGCCTTGATCGCCTCTTCTGCATGGACTGATGTTGCGGTCCCGATCACAACGGCTTCAAGACCTTGCTGCTGAAGCATCTCGTCATAGTCCGAATACAGCGTCACGCCGTAGGGTTCAAGATTTTCACGCGCCCATTCATGTTCTTTAGGGTCGGGAGAAAATGCAGCGACGAGTTCGGCGCGAGATGTTCGGTTGAGGAAGTTCAATGCGTGGCGGTGGCCCATACGGCCTAACCCTGCAGCAGCAACTTGGAGTTTGCGAGGACTCATTTTGAAGCGCAATCTCAAAGACTCAAATAAATCTGTAAGTCGCAGAAAAAATGTTTGATAAGGTGAGTGTTGTGGCATGAAGTTCTCATTTTTATATATGTGGAAACTATACTAGGTGGTTTTCCGCGCATCCCGAGTGATACCATCAATGTAGAATGTCGATGGGTGAAAATTTGTCTCGGAGGAGGTTTTCGACTTCGGAGGAGGTTTTTGCAAGTATATATGGATACCGCAGAACTAATTACGTCGGTTTAAATGGGTCGGCCTAGGCTGAGATCTGTAACCGGTATGGCAAATTTCCCCGACGCGAATACGTTGGCTCCACGACCAGATCAGGCAGACTCTTCCGCCACTACATGATACGAGTGAGCACAAATCCGGGCATCCAGCACCCGGGCATTCAGCGAGACTTGGTGTCTGTGCCCCCTTCCCCATCATAATGCTTGCTAGTTGGACGTCACGCTCGAGACTGTCGAAAGCAAATACTAGGCTGAGTTCTCATTTCTATCAGAGTCCCCTCCCCTCCCCCTCCCCCTCCCCTCCCCCGGCCTTACTGTAGGTGTGGGATCTACTTACAACTAGATCGCTCGTACACATGTAAATACGACTTGTCGCTACCAAGCGTCATTGGCGACCCACTCCCGATCCACGCTGCAAATGCGGAGGCGGATTGCGGGGTATTGCAGCCCCTGGCCACCTTAGGATCCGCCAACAAAAGCGGTTCTATTTCCCGCACTTCGACGTAACATCGTTCTATCCATCCTCACACCACATTTTGCACACAGACAATGCGGCAAAGGAGCGGCTGGTTCGTCTGTCCTGAACCCATGCCATCTGTTTCCCGTCGCGCTAACCTACAATAGCACAGCTTGCCGCGAAAGGTACGTACCTTCCCATATCAATTGCCCCCTTTGGCCGGCCGCACAAAGAAACGTTGCTGACGTAGGGATGTGAAGGCATATCAAATGTACGGACTGTGTTTTTTTCTGTTTAAACCCCATCTACTGCTTGCCCGGACCGTAAAACAAACATAAACCCTTACTGAGCCTTATTAGGCGTAAAACTTCGCAGTTCAGAGAAGTGTAAATATTGTAACGAGAGAAAGAAACCCTGCATCCGAGGAAATGCGTTTCGCTTTCGTCCTGTCACCACGGTGAAATTCAATGCTGGGGAAGATGTCGGGAGCGCCGAGCAATCGTTGGAGTTTGAAGGGGGCCAAACATGGGTAACAATACCGGCTTCATGTGGGTCTCAATCAACACGAACCAAGTGGTCTTACTGAATTAGGCCGACAGTACGATTCATTGCTCCCAACACCGATGGTGACGAAGAAGACATCGGCGATGAACCTGGACCAGAGCCCGAATCGGCATCTGATGGCTCCGACTCGGCCCTCCAGCAATTTCTCGATGGAGAGTCGGATACCAGGAGGCCATTCAACCCTCTTCTGCCCTTTAATCAAGATGTCGCTTCGCAGACATTACACAGATCGGAATCGCATGGATCGCAGGGTATCGACGGCATCATTGACTACCACGCCCAACCCCCGTACCTTCCCCCTATTTCCGACGTATTGAGTTTGCATCCCCCATCTAATCGAGAAGCCACCAACGACAATTCATCGCAAGTCTTCCCCACGAGCAATGTACGTTTTGGACGAGCGGATTCTGGAACCCTGGTACGTGGTTCGATTGATTGGTCCGTACTATCACCTGGTAACAAGCACACATCGCCATCTCTGTCAACAAGAAAAAGCCCCAACGACATTCATCACATATCGCCTTTTTCCAACTCTGCTTTCTCTCCCAACTCTTCCCTATCTCTCAGTTGGCCAGTGAACAACCCTTTTGAAGCACGTCTGTTTCATCATTACATCGTGGCTTGTAGCGACTGGGTCGACGTATGCGATTCCCGGCGGCATTTCACCCGCGAGGTTCCCAAACGAGCTGCCCACTTTCCAGTTATCCTGAACGCTATTCTAGGCGTATCCGCTCGACATTTATGGCTAACAATGAAGCTGGAAGAGGATTGTTCTCAACCATACGTGGACCAGTGCCTTCAGTCGCTCATTGTGGCTCTGGAAGACCCGCTGGCTCACTGGGACGAGAATTTCCTGGTTGCTGTGATACTCCTCCGTCTTCACGAAGAGATAGGAGAAGACGATGAACAATGCCACCATTTTGGGGCAGCCCGCATCCTCAATTCTATATCGTCATTCGCAGCTGATGGGGGACTAAGAGAATCCGCATCTTGGGTTTCCCTCCGCCAACATATCTACGTCTCTCTCACGAGACAGCAACCCTTTAATCTTAGTCTGGAAAACTACAAACATTCGTGTGTCTTCCGTGAGTACGACGACGAAGCCTGGGCAAATCGCATCGTCTATCAGTTTGCTATAATACTTCAATACGTCTTCGAAGATGTAGATCAAGCCAATTCACTCACGCGCGAGAAGTGGGCGGAACTCAATGCTGACACGGAAGAATGGTACCAAGCAAAACCGTGGTCCTTTGCCCCCTGTATATGGATCCAAAGGCCGGCGATTCTTTTGACGGCACATGGCCCGTTCTTCCAACTCCGCAAGGGGTCGTTGCAATTGGCTTGCAATACTACCATCTTTGCAAGATACTGCTCACGATATATTCGCCGAATGCATCTCTTGTCGGGTTCGCTGGAGTAAGAGCACGTAAGTCTACAGACGCGGCAATAAGGAAGCACATCCGGATCATCATCGGCTACGGTGTCAGCAACAGCCATTGTAGCAATGTCATGTTCCAAGGATCGCACATTCTGAGCGCCTGCGGGGCGTACATAGTCGACAAGGTAGAACAGGAGGCGTGTGTTGAGTACTTGGATAGTCTACAGAAGATGATAGGGTGGCGGACAGACAAGGTTCTGGCAGAGGTTCGCGAGCAATGGGCGACTTGATCGATCTCATAAAGATTATTGGTCTCTTGAGTTAAATTTGGGCTGTGTCAATACATCATCACGAATAGACCATGGCCCATGTTAAGGTGTCAAGGGTAGTACAGGTTCCGGGTTGTGGACATGCTGAGCTTTCTGCTGCAATGGAAAGTCTCGCTATCGATATTGGATTATCCATACCTAGGCGGCATTTCGGTTGTAAGACATTGTGCCCACTCAAAGGGCCTGGAAGAGACGCCAGTGTGAGAAAGAGTGGTGTACGGTCACTTTTGCATGTTCTTGAAAGTGAGGTACCATCCATATTCGCTTCATCCTCACCCGTAAGCATTCTTTCCCTTCGAGTGACAAAGGCCTGGCAGAACATGACATCACTTATGAGAAGCCATTGATTCTTACCAACCTTTAGAATCGCGAAGAAATCGTGCCGCAAACATGCATCTGACGATTATAGAGCTAAAGTGTACAAATAAACAATATGAACCTGTGAGGCTGACAGTCACGATAGGTGTCGAGTCCGTAACCGTAGCTAGCGGAGCGGTAATTCTACCCGTTCAGGCAGTCTTTTGCGTCTTTCGGGACTAGTGTTTGAATCGCTTATACTGGAAAATGGACTTCAGCACACAACTAGAAGTATGATGGAGGAGCTAAGAAGCTGGGCTTCAACAGCGGCAGGTACGACCACGACGATGGGTCCGTAATGGAAGGTACATATCAAGCCGTCACCCAAGAAGTCGAGAACTGTTCAAAGACTTGCTCCTCAACGCCAAAACTTGCGCATGATTTTACGAAGGCCCGTCCTCCTTTGTGCATCAAGGATCGAAAGATGTTCACAGAGAATCTTGACCTTCGCTAGTAACGTTGTAGTTTCAACGATTCACCATTTCTATTACAAAAAGACAAAACCAATTCGACGCAAAGACCCGTCCTTTACAATCCAGAGAGACTTTGGAGATCGAGTAGGCTTGGCATTCGATCCAAGACACCGCACATGGTGTTCTTTTAAAGAGAGTATGATTACTGGGAAAACTAGAGCCGGCAAATTATATGGACCTTGGATCGGATGACCAGATCGGCTTCTGTAAGTCACCGAAGTGGAGCCATGGCGTGGGCCGGCAGGCCGGTGGCCCCCAATGCTAAACTAACAAATGTTGGAAACTTCAACATGACCATGGAGCATGCGGACACGGTACACCGGACAAGCTGCAGTATTCGTGCAGTCTGATACGAAGAAGTGCACATCAGACATCTTGTCATAGTGTCAGCTTGTCATGGAAATGTGACGTCACGGTTGTTCTCTGAAAATTATGAGAATTATGGGAATAGTCATTTGGGGTACCAATTTGGTGAGTGGTATTGTAAAATTTTCTGTGTACTAATCGTGTTTACTGATATTTCAAGTGCCCTTGTGCATTCATCTAGCAATAGGTACTATCCTGTTTGACGACGCCTAAAGAGGTCGCAATGTTTAATCCAACCAAGTTCTCAGACTTATTAACGCCGTTTACCTTGGGTACTGTCAATATGACCCCGAAAGAACCCGTCACGCGGTATACATACCATGCGTATCGTAAAAATCATCAACCCATAAATACATGCATTCTCAAAGACGCGTGGCCCCACTGTCACCCTAGCACATGGGACCAAATCCGATCAGCACCTGCACCGCCGAAAGCACCACCTTTGACGAGTACGGTTGCTCGAGGCCCGATGTTGCCACGATCTGCGTCAAAAGTGACCATAGATCGGGAAGGAGTTCTTGGAAGAAAGCGGCCTGGGCCTGGGGGCTGCTCTCCATCTCTTTCATGCCGTCGACGTTGCCGTTGCGCATGGCTTCCAAGAGCCGCTGGACTTCGATGGTGAGGAACTCTTCGGCAGCCGCCACGATTTCCTCGGTCCAACCACGGCGTTCGCGGGCACCCCATGATTGGGCGTTTGATTTTACTGATGATAAGAAAGTCCGTAGATGACGCAACCGGCTCTGCCGTTGCATGTCGTATGCTGCTGAGGAGCGGGCAAAGTCAGTTGTGTAGTAGGCTGTGGCCATTTCGTCAAAGTTGTTGAATCCGGCAGCGGTCATGGCTTTGAATATGTGGTTGAAACGTACACCGTCGGCCTGATTCGAGGTTGGTTGGATAGGGGGCCAGCCAGATTCTCCCGCATCCTTGCAATGCGTTTGTGAGCATCTTGGAGGCCTTCGGCGGAGGGGAATGCCTGTATGCTGGCCTGCGAGATGGAACTCGGTGTGACGTAGCTCTCTGCTATGGATTTTGCTTGGTGATGTGATGCTGGCGAAGGGTTGGAGGAGGCCATGAAGTTGTTAAAGTCTGACATGGGGAACGGGTAGGCGTCGGGTGAGTTGTTGGGGAAGAGGGAAGGGTCGACGAGGGCATCCAGGTCCAGGTCGGGCGACATGAAGAAGCGGTCGCCGTCCTGCATGGTCCACTGCTCGTGCTGTTGCTGGTCTGGTTTGGCGGCTTCCAAGGGTGAGTGAGGACTGGGCCACATTGTGAGTGGGTGACTTGGAAACGAGTGTAGAGAGGTGACGACGGACCTCGTACTCGACTCACTCATGGTAAGACTGGGTGGTTGAGTAGATGTACCCTCCTCCATAGCCCCTTCTGTCATCTTTAAACGCTGGCCTGGAATGATCAGCTTTGCGCTGACAGGTGGGGTTGGTTACCATGACTTTGACTTACGGCGTCGTCGCTGTGCTAATCGATTCTGAATCTTCTTCCTGTCCTGCGAATCGCTCACGTCTCGCCAGGCGTCGGCGTCTATGGCATGCATGGCGAGGACTGTGGAGGCAAGATGCAAGTTGCAGCTCGCTGTGGACGAGTGTAGGTATGGTATGGGTATGAGGGTCGGGGTGCAGCGCTCGTTTTGCTATTAGCGCGGCTCTGTCTCGTGGTGGGCTTGAAGTTATATCGGGCTGCACCAGCTCCTCAGAAAAGCACGTCTCGAGCGGCAGAAGGGCCTGGATATGTCACTTTGGCAGTGGCAGCTTGTCAGAAGGTTGATAGCTAGTGGCGCATGCTCTGGAGCTTAGATCATGACGTGTGCTGAGCGCAGAGCGGTTTGTGGTTTTCGGATTCCGTTGATCTCGGCGCTCCCCGAGGCTGGCGCAAGAGGGCGCGGTAGGCATCCCATTCGCGCGCTCGAGCAAACCCCGGTCGAGGGTCTGAGTGATGCGACCAGGCTCCATGTGCATGGGCAGGATGCTGGGGAAGCAAGCGATGCCGTGTCTTGGATTCCGACCACCAGCCCAGCGGCCATGCGTACTACCCGACGCCGCACGGCAATCAAGAGGCGGCACAGGGCATCGTGCACACAGTATAAAGCAGTGTCGCGAAGCTCGATCGACGATCGAGCCCATTGCCCCGTGAAGCCATGCGTGTACCGCATCAAATCCGCCGCCTGCGAGCAGACACCCACCGGCCAGCCAGAGAGACACTGAGGAACTAAGGAATGCTGCGGTAGCGTCTCCACCCCCGGGAATGAGGCTCAACTCTAGGAGCACTTCTGCATAGGCCTAAGGTCGTAGCCTGTGTCGTAGCCCACATTGAAGCTCCGCGTCCGGTCTGGCGCTGGTGCTGGCGCTGGTTCCCACAGTTCGTGACTCCTCCCCAGCGCAATGCCTCACCGTTGAGGGCACCATCTGAGGAACCGAATCCCGGCCGACCACGGCTGGGATGGCGCATGAGACTAAGGATCCTTCTAGAATATTCGGTGCATAAGCTTGCGAGCGCCGAAAGACGCCAGCCCAAACCCTGCGCAGTTGGACGTCTCGAGCTGTCCATTGTGCGTCGTAGGAGCTGCGTGGAGCTTCTTCGTACCAGGCGGTGACGGTGGCAGCAGCAGCAACAGCACTACGACCACGACTACCACCACCACTACCAGCAGCAGCAACAGCAGCAGCAGCATTGGGACACACACCGCTGCTGTCGTATTCCCCGCAGTCAAATCCCGAGCGCCCTGGTCGTCGCTTCGCTTGACTTGGATAAAAGCTAAATTACGAAGCACTTCCAGATGAGATCGTCGATGGTGGCGCCTCGCATTGCATGCCTGGATGTCTGTACCTATGCCTGAATGCCTGGATGCCTGTATGCCTGTATGCCTGTATGCCTGTATGTCTGTATGCCTGCCTGTATGCTCTCTGGCAGCTTGGAGACACTGCTTGCTCCGTGTCTACGAGCGCCCATGTTCGTCACCCAGCGCAACACTCAGCGCACCGTTAGACCACAACACCGTTAGACCATTACACCGCGGCACGCCGCGCACAGTGACGTTTTGTTGCATATCTCCAGTGCAGAGCCTCATCAGCCCTGTCTACATAAGCCCTCCTTAGCCTTCACAGACGTCGCTTGGAACTAGCGCTACCGGTCCCCGAACGATCCTTCCGAGTACTACACATACAAATATTAAGCCCTATCAAGAATTCCCTGCCCTCGATAATTGTCCATGGCCCGGGATCGAAAAACACTATTTGAATCGTGAGCGATCCAACTCTTTTGCAAAACGCTACCCGTGACAGGGTCTGCACGCTGCAAGGCCCCTCGGCGCCAGCCGTGTCCACCGTAGCTATCATGTAAGCAGCGATCTGATGGCCTATTTCGCCTGGGGACTTTGGAATTGGAACCTTGGAACCGTGTCAAACACGTGCCATGCACAGCCGGTCTGGCTTAACCGCCGCAGGCGGGTTACGAGGAATGGTCTACTGTACACTGATTAATCCAATTAGCCCAATGCAGCCGACTTGGCCTGGTATGCCCTACAAGCAGTCATGTGCAGCAACTTCCATGCACAGCGATAGTAGCTAACATAGAACGGCATTCTGAGCAAGTTGGCTGGTACTGCTGTTCTTCGTCGTTTCTAAATCGGGCGCCAGTAGCGGTCAGTTTGGTCATTTACCGAAATCGTTCATGAAGGAGAGAGATCTGCCTGCGATACGTAATGAGGTTAGCACAGCCCGCATAGTACAACCGCAGATCCAGATGCGGCTGAAAATAAGAATAAGAAGGCGGGAGCATGCATGTATTAGCTGCCGCCGGCAGTGTTGTTGGCCCAGGCGACATGACGGTCAGATGCAACGGCGGGTAATAAACCACTGTAACTACAATTGTCATGTTCCAGGGTCCCCTTGTGGAGAAGCGTAACTCTGGTCATGCTGGCGTATCTTGTAGCCCACTCTTTTGCTGTACGCGCCAGAGGAGGAAGGAATGTGGAGAGAGGATACCCAGGAGATGCATGCTTCTATAGCAGCCACTCCATGCTCCAAGAAAAGTCTTACTTACAGTAGAGATTGATATTCTAGAGATTGATATTCTAGAGATTTACAGTCCCTGAAGATGATATTCTACTTCATCTGAATGGCAACAACCTAGGTAGGGCCACTAAACGAACTTCCCGCGCCTATCCAGATTTACGCGTAAGCTCATACTCTAGTTAGAGATATTCTTACGCCTCTTTCTCGGGGTTTTTATGTAGTCAGGCACTACTTGCCTAGTGCCTAGGTAGTTTGGAATTAGTCACGGGAACTGCTATACCGTACACCTAGCCATCTCCTTCCGTTTATTGTCTCCCCCGAGACAAGCCGCAAGCGTCACTAGAAAGCCCAGGTACGGAAAGTCTTCCAGTAGCGCCATTGCGAGTCCCATCTGGGAACATTAATAGTTGGTTCACCGTGCCACGCATCCTGATCTACGAGCTTGGATCTCTAAACTAGGAACCCTAACCCTGCGAGTTGGTATGGTTCGAGCTACAGCCCCAGAATTCCGCTCAATCTTTGTTGCGAGTTCTCATCTCACCAAGATTTGCTCGCGTGACCCAAGGTGATGCGTTAAAGCCAAGATGGTGTCAGAAAACTAATTCGTCATTCGGACCTCTGAAACGCTTACCACAGGCTAGTCAACGGTACTCATAATCTTCCGTATCTGTCCATAGTTGTTGAGTACTCAGATGGCGTTCGTGTCTGCCATCAGCACACGATATCCGATGCAAGCACAATCCTTAGTTCTTCAACTCACCGCGAGCAGGCAATTCCGATTCCATGACTTTGATGAAACGATCTATCAGCATATGTTGAGCCTATGGGAATGATGCTACTCTATATCCTTGCCATCTGTTCCCGGGAAATCTTGCAGTGGAGATACCCGCATACCTGGTCCACTTAGAGTCCGGTGTCAAAGCTTCAGACCGAAACAATTCGCTATGATAAGAATTTCGCCATCAAATGTTCTATCTAATTGGCGAAGAAATAATTTCTAAAAGGCTAGATACGGAAAATGCTTCTCAATGCGCCCCGATTCTCGTAAGTCGGGCTCCAACATCAATGACGTCAACCAAGTTCCTATCTACTTGATTCGGGCTTTTGGCCTCTCCTCCACACCTTTATCGGCATATCGCCTAGTATCCAATTCATCGTCTCCAGCCTTTGGAGTTGCCAGTCAGGGCTGCTCAACGCAAAGCCGTATCTTCTGAGCAGGCTCGCCACCACCACGGTTTGCTCCAGATACGAAATGTTACGGCCAATGCATCCCCGAGCTCCTGCGGAGAACGACAAGAAGTATGGCTGAAGAGCTTTGCCTTCCTCGCCAAGGAATCTTTCTGGAATAAATTTCTCGGCCTGCGGAAACACTGACTCCTGTCGGTGTGCGACAAGAGCGGACATGGAGACCGTGACGCCTCCAGGAATATATTGGCCCAGGATATTGGTACCATCTGGAGGCGTTTCACGTGGCAAACCGTGGGGTGTGGGTGGGAAAAGCCTGAGAGACTCATCCAAGCAAGCTCGCAAATAGGGAAGGTGCTTTACTTTGTCATACGCGAGAACTCCACTTTCTCCTTCGTCTTCATCATCTCCGACTGCTGCATCAATTTCCTCAATCACCTTTTGCATGATATCCGGGTTCTTGATCAGCTGATAAATGATGTTGGTGATGGCGATGGCGGTGGTTGCCGAGCCAGCGTTCATCATGATGCTGATTTCAGCTACGATCTCACCCCATTCAAGATTATTGGGGTGACCTGTTTTATCCTCCATGAGAGCTTGGAAAAAGTCATCCAGCTTCTCGCCTGCTCGATACCTCTGTAAACGACGATGGGCAAGCTCCACTGGAATTCCTTCCCAATCCTTGGATAGCTTGCCCATACGACCGTAGAATGGAATCAAGTTGGAGAACTTATCAAGCATAGGGTACCATTCATAGTTCCAGATAAGCAGAGATTGCTTACGCGCTGTTTGGTATAGAGCCGGACGGAAGTCGCATTCGTACGTAGTACCATCAGTGCGCCGTCCAGTGACGCGATCATGTCCGCGATCGAGGAACCCGAGCTTTTCAGAAAGACCGATGTCGGCAATGGCATCGAGCGTGAAGAAATTGGCCCACTTGCGAAAGTCCACCTTGACATCTTCCGGTTTGACAGATTCTCCCTGCTTCAACGGCGCGGTGCAGCATGTGTCAAGATGACAAAGTAATTTGTAGGTCTTGTCTGCGACTTTGTGTTCCCAACCTTCAAGGTTTTTGAGAGCATAAGCGGAGCTCAGCGTTTTCCTCTTTCGAGCATGATCATGTTTGTCGACAACATCGGCCAAATGGAAATGAGAGCCAGCACCAACGGTGTACTGGCCATCTTTCGTGCAAGGTGTATTGTGGCCATATATATCCTTGATGGCGCGCAAGTCGCCGTATGAGAGCGCATTCGGTCCGGTGCGAATGACAGGGTACTTTTGGTGGAGTTTGGAGAGGTATGTCGACCGTTCGCCGAAATGCGAGAGCACCATAAAAGGTATCCATGATATGCCCGAGAGGGGGTGCATGTTAGGATAACGACGAAGACCTATACTTGTCAGCCAGGAATATCTCAGCACAACACGCCAGTCATACCATTTACATCGCGAAAGTAGACAACAACAGGATATACAACAAAGTACAGAAACACGCAAGTTCCAAAGGCGAGCGCGTACGGTAATTGTGGTATCGAATTGGTCATTGTATAAAAGATTGGAGAAAGCAAACTTGAGCAGCACAAGTAAAGCGAGAGATATCTTGATATTTATCCCGTTAGATCGCTGCCATTTTTCTTGAAAAAATAGTGGAAGTGCTACATAGACACATATAATTATTTCCCTCACACCTTGCCTAAGTTCTTGCTGATGTAGAAGCGGGCGGAGAACATGCCTACGTTCAGTAACCCCGCGAATATGGGGTGCGCTGTAGCGCGTGGGGTAACGCGGGGTTTATACTACCGTATTACTAGACACATTTATTCCGCATTACCAGTCAAACTCTATCTTATTGCGGAGCACCAGTTCTTTGAACGCAGTTGTAATCTGTGCATGTGTAGTCAGTATCACCTTAGTAAGGACCTGGTGTGAACATGTTCCCCACCGAAATCCTTCTAGCAGGCATTCCCGAAAGCTTTTTGATATGTCTGGTTGGTGCCACAACTCCCTCAAATACAATAACCGGTACAGCTGCATGGAATCGATTATCCACGCTCCACGTAGATTATGCTCACCTAAATTATACTTCTGGATATGGCTTTGTTCGTTTTACCTCTCGACATGAGCGAGTTACAGGCTACGCTTGATCCTATTCTGCAGGCCGTTCAATCGCCCGTCATCATTGAATCGTTAAGACCTTCTAGCGCTGCGGATGGCGTAGCTGCTTTCTTTTTCTTCCTCTCCTCGCTCGCGTACATAACACGCGGTCACCTATGGGACCGACCTGATCCACACTACAAGGTCTGGTTTGAGCGTCCTCAGCTCGTTGAAGATGTTTCGGGCAGTAGAACGACTACAACTCGAAACATTGCACAGCGGTTACGAGAAGGCGAACATCAGGTAGTAATCTTCTGGGGCTCGCAGTCAGGCACCGCCGAGCGGTTTGCAGAGACCCTAGGTCGCGAGTTATATACACGGTTCGGCATCAATGCATTGGTAGCAGTAAGTGTGCATCCATAACTTGTATTGCCTGGTTGTAGGATTTTGTGCAACAAGCTCACTATCGACAGGATCTATCCGATTATGACTCCGAGACTATCGCGGATATCGAGAAAGAAAATTTTGCCGTCTTTATCCTCAGTACCTACGGCGAGGGTGACCCAAGCGACAATGCCGCCGGGCTATGGGAATGGGTCAAGCTGATTAAAGATCAGAAAACACGCACAGAGAAACTACGCTATGTAGCCTTGGGTCTTGGTAACAGCAACTACAAATACTACAATCGGGTTTTGGATGTCGTTGTGGGAGCGCTCAATGCAACTGGGGCGAAGGCATTAATGCCACCACAACGAGCGGATGATGCTGCAGGCGCGACCGAGGAAGACTTCCAATCCTGGAAAGATGATCTATTTGAGATGCTCCGATCAATGGGGTATGACCAAAATGACGTTGTTTATCAACCTACTGTCAAGGTGGAGTTCAACGAGGAAGTTGGCAATCAAGAAGACAGTCCTACACAGCAAGTGTCAACCGTCCATCAACAATCCTCGCTGAATTCAGCCATCTTTCCCCTGCCCATTCGAAACTCTCGCGAGCTATTTACCACCGGCAGTCGAAACTGCATCCACGTGGAACTTGATCTCGGAAATAGTGACCTTGTTTACAAAACAGGCGATCACATTGGAATTTGGCCATGCAACCCCGACGAGGAGGTCGAACGTTTGTTAATCGCCCTGGGTATCGAGAATCGCAGAACAGAATGCCTCTTAGTTTCAACATTAGAGACCTCTTTGAAACCCAAGGTCCCTTCCGGAAGTACGCTTGAAGCTGCATTGCGACATCATCTGGAAATTTGTGCGCCGGTGGCTCGCAAGACTGTCCTTGAGCTCGCTTCATTTGCACCAACGTCTGAGGCGCGAGCCATGGTTACTGAGATAGGCCAGGATCGTGCTCTCTATGAACGATTGACATCGTCTACGCACATAACCTTCGCACGTCTGCTACAGCTCGCTAGCCCGCTTGAGCCGTGGACCAATATTCCACTCTCGTTCGTGGTCGATAAACTGCTTGCCCTGCAGCCACGATACTACTCTATTTCTTCGAGTTCGGTGATATCTCCGCGGCGCGTTGCGCTGACGGTCCTCGTCGTAAATAAATCTATTGCGGACCAGGAAGAGAATGTGATCCATGGCCTGACATCGAATTACCTGCTGTCCGCAGCCAAGCTCCCCCGAGAAACAAAACAGCTACACCTACGTTCCAACACATTGCAGCTGATGATAGGGAAACGAACAAGGTTTACGCACACGTGCGGAAATCAAAGTTCAAACTCCCCATTACCTCGTCGACGCCTCTCATACTCATAGCTGCAGGGACTGGCTTCGCTCCCTTCCGTGCTTTTCTTGCTGAGCGCGCCAAGCTGCATGATCTTGGAAAGCCTGTTGGCCACATACTTCTGTTCTTCGGATGCCGTAGTTCTCGCTCGGACTTCATCTACCGCGAAGAGTTGGACAGGCTCAAAGAAACGCTTGGTGATAAGCTCCGAATAGTCACCGCCTTCTCGAGAGATGAAGACAGGAAAATCTACGTCCAAGACAGAGTGGTTGAGGAAAGCCAGACTGTGTTAGAAATGCTAGACGCGGGGGCGAATATGTATATTTGTGGAAAAGCAAGTATGGCGCGAGAGGTCGATACGAAGTTAGAAGCAGCCGCGATGGAACGTAGGAAGTTGAGTGAGATAGAGGTGAAGGGCTGGGCTGATGGGCTGAAGAAGCGAGGGAAATGGAAGGCGGATGTTTGGGGCTAAGGATAAATTCAGAAAAGATAGAAACAGTAACAATGAACATCGTATTGACCTAACATGTTTATTATTTTGCACTGCATGAGTCTCTTGTTGTCCCACCACTTTTGCCGGTAAATTTCTTGTAGCATTGATCTCGAAACAAGGAGTAATGCGTGCATATTCTGATAATCAAATGCTCCAGTATGCGATTTTGGTATTCAAAATGATGTCATATTCGAGATATCCTGGTCCGTTCAATGGATACACAAATGTCACTATAGTGTTTATCTGTGTTTTTGGGCCTTTTATGTCACCTTCGACTTTTACTTCATGGGATAGCCTCGCCCTGGGTAGTAACTTGGTTCATAATCTTGTTTTACCTGACGAGACAGGAGCAGCAGCCAACTTTCAAAAAAGACACGATGCCTACATCAGATATAGGAGCATAGAAAAATCCACAAGTACTAGCGAGGCGATAAAGTGAAGAGAGGCCTGTGTTTGGTTGGTTTCCTTTTCACACAGTAAATGTGATACCATGAACGACGTCATTCTACCAACCTTCACTACACATGGTGTGAATGAAGTCATATAACGTACGCCTAAGTTGGTACTAAATCCGTCTCGAGGACTGAGTTTAATGTTGTGGTCGTTAGAGTATCGCGGAGTAACTTGCCATTTTGTACGATGGTCACATTTTGTGGTCTGGAACGTGCGCCGCATGACACAACATAGCAGTGAAAACCGCACCAGCGCCTATATACGTACCAGGCATCTCAACAACGCCTAGCACCTTTTTCCTATCCAATCATCTCGAGTCAAGATTCTTGGACAGCCATGGCAACCTTCCGTCCAATCATGACAGTCTTAAACCCAATCGATCTGTGTATCGAGGCGTTTAGGTTGCTGTCCGGCTTCACGCGACAAGCGATGACGCCGTCAGGTCGGTCCTGAGCCGACGCCCCGCTCATGCACCCCAGCAAGCTAAAGTAGTTTCCGACGGCTGGGGAGTGCGGAGAAGAGACACTGAGGCCCTCGCAACGAGATGGAACAAGTCCTAACGTAGTAATCGAGGGGCCGCCTCTCCGTCCAACTCAATGGCTTCGTCCAGATCGGCATTTTGTAGCATGTCAAATTATAGCTGGAAATTAGCATATATAGGCCACTGTGCTCCACCATTTGTGTTCATCACAACAGCCTTCGCTGGGATTGTGGCGAAGACCAAATTTTCACATCAAGCTCTTTGGCACTGCTTTCGAAATCGGATCAGCTGCGCTCGCATCCATAACAATGGCGACCTATGACAACAAAGATGACATGAAGAAGGTCAATCTCTACGAGGGCTTCAACTCATCCTCGGAGAAGATCGAGAAAATTGATACAGCGAAGACCACCGAGACTGCACAACTCCACGAGCTTCATGCCATCGAGCAAACGGCCGCATCAAAAGGAGCATGGCTGATCAGCTTTGTCATTTCCCTGGGAGGTCTCCTTTTTGGATACGACACTGGATATATCTCTTCAGTTTTGGTTACTATCGGGACATCGCTTGGCCACGAACTCAGCTCTTCTGAGCAAGAACTTGTCACGTCGCTCACCTCCGGTGGTGCATTCGTCGGCGCTATCTGTGCAGGCCTCACGGCAGATAAATTCGGTCGCAAGATGCCTATCTGGGCTGCTTGTGTTGTCTTCGTCATCGGGACTGTCCTCCAGACTGCAGCTTACTCTGTCGCTCAATTTGCCATTGGTCGCTTTGTTGTTGGTCTGGGTGTTGGCAGCGCTGCTATGATATGCCCGCTATATATATCAGAGCTTGCCCCTGCAAAGTATCGTGGCCGTATGGTGGCATTCAATAACATGTCAGTCACCTTTGGACAACTGTTTGCCTCTGCACTGGGTGCAGCCTTTGCTCATGTCAAAGGTGAAGGTTGGCGTGCTACCGTCGGTATAGGAGCTCTTCCTGCCATACTTCTTGCTGGACTTTTGATCACTTGCCCGGAATCTCCTCGTCAACTCGTGGCACATGGCAAGCTCGAGCAAGCTGAAATGGTCCTTCTCCGCCTTTATCCAGACTCCACAGAATCGCAGCGACGAGCAAAGATGGCCAGCATTGAACTTAGCATCCAGCAAGTTACGCAGACGATGGTGGACGATTCGCTCTGGAAAACTTTCAAATCAATATTCACAAACAAGGGTACGCTCCGCGCGTGTGGAACTGCCTGTATCATCATGGGACTAAGCCAGTTTTCCGGATTCAACACTCTCATGTATTACTCGGCCACACTATTCAAGATTGTCGGCTTCAGCAATCCTACAGCGGTCGCTATTGCTGTGGCTGGTGCAAACTTCGTTTTCAGTGGCCTTGTCCTTGTCGTAGTCGACAGATATGGACGCCGTAGCATTCTACTTGTCACCGTGTTTGGAATGTTCGCCTGTCTCACAATTGCGGCTGTAGCATTCTCTTACATCCCCATCGATCTGCAGACGCTTGAAGTCACAACCGACGAGATTAGCTGGCCAGCTTACCTGCTCATCGCCATGATCATTATCTTCATCGCATTCTATGCGTCAGGTATCGCAACAATCGCTTGGATTGGGACCGAGTTCATTCCACTGGAGGCTCGTGCGATTGGAACTATGTTAAACACGGCAACCTGCTGGTCTACTAACATTATTGTGGCATCCACATTCCTGTCAATGATGAAGGGTATCACTCCTTCCGGTGCTTTTGGCTTCTACGCTGGACTCATGTTTATTGGTTGGATATTCATCATCTTCTGCTTTCCTGAAGTCAAGGGTATGCCACTTGAAGCTGTGCGTGAGGTCTTTGAGAATGGATTCGGTGTAAAGTATGCCAACAAGTGGCAGAAGGAGAACAAGGAATTTGCGAAGATGAACTCGCATGGTCCGGCTTTTGGACATTGACTTTTCTGCAATAGTTCTTTCCTGTATTTGTTCAATACATCTTTTACTCAAGGAGTCGTGACTAGTTACACGTGATGCAATCGCCGCCCAGTCAGATAGTTAGCGCTTGGTCATTACTGTTTCGCAAGTATACAAAGCCTCTTCCAAGGTTCTCTTGATCTTGCGTGTTGTTAATATCATGAAAAAGAAGCAGCAGAGTGCATTCTTTTTTTTACACACCGTGGTCCTGGGGAGCAATTGTACACCCCTTGCGCTGCAGTAGCTGTCACAATCTGTCCGTTTTCAAAGGTTGAAAGTCACGCTATATTGTGGAGTGGTGGGTGTTGGTTGTTGCAGCAACTACGTCTTGCTGCTCTTACCTTTTTCGATGATGTTTGCTCCTCTCACCTCAACCCTATCAACGCGCCTCGCAATACATTGGTGCCCTCTCTACTTATCACTGCTGCCCTCCGCCTACATATGCTCACACCTCTCGAATCATGAGCATCGCTGTTAGAACCGAGTAAAGATTGCCAAAATACCATAATAAGTAAGTGCGTCGCATGTTGGCTTTGCTGAAGAGGTTGGTTCTGTTTTCACTGTCCAATCCGAGGCTTTCAGATATCCCGTGTACTAAAGCTCAGCGACACGTGTTTATGTATAGGCTAACGTTGTTCGGCATAGGTAGCGATCAGATGAGCGTAGAATCCTCACCTCGCAAGTGCAACATGGATCACGATACCTCCAAACCTATAGGCCATGACCCTGAACTCCACAAGAGTCTAGAAGTACCTTCTGATACTTTGCATCTGACTGAACCAACGATCGATATCAATCAGCAGGAAAACTCAGTGTTCATTAAACAAGAATCGAGGGTTGTCGATTTTTGCCTACCGGAGCCTGCCACTGGAGAATATCAGTCTCAGGTCCCAGAAATCGATAATGAACCGGAACATCAGCAGGAATCAGCAGAACCAATTACACATACTCGCCACTTAAAACGCGAGGGAGATGCTATTTCGCCTACCGCGCTTCCAAAACGTGTCAAACTCCAGCAAGAAAACCCAATATTGGAAGAAACCATCAACCCAGCTAGATTACCGTCTACGGAAGTAGAAGCATCTTCTTCGGGCCATGATGAATGCAGTGCTTTGAATACTAGCGCAGCTGACGTCAACGTATTGACCAGGGCGGTAATTGATTTATCTTGTGAGAAAGCCGAACTAAAAGACGCTTTACAAGCCAAAGAAAAAAGTCTTGCCAGGATGTCTGAACAGCTCGAAAATAACAAGAAAGATCTTCACAGTAGAAGAGAAGAGCTGCGCGAGTCGGAGAACAGGATCGCTGAAATGGTGGAAGACTTGCGCGAACAGAAAGAGCTGCGTCGCAATGTAGAGCAGGGTCGACAGGCAGCAGAGTTGGAGAGGCGTAATGTCGATCATGAATTGAAAGAGATGAAACAGCGGATCTGGAAAATGGAGCGAGACTATGAAAAGGCTAGAACCCAAGACAAGAATCTTCATGAGAAACTCAGGACACAGGTCGAGACCGATCAGAAGACGATTCAGACACTTCACGGTACTATTACGACTTTCGAGGAAAACCTCTCTACTCAAGACGGCATGATCAAGGCACTGGACAAATCTCTTTCTAGAGCAAATAAAAAGACTCGAGACACCGAATTAAGAGTGGGCTTAATCAAGAGCGAACTTCACATTGAGTGTGCCAAGGTGGGGAAATTAATGGCTCGGAACCAAGAGTTGACTTTAGAGGTCGCAAACAACGATGTCTTGAAGAAGCGCCTTCTAGACATGTATTTGGCATATGAGGATGTCCGAACTAAGAATGCGACGCTGGTTAATAAGATGGAAAATGTTCTGCAAGCAGGAACGTTTGGTGGCATCAACAAGAAGGACCGAAAAGCCTTGAATGCACTGAAAAGTTGTCCGGTGGAAGAGCTTGAAGCATATCAGGAAACGTGAATTGCATAGCTTGATGATACCAAGCCCGAAGTTCAAAGGCCAGATTGGGTAGCGTGGCTAATGGTGCTTGAGCGTAATTTTGTTCTAGTGTCGTAACATGATAAAGCTGGTTGTAATTAAAGCACAACCCTGAAGAACCAATGAATTTGATTTACTCATCTATCTGATAGTTGACCCTGACGTATAATTGACCCAATACCGAGAGTATGAAGGCATATCATGTGAGTATTAGCAACAATGACTAGACTCTGCACAAGTAACTTAGAGGCAATAACTCAATATCTGATCCCATAGGGTGCTATTCATCTTGGCTCTTCAGTGTATCTGAATATATAAATCTCCACGTTTTCTTCACCCGATTTCTCATCTCCAGGAAGAGGGAAGTACATCGTGTCCACAGTCTCGAACCTAGCTTCGGACATAAGGTCAAAGAAGACCTCTTCGCTTTCGTGGCGCCTTTTCATCGCGATGGCGACTACAGTGTTTGGAGAACGTGCAGCAATCTGACGGATGGTGTTTACGAATGCTGGACTTGACTGAAGTTAGACGCGTCCCAAGGAACATGAATGGAGGAACTAACCTGCTATCGGCGTTGTAAGTACAATCTGCCGCGATGACCAGATCGACATGACCAGTGTAGCTATCCTCATGATCGCCCTGGCCAGGTTCACATAAAGGAGGCCATTCTTTCTGATCCAGAGGTTCTTCCCAGTCAAGCTCAGTGAATCCTATATAAGCACTGTCTTTTAATTTTCTGTGAATTAGACCTAAGTTGCCCTCTACAATCTCGCATGCTTCGGCGAGATCGGTGAGCCATACTTTACTGCCATGTGGAAGCAAGTGAGACAGCGTAATGCCAACCTGTAGTGGTTAGGATACATGCTCTACCTTCCTTGTCATCATCGATCGATGCTTACCATACCACATCCGGTACCTAGCTCGACAACCTGTAAAGCGTCTACTTTTTCCTGCTGTTCTCCTACTTCAGCATTCTGCACTTGATCCAGGGCCTTGTTTGGGATGCCAAATTTTTCTAAAAGATCAGGTAGCTGGCATGACAAGGTAACACCCGCATCCCTTGGGAGGATTAGTGCATCCCTTCCTCGTTTTCGCTCTAGTATATGGAATCTTACCAAACATGCCGCGCGATGCTTTCGCCGGTCTCTTCCAAAATCCGGTGAACATGGTTTCCGATCCGAAAGCGTCTTTCGACTGTCCGTGAAACAGAGGCCCCGTCTTTGAGATTGAAAGGCGCACTCCACACAGAAACCACCCCACGTGACTCTGGAGAAAGCAATTTATCGAGCTCGTCGTAAGTGGATTTTGGCTCCGTGCCTATTCGGACTAGGAGAGGTCCATTCTGCTTATAATTTCTACTCAGGGGGATGGTGACGGGTAGGCTTCGCATTCCCTCGGTCCATTGTATGGTCTTCCAGGTTACGACATTGTTTGTGATGGCCAGTGTTTCTTCTGCTTCCGGTGATTGGGGTTCTGAATTTGTGTCGGCATCCAATAGGTCGGCAGGTCGCCTATCTTGGATGAGCTCTGCTGATAGGCTGAGACTGCATGGGAGGAAGGAGTCACCCAAATCGGATGTGATGGTGATGAGGCATGAGACGTGTGCGCTGGGCCGATTTTTGTCTTGGACTATGCGCGGTGTCTTGAGGAAACGCACATAGCGCATGCCGAAGGCTGGAGCGGCAGAGGGCTTTCTGCGCCGGGGGTTATGGAACAGCAGGTCCTTGGCGGGCTGCAGCAAGGCTTCGCGGGGTTCGCTGGTGAATGCACCCCGCACGTGAATGGACAATGGCGCTGGGGGCTGGGGGCTGGGGGCAGAAGGCCTGGGCAGGCGACGTCAATTCCCGAGCCGGTCCTGTTGAACCGCCTCTACGTCGCTCGCTTCCCTGGACCGACAAGCGCGATCGCACCTCTCCCTCGCACTCTCAATGCGCCGCGTGCTCGCAGCGCGCCCACGCCGCTGCCACGCCCTGATCGCATCCCAGCCGCCTGAGTGACCTGATCGAGGGCGCCCGCCATGTATCGCCGCAGCGACCCCCGCTGGAACCGCACCATCCAGAACATCACCGACACGGTCGAGCACGCAAACGAGTCGGCGCAAGAGGGCCTCTACAGCTTCACCCACGCATACGTCAACCCGTGCTTCTCGTCGGTTACCCAGTGCGTGAATGCATGCACCGCGCCCTGCTTCCCGTCGCACAACGACAGGCGGCGGCATCGCGCGCGGTCGCGGGGACGGGCAGAGCAGAGCTTCGACTTCTACGACGACTGGGAGGAGGACGAGGACGATGACCTGCTGGGCTGGGGCAACGACAACCTGGAGAGGCTGTGGGGCGGCTCCAGCAACTATGGGACTACCTCGCAGCCAGGGCGCCAGCGCGCAATGAGCTATGGCAATCGCAATCGCGACCCGAGATTCAACAGGCAGCGCAGGAAGAGCGCCGTGCCACCGCACGATGGCGGCCCCGACCCGACCATCATCCCCAGCTCGTCGTACTTTGGTTTCCTCGGCAGGCTGCCGTTCAAGATTGGAGGCAAGGTCCTGCGGTACAAGCCCTCGGCTGCTGACCTGACCGAGCACCCGGGGCAGTCGACGAGAAGAAGCTACGAGGAGATCAGAGGGGAAGAGGCCCAGCCTCTGATTGAGGAGAGCGATGAAGAAGCAGAGGCGCAAGAGGCAAACGATTGGAAGACTCACGGTCGCAAACGCAGCCAGACAGGCACTTCAGGCCATACCACCGACTCGCTCAGCTCACGAGGCGACATATTCCCCAGCGAAGACGAGCTCGACGATGCCGTGCCCTTGGACGACGAGTTCGCCGTCGCGCTCGAACGCCGAACCACCGGCCAGTGGCATGATGACACCGGCAGTGGGAAGAGTCGGGCACAGTCAGCCAGTAAAAGCAAGAGACCATCCGCATCCCGCCTATCTACCAAGTTGGCTTCATCCCGAAATACCCAAGACTCAGGGCGCAGAAGCCAAGAAGCAAATATCAAACAAATCCGGTCTAATTCCGTCGAAGAGATGCCCACGCTCTCCGATTTGAAGCAAGAAGAGGAGCAGCTCCGTATGCAAGAAGAGGCTGAAGTCGAACGCAAACGCCAGGGAGCACAGCAGCTCGCTCTCAAACGTGGCCTAGCCGCAGACCGACATCTTCAAGTACCCGGGCGGCGGTCACCCTCGCCCAACACCGCATCGTCTCAGAGTATCGACCAGCCAACTAAAACATCACCGGTCGTCTCCCCATTGCTTCTGCGTGCAACTAGTGAAGGGCCGAGCGAAGCGGACCTCGTTCTCTCGCCCTTCCCCGCTGTAGACACGCAGACAATGCCCGACAGTAGCTCATTCCATGTCGATGATTCGGATTACTCGAGCCTTGCTCCTACGCCGAATAGGCCGTTGAGCTTGAAGGATGAGCCAAGAGAGGTGCCAATAAACAGCGATGAGGATTTCGTGCCTGCAAGATTGCCACACTTCAGTGGACAACCCGACTAAAAGTCATCGTTTGAGTTCAAATGATAGTCGTTGAGGCTCTACCGTACTATTAATGGGGAGATCTCCAAACGAGACGGTTTCACTGGTCTCCAGCTCGATAAGACCAGAGCGTAGGCAAATTAGTATGCTTCGCCATTGAATGAGCTACGTGATGCGCGTGGGTAATTGCCGCACATCTACAAATAGGAAAGCAAGGTTGGACTGAGTTGTGGTAGATGTTGGTGGGATTGATCTTAAGAGAATATGTACCAACACGCATGAGAAGTATCATTAACGAGACGAACGCAAACGTAGATTAATGGCCGAAACGAATTATGATCTGCTGTGTTCGAACCTGCTCCATCCACACTTTCAAATGCCTCCAAATGTGATGGGCTTCTTCATCAAGCCCTGGTATATTTCGTCCAACACATTTCGTTTCCTCTTCTTGCTCTCATCCTTTGCCTCCTGTTCCTCTTCCTCCTCCTCGTCCAGCTCGGCGTCTTCCTCCGTACGCGACTTCCACGCGGAAATGCTACCGTCTGCATGTGCAGAGTACATCTCCACGTTATGAGCACGCCACGCCAGAGCCGTGACTCTGTCTTTCACGTTACGCTGTCCCTTGGAGTGAATTTCATGCACCCGCCGATGTTGCTCGGGACGGCGCAAGCGGCGGATTAATTTTCCATCGAACAACTCGTAGCCTAGAACTTCATGCTCATTTGGAAAGAACATCACATCCTTCCCTGGCTGCAGATACTCCACTGGAGCTAGCAATGGTATGCATGGCGCGAGATCTGAGTTCTTGACCATCGGGCCAAAGTTGGCGAGCGTGTTAGCACCCGTGTCGGTGTCCCAGACACGGATACGCTGGTCATGACCGCAAGTCACTAGATGGTGACCGTCTTGCGTCCAAACGATACCGTTCACAGGACCGCGATGCGCTTTGCCCTGCGAATGATCTCGCGTAAATGAGGAAGAAGGTTTCCCAAGCACACCGACAGAGTCTTCATGATCTAGAACCCCGAGCTCGCTCATGCTGCGACGCACGTCCCACAAACGAACGCTGCCATCAGTTGCGCCACTGGCAAGTATGTGTTCACGGGTTGGGCTCCACGCTGTGCTGAGGATGGCGCCCGAATGGCCGGCGAGGGAGTGTGTGCTTGCGCCTGAACGAAGGTCTACGAGGCGCACAGTGGTATGCTGGGTACCGCACGCAACCAGCAGGTGTGACGCTATTGGTGAAAGCGCAATGTTATAGACGACCGAGTCGAGATCGAAGGACGCGGATGGCTTGAGGGTTTCACTCGAGTACATCTTCACTGTATGGTCGTAAGAAGAGGTGAGAAAAGCCAGGCTATCGAAGGGATAGAAGGACACCTGAGTGATGCCCAACTTGTGCTCTTCGGCTGTCTTGCGCACAGCTGAAAGCGGCGCATAAGTAGAGTATCCCTCCGCGACCGTAGGCTCTGCTTCGAGATCCCATAACGCGATCGAAGAGTCGGCACCGCCTGAGAGCAGATACCGGCCTTCGAAGCGATCGATGGTGAGCGCGTTCACTCCAGAGATATGCGCAACTTGTCGTACGTTTGGATCATCTGAGGAAGGCAGTCGCTCGCTGAAATTCACCGAGGAGGGTTGAAGCGCGTGGACGAGACGTGAGGCGACAGCGCGTTGAATCGCATCACGAGAGGAGATACCGTATGCGCGGTCTAGAAGTTGATGTGTGGTCATATGCGCCTACATGCTTTGGCGTTTCAATGGAGTGGTTGTTGTAGGCAGCATCCTGACGCTACGTCAGTGAGTGATTACGTAAAGCTGCTCTCCATCGTTTTATATCAAGCGTGCTGTTTCCAGGCTAGTGTATCTAGCCAGTGATTGATCAACAGTCTTGAAAGACACTCACGTAGGCGTGCTCAACTTGAGATGTTTTATAATAATACTGAGAACTTGTAGTCAATCCCCGCTTCTGGATGGATAGGATGTCCTCAGAAGACGAGGACTCGCCTGAGTCGGTGGAGTTGAGACGTGCAACAGTCTACGATGCCGTAGCTGGTGAGTCCATGTGGTCTCCAGCTACACGACATTAAAAAAAACTAAAACGATCTAGGTAAAATCACCCAGTCGGGATTTTACAGCAAAAAAGCAGCAGAGCAAAAGCGCGCAAGCTCACGGCTACGCCCTGACGAAGTGCTTTTCAAGAGACAAAATGCTCCGCCACGCTACGAAGAGACAGACTATTACTTCGCCAACAGGAAACTCTCACCGAATCAGGAGTTACCCTCGGGGGACCTCTTGAGCGCCCTTCATCAATATATCTCAAAGCTATACTCCCGAACACAGAAGGATGAGTTGCCAGAGCTCTGGGGATTCATGGACGAAACGGCCTTGATTGCCTTGGGTATTCTACTTGAAGAAACAGCTAAGGAAACGTTGGGAAAGACGGGTGATCTTGCTTTCGTGGAAGCTGCAAGAAGCGACGAGGAGAATGCTTTCGCGAAATACGAAGAGAGTCGGCGTGAAAGAGTTGAGGCGTTGCAAGAGAATACGGAGAAGCTTCGAAAAGACAAGCTCTCCTAAAGAGACATGTACTCGCTTTGGTATGGAGAGGTTAAGTGGGGTAAAGAAGAGCTGGCTAAATGGTACCCGACAAGGATGCAAGCTGCAGGAGTAAGGACGAATATGAGAGGGCGAAGGTGGATATTACACAGTACAGCAACACCCAAGATATCTAATGCATGCTATTAGTGCTTGCTGTAACCGATGGGATAGTCCAGGTTCGCGACTTCCTTGTGAAAACGAGCCATCACGTCAAATTTGAGACTGAGGCCTCCCGATGTCGCATCCGCTCACTACTTCCATTGAATAGCCTTTCTTCAGGTCATATTATGGTGAGTTGAAAATCCCTGCGGCGTGCTTGTTCGTTACTGACAGTGCTGTAGGCGCCCAAGGTTACCGCCAATGCAGCCAAAGTGGCCACCATTGAGGCATGGTTTCACAAAACGGCAGTCGCGCACAGCATCAAAGACCTCGAGAAAATGCTCCCTCAAGTTGCGTCCATCAGCAGCATGCAGGTGAAGGACTATCTGCAAGCTCTCCAAGACGATAACAAAATTCGCGTGGAGAAAATCGGCAGCGGCAACTGGTATTGGAGCTTCCCAAGTGACGAGAAGAGGGCCAAAGAAAGTGCACTAGCACGAGCTCAAGAAGATTATAACAAAGCAGATGCTATGGCAACAGAACTGGAAGCAAAGGTTGACGAGGCTGGTGCTGCACGCGGCGAAGACGACGAGGCACTCGCAGATACAGGTATAATTAGTTCATCGGTATAGTGCGACTATCTAGCTCACCACCCCAGGCATGGACCGCAAATCTCTCATCACAAAGCATGCCGACCTGACGAAGGAGCTCGAAGGTCTTCGACAAGAGTTGGCCGCTTACAGCGAGCACGATCCTGTCGAGGTAGAAAAGAAGAAGAACGAAGTCCAACAGTTCCAAGCAGAGGCTGAGAAATACACGGACCAAATCCTCAGCATGGAAACTTGGCTTAAGCGGCACTCCGGTGGGGACTTGGAGCATTTGATGCAAATCAAACGCATGCTGTACGGTGATGAGTTCGACGAAGAGGAAGGCGGCTTACGGGAGCTATGATACATTAAGGGACTAGTAGGTATGCGCCTATGAAAATGACAGATAGGTTGGGGCACAGCCACATACAGGGAATTGTCAGCGAATGGAAGTCATATGGCCTCGAATGAATCATCTCGTATCGTCCGCTTGAGTCACCGATAATGACTGTGCCTGACGCTGAAGCCAGCCGCGGTAGGTGGCTTGGTCGCACGTTCCCAACCCTAGTGGGGCTCCACATGGGCGCTTTATTCGCTTCCAGCCCGCGTCATAAGAATTAACCATTCTTTCGCATCGCTCAACTGCTCCCTCGTTGGGAAACGCGTCCGGGAAATCTCCAACCTGCACATAGGACTTTTCGGCATCAATTGATATCGCTCATTTAATCTTGCCCTTCTACAGTGCTTCTTCGCAGCTATTCGCACAACAGAAACACCCCGCATGGATTCTACCCAGAGCACGAACACGACCGCAGCCGGAGGCGCGCTTGACCCCACGAGCCCAGCGCGGCGCGGGGGCAGAGGCAGGGGACGGGGCCGCGGGTCTCACCCGGGTGGATCAGCCCAAGATCATGAACACACTGGAGGGAGGGGTCGTGGAAGAGGAGGCAGCCAGACCGGGCGCGGCAGAGGCGGTGGTGGACAACGGGATGGCGGAGGCAGCCGGGGAGGGCGGCCCTCGGATAAGGGTAAAGCTCCTGCGACGAATGGATCGGGGGAAAGAAATGCCACAGCACTAGGGAAAACGGCGGTTCCTACAGCACTGGAGACAGATGCAGAAGCAGAAGAAGGCGAGATTTGTTTCATTTGCGCATCTCCAGTACAACACACAGCTGTGGCGCCCTGTAACCACCGATCCTGCCACATCTGCTCGTTGCGTTTACGAGCCCTGTATAAGACAAAAACATGCGCGCATTGTAGGACCGAGTCCGATTATGTGATATTCACAGACGACCCGGCCAAGAATTTTGAGGCGTTTACGCCGACAGATATATACAAGTCAGACGATAACCTGGGAATTCGCTTCGAGAACTCGGAAACGTACGACGATACACGATTGTTGCTCCAGTACAACTGCCCGGACGGCGACTGTGATGTGGCTTGTTTGGGTTGGCCTGACCTGCACCGACATGTCAAAACGGCACACGGCAAGGTTATGTGGTATGTATAGTAGTCTGACTATATCCTGGTCCTTGAGTCGATGTACTGACCAACCCTAGTGATTTATGCACGCGGAACAAGAAGGTTTTCACGCACGAGCACGAGCTTTTCACATTTTCCGAGCTTAGAAAGCATCAAAAGTTTGGAGACGACAATCCTGGATCCATTGACCAGAGCGGCTTTAAAGGTCACCCCGAATGCGGGTTCTGTCGGATACGATTCTACGGCGACGACGAACTATACACACATTGCAGAGAAAAGCACGAGCGTTGTCATCTTTGCGACCGTCGGAACGAAGGCGCAAGACCGCAGTACTTCCTCGACTACAATGACCTGGAGAATCATTTCCGCAAAGACCACTTCCTTTGCCCAGATAGGGAGTGTTTGGATAAGAAGTTTGTCGTGTTTGATGCGGAAATGGATCTAAAGGCACATCAAATAGAGACACACCCCAACGGACTCTCGAAAGACGCGCTGCGGGACGCTCGGAGAGTGGACATGTCCGGATTTCAATTGCGGTCACAGGAGCAGGAACAGGCTGGAGACGGAAGGCGCGGTCGTGGTGGCCGAGATGGTAGGGGAGGAAGGGGCGGACGTGGACGAGACCCAAATTCCGAACCATTGCCTGCATCCTCTGCTCAACCCATGTCCAGAGCCGAGCTTGCTTATCAGCGACAAATGGCTTTGCAGAGTGCACCGTCGGCGTCTAGAGCACCCTTGAACCTTTCCGCAGGACCCACGCCACAGGAAGCGTTTGCAGCTCGACCCCGGCCGGCAGCAGATCCCCAGACCATGACCATATCACGACCTCCACCCACGTCCGCGAACAACGTATCAAGCGGCATGGGCCAATTGAGTCTGAATGCCACGGCCTCTACTACGCCGCAGACCCCCAGGATCAGGCACGATTACTACGACACAACGCCGTGACGGAGAGGGCTGCCAACTTGGTGCGCAACGACCAAGCAAAGCTGCAAGAGTTCCGGTCCAACATTTCAGCCTACCGTACTTCAAAGATATCGGCAACACAGCTCATCGAGGGCTTCTTCGCTCTTTTCGACACAAGCTCGGCCGAGTTAGGCAAGCTTGTCAAAGAGCTGGCCGATATCTTCGAGATACAAACAAAGCGCGAGGGGCTGCTAAAAGCATGGAGCGATTGGAAGGCAATCAACGAAGACTACCCGTCCCTGCCTGGGTCGGCTACGGGACAGTCACTGAGCGGTGGACCAACGGCACACGGCGGATCAAGGGTGTTGAAGCTCAAGAGCTCTACGGCGCAGTCGTCACGATCAGCAGTCAACAGACAGGCAAGCTGGAACTCAACGGCGTCGAGTAGCATGTTCCCTGCCCTGCCTCCTGCATCGTCGAGTCGGATAGGGGCGAAACCGGGGCAGACACCGTGGGCATCATCATCATCTTCGGCGTCCCCCGTGCTTCGCCCATGCCGTCGCGTGCCACGTCGTCGACAGGGTTGAAAAAGAGTAGCCTTGCGGACGCCTTTCCTGCACTGCCTGCGGCGCCCAAGCCCACGGTGACATTCTTCAGCCCCGGTTACACTGGAGCAGGCGTGCGCAGGGACAATAGCGGCCGCAACACGCCGGCTAACGCCTGGGGCGCGGGGGAGGACTGGGCTCGGGCAGCACGACGCCGGCAGCGAGTGGAGAGGAGAGTTTGGGGGCGGGAAAGAAGAAGGGCAACAAGAACAAGAAGCAGACGCTTTTCCACTTTGGCTAGTTGAGGGTAGGTTGGGGGTGGTTGGCTGGGGGTTAATGCATGTTGGACGCAGGCAGCCGCTGCGACGTCCGACCAGACAACAACGACAACGACAACGACAACGACTTCAGGCAAATTGACGTGCAGTCCGGGGTTGGGGCGGAATGTCTCCGCGCCGCATTGCCTAGACAGGGGGAGGTGGTCCCCAATCGGGCAGCACCTTGCAGATAGAGATAGGGAATGGTAGACTCGTACTCAGATGATCTGCCGGGAGAGCGCTTAACGCTGGCTCTGGATCCATGTGGCCACGGCCGCGGCCCTTGTCGGCTGCAAGGCGATCCCGCATCTGTATCTCGTTGCACTGTCTGTGTGTGAGGTGGCCGTGCATGCGTGCGTGGAGTGGAGCGTGTGCGTGTGAGTGTGAGTGGATTGGGATCGTCTGCCTGGGCAGGAGTCGCAGGAGTCGCAGGACCCGCGCGCAGGCAGGCTGCCAGTGCCATGCATGCCGCAGCCGGGCGAAAGAAGCAACGAAGGCTGGCAGGGCGAGGCGTACATACATACATACGGTGCTGTAGGAGGGAGAGCGAGTCGGGTGCGTGGGTCCTCGACCCGGCGGGAAGGATTCTGAGTGTGGGGAAGGCCGTCGTCCCATTCGACCAGCGGAGGCAGCGCTGCGGCGTAGACATGGGGTGTTCGCCGCCGCCGTCGCCTGGCTGGGTGGACGAGGGCGCCCATGTCTCGCGGCGCCGGGCTGCTCGTCGTCGCAGAGAGGCGTGCCCGGGCGCTGCACGTAGGCCTCCAGGATGCCGCGCGCCGTTCGTGTTCATTACAGCGGGGGGCGCCTGCTAACGCACAACGAGCCGTAGCGGTGGAACGCGGGAAGCCAACGGCCACTGCTTTGGAGCGCAGGTCGAATATTCCGGGAACATTTTGTGCGTCCCTCCCCTCTGCCGTGCTTCCTCCAACTGTCTCCCCCCACTCCACCAGCTGCTCCGTCCTGCGCTGCGCTGCGCTGCCCAGAGAGCTGCGCGCCCGCGTCCCATCCCGTGAGTCCGCTCCCTCTCGCCTCTCCCCCTCACTCCCCCCCCCCCGCAGTGCCCGCACCGGACGGCCAAAACACGCCAAGTCGACGTCAAGACGGCCACTTCGTTCTTGTTGGGTGCCACCGAGGCTCAACCAATAATCTCAACCATGGAGCTCCACTGTGGTGCCTGATAGGAGGATATTTTAAGCCGCGACTTACTTCTGCTTCTAGCTCCTCGCCCGCACAAACACTAGAACACTCGGTAGCATCCGCCGCCGCCGCCGCTGTTGCTGCTGCTTGCCCCCCCCCCCCGTCTAGGATCCCAGACGTCGCAATGAACCACCATCTCGCCCATCTCAACCCCTACGAGGGCACCATGAACGGCAAGCGGTACCAGCTGGTTGTCATGCAGCAGCCCATCCGCGCCCGCATGTGCGGATTTGGAGACAAAGACCGCCGCCCTATCACACCTCCTCCCTGCGTGCGCCTAATCGTGTCAGATGCTGCCACGGGCAAGGAGCTGGACCCCAACGACATCGACAGCACCTTTTTCGTGCTGACGGTGGATCTCTGGGATGCCGACGCCACCCGCGAGGTCAACCTGGTGCGCCACAGCAGTGGCACCCCGACCGTCAGCATATCCAGCAGCACCACGACATCCTACCCGCCGCCCATAGAGCGCCCGACCATGTACATCCCCCAGCCCATGCCGCAAGTCGACGCCTACGGGAGACCCATGCCGCCGCCGCCGCCGTCCGCCTATCCCGTGGGAGGAGGGACCGTGCCAGCCTACAGCAGCTACCCGGCTCCTCAGCAAGACTACCCTTATGCCGGCGCATCCGCCTACGGCACGCCCCAGATGCCCATGATGCCCATTACCGCGCCCACCTCGAGCATTGGCATGTTCACCAGGAACCTCATCGGCAGTCTCTCCGTCAACGCTTCCAAACTCAACGACACAAACGACCGTCCCGGCTTCTGGTTCGTCCTCTCCGACCTGTCTGTCCGCACAGAAGGTAGCTTTCGACTGAAGCTGAACTTTGTCGACGTCGGCACAGGCTCGGCGAGCAGTCAACTCAACACGGGCCGTGCACCCGTCCTGGCCACGTGCTTCTCGGATCCGTTCCAAGTCTATTCGGCAAAGAAGTTTCCTGGCGTTATAGAAAGCACGCCTTTGAGCAAGACCTTTGCCCAGCAGGGAATTAAGATCCCCATCCGCAAGGATGGTCCCAAAAGCTTGAGCAATGCTGCCGAGTATGCCGGCGACGATTAACGGAAAAAGGAAGGGGGCGCTCTGGGGTTCGGCTATCGGTTCGGTGTTTGGGAGTACGTGTATCCTCCTGTTGGAGCTCGACGGAGTTATGGATTGGGTCATCGCATTAGATAACGTGATATCCGGAACGAATGTTATGTTTGCAGTCTGTCACTCCAATTGCCCCACTGATGAGTGAAGTGAGCTTCCTCTTCCGACTCCGTCACATCATATCTCCTTCCCCGATTTCGTTCGCGAACAAGTCAACGGGCTCAGTTCGGCAAGTGCGTGCAAGGGGATCCACTTCACATGTACGCCATTCTGAATATGATTTCTTACGCACGAATGCCCGTTCTTGAACGCCGTCCTGGCACTAGGTGTTCCATAAGGTGACAGACACTCGCCGAAGATGATGGGCGTAGTCAATTCGGTACCGGAGCCATTTCCTATACGGACCGATTATGACGCCGCGTACGAAAGCTTTGAAAAAAAGGGCAATGGTTACGACGGGTAGTATTGGTGAGACGTTGGTAACCAGCGGAGGTGGCGGGTGGACAGACGTGGATGCGTAGGTACCCAAGGGGGTATATTTGGATGAACATCAACAGCGTCGTAGAAAGCATATAACATGCAAAGCAAAGGCTCGCTTGGACGCTCTAGATGCAGAACAGCATACGTGATCCGTGCGCAGAAACTCGGAAAGTCTAATGCTTGGTCTATTGTGACTCGATCCCAACGCCCCCTTCGCTTCGTCGCCGCTACTTACTCACCTTTTAACAGATAACCTTGTTTAAGATCAGCGTGCCGGGTACGTACTTACGTAGGTAGCTCCGTCCGTTAGGTACCTTTGCATTTCGATCTAAAGAGCTCCACTGAGTGGAGGATCATATCCAAACCAAAATTGCTGGATACTTGGAGGCCAATGGCGAGAGGAAATTACCCGTAAAGGATCGTTCGTAATCGGAAACCTCGTATCTATATACGCACGGATGGGCTCAATTGCACAAGTCATAACGAATCGGCCCAACCCCCTACGGTTACCTGCTCTCCCAGCCCAAGTATGTATGTACGGTATGCTGCTCGCCGTCACAACCTTCCCCACAGGACCCCCTGTTCTATGATATCATCACATCAGACGGGTATAAAAAAAGAAAAAAGGAAAAAAAAAGAGAGGGAAGAAGAAGGCACTAGTGCCCGAAGCCGCCTAGCGCACACAGCCACAGCGTCTCCAGCGGTAAGCACAGTCCCTCATGGACAAAAGGAAAATAGCATGTTTTGTACCTACTGGCTGGATTTGACCTTGGTTTGCTTAGGGTTCTGGTGCCCCGAAAAAAGGTTTGCATTGCGCCTAACGCCGCGGCTGGCAAAAGCAGGGCAGGGCGACAGTCACCCTTTCCCTTCCCCCCGAAAATCCAGGCCCCGTTCGCCCGCAGCATGTACTCCACACCGCTGCAGCATGGCATGGTCTCGCATGATAAACGACGTGCGGTGGGAGGTCGAGGGATTAACTTATTTTTCTTCTCCCGTGATTGATCAGCGGTTTGGTGTCACCTAGCTACTGCCTACCGTTTGATTTCCATCGACTTGGATGGGTTCGTAGGAAGTCTACTCGCAGTGCGGTGCGGTGCCTCGTTGTCAGCAGAGGGCACGTGTGCGGGATGGAAGATCAGGGTCCACGGTCTAGGTCGTCGTGGGCCCCGAGGGCGCTGCATTGGGGAGGAGGGGGCCTCACAACGCAGGGCAGGCTGGTAGATAGATAGTGCGAGGTGCAAGGGGAGTTCTTGGATAGCAGGAAAGCGAAGGAAACAGGACACCGCACTTCTGCAAATCCCCACCGATGCCAATGTGCGGGCTCCACACCGGCGGTTGGACCAGGGCAGGACGGTGATGCGATAGGGTGTGACATGACATGACACGACACGACACGACAGAACACGTGGGAATCCTGCTACGAGGTGTCAAGTGTGGTGGCATCGGTATCAATTTAAATCTTTGTACTACAGTGCCGACGACGATCTCCCTCCCGTTTTACCCTGTGCCGCTAATGTGAGTGACAACGGATCTAAATGCTCTACTGCGAGATGATTACATCTAGATCGAATGATAGCTAAGCGCGGAAATGTTGGAGATGCAACTCTTGTCAACCCAGGTAGATTTGCCATGGACCCATAAAGCGGGGAGACTGTCATATCTGGAAGATTTGCGGACCCACTTGAACAAGTACCAAGGGTAGAGCCGTTGCGTGCTGGTGGATGTCGTTGGACCTGCTTTCGAATCATGATTGGCTGCGGCTGTTGCTCGCGAGATCCTTACTGGATCTTTCTAACGTTAGTGTCTTGAATGTGGAGTGAGAGGCGTAGACTAAGAAGGAGAGGTAATAACCGTAACGCTGATGGCCGAAGTCAAGCCCGAGATTGCGCATGTTGGAGTTGGAGAGACGGAGCTTTTCCCGCCGATGCCTGTTAAGCCTGAGGTGAAAAGCAACTGCGACACGGGGGATCCTAGCACATAATGCAGTGTTCAACGCTGGTTATTGGCGCTTGACAAACCGCTGACCAAAGCGTTCCGTCCTGACAAATTGCCGTAGCAAGATCGACAATGCTTGAACTTGTGCGATTATTATTACCTTACACACAGGTCATCGTTTCCAAAAACAACCGCCATGCATCAAATATGTTACATAGTAAAGAAGTAGAAAAACGATGCTAGAAGGACTGGAAGACGAAGACAGTGACAAGCAAAAAAATGTCCCGCAACTTGCAAAGCCGCGATACTGTTTTAGCGTTCCCGTCATAATCATTGCTTCGTCGAACTCATATCGACTGGTGAACGTATGCCGAAAACCGGCCCGGCAAAAACGATTCGCCAACCCTCTGCCATACGCATCTCTCGATAGACGCCCTTAAAATGCACACATGTGATCATTGTAAATAACGAAGGTAGGGTTTTGAAACCAATGGACTTATCATGGGTTTAAAAAGGCCGCATGTGCATCCCAAGCTGGGACTGTGCCACAGGGGCAGCATTCGGTCCGCGGAACATCTGGAGAAGGCGCTCTCCGACAGCAGGCTCAAGCTCTGTTCCGTCTCTTGCGATTTTGACCTCACGGTTGGCGTTCCATGGGTTCCGAAGGCCTCGCGTGCGATAAAATGGCAGGCGGTTCGTGGACATCCACTGGATCCGGAAAGGCTTTCCCCAGCTCTGAGCAACAACCGGAGCTTCTTCTTCCACATGGGTGTCTTCCTTGTCCGCATGCTCCTCTTCTCCTTCTGAATCAGTCAGCTCTGCCTCCCAGAATATCGTGCCTCTCGCAGAATCATCGATGATTCTTCCTTTCGGTGCGAATTCAGTCGCTGGTGTGGGGATGGACTTTGGTACATCGGTCGCCTCGAGTATGTTGTCAGGTTTCGGAGCAGAATTCATGAGCTGGCCATCGTCCTCAAGAATGCGAGATGCCATACGCGCATAACCAAAGTATTCGCCAGACTTGTTCGCAGAGAAGATCAAGTATACGTTGTCCGCAGCCTATGCTCATCAGCAATTTGAACATCTTGCACCAATAGATAATGCTCACCTCAAAAGCCTTGTTGAGTGTATCTTCGTTATGCGATTGAGTAGCCCATATGCCGTTACGGACACTAAGCTCAAGATCTTGCAAAGTCAGGCTCTTGACAATGAAATACTTATCGGGTGAAGCTGAGGTGCTCTTGACATCTCTGTCGCTGGTCTGAGCTGGCGTACTGGCCTCTCCGTGTGCCTGCGTTCTGGTTTCACCTTCCACGCCCCTGGGCGTCACTGGTGGAGATGCCGCTATTGTCTGTGGTCCTACCATAGCAGATGGACCTGTCGGTACGCCAGATGCCGGTGCCGAACTGCGGCGGAGTCTGCATACCAAGCGCACTCCATTAAAACGAGAGTCGTGGAATCTATGCATGGCAGCAGTACATGAAGATTCTGTACGATAGTTGACGAAAGCACAATTACTTTTAGATATGAGGAAGAGACTCTCGATGTCTCTCGTCGCGTCGCGCGAAAAATGATCCTTTAACGCCACGACCGTCGTACCGGGAGGTAGATTGCCTACCCAGAGGGCATGGCCTGATTGTTTAGGCTTCCGTGGGGGCCGCGAGGAATCGAGCTGACAGGACCGGGACGCGCAATGCCTTAGAGATAGTCAGTCGATGAGTATTGAACAGGTCATCTCAAAGGTCCCTACTTACTACCAGTTTGTACGAATTGGCCAGCGCCCCAGCCCATTGAGGACGGATCTCCATGTACAGCGCGACTTCCGGGAGGGAACATACCGTCCTGCTGTGACATATCAATGCCATGTCCGGGCGGCGGAATATGCGACGATGTCAAACTCGGCCTTCTACCGTATAGCGCCTGATTTTGTGCATTTGGCGCGGCGAAACCAGGTCCAAATGGTTGTGTCCCGTATGGCGCAGGATAGTACATGTACGGCGATTGCTGTGCATAGTTTTGGTATGGTCCTTGTATTGAATTATGACCAGGTCCGCGTTGCTGGTGAGAAGGGAATGCGGTGTAATTCGTATGAGGCGGGGCGTGTGTTGGCATATAATTGTGTTGAAATTGGCCAGCGCCGAAGCTGGGACCATATCCAGGTTGGACTGGAAGGGAGTTTGAGGCCGAAGCATGGACTTGTAGATTCTGTTGGAGTTGATAAACAAGCGCCGATGTAGACGCGCCTGAAAGTTGACGGGCAAGCTGTGGTTGCACTCCGTCTACGTGGCCGTAGTCGGGGAGATCACCAGCCATTGCGCCCATGTTGAGCGACGTCGCATCGTGAGTTTGTGGATAATGCGGATTGGTGGGGTGTGCGGACGAACGAAGGTCGGAACGAAGTTGAGATTGGGGGATCGAGCTCAGCTGGGAATGGAAGGGTGTGTTGCTACTCGGAGACCTCGACTCAGAGGGCAGCTGATGCAGACGAGCTTGATGATCATCATGAGCAAGACCGGCTGCTGAAATGCCCAAAGCTGGTGGACCGGACGCAGGTGGTAAATCACCCATTGGTTCCTCGATAACGACCGGAAGTGCTACCCACTGTTGTATCCAAACGAAGGCCATGTCAGCCCATGTCTGACAAAAAAAACGAATGGCAAAAGACCACAAACGAGAGCAAGCTTCGAGCAATTTCGATGCGGCTTCAGCAACGAAGGTTAATACATACCTAAGGCTATATCAAAGCAATTGGTGAAGGGAGTGGCAAGCCGGATCAATAGACAACCGAAGGTAGAGGCTGTGAAAGATGATATTCACAGGGCGTATACCAATGGGACGAAACAATTGCAATCGCAAGAGTGTTAAAAAAGAAGCGAAGACAAGGAGAGGCCGGATGGGGGAAGATTGACAGCGACGGTTGAGGTACTGGCAGGCTAGGAAGGCTCGCTTGGAGCGGAACGAATATGACGGCCAGGAGTGTGTGACCACTCAGACGGCTCATGTACGTTTTGACGCCTTATGAGGTTTTACGACGCAACGGCACCGATGTTCAGAAGGGAAAAGCGTATATGTGGGCCGGAAGCTCAGAGGCCAGAGAGGCGAAGAAGCTCGAGGAGGGTTCGCCAGGTGGTCTAGTATGGTCGGAATTGCCGCACGAGTTTTGCGGGTCTGGATTGCCTCTCGGTAGTGGCTGGTGGTGGTCGGGCCCTTGAGTATGGAGGCGAACTTCAGGATCGAGGACAGGATGGGAATGGGGGCTGGGAACGCGATGAGAAGAGTAGAAAGTCACATTGTGGCGAGCGAGTAGGCGACTGGAACTAGACTGATCCGCTAATCGTACCCTGCAGAATTGTACATATCTACCGGGATGGCACAGCAAAGATGGTACCTGTTTGAAAATTATTCGAGATGGTCGAGGACGCTAAGCATCTAACCCCAATTCAGGGTCCGTCTGGCTCCCAGGCAGGCGGTTTGGGTTTGTGATCACGACATGTGTATCTGAGGAGGCCGTGGGTGAATGAAAATGCACAAAGTGGCTGGGAGGGCTCCGCAGAGGAGTGCTTGACGCGGTAAGGAGGGCCAGTCATGCAAGTGCCCCAGCACTACGTGCGGAGACGACCGCTAGGGCCTTTCAAGCAGCTCCGCATCGAACCGCTCGCGTGGCCGGTGTTTCGCCTTGCAAACGTGACGGAGCAGGGCTGCGGCGGGTGGTGCTGGTTGCGGGCGACGAGCAGGCGTCGAAAAGTGGCCGGCGAAGCGACAGGTTGGGGTGCGACAGCTACGGATCAGAAGAGATAAGCCAGGACAGCATCCAGGTGTCCCGCAAAGCGAGTGCGGCGTTGCCAGCGAGGAGCAACAAGGTCGATACCCGATGGTCTCCCAGCAGGCAGCTCGGCACTGATTCGGCAGGCGGGCAGTCGCTGGATGACGGTTTCGTCGTTTGCGAGTTTGCGGCAAAGGGCAGCGGCCCAATGGCACCTGGTGTATCCACTTTGCCACATCGGCTCAACCGCCGACGATATTCGTTCAGTCGGAAAGCCAGAGTGTCGATCAGACACAGCCACAGCGCCCTCCCACACTGGGCAATTTTGCCCTAGCAGACGGCAGACGCAGCAGGTGCGTTGGCGTGTGCATGGGCTTGGGGCGGCCAGGTGGGGAGGCTGGGCAGGCTCCAGGGCCGGGAGGGCGAGTGCTCCGGGAGGGAGGCGACAAGTGAGGCAGCACGAGAAAGCCGGGACGACGCTGAAGTTCCATCAGCCACAGATGGGAAAAGCTGGACTGGGACATGCAACTTTGAAACCCGATGGCAGGGAAGAGCGCCAAGCACGCGCTCCACTGGCCTAGCGAGCGAGTGTGGCGCTGGGCTAACCACGTCTAAGCACGTCTAACCACGTCAATCAGGGTCCACAGCGCTGAACCACGCCTGCATGTTCGAGAACACTGCGAGCTATCACAGTACGCGGAGAGGTAGCGCGAACGGCTCGTATGCCCATTTTGCACGTCGCTGCCTGTCCACGGGCGCTGCCATTGGACGCTGCGAGGCCGCGACCGCATCGAGCCCGCGACCTGCGACGAGCCACCACCATCCCCATGGTGACGCAATCTCATGCACGGTGACGGACGCTGGGCGGCCAGCATGGCAGACGCAACGCCTCGTCATCACCCTCGCCACCTGCGTGAGAATGAGGCCGGAGACTGCAAATGCCGGCACCACTCCCCTGGCGATCTGCCCCCCACACCCACCACCCGCAACCAAGCGCTGCCTGCTGGACCCTTAAAACATGTCACGCTCACCGAGTCTCCATGTCACTTGCTATGTCACTTGCTCTGCAACCGATAGTTTATGGCACGGGACACATAGGCCTGCTGTCTGCGAGCCGCGTCGCCTGTCTATTCCAACCTACGGTATACCTATACCTACTCCAATGTCTATCCATGCCCATGTTCGTGTGACCTGTCCCGACACAGCCCTCCTCGCCTGGAGCCCCGTCTAGACAACTCGGACGAGCTGGACTAGGGAGCCTTCTAGCCACAGCCAATGCACGACCCGAGCATTCGGTACACTCTAATTGTGTCTTGACAAGCTGGGACCCCCCGTGCTCTCTTCCCTACATCGTGCCGCCGTGTCGACGAAGACGGGCCTTCCACTTCTCGGCATGGCCGAGATCGACATGACCTGACCGGCTCCCGCTTGACTTGTTGCACCAAGGCTGCAACTCCCTCTGCTTGTTGAACGCTCGAGCTGTCCCCCGGGATGAACAACCCTGTGTTGGCTGCTTGGTGACATTTCCTCTCCTCGTCGAAAGAATCAAGGCAAGAGCCAGTGCCGCAATGGCTATAGCTACGGTGCGCAGACACACCAATCATGCCGCGGCCGAAATGCATCGGCCTTTGGATCCGGTATCGGCATGCTCATTTGTCAACGTGTTCGGTGAGGAAGTCGTGTATATAATTAAAGTACCCGGGTTCGGAAATAGAATCATTGTGCGTGCCGTTCGGCAGCTCGCGCCACACTTTCGGCGTTGATCGACACACCTGGTACAACTTGCTCATGTGAGACGGCCTGTTGTAAGGTCAGCAACATTAAGAGAAACTCGTATCCTTGACTCACGGAACAATCTCGTCTTTGAGGCCGCTCAAAAATAAGATCGGGGTCTTGGTGATCTGAGGGAGCGTGTCCTCGCTTGGCCAGACTTGGTGGCAAAACGGTGCCAGATATTTCGCGGGTGGTAGAGCTCTGGTAAAAGTCAGGATATCTGCCAAAATCCAATAACGTGACCATAGGATGACTCACGAGGGAATCATCTTGCGCATAGACGTAAAGGTGTTTTCCAACACGATACCAGCAATGTCACCTTGCTTCTGGTTCCGAGCAGCCAGTCCAATGGCTACCGAGCCCCCCAGGCTCTGTCCGTAGAGCACAATGCGTGTGTTCCGCAACTCGTGGCGGTTCCTGATGTAGTCGAGACCAGTCTGCGCATCGATGTTGATGCCCTTTTCATTGGGTGTCCCTGTTGAAAGTCCATAACCACGGTATTGCAGCATGAAGACGTTACAGCCCAGCTCTTCCGCCAGCACCTTGGCTATCGGTAATCTATATCCAATATTGCCTGCGTTGCCGTGGAACATCAAGAGCGTTACATTGCGTGCTTGGGCTCGGTTCGCACGGATGTAGAAGGCGCTCAGCGATTCACCGTCAGGTGTAGGAATGAAGAGTTCCTCGAAATCAGGTATGCCGAACTGTGCGGGGCGGGGCACGTTGGTGCGAGCGTCGGGAGGGAAGTTCCTTGCGTAGATGATTTCACTTCCCAAGTCAGTTTACCACGTACACCAGTTGTGGTAGGCCTGTATCAGACTTGGATGTGGAGACCGCATCTGAGACTTACTTCTGCTTGAAATAGAGAACGCCGCTTAGTAGAGCAGCAATCCCTGAAGACGCTATCAAAGGGACCCGCAGGTACGAAAGGAAGGAGTCTAGTGTAGCACCCATGGCGGTATTAGGGATGTACAGGCGTCGGTTGGACGGCGCAGTGAACGAGCGATAGGTGTAGGTGAGCGGCTGTCCAAAAGGATAAGATACAGAGTTGTACTGCGGGAGAAGATTTATAGGGGCGTTGGGCTGATGCGGGTAGTGAATCGCGGGTGCAGTCGCGTTTACGGAGCTTCTCCCGTTGACGTTCCAGGATCGAGACTCGCGAATCGGACGCGCGCCTTCGTAGATGCTTTGGCTTGAACAACTAGTCAGTGCTTCAGTAGTATATCTGGAGCTGTTCCGTCGACATGAGGCGAGCACTTATTTATGACCAAGAGTACATTCGCTGCCTACGGTCTCCAGGCAGCCCCCCGCTTAAACATCACGTGATAATACCAGGCCCGAGCTTTGAGCTCTCGGAGCAGGCGCGACGCAACACGGCTGCCTCATCGCTCATTTGACCCCACACGCCCTTTGACACCCACCCTGCAACCCAAATACCCCCGAAGCTCTACGCATCCGCCCCGACTATCTAGCTTTCTCACATAACCACAATGGCCACGGGTATGCTTGGAGAAGGTACGCCACCAGCTGCCAAACACCTGGATATAGCTCACCTTTCGTAGATGGCATCCACGTCGACATGAACCACCTGAAGAAGGGCGAGGTCAAGTAAGACATCAGTTGACAAGAAAACCCGCGCACCTGCTAACTGTCTCTCGCAGTCTCGGCACGTCCATGTTCGTCTCCCCAATACCGACCTCGTACATTGTCTAATTATGAATAGTATGGCGATCAACTTCAAGGATGGTGTGATACTAGGGGCCGACAGTCGGACGACCACGGGCGCATACATTGCAAATCGAGTCACAGACAAGCTCACACAGGTGCATGACACAATCTGGTGTTGTCGTTCGGGTTCGGCAGCAGACACCCAGGCAGTGGCAGACATTGTACAGTACCACCTTGGCATGTACGGCATTACAAACGATGAGCCTCCGACGACGCAGACGGCGGCTGCCATATTCCAGGAGCTGTGCTACGCGAACAAAGACTCACTTTCGTATGTGACTCGAAGCACGCATGCCTGCTTCGACTGACCAAATTGTTTAGGGCCGGCATGATCATTGCAGGATACGACCACAGGCACGGTGGACAGGTATACTCAATACCCCTCGGTGGCTCTCTACACAAGCAGGCATATGCAATCGGCGGTTCAGGATCAACATACATCTACGGATACTGCGACGCGAACTGGCGGGAGAACATGAGCGAAGAGGAGGGTGTCAAGTTTGTCAGGGGTGCGTTGCAGGAGGCTATTAAGTGGGACGGCAGCTCAGGCGGTGTCATCCGCATGGTAGTGTTGACTGCGCGGGGTGCGCAGCGACACTTGTACCTGCCCGACCAGCAGTATGAAGGCCCTGGTCGTCAGTAAATAGACCGAGCAGTGGCGCTGGGAAGGGTGGGAGATCATATCGGGGCTGGAGAGGGTTCATTGGCGGGCTGTGGTGGTGTAGTCGGCAGCACGAAGCACCGACGGACAGGATGACGGGGGCGTGTGTGTGTGCCAACAAGTCACAACGCTCAGGCCGGCTGGGAGGTCAACTCATGTAAGGCACTGTAGTGTCGTATGCTAGGAGGCTCCAGACAGGGGCGCCCACCACCGAGTGGGAGGGCAGCGCACATGCAACCAATGATAATGCAAGGCTTAGCCATACACGTTGCTTGTCCGATCTTCACATGAGCCTTGGAGCCAGCGACGTCGGAGAGGTGGGTGGGCGGGGATGTGAGGTGTGCAAGGCGGTGGAAGTGAAGCGGCGCTGCACGATGAGCGCATGCACGGACGGGCAGGTCCTACTCGACGAGTGAATGGGCATCTGCACGTGGTGACGGGTTGACGGACAGGCGCTGGGGGGTGCAGCCCTGGAGAGGGCACCAAAGTCTGAGCGCTACGTATTTTATGACCTAGTCCGCAATCTCGACACACCCTCACCGTCACCTTTGCTCCCCCAGCCCTCCCCAAGCTCCAGCACAGCACCGTCCAATTGATTTTGGCTACGGCGAGCTGGACTCGACTTGAGGCCCAAGGCATGACTGCTATCCGCCCTTGCTGAGCGCGAACCCCCCAGGTCAAACACAAGACCCTCGACGGCCCTTATCTTGCCTGTGCGCCCAGCACCCAGCACCCCGTCGTCGACTGACACCACCACGCCCGTCCCCACTGCCAGCATCCAGTTCTGCCACCCCTCGCTCCGCGGTCCGGTCCACTGTACACTGACGCTCTTTGACGCCGCCCCCACCCATCTGCACCTGCGCCTGCACCTCTGCCCTGCGCCGCCTTCCCCCTCCGCCTCCGCCTCCGCTACACCCCGCCCGCAGCAGCCCGCTCCGCGTCTCCTGCACGCCCTTGACCGACGACACCCGCGGCATGGGATCGATCGTGGTCAGCGACTTTGGTGGAAACCACTTTCACAACATCTTCGGCGGCGGCGGCCACCAGCAGCAGACACAAGAGTCGCCTGCCGCACACCATACGCCGGTACGCCCCTCCCCGCAGACGGCCGCAAGCCCGCCTCTGCGTCCAGGACCGCCCGCAGACGTCGCAATGACCGACTCGAGCGCTGCACCCCTCAGCTCAGAACACGCAGCGTCTGAGGCCAGCGCTACACCGCCCCACCAAGCACCGCAACCGCAACCCCCACCCAGCCCGCGCTTCGAGCCGCAACAGCGCACCCCGGCCACCACGCGCTCAGGCCCAGATGCTGCTGCCCCGTCTGCACCCTCATCCTCTGCCCAGCCGTCTCCGGCGCCCTCGTTGCGGGGCCCGCTCGACGCCTCTGCGCCCTCTCCGCGCCGGATCAAGGTTAAGAACCTGTCCCACATCCAGAGCTTTGCGACCGACGAGTCCAGCCCTTTCTCCCAGACGCGCTCCTTGTCGCGACGTCACAGACGAGATCCCAACGATGTAGGGCCGCAGTACGAGATCAGCGAGATGCCTGTGAGCGACATAATCGAGATGGTGGCCGGTCTGCTCACCAAGATAACAACTACAAACGACCGACAGCACGAGCATATACACCGTCAGATACCGCCTCCAGAAGGGGCTTCGGGGCTGAGCCAGCAAACCACAAGCGTCCTAGCTTTCCACGGAAAGAACGTACCCAGTATATCCATTCTCAGCTATCTCAGCCGCATCCACAAATACTGCCCTACAACCTACGAGGTCTTCCTAAGCCTCCTGGTGTACTTCGATCGCATGACCGAAAAGGTCAACGCAGGCCCGATGCTCAGCCTGCGGCAAGCGAACCAACAATCTGTCGAACGTGCAAACGCCGAAGCTGATGCTGGCAGCTCGACGGCATCTCTTGTGGACTCGCAGGACCGGAGTCGTTCTTCGGTCCAGGCCGCAACTCCTCCGCCCTCCGGTTCGTTGGGCAAGCCCGCAGAGACACCAGTCCGCCAATCTCAACCACCTTCTCCGCCACAGCAAGACCTCGAGTCTGACCCTTATAACTTGTCTCACTTTTTTGTTGTTGACAGCTTCAACATTCATCGCCTCGTTATTGCAGGTGTCACTTGTGCAAGCAAATTCTTTTCGGATGTGTTCTACACCAACTCGAGATACGCGAAGGTAGCTTCCCATCCTCGGTCTACAATTTATCATTTATTAATTGCTACAGGTTGGCGGTCTTCCTCTCAACGAGCTGAACCATTTGGAATTGCAATTCCTGCTACTGAATGACTTCCGACTTGCGGTTCCGCTGGAAGAGATGGAAGCATACGGCACAATGCTGGTTGAATTCTATGCACGCGAGGTCGCCGAGCAACACGAACGACAATCCGGAAGAGCATGAGCAGAGTCAAAGCTCCAGCAGAAGCATTGCGACAGTATAACAACAATTCAGCCGTGCATAACATGAAGATGTTTTGTTGGGTCGGACAATTTCGACCCAAGTGAGAGGTGCCATGCACCATTGAGCGTTTCCAAATCTATGAATATCACTATGACGAATTTGTTTTACGGCGGGTCATCATCAGCAAGAAGAGGTAATACCTCATGATCTTTCCACTCCACTTTGTGGCCTTTCTCGGGTTTTTGTTTCCTCGCCTTAGAGTGAGATAGATAGATATCCTTTTCGAAGCCTGCAGCAGGCTCCTGACGCCCGGTTTCCGGGCTCTGGTTGGTTCTGTGTTTCCGAACGAGCAGCTGGTTCTCTTGTTTGTTCCGAGGTAGCAAGGCAGGGCTCATGTGTGGGGGTGTGCGCATGGGCCGAAGGGCCAGCGGGACAGTGGGTGCGGTTGAGCGGTCCATTTTTCGCTCTGCAATTATGTTACATGACATGGCGAGGTATCTTTCAATTATCGGGGGTCTGCAAACCCCCTTCTAGGGCTCAAGGCGTCGCTAGAGTTAATGATGAGGGAGTATGGCTTGCTTTGGGGCTATACACAATTTCAGAATCTTGACCTTGTACCTGGTTCCTTTGCGCGACGTCTCTGTGCAATGCCCGTGCCACGCATGTGGTACAACACCATAGCGTCGGTACGAACGGGAGGGGTCCTGACTACACTGGAGAGATGACCAGATCGATCTCGTGCATTTCCGGACCCCCTCCCCCTCCCTTAGGTAATCCAGGGGCATGAGGCTCTTGCTTCCGTCTCGCATCGGCCGTCGTGCCGTGGCCGCACGCCACGCTATGACCTCTTCCGTCTAGGGTTCGCACGCGCACCTCGCCTTCACCCCAGTTTTCCGACAAGCTTCTGGGACATGGTGGCAATCCTGGAAACTTTGCTTACGGCGTCCGTGCCACGGTCCCCTTTCCCTTCCCCCTCCTCCCCTCCTCTGCCTCCTTGTCTGCGTTGCCCTCTTATGAAGGCCGCCTTTTAGAATCGCATCCACTACTGTCTGTTTTTTTTTTAAGTCTGTCTCTATGGCTTTTTAGATCCCGATGCTTTTCCTTGGTGCAAAAATTGGGTAGGAATAGATCTGGAAGGTTATCATTCATAGAGTGTGGTTGTGCAACATGACGAATCGGTCGTCCTTCTCCCTTGGTAGCATCCTGCAGTACGTCGTGCTAGGGGTCCTCGCCTACGTGCTTGCAGGTGCGCCTCTCCTCACGATATTAACGGGCTCGACGGGGGAGGTCAAAAAGTCAAGAGCTGGTTATGCGCGTCCGCCGCCGTTGAGTCACGAGAAGGCATCCGAGTTGGTTATCCCGGAGAGCAACTTGGCATGTGGGGAGCACTCGTTTCGGGGCGTGCATGTGCTTAGTCGGGAGCCGTTAGTGGTGTATTTGGAGGGGTTTCTGAGCGAAGACGAAGCACAGCATGTGGTGGATAGCAGGTATGTGCTTCGACTCGTATAGGAGTGCATGTCTGCCTTTTTGACCATGGGATATATTCATGAAAAAGTCACGTGCATTCATGTTCTAGTGTCACAGCCGCATCTCTTCCCATTCCGTGTTCTAAGTAAATTCAATGAACACGAATTCATACTAATGACAACGTAGCGAGCCGCACTTCGCCCCTTCGACAGTTTGGAATTCCGGCGTCGAGCGCCTCGACCCGACTGTCCGTCTCTCCCACAAAGCTGCAGTCCCACGCTCCCCGGCCGTTCGCTGTATCGAGGAGCGCGCACGTGCTTTCCAGGGTTGGCGCCCATACGTATTCGTTGAGAAGCTCTGGGCGCAGAAATACGGACCTGGCGGCCACTACAATTACCACTATGACTGGGCTCAGGCAATACGCGGCGCTGGCCGCATCAGCAGTTTCATGGTGTGGTTGGGAGATGACTGTGTGGGGGGTGGGACGAGGTTCCCCAGGCTTGAGAAGCCAGAGGATAGAGGATGGTGTCGATTCATTGAATGTGAGTCGAACGGAGAGCAGAAAAAGGAGGAGGAAATGGGTGAAGAGAAGGAGACGGGTGTGACGTTCAAGCCGATAAAAGGCAATGCAGTATACTGGGAGAACATGAAAGCCGATGGGACGGGTTACGAAGAGAGCTGGCATGCGGGGTTGCCAGTGAAGAGTGGTACGAAAATCGGACTGAACATCTGGAGCTGGCTCCAGGAGGGCTATGAGCCGCAGCAATCTGCCGAACCGGGGACCCAGGAAGGGTGATTGATGTCCAGGGACGAAAAGCAGTTATCTACTCGAGTTGTGCCTCGTGGAGAGCGAAATATAGCAATCGGGTATGCAGGCCAAATGACTCGACAGGGGAAGTCAGTTCGATGTTGCAATCCGATATGTCCCAAGTGTAGAGTACCGCATACGCTTTGTGTGTGGGGGCTATCCAGGAACGGCTACGGGACACGCGGAGCCACATGCTACGTCGCTTCGACGCATCTTCATCAATATCTCAATCATGCATCCTCGTTCGCGGAAACTCGACCACTCGTTGAAGAAGCCCCATGTCTTCGGTTGGCTACCCTGGTCCATCCTCCGCTTCGGGCCGCACATATTTCTTTTCAGTGACGCAAGAACTACCCCGATAAGGCTGTTCAAGTGCAATCGTCGTGGCCGAAAACGTGGCCCTACGTGATATTTCTAAGCCAGGTACCGCTTTCATCAGCCAGTCACGATTGCAGCAGTCCCTCGTTGTCCCACAGCTACCGCCCACCCGCATGCCCAGCACCCCATCTCGCAGCGCCAATACCACGGCCTTCCCAATACGAGAAGCCACCAAGGATACCATAGACTTCGCGTTCGTATCATGCCATCTCGCATCCTTCCCATTTCCAAAAACTCATCGATGTCGTCGTCCCCATTTATCCGCATCCCCGCAGCTCAATCTGCGTAGATGAGCGCCTCCTGGCAAAAGGCCTGTCCGCCACGCAATCCCACACGCTTCTGGAACAATACCTTGCATGAACCCAATATCCCACCGCCGTGGCACACGTGCAGCGCGTGAGCGAGCAAGCGATTGCGCACCCAAAATTGGACCTGCGCGATACCACTTACATGCTACTGTGAGGTTGTATACGAGGTCAGCATCGATAGTCGTTTAAGTTAAGGCAAGAAGCGGGCCGGTACTTGGGACCCTTCTTGCTCATCGTCGTTCTTGCCTTCGTCGAGTCCTCCGTTTCGTTCTTCTCACGTCTGCGTCTGGCACGCCGAGATAGTCTGCGGGAACGCACGGGAAACGATGTCGATTTTGCTGCCACTGTACGTGTATCCGTGGCCGGGATCATGGGATCCCCTATATTGGGAGTGAGTTTCTTGGTGCATGTGTGTACTTTGGTCAGGCTGAGTGCTGAAATGCGGGACAGGGCGGCCAAGAACCCTAATCTCAACTTCAAGGTCATCTTGAACCCGTGTAGCGGACCTTGCATGGGCAGTTTACCTGAGACACCGTATATCAATGAGATTCCACGGCTGAAAGACTATCCCAACATCAAGACTTTGGGATACGTAGCGACCAATTATACGGATAAGGCTTTGGACAGCGTGCTGGCTGAGATACAACAATGGTCGGAATGGCCGTCTTTGATGAACGATTCGCGGATGGCGGTGGATGGTATCTTGTGAGTATCTTTCCAAGAAGAAATAAGTAGTTGCTATGACTGACGCTTTGTATAGCTTCGATGAGATACCTGGCCTATACCACTGGCAAAAGCACGACTATCTCAAGAGCGCGGCCGACGCAGTACAAAAGAACAAGAATCTGGGTAACAAAATCATAGGTAAGTGGTTCTGAAATGATACTTTTGTCTCATGGCATATATACGAAAAGAGCAACATGTTAACGATCATAGTACACAACCCCGGCACCCTGCCCGACTGGACCTGGAACTACCTCGACCTCGCCAACATCACCGTCATCTTCGAAGACACCTTCGCCCACTTCATCGACGCAACCAAGTTCAATGCACTTAAGAACTTCCACACTCTCTCCAACTCATCTACATCTGCGTTCTCCATCATGCTGCATTCGTTTGGAAACGTACCGAACGAGTTGGTCGAGTGGACAGTGACACAGATGAAGCACATGGCGGAATGGAACTTTGCTACTGATGTGGCGGTTGCCGGAGAGTACTGGCATAGTTTCCCGTCTATTCTAGATGTTTTCATAACGAGGTATGCGCAGTTAAAGGATCGAGAAGAGGCGCAAAACGACGATGATGACGACGAAGAGATGCGATAGCAAGAGAAAAACATATCTTTTACTAGGACTTACTATTGCATTGCGTGATGTGCAGCAATAAGCCATGCGTTGACGATGTCCGTTGTATTGTGTGAATGCCAACCTGGTAGCATTCTGTAGACCCGATTACTGTTGGGTATACCTTGCGATGGTCTTTCACTTATGACCGATCTATTAATCCCCAAGCCTTACTGGGTCTATATTTTGAACTTGAATAGTTTACTCCGGAAAACCACGACCATCATGGAGTATCATATCACTGGCTTATGCAACGCGCTGCACGGTCAGCTTACCTTCTGAGACGCCGTCTAGAGTGACAAGTCCGCTAGATTCAATCATTTTCTGGAACTGGTTCGACTCGTACTTTGCTGTAATGACGGTCAATCGCAACTCAGGTTCTTCTCCTGGAGGAAGCGGTGTTGATTGGCCCGAGGTGAGAGGTGTTGCACTCCCAGAAGCCAGAGGGGTGGTGGTGGCTGATGGCGGAGGCACCTGTGTGAAAGTCCACCGTCCAAATGCCCAATTCAGAATATATCGCGCCCGGCCACCGGTGACTTCTAGTGTGCTTGTTGAGGCCCGATCCGATGACTTTGGTGTGGTCGAAGAGTACAGAACCCCCTTGATGCGATATATTGAGTCCTTGGTAGGTTCCTCGAGCAGCTTCTCCAACTTTTCTATATTGACGCTTGCGTTGTTCCCGTTGGAGGTCAGGGTTACACTTAGCACCTCCACCTCATTGGAGTGCTCGTGATCGTGATGATGCTCGGACTTGGCTCCTATGGTTTTCGCAAGCTTTGCGTCCAAGCCAAATATGATGTCCTTGCTGACCCATCCCTTGTCGCTCTTCGTGCGTGGGGTCGGCGGATCTACCTCCAACGCCAACACAGCGTCCTCTGCGTCTTCCAACTTCCTCTCGCTGACAAGCTCCCATTTGTTCATGACAATCAAGTCTGTATATTTTGCCTGCATCTTGGCAGTGTAGGATGTGTCTTCGTAGCCCTTCCAGTTCTCCACGTCAATGACCGACATGACACCGTCTAGGACGTACTTTCCGGTGCTCTGCGACAAGCGGTTGACTTCCATGGCCAGGGTGGCTGGGAATGCCGAGCCTGAGGTTTCGATGACAATGCGATCGGGCTCGATGTCGGTAGCAAGGGTCTCGAGAGCATCAGACAGCTGGCCGACCAGGTTGCAGCAGATGCAGCCATTGAGAAGCTCCTGCACGCCCGAGATGGCATTGGAGGATGCGAGCTGGGAGTCGACGGCGACATCTCCGAATTCGTTCTTCAAAAGCGCGAGTTTGTACGTTTTGGGGAGTTGCGGTATGAGATTCAGAATCAGGGCTGGGCGCATTAGAGGCCGCGGGAGGTACGTGGGGCAGACATCACGACTCACTCGTTTTTCCTGAGCCCAAGAAGCCGGTAATGATGGTGATGGGTATCATGGCGCAAAGCTGTCTATTCTATGACCAGAAAATCAAGGAGCGAATGCAGTGGGTGGGCAGCAACAGTCGGATACCGAGTCAGCAGAAAAGAAAATGTCAAGCTCAGTATTGCCCGCGTTGAGCTCACGTGGCCGCGCTTGCTATTTTGGGCCCAAACGCGGGGGATGACGTAGCGCGTGTCCAGGTGTAGCGGACGATAAGTGGGACCAAACAGAGCAGTTCCAGGCCCTCATTCAAGGCAAGGCACGCTACTGCACCCAAGACATACACAAGCCTGATCCACCCTATCTTGCATAAATACCTCTGCTTTCCTGGATCTCTCCGGTACTTCATTGACCTCACCACATTACCAAACTACCAACTTATCCTTCGTCCAACCCACCACCCATCACAATGGATTTCGTTAACAAGTTCACCGGCGGCGAGCAGAAGAACGAGCAGCAGAATGTCGGCTCCTCGGAGCAGAAGCAGGAGGGCGGAGGCTTCCTCGGTGGCATTGGCAACAAGATGAACGAGGCTGCCGGTGGAGGTGCTGCTGGCGAGAAGAACGAGGACATGCTCGACAAGGGTATGTGGCTTTGGCGCCAATTAATATCTTCCAGACCACCACTAACATGTCCAGGTGTCGACTTTGTGCAGGAGAAGTTCCTCGGCCAGGGTCCCCAGGACAACGAGGTATGTGCCCTGGAAATGACGGTCTGTCTTCAATATCTAAACCGTCACCAGTCCGCCGTCGAGCAAGCGAAGGACGAGCAGATCAGCGACTTCATCCGCGGACAGTACAAGAACGCTACTGGTAGCGACATCCCCATCAAGGACAAGCCAACGACCTTCGGTTAGACGACATCAGCTCGGGCTGATGGCTTCTTGGCAGCTTGGGGTCGCAAGCCTAGAAGGCGTTACCCGGCAATACCTTTATGATTATGATAGTCTCGAATGACATAATGCCACTTTCTTCCACTACTGTTCATGTCGGTGTGCCTGTGAATTCACGCGGCCTGCAATGTTGACTTATTCACGCGCAAGTGTCTCGACGCACGTCCTCAATAGCTCCATCAAACGCGTCTGCACGATGCGTCCAGCAGGTGTCCCAGCGTGTTTGCCAGCACCCCACCCGAACGGCAGCACAAGCCTTCGTTTTGCCCGGGCGTCGATGACGACCAACGCGTCTAGCGGGTGTTCGCCTCCGCCTAGGGGGTGGAGCAGGCCCAGACGAACGAAATGGTTGTAGCCAGGCCCGACGGCCTGTATCAGCGGTAACGAGTACGTGGCATTTGTGGAGGGCTGGTGGGTGGACGGGTCGCGGCAGAGTACGAGGGCTTGTAGCGATGGGGATATGGAGTAGAGCTGCGGCAGAGCAGAGCTAAACACGGTCAGCGGAGGCACCTGGGAGACACATGGGGCTGTACCTACCAGAGCAGGTCGTAATGCAGCTGTACGTTACCTTGAACGCACAGCACGATGATCGACTGAGCAGTGTACTTGGCTACGTTGTTGTGGGGACGCAGGCTGCTCCCGGGCGGACTTGTGAGCGTGTTGGACGCGAGGATGCCCGCAACATCGACGGTCCATGCATCTGCAGGGCTGACAATGTCGAGCTCCTCAAGCTCGCCCTGCGTACGCGACCTCTTCAGGGAATCGCTGGTGGCCGAAAGCGAGGGAGACGGCAGCGGCTCGTCGGCATCGTCGTCCAAGTCGATGCGCGACCGCTTGCGATTGATGGCGACGTTCATGGTCCAGAGTGACGTGGGGGCGGGGGCGGAAAGAGCGACCATTCACAATGATGGCCCGGCTCTCAAATCAGGCGGCGATGGCATTGCATGGCACGGGCGAGAGAGGGTAAAAGGCCGCAGCTTTTGAGCGGGTCCCAGGCCGTTTCTATAGAGACCCTGCTGCCGGGTCCAACCCCACACTCTGCGACCCACCCCGCCGTCCAAACTATCCTGCTTCAAGATCCGTACATCCGCATTGGCATGGCCAACCGCGACATCGCCACTCGCCTGCGGGAGCGCGTCTGGGACGCCTCCATACCCCTCGAAATCCGCCTGCACAAGGCCGACAGCAGCTCCTACGACTCGGAACCCTACTTGGCACGTTGATCAATCCCCACGCCTGCTATTGGTCAGCTCTCTCTAACATGAAGACACAGCTTCACCTCCCCCGACTTTCCTATCTTGCATTCCTCCTTCCCAAGCTGCACGCCTTCTTCTATGCCGACCTCATCTACCCGGAAGTCTCGTGGGCAGACGCCTGGCTGGAGTACGAACATGTGCCCTTGAAGTGGCACTACCCGCTTGGCTTGCTTTACGACCTGTATTCTGGAGCCGAGCCCGTGTTTTCCCATGACACGTCTTCCAAATCTCAAGAGCACGAAATCCAACCCTGGAAACTCACCGTCCATTTCTCTAAATATCCTGAAGATCAACTAGTGCGGCTCGATCCCGAAGAGAAGCATCTTCGAGACCTCTTCACCAACAACGTCAAGGAGGTGGGGATTCCCTGATTGCTCAGCTTGATTTTTCCTACTAACAGGCGGCTGCAGGCAGACTTCCTTCGCAATGGGACCGGCAAGACAGTCATGTTCCTCAGCAAAGAAGACTCGGACAATCTTTGGGAAGGCGTCAAGAGGCACGACTCCGAACTCTTCAATCCAGTGAACAAAAAGCTTCTGAATCCACAAGGTGTTTCGCTGCGGAACATTCCAGTGCGGTTGTACCTTCCGCATTCTGCCGATGAAAAGCCTCTGCTCAAATCCAACCCCGACGACCGCAAAGCTGCCAAGGGCGAGGAAGTCACACTGGGCTCTATACGAGTCGTACAGGGCGTGGTACCTGTAGCACAATCATCACGTAAGTCCGGTCTGATGAGGCGATTTGAGGTGCTATTTAATTCAGTGCTGAGACAAAATCTAGGACAACGCCAGACAATAGGTACTGCGCTGAATAACATTCTGCCAGGTCTGTTTCCCAATACCAGATTGCCTCTAGTTGCCGAGCCAGTACTACATGGTGCCACACTCCCACTGGACGCGAGTGTGGAGGAGCTTGTTCAAACCGCAGCGTATTGTGACGGATGGCTCCACATAGCTTTTGTGATATTTTAAACGGTTGCATGTATAGAGAGAATATCGGAATTAGCTATAGAGGGTCAAGCGGGTAGCGTAGGAGATGGCCAGCTTCATGAGTTCAAGCTGCCCAGCATGTTCCCAAGAGACACAGACAGGCCAGTCAGATGTTTATGTAGTGGTGAATACACCAAGTCATCAGTCTTTCGGTCTTTCGGTCTTTCCGTTATCGTCGTGAAAACCTACACAGACAATGCCGACTCCAACCAAGTAAATATCAGTCAATTGCAAATCAGACGCAATAAATCCATCAAAAAGGGGCACCAAAGCAATAGACGGAATATGAGGGGGATGTAACCAAATCACCAGTGCATCCTGCTTTGTATGACAAGAGAAAAGATCGATTCCACAAAACAAGCGCACCCAAACAACCCTAGTCATCTGGACTGAAATGGACCTACTACACATCCAACACTACCCGATTTCAATCCACCAGGAGAAAAGCCGTAGATACTTCACCACACAAACTCTCTTCACTCATCCACCCACTCTGCATCCTCAGCACCACCAACATTCGCATGTGTTGACCAGAATAAGTCATACACATTCTCCAAGACCTTCTTGCCGAAGGAACACTTTCCACGACACATGTGGGAGATTGACCTTTTCTTCGCACAAACCAGGCGCAGCACCGGCTGACCGCTGCCCAACGTCACTCGTTTGAAGGTTACATGACGACCCCCTTCCACCGGCTTAGAACGAGTGGGGCTATATTTGAGGCGATGATATATGCCCAAGGACATGCCCAAGTCACCATGGAAGAGACACTTGTGAAGAAGTATCCGCTTAGCTGGAGTTGGAGCGAGAGCGGGAGGTGGAGCGGGAGCTGAAGCGAGAGCGGGAGCGAACAAGGCCTCGTGTTGACGTCGCCGTTTCATCTGCTCTTCAGCAGCATCCTTTACGGCAGATCCTTGATACCGTATGAATTGCTTTAGAACGGACCCTATCGTCTTCATCTTGTGCATGCCCTCGTCGTAGTGGCGAGTCCGTCGCTTCTGCGATCTATCTCGAGGGGGCCTCAACGCGTAGAAGAGATCATACAGGCGGGTAAAGTCGTTGGGGGTTTCCAAGTTGGCATCCAATCTAGTCGGATCTTCGCTGTTGTCAAAAGACAGTCGGGGACGGATGTAAGTGATGATTTCGTTGGCCCGGCGGAAGAAATCGAGATGATCGAAGCTGGCGTACGTTTCATGTTCGGCCAGTTGGGAAACCACGTCCTTCAGGAGGTCGGCGTGGACAGATGTCTGCTTCGAGAAGTTTGGTATCTCGGGGCGGTTCTTTTTTGGCTTTTTCTTGTTCTCGGTGCCTGGTGAACGTTTGGCTGGGATTGCCTTGAATATGGTTCGAGATTCATCAGAGGCCTTTGGATCATTTGGTGATTCTACATCTGAAGTTGAATCGACAGCTTTTTCAAGGGTTTTTTCCCGATCCTGTAACAGAGAAGCGAAAATGTTGTGGAGCTGCGTGGATCGCTCTGAACGTGACTCTGTCTCGAAGTACGTTGCAATCTTGTGTTGCAGAGGCGGAAGAGATGCAAGCCCGCGAGTGCTTTGCGGACCATGGTCGCTTCTGTCTCCGGGTCCTCGATAATTCTTCGAGAATTTAGATGGAGATCCACCCAAGGCTAAAGCCAAACGCTTGTGAAAGAGGTCAGGATTTTTAGGTCTGCCTCCAACGAAGATACGTGCTTCCCCTTGAGATTCGATGATGAAGTCAAGATCTGGCCAAGAAATATCCAACCCACCAACCTGAAGACAGGCATTGTATAAGTGGGCGAGGGCCACGATGAACCACCGAACCTTATGGATAGCGTCGCCATGGAACTTGCGATGATAGTCCCACATCGTCTTGCCAGACAAGATTGGATTCACTGTAAGGAAGTAGGGATTAGACATACCAGTCCTGGGTTCAGTATTGGAATCTAGCAGTTCCCTCGTCCAATTCGTCATTTTTTCCATGGTTGGTAGATACTGAGTGGACCACTTCACCTCATCGACTGTCATATAGTCAGGCTTCTCCGTCGTGTCCCACACTTTGTCTTCGTAGCTGAAGTGCCCCTGCAGACATTGAAATATATATGTGGCATGATCAAGAACGTCGTATCGGAAATAGCTCAGGTTATTAGCGAGTAACTCTTGTATATCGAGCAGAACCTGGAAACCAAAGGGTAGCCAAGCTTCACCTCCAACATTCGGGAAGCTGAGAGATTCGGTAAGTCTATCCAGAGGTAAGCCCGTCGCTAGGCGCATTTTACTCTGGCCTATGAGTTTAGAGTGGAGGAGAAAACGTAAGCAAAACGAATCTCTTGGAGAACACTCATCGACTTGGAAATCTTCTTTAGACTCGATGCTCCAGAATTTCTCTACAATCAAAATAGCCTCAAGGCACAAAACGTCACTAGGTATGACATTTGAGTCATCTTGGGGAGAGGACGATGGCCGCTCTTCTTGAGCTTCTGGTGCCAGCTGATGAAGCTTGTAGATCACGCCGGATACTGTCCGGTCGTTTCCATGTTCCTTCAGATTGTCGATCAGTACAGAAGCTTGTCGATGAACAACACCCATTGCTAGGTCTGATACGATTGCAGCCGTCATGGTTCCGATCTTCTGCAGTACCCAATCATTCCAGCAGTTTTTGATACACTGTCGAAGCTGGTGAAGATCGAATAGGTAACAAAGAACCTGGAAGTCCTGTTCCGTTTCGAGTTCTTCCTTGGAAGCTTTCGGTGGTGTCTCGTGTTTGTCATGCGATGATTTGCGCTTAGTGGGGCTTCCCTTGGTATTAAGAGAGTCTGGCTCCAACTCCCCTTCTTTGAAAATATCTTCTTCATCTTCATGATCGTCTGATTGGCTCGATTCCTTGGAAATATCCGTAAAGATCGCAAACCTCTCGGGTTGCTGAGGTTCCTTGTTGCTGGGACCCTCTGAGGGCCCAATAATGCAATTCTTGAGCACGGTGTGCACATTTTGCAATATCTCTATGAATTTTTCGTGTCCCTCGTCGAAATTATTCCGTAATCCATACCTACAAAGTATTAGTTTCATATAAATCGTGTACTAACAAACATGATCATGTACTTACCATTGAGTGACCTCCTTTCGCAGGCGAATGGCGAGTTTGAGGTTATCAAGTTCCTTCTCATCCTGCTTCGAAATTCCGGAACTAGCGACTGCCTCGGCTAGAGACAGAAAGTCTTTAGAGAGAATCCGGTATGGTTTTGACTTATCCGTCTTCTTCTGGTTTGAGGCCGCTTGCTTAGCATTAGCCTCAGCCTGTTTAGCGATCTCGAGACCGCGATTCTTCGAAGTCTGGAGCAGCCATTTCTCAAAATTGGCTGTAGCCGCTTTGTACCGCGTGTAGGTTTCCGGAAGTTCGTGGAGTTGGTAATAGTCCATCTTTGTATTTATTACCAAACGTCTCGTGTTATGCTGTCAGGCGGGCGGTGTCGAGCCAAGGTGATGTGCGAATGGAACGAGAGAAGTGAGGGCAAGCTCGAGCGTTCATCTTAGAGAGTCTTTATATAGGGTAGGTCGGGGTACCCGAGCTGAAGTGTTGAAGTCTTCCTGTTTACTGGTTGACTAAGACTGTTGCCTGGATAGACCAAACAACTAGAACCAAGGGCTCGAGTTGAAACTTCAGGAAAGTTCTTCACCACTTGTACATATTTTAACTGCTATGGAAGCAAGATCAACATGCTAGAAAGTTGATAGTTGACTTGTCTGCCGGTCCGTCGAAACCCCTGAGTTGAAAATCCATAAGACGAGCCTAAGTTGAGGGCACTAGAAATGGATAAGCTGGATCATGGAATCTTGTTCTTGAATAAAGGTTTACTCATCAAACCAACTTGTGATCAAGAAGGCAGATGCCACACCCCGCCAAATTGATTGGATATGGTGCCTATCCTCGGTATTGAACCAGAAGTGAAATAGGTTAAACGCGATAGGTCGAGAATGAAAGGTACAGCAGGAAGTAAATACTGGCTATCACGAGATGTTTCTATATCATTATATCTGTAACAATCCGAAGTACAAATGCTACAACTCCAAGCCGGAAGATTGTTTGGTAGTGGTTTGCTACAGTCTGGGAGGGAGCATGTAACGCCCCATGTATGTTGGGCAACTCTCAACGCTTTAAAATTTAACATCATCTCTGAAAAAAAACCACTGAACATTTTGATCAAGGAGTTATATCAGTATACATATACAGCAAGAAGAATGAACTGCACCGGACAGGAAAATTTATATAACGAGGGTACAAAGAAACTAGCACCTTTGACCTTAAGTTTGAGCGTACAGAGGTAGTATCCGATTGTTTGGCAATCACAAGGAAGAATCAGGTGCACTCAAGAATTCACTACATCTTCCAGAGGTACGTGTAGCAACGTTACGCCCCTCCTTTCACCCGATCATATTCCCAATAGTGGAAACAGTGACTTCGAAAAGAATGTCAAGGGTATCATTATAACCAGGTATCTCATGCATATTGGATTATAAATCTAGATCATTATTTTATCTTTTTTGACTTAACATCCCAACTAGATATCCCTCATGCTTCGTCTCCTTCACCCTCAGTAGCCTCCTTGCCTTTATCCTGCCGTATCGTACTAATCGGCACCTCGCTCTGGTGCCCTGGTTTCCGGAACACGGCCTGCATCCAGCAGCGATACATCTTGAGCCTACGTTGCCGATTCACAAGCATGCGCCTGTCAATTCCGAAATGGACAATCTCGAAAGCAGGCCGCGGCGATTGTGGTGTAGACGCAGCGTCACTACTTGAAGGTTCTTGCGATGTTGTTTGCTCTTCCGACGAGCTTCCCTCGGGCCTAGAGCTGCTCAGGGTCATATCAGAGAGCTGCTGTGATGGCGGTGAAGACTCTGACTCTGCGTTTGCTTCTTGACCGCTTATTTCTGCTTCTGGTTGTTTGGGCGATCGCTTCTTGCCACCCCATATCTCCTCCAATTCCTCTTTCTCAAAGAAGTACACTCTTGTGCCATCACCCCTCACGTAAAAGTTCTCGTCCATGTACCGCCCCTTCTTGAACCTCACCTGAGCCAAATCACCCCTTCCGTAATCCCTAAAAAGCATCTGGCCTCCCGGCTTCAGCACCCTCCACACATTCCTCACAGCCTGATCCCACTGCTTTGGATTCAAGGCCGAAAATATGAACACCATGAGCACGACGTCCACACTGCCCTCTGACAGCCCCGGTGGCAGCCCTCCGTTCTCAGAGTCTGGCGACGCAGCCACGTCCCAAACGTCTGCCTGTATGTACTGGGGGTCGTAGAGCTCGTGGCCGCGTATGAGTTCCACCGCCTTCTTCGAGAAATCGCACGCGTGTATCTTGAGCCCCTTGTTCTGCCTCTTCTGTAAGATGGGGAAGGCGCTGTTTCCCGCGCCGGCTCCAATCTCCAGTACCACGGCGGGTGCGCTGTCTTCCTTGGTCACCTCGTCCAGCACCGGGAACTCCTGCGCCAACCACTTCCTGTTTTTGAAAAAGTTGGTCTTGTTGTTCTTGTAGAAAATATTCCACCACTTTTCGGGGTTGTCGTTGAATCGCTTCTTGTCGAAATCGGACACGGGGTCTGCGCGCTGCTTCTCGAACTGCTCGGAGGAGAAGGACTGGTATGCGGGGTCGACGTCGACGTGGTCCCAGGCGTTGAACTCGAAGATGTCGTCGCCCTCTTCGAGGAAACGCGAGCCGAAGGCAAAGGGGTCGCTGCGCTTCTGGTTGTTGGTAGGGGAGTGCGAGCGGTGGGCGGGTTTGCGCAAAGGCGCGATGGAGGCGGGGACGCCGTAAGCGTCAGATTCGGGAGGTGCGTCGGAGGGCTGCTCGGAGGAGGGCGTCTCGGAGGCAGGGGCGGGAGTGGAGGTGGAGGAGGAACGGGGAATAGGATCGACGGTGACTGCGAAGCGCATGTGCTCCATGGCTTTGGAGAGTTGCTGTTTGGGCTGTTGCTTTGTGGAATGAGAGTTGTCTGTTTGGAAGCGCGCGTCTGCGACCTCGTTCGATGTGTTATCCATGTTGGCAGAGTGCTATCAGAAAAAAAGCAAGGAGTGTACTTGTAGCGTTGAATATCTCGACTCAACCCACGCGGAGGAGGGGCATGGAGCGAAAGAGTGGAAATTTACTATCGATAAGGGCCATGGGTCTAGTCTTCTTGCGTCCTAGCCTACACTAGTGTAGTGTGTCCCTGGCAGGACGACGTCAGCCAATCCGCCGCAGTTTGCACGGCTCCCGTCACCATGATAATTATATCTCTCTTTTGATTCTCCTTCCCTCGTACACTCGCATCATGTCTTCACGGTGACAGTAGAAGCTGTATTCCTGTTTATATTCCCCCCATGCCCTTACAGCTCGCCACAATGGCCACTCCACGAACCCTCCGTCCGGTCCTTCGTGCGTCGACCTCGCGCCTTCCAACCCTCTCCCAGCGCCGTACTTTCCTACCGAACCCCTTCCAGTCCTCGCTGAACCCCCTCAACGCTTCTGCGCAGCCGCAAACACTCACAGCGACGCGCACCCTGCCGTATCCAGCTGCGCCCATCTACTCCATCGTCTCAGACGTCCAGAGCTACTCCTCCTTCCTCCCGTACTGCCAATCCTCCAGCGTAACGCGCTGGTCCTCGCCCGACGCCACCTACTCTCGCAAATGGCCGTCTGAGGCCAAATTGATAGTCGGTTGGGGCAACCTAACCGAATCCTTCACATCGCGCGTCTTCTGCGTTCCCGGCCGGATCGTCGAAAGCATAGGCGGGGATACGGAAACCGACCTGAACGCCCACGACATTGCGCACCATCTAGATAGCGCGCGAGATGGCGACAAGGGTGCGAGAGGCGCGGCGAATGGGCTGATGACGCATCTGCGGAGCCGCTGGACGATTGAAGCGCTGGGGAAAGACAGCACTGAGGTCTCTTTGGCGCTGGAGTTTGCGTTTGCAAATCCCATGTATATGGCGCTCAGTGCTGGGGCGGCTCCGAAGGTTGCCGACATCATGATCAGGGCGTTTGAAGAGAGGGTGCAGAAGCTGCTGGATGGGAATCCAGAGGTGGCAAGGGCTGAGTTGGGAGAGCTGGAGGGGAGCACGCTGAAGAGGTAGTGGTGTGTCTGCATGTGGATGAGCATATTTAGGCGTTGGTATTGTCGCGCGTCAAAGCATGGCGTTCAATGCATCCGAAGTTTGTTTCAGTTTTCAAGATTGCGCGATAGACTCTGCGAGTCATTTTTATTTTGATTCCAACCTGTCTCTTCTATCCCCTGCCTCAATGCCAATCCCTAGGAGTCGACCCGTTCAGTTCTCTAGACTGTCCCATCCCGTCCCCAATAAGCTCTTGGGGCGGTGCCGGTAGCTCTTGCGTTGGATACACGTACATATGCACGCTATCTCCATCTCCTTTTTTCGAATATATCCCTCTTGGTTTCTCCTCGTCTTCCCGTCTCCTTCTCGCTCGCCGTAAAAAGAACAGCGCGACACCGAGCACCAAGGCAATGCCCAACAAGACTGCCAGAACACATGCTGCGATTATCGCCGCTTTTGGCTTCTCGTCTGCCTCGGTCTCTTTTACCGGAGGGCTGGAGCTTGGACCAAGTCCTGCTGTTGATGTCTGTGACGATACACTCGTCGTCGTCGTCGTCATCGTCGTTGATGATGAAACCTCCTCCTCCTCCTTCTTCTCCTTCCGAAGCAATATAAACCCTCTACTCGGCATCTTCGGGAGATCAAAGTTGAACACCTCCGGATTCGTATGCTGGCTAAAGCGAAACACAAACTTCGGCTCCTGTGCAATCTTTTCGTTGGGTACGTTGACCTGCCAGGAGTAATTGCCGTTCGTTGCGAGGCTGATATTTGCTACGTCCCGTACGTTAGAACCATATTCAAAAAGCGCGGGCGCAAGACTGGGGAAGATAGGGTGTACATACCGGCGATCAGCTGGGAGAACTTCTTCGGTGTGTCGAACCATGTGATGAACAGGTCCGCGACACTGGGCTGCTCTCCAGCGCCCCAGTCCCACCCCGCGTCCCATTTGATATCGATCGTATCACCTACACTGGGTTAACGAATATCCTGAGTAAAAAGGTTGATCTTGAGTTGCTCCGTACCTACGCTCCATATCTGGTAAAAGTCCTCATTAGACGAGACAGGCTCCGTGAACTTCGCCGTAGCACACACTATCCACAAGGCGTGGAGGATAAGAGACAGCCCGCGCATGGCTGTATTCCGCCCGGATGGTAGCAACAACGTCAGTAACCGCAACAAAGTTCTATGCCCGAGACCGTAGCCATGTCTCCCCGGGCGCGTCCTCTCATCTTTTATTACACCTGATCATTGGGGCGCAGCCTGCGCTGATATTCCCGGTAGAAGGGGGCCAAAACGTTCACGGCCCTCACTGAACTTCTTTGGTCAAAGAAGTGGGTCTGACTCGCTGCGGACGGGTACATTAAAACAGCAGGCAAATTTCGTTAGGGAGCCCGGCAGGCAGGTCTAGCTTCCTACGGACGGGGCGTAGGGCCGGGCGTAGCGCAAATCGCCATTCTCAAACGTGGGATGGGAGGGTCGCGGGGGTGACTGACTAATGGGAGAACAAGTACATGTCCGCAGGATCATGCAATTCAAGGCGCAGTGGTAAGCCACATGTTGGCATTAGCTAAGCATCTTGTTTGACTATGGGGCGATTGACCGGTCGCTCCAATATCGGTGAGGACAGTGGAGATGATTCAACTCTGCTGACGGTATTTTTCTATCTCGTCTATCCTACAACGAAATATTTTCTAGGTGAACACTACATGAGAGTGACATTGCATAGATCGCCTTGTTGAGACATGGTATAGAACTGATATCAAACGCTTTTCCGTGTCCGACTCCTCAAGTGCAAACTACCTCACAGCCTTTGCCTTTGCCTTGCGCTTCTTGGTCTCACCGTTCACGTTGTTGGCAGTGGCATTGGCAAGAGCAATTTCCTCCTCTGGCTGGTCGCTGGTCTCGAGAAGAGGCTCCTCAACGGCCTGCTTGTTGCCGGTGATACGGCCAACGGTCTGGTTGAACGCGAACCTGGGAAGCTTGAATAGCATAGTATCATAGATAGTAGGCTTGGGTTCCTCATCGGGCTGTGGACGAGTAAGTAGACGTTAGGTATAGGTATGGGAGAATGAACTTACGTCAAGGAGGAACTCTTGCTTCTGGCCTTCCTCACTTTCTTCTTCGAGGAAGACGTTACCTGCAGAATCGACAACAAGTACCTTGCCGTTCTCAGCCACGATGCGCTTCTTGGCACCCTGAGGGCCGGAGGTCAATTGAGCTTCGACAGGGGTAGAGATGCCGGATTTGCGCGCCTTCTTGACAACAGTGATTTTCTTGTCCTTGCGATTCTCCTTCTCCATGGCGCGCTTCTGCCTGCGGTTCATGGGAGCCATTTCCTGGGGAGCCTCATCGGAATCATCCCACTGCTCGGTGTTGACGGGCGGCGGGGTGGGTGTTGCATCGACTCCGGGAATACCCTGGATGCCAGTGTCATCTCCCCAGGCAGTCCTGCGTGCGTGTCGGATGTAGCGCTCGACGAACTCCCGGCGGCGCTTCCAAGCCATGACAAGGGCGAAGTAGTGCATACCGCCACCCATGACGACCAGCATACCAAGCATCACAGAGCCGAGTCCGGGGCGGAAACGCTGGTAGTAGTAGCCGGTGCCCCTCCACTTGGGGAAGCCGTTCTTGAGGAAGTGGTCATATCGGTCACGGTTCTCGCCCTTGAGAACGTTGGCTACGACGGAGAGTCTCTGGTAGGCGGCGGTGGCCTCCTTCAGGTAGGCATCGATCTCCCTCTTGGAAGCCTGCTTGGTGACCTTCTTGCCCTTCTTCTTGTTCTCCAGGACACGCTTGGCCTCGAAGCTCTTGCGAGCCTTGTCGGGGTGCAGCTCGCGCGACTTCTTGCGGTAGGCTTTGGTCAGCTCGTCTTGCGAGGCCGAGGGCTTGACGCCGAGCAGGTCGTAGAAGGTAACGTTCTCGCCGCTGTGCAGGGCGACTTCATCGCGCAGACGGAAGATCTCGTGGTCTGCAGGTGTGTCGGTCAGCCAATGGGTTCTCCCGCGCGAGGGGTGAATGCATGCGGGATGGCTGCATATTTCCGGGCAGGGAGCGACGGCGGTGCTGCAAACGGCGCATTGCAAACGTACCTTCCTTGGACCATGCTGCAGCAAAGGCGGCGAACAGCACGACCAGCAACGCGGAGAGGGCGCTGGGCTTCATTTGGGGCGTCGGGGGCGCGGTGGAGACGGTGCAACTGTCTGGAGTGGGCGCGGATAGGTGCGAGGAAGACACTCCACTGCACTGTGCGCCGGGAGAAGCCTAACGTGGCCCAATGGGAGCTGGGAGAGCAATCAAGTCGGTGACGCGGGCGTCAGTAGAAAAAGAGAACAGCACCCCGAACTGGCCCGGACTCCTTCCCTCTCTTTTGAATCTGGGACCGGTGGTTTTTTTTCTATAGCAGTAGAGGCCAGATGGATGCTGTGGACGGCCCCCAGGCATGGGCATGTGAAACTCGGTAATCGCTGCCAGGACCCGCCTAGTGGCTTCTACCTTTCGAGGCCTAGTTTAGGGGATCGTTCGCGCAAGGGTTCAGCCCGTCGAAAGAATATCTCAACACAGCAGCACGCGCGTCCTCGCTGCCCTCAGCCTCCTCTCTACGCCCGTACAACCGTACACCCGTTGCCGTCCGCGCATACGCCGCTCCTTTCTTACGACTCCAGCGACTCCGGTAAGGCTCCAGCTCTCTTTAAATATTGCATCTCTGCGCACCCCGGAAAAGACACGTCTGCACATCCAGCTAGCTCTCCCTCCTCCGTCCATCCACCGACGCTATCCTCACTGCCACACTCTGTTCCACACTCTGTTCCACACCCGGGCCCACGCTATAAATCCACTGCATTCTGCGCCCAACAAAATATCTGACAATGTCCTCCAGCCCGCACCACGAAGCCACCCAGAACCTCCTCGACCCCGAAATTCCCTCGCAACCAGCCCAACCCTCGCCTTCATCCTCAAACCCACCCAACATCATGTCACGGTTCAGCATCCCCATAGACGCCCTGACGTCCAGGCTGAACCTGTCGGGTCGCTTCGACGGCCTGCAGTCACAGTCGCTCTCCGGCCGATTCGCAAACCTGCGCCCCATCACCGAGTTCTTCGATGTCAAGCGCGTCTCTAAGCCCGCCAACTTTGGCGAGGTGCAGAGCAGGGTCAACTACAACCTGAGCTACTTCTCGAGCAACTACGCCGCCGTCTTCGTCATGCTCCTCATCTACAGCCTGATCACCAACCCCACGCTGCTCTTCGTCATCCTCATGCTCGTTGGCGGAATGTACGGCATCGGCAAACTCCAGGGCAACGACCTGCAGATCGGCAGCTGGCGTGCCACCACATCCCAGCTTTACACCACCCTGCTGGTCATCTGCATTCCCCTCGGCTTCTGGGCCTCGCCCTTCAGCACCCTTCTCTGGCTCATCGGAGCCTCCGGCGTCACCATCCTGGGCCATGCCGCATTCATGGACAAGCCAATCGAGTCAGCTTTTTCCGAGGAGGCGGTCTAGGTGGTCGGCCGCGAGCTCCTTTCAGTACGCCCCCATGGGGAAGACCACCAGGGGAGGACGAGGAGCAGCAGGGGCTGTGGGGAAGTATTTGGAGGAGGAAGAAGACGTGTATAGATTTCAAGAACTTGAAAATCCTGATGATGGTAACGGCGCATTATTAGATCAAGGTTATAATATGGTTTCAGACGTTTCAAATGGAAAGCAACCTTTCAATCCTGATGAACTTTACTTCAACGATATGGACATAAGAGCATGGGAGCAACGCACAGCAGAGCCGGATGGGCTAGCATATGGTGAAGATTACGGCTACGGCTATGGCTATATGGATGATGAGGGGTACCACGAAGACACTGGCGATGTGCTGCCTGGTGATGAATACGGAGAGCTCCTCTTTCAGCGCACCCTAGATAAGATTCGATATGCGAGGGCGACTGGTGAGACCGACGTATCTCTCACGCCCGAAGAACTCCAAAACTATCGAAGTCGGATCTGGCAACAAAGAGTGCATGCAATGCACCCACAAGCCAGGACCAGGCCGCCCAGCGCTCCTATAAGCCCTAATGATACAGATGTATCTGGCGCCGCGGCTCCTAGTAATACCGATGCACAAGCTATCACCAGCTCGCGGAAAAAGAATCGCTCGTCATTCTTTGGGGGGAAATCAAAGAAAGAGAAGTCTGGCAACCGGACACGCAAAAGCTCGAATGCTACAGATACGGCTTTTCAGCATGCACCTCCAGGATTTCGCGTTCCAGGACCAAATGGACAGACTATCTTTACCCCCATCAACGGCTATCAAGGCTATCATGGCCGAGACGTCCGCTCTCATCAACCAGGCTCGCCCTTGCGCCCAGGCTCTCGTCACTCTTCTGGTAGCAGTGAAAGACATGTCTCATCCAACGAAAAGAACACGAGTGCGAAGGGAGCAAGACAGCCACAGGTACCTTCCCGCATCACTACGTCAAGGGAAATCCCAGGTGCTTTTCCTAGCTCTCCGACAAGCTTACGCATGCCATCTTCACCTCTGCAAAATCATGTGGATGTTCAGGGCTCCTCAGGAGTGCGTAGTCGCTCTTCCACGACGCAACAACCGCCGAAACTTGTCCCTTTCCCTGTCGTCGAGTACAAGCACCACAACCCAGAGCCTTTCCAATATCAGTCTGCGGGTCACCTGGCCCAATCCCCGACCCAACCGCAACATGCGCAAAGGATGGTTCCTGCTAAGACGCCTTACACGGCGATGCCACGGCGCGTTCCAGTCCCACTTCAGCATGGTAGTGGCCAGGGTGCACAAGGCAGCTACTCCGATTCTGCAATCTCTCCTACTGTTGGGCCTGCTGCGCCCGTCAACGAGAATGCATATCCTCAGGCCCAGGCCGTTGGTGTTGACGGTGACTCCAGCGCGCAATCAGTCAAGAGTGTCGACAAACATGGCTCTAGCAGCGGCGGCAAGGAGGGCGAGAAACGTCGGAAAAGTGGACGCAGACGTCGTAAAAGCTAGTTCACCTTCAGTTCTTTTGCCACGGTTTATCCCATGCTCTACCAGGTCATTTAGGATCGGTTTTATGCATATGTTGTTTTAATGGCTTCTTTCTGTGCCGGCTGTGCGTTTATGGGCATTGCGCTGGGTATCGGGCGTCTTCGTTTGTTACGACTGGGAAAAACCATGATGTCTGAGACCGGGTTCTACCAAAAATGAAGTGTTCTTTGTCTTTAGCATGCTGTGAATTTGCTGTGATACTATTGGAACAACCTCCGGGTACCATTGACATGATAAACAAATTGTTCAGCTTGCAGCAGGGCAATACTGAAACTCGTGCATGTTGCGTGGAACAAGGCCCAAGACTTCTTTGCTGATGCCTTGCATGGTTTCCCTGCGTAGCTGAAAACACGCGCCGCTACAAGGAGGGTGCGGACACTGACGTCACCCCCGTTCGCACGTCTGGCCACGACGCGCCAGCTGCGACAGAATCATAACCGCGTCCACGACCTCACGTACTCTCTCAAAAACTGCCAGACTACCTCACCTGTGATCGCTCCAAGGACAAATTTCAGCACCCCACACACCCTCCACCATGGCTGGTAGGCGCCCCCTCATCCGCTATCTAAACACCAGGCTGACTGACCTCTCAAGCTCCCAAGGTAGACTACTGTAAGCTCGCGCCGCACCACTCTGCACCCTATCCGCTCATATTTCCCCCAGATAAGGTCCTAGAAGTCAGCGATAAAGCAACCCAGCAACAAATCCGCGATGCCTACAAGAAGTGCGTCCCCCACCCATCCATCTTCCCTCCACATACCCTAACACGCTCCCCAGACAAGCCCTCAAGCACCACCCCGACCGCGTCGCCGCAGACAGCCCCGAACGCTCCGCCCGCACAAAGCGCTTCCAGCAGGTAAACGACGCCTACTACACGCTCTCGGACCCCACGCGCCGCCGCGACTACGACACCGCGCGCTCCTACCAGTCCTTCGCCTCCAGCGGCGGCCCCCGCCAGCAGCAGCAGCAGCAACAATCCGCCCCCGACTTCGACTTCGACGAGGAAGTCCCCCATGCCGACGGCGGCGCCGCGGGAGGCAGCTTCCCCTTCAACACGGGCTTTCCCTGGTCAGCGTTCGGCTTCGGCAGCGCCCCCGGGGGCACGACACCGCAGTCGCACGAGCGGTTTTCGTCCGAGCAGTTCGGCGGGGTGTTCGAGGAGATGCTGCGGGAGGAGGGGATGGCGGAGGGGAGTCTGCGCAGCCGACGGGCAAGTTTTGGGGGATGCTGGGCGGGGCGAGTGGCGCGGCGATGGGGTTCATCGTTGCGAATGTACCCGGGATGGTGGCGGGGGCCGTGGCGGGGAATAGGTTGGGGGCGGTGAGGGACGCGAGGGGGAAGAGCGTGTATAGTGTGTTTCAGGAGTTGCCGCAGGCGGACAAGGCGAGGCTGTTGAGTGATCTGGCGGCGAAGGTGTTTGCGCATGCGGTGGGGTCGTAGGATGGCATGGGTAAGGGGAAGCGGAAGCGGTTGTATGATGTGATGGTGTAATGATATCCTCTGGTGTTTCTTGTTGTTGTTTCAGTTCTCACGTTGGGACTAGATTGGATAGGGTTGTGCTGGTATAAGTGGACTATGTAGCAAATCGTCGGGATCCAACTTCCATATAATATCACACCTGGAACTCTTCATTATCTTGATACTGCCAACAGATCCAGTTAAACTGAGCAGCATCTTGAGTGTGTGCATGTACGACCGGATTGTCTCTGCTTTTTTCGTCTCTACATGTACTACTATGCTTCCTATCTCCTCAGTATTGAATGACTTGACAGTGGGTACACAACCCAAACTCTCGGATCGGCTCGTAACAGCATCGTGCCATGGTCGACTGATACAACATGGATCATATACTTCATGTGGGGCATTCATGGTGCATGTGCCATACGTGTCTAGAGTTTCTAGGTAGAGGTATGCAAGCAATTAAGCAGACAGGGGAGCAGTCTCCACATTGACGCATAGATGCAGCTGGTTGTCGTGTACTGATTTGTATCAGATGTTTTGATTCTGAATCTAATCGACATAGCTAGACTATTCTGGTTTCTCTCAATCTGGTTGACGCCTCCGTGGTTACCTATCCGCAAACCCAGACTCCCTGCACCTGGCAATCCCAGCAGGAACCCACCGGTTTCTGCTTACAATCTTGTGGGTCGAGAAGCTCTCTTGGAGCTGTAAGCTATGTGAAACGAACGTCGACAAGAGAGTCAAGTGCCGCTTGCAATATCCACCAGATGTTCCCACAAGTACAATTTCAATATCCGCTCGCTAATATCCTTGACAGGATGGCCGTTCGTCTATGAGGAATGTTGCAAAAGGAATTAAACTGGAGTTTCGGACTATTTATATACCGACGGTACCCAGGAATACGTAATGTGAGACAATTCGTAAAAAGGGCATCGAGCACTTTGGTCGAAGATATGGCTGATGGTCGAGACGTTGTCTGGAGCCATGGGCACATTCATCGAGAATACATGGCGAGGAAACGTGAGATCCGGTATTGCCGTCCGGTAAAACAATCATAGCTCAGTCCGTGACAGAGCATGTTTACTGAAAATTTCGTGAATGCTTCATGATAACGGTGGCCTCTACCAAAAGGCAAACATCTTGTACTCGAGATCGGTGACAGGCATAGGGCAAGGCGACAGGCTAATGTACATGGACGTAGATCGTACTAACGAACCATGGGCTCATTAGTCCATGTAGAAGTCGCCCTTGAGGATACGCTCCTGCATGGCGTCGGGCACCTTTGGTTGTTTGGGCATCTCGCGAACGGGTGGTTCCATGATGGCGACACTCTTGGCACGCTGGTGCGATGGGGGCTGCGGCTGCATGGGCTTGATGCCGGACATGGAAGTCCGCTCGGCTCGGGTACGGAGGTTCTCTGCATAACTGTAGCCTTCGCCTGAAGTCGAAAGCATAGTCGTCAGCTCGTGTTCACCAAAAGCTTGATCGGGGTGACGCTTGAAGTGTTCGGCAAGGACTTGAGAAGTATGGGAGGAGAAAGACGGCGACGGCTCGGATGGTTGAGATCCGAGAGACGCAGACTGTACATGCGGTGATGGGGGCTGGGGTGCAGTAGACGTGGATGAAGACAGACCTCGACCTCTTGCAGTCGGGGGAGAGGAGACTTTATGGATGGAGGGTCTACCATTGGGGTTCCCAACACTGCCACTGCTCTGGCGGACGTCCCGCATGGCTCGCGCGCCGAAGCTCAGGCGGCGAGCAAAGGGCGTGGCGGGGTTGCTGCTCGCGGAAGGCCCCGGCTCGTCCTCAAAGGGGCTCTCATCAACCGAGCCCGAGTTGGCGCTCGAGATGCTCTCAGTGCGCGGGCGGGTCTGGAAGGGGGAGCTCTGGTTGGGCGAGCCCGACAGGCCGATGGTGGTGAGGGACAGGCGACGGCGCTGGGCGTTGACGGCAGCCGTGGTGATGGGGCCTGGGTACGGCTGGGCCTGGCCGGGAGCAGGGCCCTGGCCGAAGATGTCGCGGAAGGTCTGGCCGGTGACAGAGGCACGCCGGCGGTCAGTGGCACCAGGGCTCGGGAGCGGCGGGGAGTTGCGGTCGGAGGACATGACGGGCAGGGTGGTGCAAGCGAATGCGAGCGTGGGTGTGGTGTGTGTTGTGTGCTGTGTGCGGGCTGGGGGGAGGTGGTCAATTGAGGTGAATGAGCGATCAGTGGCGGTGAGAGGAGGAGGAGCGGGAGGGCGCGGGGGTAAATAGCAGGAGCAGCAGCAGCAGCAACAGAAGAAGAAAGTCGGCTCCGACGACGCTACGGCGGGCGAGGCGGGATACGTCACGTCACCAGTGTCGTGATAAGTAAGGCTCGGATAGCGTGACCGGGAGGGGGTGGAGGGCGTTTCACCGTCGAGGTACAAGAGCGTCGGTCTCGCAATCAGGGGAGATTGGAAGGGAATGTACGGCGACGCTTTGGAGGGCGATCTTGGGCCATCTTAATATGGACAGCAGCAGACGATACACGGCGGTGCAGGATCGCCTGCGTCTAGCCCCGCGTGGCAAAGCGCGCCTTCCCCGCATTCTCTCCCAGGGAAGCAACAAAGGGCCTCGTATGGACGCAACCGCGTCGCCCACACCAACTAACACGCCCCTACTGCACACTCAGCCAACAAGCCTTGCTCACCTACCTGCATACCTTGCTTCTGCCCACCCTGCCGAGCGCTGCCTCCACGCCTGCCTCCAGCCGGCCCACCGCGGACGCGCATCGCTCGTCCATGGCCGCAGACGGCGCTCGGCTAGCTGCACCACCACCATTCACTCGCCCGTCGGCCAGGGGCTGCGAGTTAGTCTGGTCAATGCCATTATCCAGTCGTCGCTGCATGCGTAATGTGTGAGCCCATCTGATGTACCGTACGAGCACCACCTCCACGGCCGACAGCAACGCCTCGCCCGGACTCTGGCCATTCTGACGCCCCTGCCTGCTGGAAGCTGACTTCCATCTCTGCTTCGTCCGGGCCCCCCACAGCAGCAACTCCGCGGTGGGCTGATGCCCCCATCCGCCTGTGTTTGCCATGCATTCTGTGCAACAGGAATGCGGAGCTACGTACACACGGAGTGGGGATGCGCTGCCAAACAACGGCCCGAAATGGTATCCGAGCATGCTCTGCAAGTGTAAACGTACTGTACTTACGTCCCTGCCAATCCCTGCCGCCCAGTCAGACCCTCAGCACCTCGTATCTATCATCCATCCACCTCCGAAACCCTAACCATGCACACAGTACACCATGTTGCATCTCCTCCTCGAACACGCACTGACTCGGGTGCAGTGGACGACGAGGGATCGTGCACACACCACCACACCACAAACATCTGTAGAGCCATGGGCCATGCAACGGCCCGACAACCTCCATGCATCTGGCCCACATGCACGCAGTAGTCCCTTGTCGGCCTGCTGTTAGTTCTCCCTAAACCATGCTTGCCAGTAGTCTAAGAGTCTCCGCGCCTTGGCACCCTGCCCGCCGCACTGGACTCAACCCCGCTATACTACATCAGCTGGGCGCTTATCTGCAGTACACTACGGTAGTACCATGTCAGCTCGTGAGAAGTTGCTCTGGAGCATCCATGCACCCTACCCAAGCGACATTGGCTGGGCACCGTGCTCTCGTAAGAGACTGTGCATCTACTAGTCTACTGCATCAACTGCTGCGTCAAATATCAAAGGTAATCACCTGCATTTGCATTTTCATCTAAATCCAAGCTAGCTCGAAGAGTATATACAGAAATGACCATGGTGGAAAGGAGTGGGGACGAACAGCGCAACGAAGCTAGAAGACCAAAGTCTAATAGAGTGTCGCCAGAACCCAGATCAGTGCCCTTCCTGGACGAATCCGGGGCAGAAAAGAATATAGACATACGACGCCAAAAGGAGGCAGTGTCTCATGGAGACCAAGAAAAAAAAGATGTGAGGAAAGAAAACAAAAGGAGAAAAGAAGTCCAACAGAAGGAGGGTGGGGTAAGGGAAAACGGTAAAGTGAGACCTCCGAAAACAAGGCGCCAGCCATCCTAGGCCAAGAAATCAGAACCATGCCCAAAGGGAAACCGACAGAAAGGTTGCAAAATGAACGTTCGAAAGTAACCGCGGTAATCCACCCAAGACGCCAGTTTGCAGTTGGCCCTTCACTGCATCGTCCGTTTTGCGCTACTTCCACCGCCGGGGGATGCCGCCCTTTTCCTTTTGTCCTGGAGCAGCGTGCGGAAAGCACTTAGGTAAGCCGGAGAAGTCTCAGGCGTGTTTCGCAGGAGCACTTCGATGTCACCTAGAGCCACGCTATGGTGGCGGAAAATATGAGTCCCCATGGTGCGAAGCGAGTCCAGCACGAAGAGCTCTGGCTCCTCCTCGCTGGGTAGTCCCATCAAACAGACAAAGAGATTGTTTTGCCTGGGACTGCTAGATGACATACCCATCCCCCATGCGCTGTCAGCATATGCGTCGTAGTTGCGGCGCGTGACTTCGTCAAGAATCTTCAGCAAGGCCGCAGCTGCCAACCTCTCGATCAGATGATCATCCTCACTTGGCTCTTCATCGTCTGGGACTTTGTGGTCCTTCCTGTACTTCTCAACTGCCTGTACCAAACCTCTGAGTCTGACGGCACAGGCCACTACGTCGACTGCCTCAGATGAACGGTTGGTAGGTCCCTTCTCGATGTACTCATCCAGTGCCTTCAACGCTCGATCGATTCGCCTGTTGATTTCCGAAAAGAATTGCTTTACCTGGTACTCTCGAGTGATCAACTGTGTAAGCCGGATATAGAAGGATGGGCACTGGTTGGCCTGCTCGAGCACGATATCCTTGAATTCGCGGTATATGCGTGACTTCTCGGAGAGCTCTGGTATATTGTCACTCTTGAATTCTGCAGGCAAGGCTCCTGTTGGTTCAAAAACGGAAAGCATGTTGGCAACCTCGTCTTCAAGTTCATCGCGTTCCGGCAGATCGTCTTCAATGACCCAATTCAGATGATCGGCAAACTGGTCGAGGCCTTGGTTCTTGAGTACATTGGCCGGGTGTGTATTGCGTACACTAGAACCGTCTTGTGCCAGCTGTATGGTCTCGTTTTGGGGAAGGACTGAGCTAAGCTGGCCTAGGATCCAGAAAATGTGCTTTTATTGCATCAGTAAACCGTATGCTAATGAAACGCTAAAGACGCACTTTGCAAGCCTCGCCATCCTGCGCAACACCGCAGCTGCATTTGGGAACCCGCGCTCTCTCCAACTTGACGGTAATGTCGTCGTCCAGATGAAAAAAGTACTTGGTACCATCTCCAGCTTCTCCACAAAACCGCATTCGAATGCTGTTGTCATCTTTGACTAGGCCAATCTTGGCTCGCCGACGCAGCTCTTCATCAAAGGTAGAGACATCGTACTTGTGACCGTTTACCGATTCGATCAGTGAAGGAGTCGGCGAGATAGGACTCGATGCTGGTGACTCTTGCGGCGTTTCCGGAGGGCCCGTTCGTGCTCCAGCTCGAGTGGTGACCATATCACTCAGCGACAACTTGGATAGCTGTTCTGCGGACATGGAGGCGGATTGGAGGTGGTGCCGTGACTTGTTGTTCATGCTGGACTCAAAGTTATATATCAAACCGTTTCACGCCGCAAAGCTAACAGATCCTTCAATGTCTTGCACTAGTCTCCAGTCCCGCTGAGGCGCTTGATAGATTGGCCTCGGACGCCACAGAGGCTGCGGCAAGTGACACGCGGATGACAACCAAGGACACTAGCTGAAGACAACGAGCAAGGGAGAAGCCCGCTGGAGTGAGGTGCTCAAGGCAACAGACAGGGTCAGACCAATGACCGAGACAAGACAACGTTCGGAGTGGACCGAACCATAGTATACTTGCACTGCATATCGCGGAAGATGCGAGGCTGAAGTGGCTACCCTGATTAGCACGATTGACGCCAGGGCTGATCAAGAACGAATGAGGTTGAGGCCTCAGACTGAAAGAGCAAAGCTTCATCGCTACGCCCGGAACATGGATGTCAATTCAGATATCCGTACCCCGGGCAGAGCATGTTTATCCCAGTTGTCGTTAGTGTGATTCACCAATAAACTGCCTCGAGGGGGCTAGTACCCAGCAGTCGCGGCTAAGGCGAAAGAGTACGCCCTGTGGCTAAGAGGAATTGACGTCAACAGATGATGGTATGCTCCTCATATCTGCAGATACGGGCTTGCTGTGCCGCCAATTGATAGTGCGGGACAGGCCGCCGGGGCGTGCTGATATAGAGCTGATGAGGACGGAGCAGCGCGGTTCGCCCCAGGGTCAGACGTCAAGCTCCCGGGAGTTGCTGAAGCCTACTCTTTCCGGAGCTGCCATTCGCCGGATGACAGCTGCCGACCGTTGGGCCCGGATGGTGCTGGGCTGCGAACCTCCTCTCGAGGCCTCTACGGGACGGTACCAGGGACGCAAGCAGGCACCCACCAGGCATCCACAGTCGCCGAAGCGCGGCAAGACTGTGCCCTCGCTGCTTCCGCGCTCTTGAAAGCCTCTGGACAAGCCACAGTTCCGGTGTTCTGGAAGGAGGGGCCGGCAGCGAAGCGCTTCTATGGTGGAGTTGTAGGGTGAAGTGTGACGGCGGAGGTTGAGGTGCGTGAGATGGTTTCTGGCGAGGCAAGCGAGCGGGACTCTAGCCACATGTGGGCTGTGCGCTCAGCCTCGCCCTTCACGTTTCGACCTCGCAATCACCAATCGATTTGCGACCCCCGGCCAGTCCACAGTATGCAGCGAGGCGCACTGGATCTCCAGTCCCACAGCTAAGCTTCTGAGCGTGGACTCTCCCGCGCACGACGGCTCGCCGTCATCTGGATTACGCCTTGAAGGGCCGTCCCTGTGGAGAACGAGCACGACGGGCGTCTACAATGGAGCAAGCAAACTCAACTCGAGCAGCACTCGGAGAGAAAGTGGCACAGGTTTGGCCTCTGGAGATCGCTGGTGGGTTTCAGAAGCAGCTGAGCCACTCGCAGCTCCACGTTACAGAAAATCGAAGAAAATGCAGCCAATCACGCTCCGAGCCCTGGCGATAATACAGAAAACATATGCAGCCTTGGTGGAGGCTTGTGCGGCGCGTACCTCTTATCAACACCGGGCCTCTGACGCGATCCGCAGTATACGCCAGGTCGGCCCGAAGGGACCAAGTCCCTTTGCTGTTGATCGCGGTGCCGTAGGTCGCAATGTGGCGCACATCCGCAAGCGCTCAGGCTCTCTCGACTTCTCCATGTCTTCCCCAAGGACGCTATCTAAAAATAAAAAAAGACGGTTCGGTGCACCATGTGGAGCTTGGCTGGCCAGGGCAGAATTGCGGAGTTGGACGTCCTATATCGGAGGAAATGGTTACAGTAACAGGGCAACTATACTATGCTAAGGCAGGTTGGTAGGATATCAAAAGGACAAGACAGCAGGAAGACAAACAAAACAGAAAAAAAAAAAAGGAAAAAAGCTCAACGAAAAACGCCCACGCATCAGCTGCTCAGCAGCCCTGCTCCCCACTCCTCTCTATCCCAAGGAGACCGCCATAGTCATGACAGCGTGAAAAGTCGAATTCGCACTGCAAACCCAGACCCCATATGTGTGTAAGATTGCCAAAGCCATACTCCAACCCAGGTGTGCCAACTCAGACAAAACCACGATCGGTATGTCATCCTGACCCCCAGCCGCCACGTCGATAACGAAAATATCGCCATGCTGGATAGCCTCGTGCAAATTGATCGGTGAGACGCAAGCCGACTCTGTAAATGCGTGAGTTACGTTGCACAGGTTGGAACAGGGGAGGCTGACAACTCACTCGTGGGCCATCTCACCTGCTGCTGCCGCCCGTATGCGACGCCGCCGCATACACTGAGCTCTCACGGGAGCTCCTCTGTGATTTCTCCTCTCTGTTCCGTCCCGTCTCTACGATATGTCTCATGGAGATGCCACCCCAGGGGAGCCCCGAAAGGTCTCGGCGCTGATCGATATTGTATGGGTCTGGAGAGGTGTATGAGCTAGCTGCCCGGCGCTGATTCTCTACCTCACGCTCTGCTTCCTCCTTCTGCTCTCTAACTTTGTCTCCTGCAAATATGTCAGTGGCATTACATGTAGGGCATCGATCACGCTTACGGAACCGCCTTTGAGCAAGCTTGTTCTGGATCTTCCTGCGCTCATTTGGGTCTTTGACCTCGGACCATTCATCAGACTTTGATGAAGACTGGTCCCTTCCTGACGCTGACGATACCCCTCTTGAAGACATTGTGGATTGATTGCGTTGTGATTGGTTTTGTGACATTGCCCGGATGGTTCTTTGGAGTGTGTTTAGTGGATATGAAGTGTATTGATGCTTGGCGATGTAGAAAGTTGGTGAGTGAATTGAAATAGTCTGCATTGAAGTTGGGAGCCTCGACTGATGATATATAGTTAAAAACCTGCTCACTGCTGCCTCATGGGAATGTGATGGATCTGGCTCCTGTCCAGGTGTAGACTTGTGACTGAGACACTCAATGAAACTTGAGGCAGAGTAGTCGGAGCAAGATAGTAAACGCTCAGGCGGCGGAGTAAGATGCCTGCCAGGTAACTGAATCAATGACTTGTAAAGGGTGTAAGTAAATCCGAAAGATAGGCAGAAGGAACGAACGACTTGATGGATGAAGGGTGACTCTACGTCAGAATACTCCATATGTACTCACACACTTACAACATTAGGGCCAGGGTCTAAGCGAATCGTCTGAGTGGATGACGGCAGATTTCCGTGGATCGGGGATAGACGATGGATGATTGACACCCTTGACCCAAAAGGCATTCGATTTGAGGCTGTCCGCGACACGAGCCGCCTGATTGGCGAGTGTGATAGCAATCCAGGTAAGTGGACCAGGGCTTAAAGATAGATGCCTTCAAGAGTGCCGGAAATTTAGGCATCGACGCCGACTACCGTCAACCCTGGTCTAGAAAGAGTTGGAACAGTCGACGCACATGGCGTGGGGAACGGGCGGGTTAGCTCGGCTCTCCCGTGAAGCCAGCGGCCATGGCGTTCTATAGGACTAAATTCACCGTCCGGAGCCCTAAGAGGAACAAAAACGCTTTAATCCTTCTAAGCCCGGCGGAGCTCCCGTTCGCTTCTGGAGCCACCGAGCATGGAATAGTGTACGAGATAGTCGCTCATCAGTATGTGCAGCTTCCGGGGCTGTCTATTGTTGCACAATTGGAATGCACACCCATGGCTCTGCTGCCTCATGTTTCCAGTCATATGACGCTCGCGGCTGAGAAAAGGGCGTTTAACAGGGACATGAACATGCGGCCAGCCCGACATAGCTCCCCAGCCCAACGGTACCGATATGCAGGTACTTGACTTTGATGACGGCAGGTTCAGGATGCGCTCGGAGCATCCGCTGCACTGCTTTTTACCTGCAAAGGTTGAGTGGAAACCCCAAAGCGCAGTCGGATATTTTGCGTGATTGGCCTGGACCGGAGGTGGTATGCAATAGTGTGTTGCGGCGTACGTTATTCTCACGACCTAAATCGAGAAGTGGCTGTGCTTCAGCCTCCGGGCAACATGACCATCCCGCAATCTCGTGTCATGGATATGGCCAAAGGAGCATTTGGCATCGGGGTGCATGGGTCCTATACAGTGGAACCTCCAAGCTCGGAGCCATGACTGCGCTTCAACCGTGCTCCAGACTGCCAGCACGGTCTGTTAGTGTCGGACTGGTCTTGGGCTGGGTAGTCAAGACCGTCCGAGAAGCGAGGCGAAGTGGCTTACACCGAGAATGCGACCTTGTGGGGGCACCCTAACGGCTGAAATGGCGTGCTAAAATGGTAGTTCGACACGGTGAGCTATCTTGCAAGTCTTTGGGAGTGCGCCGGCATAGAGGTGTGATGCGGTCGTGAAAGCGGTGACGTTTGGGAACGATGCATGTTAGTGGCAGGAGAATGCATCTATGATTGGCCGGAAGCTGTGTGGCTGTGGCTTCGCAGTCACACTAAACCACAAGAACATGCAAGTACACCGACAACTTCTTCACGATACTTTGCATCATCGAGCGGCAGGATGGCAGTAGCAAACGGAAAGAATGCCAAGTTGTCATGGAAGCTCAATTACGAGTCTGCCTTACCTTCCGCGGGGCCACACCGCCTTCGTCTGGGGACCTCCACCATGCGTGTGTGTGTGTGTGTGACGACACCTGAAAAATAGATGACTGAAACCCTTGTCAACATGGAAATTGAACGGATACGCAGATGCAAAACTTTCTGTACGAGAAACGTCCGGCCATACCACATCAGAAAAGATTAGCGATATGCGCATGAAGTATCATTCGTTTTCTGACTCGCAGCAGAGAGCAGCGCACTACCTTCCTGACTAGTTGCTCTCTCCGGGTCTCTCGTACGTGCAGGAATCGTCTGCAACGAGGAATTCCTCAACTAAAATGTAGTTTCGCTAGCTACTGTCAATTAGCCTGTCTAGTCTGCTAAAGTTTGCTCGGCCGAGTAACGATGGTACACCCTCCCTCCTGCTTTCCCCTTTCCTTATTTGTTAGGCACATAGCTGGGCATAACGGATCCGCCCCCAAACTCTCGTAGTACCTGTTTCGGAATTGAAACGGTATGAAAGTCAAAGGCACCTCTTGCAGCTCATCCAACCAAACTGAACTAGGACAGGCTATAGCACTCATTGAGGAATAGCTTCTCCTGGATAAATGCAACCACGACTTCCGTGGTCGTGTGACAAAACCATACGTTTGTCGTTCTTCGGTCATGTATAATTACGAGCTCGCCGTCTACAACGTCTCGCCTGGTTGCCCTGGATCTAATGACCAAATCTCATGATGATGGCCTCGCAGTCCAATCAAGAACGTTGTTCATGGGGCCATAAACTAGTGATCTACGTCAATAGCGTGTTTCCAAGTGCATCTCAGGCAGAAAACCTCGCCTCTGATATAAGAAGCACCCTCAACATCATAGAAATGGCGAGACTGGTACCAAACCAAAGTCCGTCCTCATCTTTGCTCGTCGTGGAATGACTCAAAGCGGGCCGTTGCCGCAAATAGATCCTTTGATCCTTCCATGCCCTACGCCTTCCTCGCCCTGTCCAGCTTGGACACGCACTGTTGTTTGAATCCTACCAAGATATGCCTATAGACTAGTTCAGTCAAGTATAACCGACCTGCTAAGTCAACACACATCATCTACTAAGATACAGGGTCTGAGTAGGGGGAACACGGACCTTTGCTATGCTTGTAAACCGCACGATAGGGTGTTGTCTGAGTGGAAGGAACATTAGCATTTTGTAAGGAAATCGATTGTTGTGCTTCTTCTTCCGCTCCTCGAAGATGTGACTCAACGGCAACATTTGTAAGCTCACGGTATGTTCAATGTCATTGTTTTCGTAATGGGAATCTTGACGTTTACGAGCATCAATTTTCGAAGACTTCATGTTGCATGTCCTATACTATCTCGACCGTGAAGATTTACGTGCTTAAGTGAAGAGAGATCGTTGAGAAAATTGACTTAACGGATGATCCTCCGTAAGCTCGGGTGATCTATCCCCCGCAAGCGCCGCCAAGTCACTATACAAGGCCCCAGCCTGCTTCTTTTCCCTGCGTCGAATGGTTTTCGTCTGTGTCCTCGCTAATCATTGCAGCGGCGGACCGTTAGAGTTGCATACGGGGTTGATGGAGTTACGCCCTGAGATTAACCCCGGAGCCAGATGAGGTTGCAGGGGGCTGAGCAACGGCCACATTGTACTCACAGAACCATGACCCATTTCAGGAGGGTGGCGTGGCTTCCAGAAGGAAACCATCGCGAAGCACAGCCACCGTTTTCTGAATCCTGATCCTCAATTTCCATCGATATCAGCACTCTAAACCGATAAAGTGCGGCTAGAAATGTGTATACTGCCAAGTGAAGCGGAGACATAAGCACCTTGTTCTGTTATATTTACAGTTGATAGGCCATCGCGTGTATTAAAATGGGCTACGAGGTAACGTCCGGTAGGGCTTTTGAAGCCCACGCCGCATCGCGGATGCACTTGACATCAGCCATAGCTCAGGATTGCCGAGCCACATGTCTTCCGAACCGAGACAGAGCACCCGCGGAGGCTTTGCTGCAATCCTTCCCTCGATAGCCTCAAACGTCCGTCGGGATAAGGGCCGTGATCCAGGCTGTCTGACCACCATTTAAGATGGCGTAGGGTTGCATCCCGATTTCAGAGAAACATTCAACATCACAATTGAGGCGTATAAGAAGAGATGTATGTCCTTTTTTAGTCCCACGCATCCGTGCGAATGGCAATGAATGGGGTGGAGAAGACACGGTCCTGCTAAAAACCATTTTCACTCTCCCACTGCGATAAATATGTTGCTCCGAGGCCATGGAAAACTGAACCGCGAAGCAGGCAAACGTGGGGTTGCAACACGAGCGCAAGCATCGAGCTTCCTGGCCATCATGACGAAACACTAATCATGTCGGGCCAGGAAGGCTCCAAGGTAAGCTTGAAGTTGCGCGAGGTGTGCGTAAAGGAGGAAGCGCTTCTGCCGTGAAAAAAAGTCGACTTAGTGAGGCGCGCCAAGCATATCGGCCCGACGGTTTCTCCACGGCTCCCTAAAACTTTGCAGCGCTCGGGGCTTCGCTTTCTTCTCTACACACATTTCATAAACAAAGGAACGGATAATCAACTGCCATTGCTCGTCGATAGGATGGTCAGTCATATTGCCGTACTAGAGTGAACCATCTGGCATATTTAGGCTTCGACACTTATTCTCTGTAGCGTCGAGGTGTACCTGCATTCCAGACATTTCGTCTTCCTGGCGGCGAGCCCTGTGACACACCCCTTTCATCTGAAGAGAGCGCATGCAACCACCTCCACATCACGAAACTGCCCAGCAAATGCACCTTCATCTAAGTAATTTGACAACCATCGATTGAGACTCGTCTGCTAGGAACTGCCCCCTTGAGGTCGGTTTCGACGTTCAGGGAATGTCTTTGCGCCCGTGATACGGACTTGACATGCCGGCTCCGTGTCGGCAACCACCCGGATTACCGTGGTAATCCTGCGGTCTCGAATTACGTGAGCACATGAAAGCAGGCCTGCTTGCAGGACTTCATTCATCATGCCATTGAAGGATGTTGTGGACGAGTGTAGGACTCATCTCATACTGAATTCAGAACAATTGCAGTATTCGCCTTCACCTGTAAAAATAATTCTGACCTGATGGGATCATCCTTCCTGGTCCCGAAAATCAGGAAAGGTGAATTTGCAGATGGATGCTCCAACACGGCCATGCAAGAGCGGTCACGATGGCGTTATACGCTTAAGGGTGACTTGCATAGCTCAGCGCCACAGAGGCGTTGTTCTATCAGCATGATCACGAAACACACGCTTGCCAAGGTCACTGGCTCTTGCTTCGTGGGTGTGTGGCCTATCTGGTGATGGACTGATATGTTCGAGATGTCACGATTGGATATTGTGGGATACGGGGTAAGGTGGGCGATAGGCGGACCTGGGGCAGATAACTGGATAAGTTCGTGAGGCACAGTTCCCACAGGCTATCGGATTTCCTGTGGGATAACATAGGGTAGTCGGCTTCGTCGTCCGGTGGGCAGAGGAGTGGTAGTCCAGTGCGTGGCGTGTGTAGCTTCAGCATGGCGTGTATGCATCCAAGATATCCAACCAAAGTACGCTAAGGAAAGGTAGTCGACACAGTGAATGTATCACCGTAGTCTATTTGTGCCGTGGAGCTGGACTACGTTTGCCAGGGTTTCCACGTGTTCTAGGGCTAGCCCCCGGAGATCATCCAACTGCGTTAGGCCGATGCGTTCAGCACCCTTTTCAATAGAGGACCCCAACCCACTCCCAGCATGAATGCTCCCATCCGCCGCCGATAGACTCGGCTGTTGCGCTCTTGCATAGGCGCGCATTCCCCCTTCGTCACGTCTTCTTCTCTTTGCATTCGCACCTGCCCTCGTTTCCGCTTTCCTTTCCGCCCTTTCCATCTTAGGTCGGGTGTGCCGCACCTCGACAACACCGCAACATGGCCTCCGTACTGAACAAGCGCCAGCAGGCGCGCAACGAGCGGGCACTGCAGGACCTCATCAAGAACGTGCCCGGAAACAGCGTGTGCGCTGACTGTGGCGCCCGCAACCCAGGTGCGTGGTGCAGCTCCCCGCTTTCACATCAACCGACTGACAATGCATAGGATGGGCAAGCTGGAGTGTACGTGAATTGGGCAGTCGCTCTCCCCACGGACACTGGCTAACACGATCTAGGTCGGCATCTTCCTGTGCATGCGCTGTGCAGCCCTGCACCGCAAGTTGGGCACCCACATTTCGAAAGTCAAATCGCTGAGCATGGACAAGTGGGACGCGGCCCAAGTCGACGTACACGCGCCTGCCTCGATCCACCATCGCACCTGCTAATCTCGTGCAGAACATGAAGCGCATAGGCAACATCGAGTCCAACAAGGCGTACAACCCCCGCAACGTGAAGCCCCAGATCCCCATCGACATCGACGAGGTAGACGGCGCAATGGAGAGATATATCAGGCAGAAGTACGAACAGCGATTGTACATGGTCGACTCACGGCCGGGCACGCGATCAAACACAGGCAGCTCCAGCTCGGTCGAAGACAGGCCCCCTCCATTGCCCCCGAAACCGACTAAAGGGCTCGGTTTCGGACTACGAAAGGCGTCCACGCAGCCCCAGAGCATGACGCCTCCCATATCTCCTGGTCTTAGCCAATTCGGAGCTCACGATGCCTCCCCACCCAGGGTGAACAAGCCATCGAGGGTCTTCGGCTCCAGCGTTACGGGCGATGGACTCGAATCGAAGCTGGCAACACTGCGAGATATGGGATTTCCGGATGAGAAACGCAATTCAACCGTGCTGAAGGGGCTCAATGGAAATCTTGACAAGGCCGTGGAAGCTTTGATAAGGCTGGGGGAACAGAACCCGGGCAGATCGCGAGGAAGCACTCCAACGCCGCCGGACAAGCTCGACGTCAATGGGCTCATGCTCGGCAAGGCTCAGACTGTGCCTGCGACAAATGCAGCATCAATGAATCCGTTCGATGCTCTGGACGTTGTGGCGCCTTTGCCGCAGCATCACCCCCACGCAGCGCCTATCCAAACTCAGCAACTTCCGTATGGAGGCTCAATGACACAGCCAACATCCCCTACCAATCCTTTCAACCAGTTCCTTTCACCACAACAGGGTGGTCAGCCCCAGCAACAGGTATACCAACAATCACAAAATTTCGCACAGTCGAATCCTTTTGGGCAGCCACAACCGCAACAACAGTCCCTCGAACAGTCCTTTCAAGGGTTGCAGTTGTCCTCACAGCAACTACAGCAGCCTCCGCAACCATTATTCCCTAACAGGACGGGCAGTTACGTGCAGCAGCCCAATCCGCCATTTGCCCAGAGCAATCCCTTCCAACAATCTTTCACGCCCCCTCCGATGCCACAAATGCCACCCCAGTATGGAGCGTTTTATCAGCAATCATCACCACAGCCTCAAGCTCAATATCAATCTATGTCCTCCCCTAGCAGTCCTGGTAATCCATTCCTGAAATCTACTCGTAGTCAGATGTTCACACCCTCAAACACTTTCAATTCCAACCCTTTTGGTCAGATACCCGCTCAGCAGCAGCAGCAGCAGCAGCAGCAGCAACAATATCAACAGCAGCCACCAATGCAGCCACAACAAACGGGCAATCCTTTTGCAATTCCGCAACAGCATAACCCAGTGCCCAACTCGCAGGCACCCAATACTTTCCAGCAGCAGCCGGACTATTCACAATTCGGCTACACTCAGCAGCCACAAGGCGCTTTTGATAAAAACTCTATTCTTGCGCTCTACAACCAACCACAACTTGCCCCCCAACAGCCACAGCAACAGCCGCAACAACCGCCAGCCCAGGCCGCAGCGCCATCGCCAGCCGGCCAAACGGCCGGCCAGATGAACCCATTTGCCGCGATGCAGGGCCAGACAGGAGCGCAACAGCCAGCTTCCGCAATTCCACGACAGGTCCAGGGATCTAGGCATGTCAGTAACGAGAGTGTTGACTTTGCTGGATTGATGGGTGGGCGGCATTCCCCCGATGCATTTTCAGGGTTGAGCTCCAGCTTCAGGCGATGAAAACGCATAGTAGATTGCTTTCACACATGTGCATATGCGTATGAGTTGCATTTTCACCTTTGCGCAGTTCAAAGCGCCACACGGTTGTTTCATCTATTATTTTCGAGGTCATTAGCAGGGCACGCTGGAAACGAACAATGTCGACGGCGAGAGGGATGTATGTAGGATACTATGTTAAATATGATGGGGACCTGGATAGTGCATTTGTAATTAATGTTCATGCTTTACACTTCTCGCTAATATAGATACCCTTTACCACGATAGAGACGAGCGAGAGGTCCACTTCCGCCATGGATAGGAGGGCGTTGCCCTACTACCTCTCGACGCCCTCAGCGCTCAGCATCGCGTCACACCCGCCAATAGCCTGGCAGCCCCACGCCGTTCACGCAGGACATGGATGCATGAATCCTTCGGGGCTTGGCGGGGAGGCTGGGACTGCAGGGTTCCCGTTTCCGAAAAGAGCGGTCTGTGGCCTGTCGATCATTCCCGCCGTCGTCGTCGCGAGCTCCATCCCAGCTCCACTGGTTCTCGTCCTTTCGCCGTGCATCTCCCGTACCTCCACACGCTCCTCTCACTATCGATATCGCGGCCAAGCGCATCACAGAGGTTTGAGCCGGCATTGCGATCGTTGCGCGCAAAACGCTGTATTTTGGGCATCCGTTCTACAGACCACTTGTACAGCATTGCTTGGACCGTGACGGTTGCAGCCCGAGCCGCTCCACTTTGACCGGCGACTCGAAAAGAGCTGGGCTTTTGCAGTAGCATTGCTGCCCGAGACCTCGTTGCACCTATCTCGTCGCCACATCGTTCTTTTCGCGCTCCCCTCGCGGCCATCGCATGCGCCCAGCTTGACCGCACCCCTAACAGCACACTCCACCGAGCACCCACCAGTCTTGCGCTCCCGTCCGAACCTCCAGCGTCGCACACACCCCGCCCACACAATGGGCTGGTTCACTTCCTCCTCTTCCCGCCACCACTCCCCCTCCCGCCGCTCCTACGCGCGCTCCTCCGCCGGCTCCACCTACTCGTCCTCCAGCCGGCACCACTCCTCCACCTCGCGGTACAAGCGCTCCCCGCGCGACGGCTACATCGCGTACCTCTACGCCAAGTTCCGCGAGCTGCTGCACCGCCTATGGTCGTACGCGCGGCGGCACCCCTTCAAGGTCTTCTTCATGGTCATCATGCCCCTGGTCTCGGGCGGCGTGCTGACCAAGCTCGCGCGCAAGTTTGGCGTCAATCTGCCCGAGATGGGGGGCCAGGGGGCGCGGGGCGGGTACAGCGGGGGAGGCCACCAGGGCGGGTACTATGGGAGTGAGGGGTATGAGAAGGAGGGGGCGATGGGGGGGATTGGTGGGGCGATGAGCGGGATGAATTTGCAGAGTGTGGCGAGTGGGATTGGGGGGTTGGCAAGTTTGGCGAAGATGGCGCAGGGCTTTATGTAAGGGGAGGGGAAGTGGAAACGTGGGATCTGGGTCATATATTCGTGGATGATGTCCGAGGGGAGGAGGGCGATGTGTGTGTGACGGGGTTGAAGCAGGTTCAAGCGTCGCAGTTGGCACGTGGTTGAATATGGCATGTGTCATGTTATTTGTGTTTTTGCGTTGATATCCGTCCTGGATGTTTCTGGGCAATAGGCTTAGAAGTCCAGGGGCAAAAGAGGTGGAATTACTCGTATAATCCTGGGGGAATTACTCATATAATCCTGGGGGAATGGGTATTATAGATATTATGATGATTGTACGTATGTATGCTCGAGAAATAATGAACGTTCTTTGTTTCTCCATTGCGTGTACCAATTGATATGACTGTCAGCTGTCTGGGTGACTAGGCATGTAACGCACGTCGTGACTTCATGAATACATCCTAGAAATAGAAATAGCACTCGAGCTGAGGCAATGTCACCTAGCTGTTAGATATAAAGATTGGTTGGCCCAAACCTTTTTTGCGCACTGATTTTCATACGCCACATTTTTCTGCTGTCTAGTTGGGAGACACTCTTTTACCAACCATTTTTACGCCGTCTAGTTGACTCGACACCTTTTTACCATTTTACAAAACAACATAAGGATTGGTTAGAAAACCTGGAATCTACGTTGCCTAAAGCTTCCTGCCACATAGATTCGATAGCTATACGCAACGAACCTATGTATGCTACTTCTCACAACATTTGAAACCTTCAACCTACTGGGGCGTTTTGGAACCACGGGCAATTGTTGCTACATACTCGCTCTCTCAATTACTTGATGAAGAATCAAGACTATTGCAGGTATAGGACTTATTAAATATAGCATGGCTTAATTTGTGCTTTCCCTTCGACGAACGGTTGTACAAAGCTGCCTTTAGCGTTCAATGAAGAATGGGAGAAGCAAGCCGAAAGCAACGGTTTCTGTCATGCTATTTGCTCAAGCTGGAATTAAGGCCTAGCCACGGGAGGTCTAAGAATCCCCAATTCACCATACATCAGATATTCTTCATTTCTTCAATTTTATGACCGATCCATACATTAAACAGTCTCCAATATGTTCGGGTTTTCGAACCTACATACCACTCCATGAGCCTCTATGCTCACTCACTTTTGTTTCCCCAATATTGGGCTTTTCCTTGTGGCGTATTCTATATCTACATGGGATACGCTTGGATGGAAATCGAGCGCCTGTTTGGAGTAGCGCTATCGCTTGCATAAAGTCTGCAAGGCATACATCGTAACTTGTATAGTAAATAATCTTGCTTTACCATTTCAATGTATGCCCGTACTACCACTCCACAAATTTCAACAAACATACCCTGCAGACACCCTTCATGCAGCGCTCCGCCTCAAAATAGTATCCCCTACGGTCACTCAACCAAACATCACATTTCTCGACAAGCACATCACAAACCCATGTATATCCTACATATGTATATACCTACATACCTACCTACCCAGGCCCCAGCCCTAATCCCAACACTTTCCTCCCACGCATACACACTTGCATACACACCTGCACACATACATCATGATGCAAGGCGCCCCTCTACCTAGCATACCTAGTACTAGTCTCCCCTTAGTCCCCACGCTACCCACCGCTCTACCCACCGCATCAAGCTGCCTGATTCGAAGGACAGCCGCTCCGTAGCGCTTCGCCCCATCGTGGCGTTGTTCAATTCACTCAGCTCTGCTAGACTAGATGGACTGCCTACGATGGGTAGTCTAGGTAGATTGTTTACGTAGTAATCACGCAACGGGAAGTGCTGAGCTGAGCCAAGTTGAGCTGAGTTGAGTCAAACCGAGCATGCACATGCACATGCGTCTCTCTTTGACTTGTTATATCCTTTGCTGTCCTTGTCCCGTACAATGATGCATATGTCGCATGTACCCATGTACCTACACATGTGCATGCACGCGTAATGCACCCCCCTGCTGAAATCCCACTCACGAATAACCTCTCCGCCGTTACAACCCCAAGTTGTTGAGCTGGAACCCCGGGAACCCTCCCGTACGCCCACATCACACCAATCCACCACGTCTCGGCTCTCCACCCCTAGCGCAGGGTCCGCCCAACGACTATCATGCAGCCCGTCCGCATGGACATGATCAAAACATCCGTGGGCGCCAATTCGGTGTTCCCCCGCACACACACTCTCTCTACACGGATACGCACACTCGAGCAGAGTCGGACTGTTTGTTCAAGAACGGCACTACAATTACTATCTCTCTCTCTCTTTTCTCATCTCATCCCATCTCATCTCGGGACCCCCAGCAATCCCTTCCCACGCGCGCTCCACAGCATCTGCTGTATATACAATCGGATGGACGTCCCCGCCAACCCCGCAACCCACTAATCAAACCATGGTCTCAATCGATATCATTCCTCCAAAACACCTCGTAAACGCCCACCCATGAGTTAAACAACGTAGAGGAGAAAAAAGGGAAGAATCGAGCATGCTTGCGACCGAAGCTCCCCAAACGATGGAAACATGAAAGGAAGAAAGGTAAAAAAGAAAAAGAAAAAAAAGAGGAGAGCGCCTTGTCTAGACGCCATGGTGGTACAGCAACGCAATGGTACAAGGTACAACATCAAGACGAAAACCACCTGCATGCAGCATTGTAGCAGAAAGTACCACAACGTCCCCGCAACATGCAAGGCTGGCCGGCGGCAACGCAAGAAAACGGAAGACGCACGGACAGAAACAGCATGGGATGCCTGCCGTGGGAGAGGTAGAAGAATGGGCTCTTCTTCCTTCCTCGCCCATGCGATCTCACACCAACGACAACAGGTTCCCCGACACGCTGCGTTGCATTGCGCCTGCAACGGTCCAGACTCTCTTCTTTGTCAAAGCTGGCCGTTCGATCAAGGGATCGCCGTCATTCTAAAACCGTTCCCGTGGACCGTTGCCGTGGTTCTCAAAGAGATCGTCCAGATAAGCGCTGGGTGCTCGCCCTCCGGTAGTCGATCCGCCTGGCACGTTGAGAGACAGCTGGCTCGCGCTGCCGTGATCATGTCCGTACACGCCCGCTCTTCCTGTTGGAGTTCCAAGGGTTGCGACGCTGTTCCTGTTGTATATTGACAGGCCATCGCGAGAGGGCGGTGCACGGTCGTAGCCGCGCGATGGAGGAAGCGACGGAGACTGTGGAGGCGAGATACCGGAACGGGCACTGAAACGGTTTCCTGGTGTGGCTAAAGAGTGTGTTGACAGGTGGGATCCGACGCCGCCCACGTTGGTCGTTGACGAGCCTTGGGCAGCCTGTGCATTACCAGGAGCATAGTATCCTGCTGGCAAGTACTGTGACGAACGATTGACGACCGAATCGCGCAGACCAGTGCTGCCGCCGGCAGTAGGAGAGAAAACAGGGAGTTGTTCTTGGGAGGTGTGCTCGTGGCAGTGGAGGCGAAAGGCTTGGGAGGCTTGGAAGTACCAGTGGGTGCAGCAGCCAGGTGATCGAGCGACATGGTGGAGCTTGCCCCAACCACATTGTACATGCCTCGCTTCCTACCGCCGGGCATGGCTGACATGTCTTTCAGATCGGCCATATTCTGGGCCATCGCAGCGCGTTTCACGGATCGATGCAGCGCCCAGGCAACCAAGCCTCGCCAGATGAGCACGCTCAAACCGAAGAAGGCCAAGATGGCACCCACGCATATGAAGACGGTCCCATCGGGCAGATCCGACTTCTGCATGTAAGACGCGCGAGAGATATCTGGGACGCCGACGTTGGGGATACCATAACCAGCGACCGAAGGCAGGAGCGACAGGAAGTTGTTGGCATCTCCGGCACCGGCTGGGGTGGGTGAAGCCGACGGTTGGGTCGAAGTGGTGACAGCCAGGCTGGTGATGAGGTTGCCGGACCTGGTAGGCCCGCTCGATGGCGAGGGCTGCTCAGAGGTCTTCTCGTCTTTCTCCGACGTCTTGGACTCCTCAGTCGGCTTGGGTGCTTCGGTAGTTTTGGCGGGCGTGTCTGTCGGGGCCTGGGACTGCTTGTCGGTCGGCTGGGTGGCGCTGGGCTGCTCGGATGTCGTCTGGTCGTCGTCGTTGTTGTTTCCAGGTCGGTCGTTCTGTGCGAGGACGGCGGGCGCAGCGAGGGCGAGCACGCCAGCTAGGCGTATGGTAAGCCGCATGGTAGCGAACGGTGTGTGTGTGGTGTGTGGAGAAGGCAGCGCTCGAGGAGGCAGTTAGGGGCGGGCTGTCGGCTGATGGTGGGCGTCTCAGGAGGCCTTGGGGCTAAAGGCGGAGGGGCGGAAAGGAGCGGTGGGCTGTCGTGTCGACCACGACGTGGGAACTGTGGGTGAAACGAGTGACGGGAGGCTTTGCGGAGACACAGGACCCTCGGAAACACAGGGGACGCGGAGGGAGATCCAGGAGGGCTGTGGGAGATGATGGGGTCAATGCAGGGAAGACGCTTAGTAGGCGGGTCCGGTGGCAGATGCTGGGCGCTAGGGGTCGACGAAGCGATGAGCGGAATTCGACAGGACCCGAGTAGTTCCTATTGATGTGGACGTGTAGTTAGCAATGCGACGGTCGTAGCGAGTTGGACGGCGCAGTGCTGTTCTGGCAGGTGACCTGGCATGCGTGTTACTGAAGACGTACGGTAGACTGTTCAGGCGGCCCAGCTTTGTCTGGGCTTCTTCACGGCGTCCCTCCCCAGCGAAAAGCCCAATGAACGCTAGTTCCCTCGCGCGGGCCTGCGTGCTCGTCGCCATCCCAAAATAGCAGGGACCCTCTATTTCTTGGCAAGAACATTGAACATTTCCAAAAAGTTTATCGATTACCTCAGGCGCGACACACCCCAACACCAGCACCAGCAACCATGGGAGTCGCTAAGAAGACGCGCAAGTTTGCGCAGATGAAGCGCGTCATCGGTGGGTTCCATTGCTGCATTCTGCCTTTTTGCACGCCTGCTAACAGTCTGCCCAGGCACACGCGATGCACGCCTGTACGTCCCCGCCACGCCGCGTCCACCAAGACTGCCCTCCAACTGACACGCTCTCCAGCAAGAAGAATCAGCTGTCTGGCGAGATAGAAGCCAAGAAGAAGGCCGAAGCCGAAAAGGCAAAGCGCGAGATCCCCCAGGCCCCGTCCTCCATGTTCTTCATGGCCAACGAAGCCCTCGGCCCACCGTACGTAGTACCCATCGCGCACTTCTATCTACCTCTCTCGCGTTCAGTCGACTGATTTCGGCCCAGATACCGCGTCTTGATCGATACCAATTTCCTGTCGCACACCGTCCGCGGAAAGCTCGATTTGCAAAAGTCGCTCATGGACCTGCTGTATGCTAAGGCAACGCCCATAATTACTTCATGCGTCATGGCCGAGTTGGAGAAGCTCGGTCCCAAGTATAGGATTGCTCTACGTATAGCGAGAGACGAGCGGTGGGAGCGTATAAAGTGCGATCACAAGGGCACATATGCTGATGTACGATACCGTGCCTTCCCTCGACCACAACCTGCGCACTCGTGCTGACTTTTTTTAGGACTGCCTCGTTGATAGAGTGCAAAAGCACCGCATATACCTAGTTGGTACCAACGATCGCGACCTGAAGCGAAGAATCCGGAAGATTCCCGGTGTACCCATCGTGAGCGTCGCGAAAGGAAAATACGTCATCGAGCGCCTGCCCGACAATCCCGACTCCAAGTGAGGGAGCCTCGTACGGCCGGCCCGATGGACTCGTGTGGGTTTTTGATTGCATAGCGTTGGCGTTGTTTGATAGATATTGGCATCTAAATGGGAGCAAAACCGCATCTGGTCCGACGCAGGTCCTATCTCTACAAGGCCCTGCGAATAAAACTTCATCTGACCAACATCATGGACAATCTGGATATGGCTGGCATGTATCTTTGAAGAAAGAAAACAAAAAAGTCGTTCAGTCATGTTCTATCCGTATCGTCGTATCGTAATGATATACACTATACACCCATACATCCATCATGTCATCAAAACAATTGTAAAAAAAAAAGCTATTCACCTTCCATCAAACCCCCTTCTCTCTAAATCCCCACCAACCCATCCAACAACGCCGTCAACCCCGCCACCCCCATCAACGCCCCCGCCTTCCCATGCCCATACCCACCCCTCTTCTTCCTCCCCCATCCCCCTCACCTCCCCTACTCCTCCTCCGACTCCTCTCCCTCATCCTCCTACTCCTAACCACACCCTCCGAATCTGATGTTCCCGACGCACTCGAATAATGCTCGTACCGCGCCCCGTCCACAGATGTCCGCAGCGGCGCCTGCGGGTACATCTGCGCATGCGGCTGCAGATGCCGTGTTGATTGCTGATGAGGGTGAGGCGGCGGCGGTGGCAGTGGCGGCTGGTACGCAGTGGGCTGGACGAAGGAACGAGGTTGGCCTGGTGGAGGGGAAATGTTTGGCTGGCGTACGGGGGCCCCATGGGGTTGGGGATGTTCTGGGCGGGGGCTTCGGCGCGTAAGGCGCGGGTTGGGGAAGAGGTGTCGTCGGGCGAGGCGGGACGTGGATGCTGGAGGGCCGAGGGTTGGATGCGTAGGTTTGCGGTGGTGCTTGTGGACCTGGGCCTGGACCTGGCATCGACATTGCTCGGTCCAGGGATGGTGGTTGCGAGATGTGGTATGCGGTGGTAGAGCGCTCGAGGGAAGGAGGTTTGCCCTGCGGTGGGGGGAGCGGCGTGCGATTCTGATCTCGATCTACCTTCGGTGGTGGCGCGTAGCTTGCAGAGCGGCGGTCGAACGAGCTGCGGCGAACGCGCTGCTTGGACGGCGGGGGCGAAGGTGGTTGGGTTTTGCGGTAAAGGTCTACGGTGCGTTCGACAAGTCGCTGAATTTCGTCGAAGGTCAAAGGCCGGTCGATGCAGAACCAGGTCTCGGATCGGGTGCGTCGTCCGTCGGGGATTTCCTTTCGCACCTGCGTGAAGGGGTACCCGGCTTCTTTGAGGGCTTCGGCGCAGACCCAGGATGCCTGGACTTCGGTCCAGCTGTGTCTGTGGCGGAATGCTTCGGATGTGGGCATGTCGGTGTTGGTTTCTTGGACCTTGCCATCGATGTAGTTCCAATGGTACCTGCGCGTTCGGAGCGTCCAAGGTATTTCGAGATCCAATTCATCGTCCTTATCCTTTGCTTCTACGGCTGCTGCTGCTTCCACAGGCAGGGTGGTAATACTTGATCTTGGAGAAGCCGGCATCGAGGCGTAGTCTTGGTTGAGTGTTGAAATTGGTATAGGAAGCGATTGAGATTCCGTGGAAACAGGCGGGATAGTGTCTGATTCCTGAAGGATGGGCGAATTCCCCCAGCATCATTGCTCGCGAACTTTGGTAGCATCTCGATGTCGTCCTCACTATCTGACTCTACAAACGGCTGCTGGCTCTCTCTTTTCCGGGCTTGAGTCTTGCGCTTATCCTCTAGTATGTCTTCCTCGAACTGTCGTAGTCGGGTCCACCTCTCCAACAAACGGTCCAGCTGCGACTTTGAGATTCCGCATACGGATGCTAGCCAATGCTCTTCCCCAGATGTTTGGATATCTAGACTTGCAATGAATCTGTCTTGGTATTTCACCAGCTTGGATGGACTTGGGCTGCTTTCATTGATCCGACTTAGACATTGAGAGCTGTCGTCCTCCATCAGCAGTCGTGCGTCTGGCCGTGCATGCTCGTAAATTTTTGAAGCGAGTAGTATGGTCATTTGTTGGTCGATGATGAGCGTTTCGAGCTGCTGCTTCTCATTCGCGACTGCGGTGGCACACTGCCTAGGCGAGACGTAAGGTCTGACTCTACACATGTGTCAGTATGCCATAGTACTCGAAGCCAACTGTCAAGAAAGCCATACTCTGCCCACATAATGCTCTGTGCCGTATACAGAGTCTGTAGCATGACCGACAATGTCGCCCTTAGGGAGTCCAGGTGAGCCGTGAGATAGTGCAACCTAGCCACCGATTGCGGGGGAAGCATGAGGGCCGAACCTCCATTTCGCTGTTCACCTCGATGGTTCTCATGTACTCCATTTTGAATAGATACCAAAGAATCGATTTCATCCAAAGTGGTAGCACTTTGTTCCAGGACGTCTTCAATCGTCTCAAAAGCCTATTCGCGGTTTTAGTAAACTTGGGTGGCGTAAGAGGGAACGAATAGAATCAAACACAAAAACGTACTTCCGCCGAAGGCAGTCGATCGTCCTCCTTAATGATAGTACCAACTTCCTTCACGATCAACGCCAAATTCGAGATTGCCTTTGCTGTTTTCAAAAGCTCTATTGTTGTGTGCGAATTCGCCGCAGCTAGCCGGTACAGCAGCAACGCCAGAGCAGAAGCCTGCGAAGCCAACGGAAGAATCGCCGCAAGAACCGCCATCAGGAATTTTCTCCAAACTTACTCGAGCCCCAGAGAAAGACGTCCGATTTCTATGTTTGGTGGTGGCAGCAGCAGCACCAGAGCGCTTGTGTGTTGAGACCAAAAAGCGGCGGTGGATCCTGAGCGTCATCGCACAGCCTCCTCTGCAGGGACTGGTCACCGAACTGGGGTTTAAAGCCTCTGGTTGATTGGCCCTCGTCCCGACAGGGCAATGAACTGCTGCACCCCATATAGCAGGCTTTGGCGAGATCGCCTTACAGTCTACACCGCTCTTGTACGCTTGTAGAGTGGTGGGCTCGCGTTGAAAGCCGACGCTGCGATTGCACAGAGTCGCATGCAGTGACCGCTATCCTTGGAAGGTAGAAGTCGCATACGTTAGCACAGACTGTAACTCAGAATGCGGTGTTACATTTAGCGTCGGGCTCAGGCTTGGTGAACTGGGAAACAATCGACACTTGCCTTGCTGTCGAAGCAAGCCGGTGCTCGAAAGCGGCTGAATTATCGATCAGGCTCGCGGCCTCATTGTTACCGGTGAAGTCCAGCCGCTCGCGGCTCCCGCTGCGGAAGAGCAGGAAAATGCCTTGGGGTCGTATGCACAGCCCTGGAGCTGGAGCCCTGGAGCCGCATAGATCACGGGTCGAATGAGCTTCCGAGGCTACAATTGCCGGATTTAGCTTGCCATACATTGCAAAGATATACGAATTACATCGGTGAAATCATTCATTTGGTCCAAAAATGGCGCATCTGGTATTCCGGTGACTTCTATTCACCTTATCCACACACACACTGTAGTCTAAATCCTCTGACAGCCTCACCTTCAGTACTACCCCCTAGTCACTCTGTGACACCCTCTCCGACATGACCACCTCATCCTTCTCGTGCGCATGGGCAAACTGCCTGTATCTCTGCTCCTCGTCCACTTTACTTCCCCTGACCACACGCCTATTCTCCGGATTCAGCCCCATGCACAACCTAGGCTTCTCATAGAACATGGCATCGATCTGCTCGAGGGTCCTGCCCGACGTCTCTACCCCAAAGAAATACGTCAGTGGGACAAAGCTCGCGCAAATCACCGCCCACACCCAGAAGTAATTGCCCTGGATGGAATCCAGGCCGATGGGCGTCACCATGACAACCACAAAATTGCTGATCCAGTGGGAGAAGACACCGACGGCGGTGGCTTTATTTCGCACGCGAAGGGGCTGGATCTCGGAGGAGTAGGACCACGACACGGGGAGGATGCCGGAGGTGAAGCAGTCGAGGTATAGGAAGATGAAGGCTACGGCTGCGGCGGCGCTCGAGAAACTGTTCTTGGAGAGCCCACCGGCGATGATGGCCATGCAGATTGCGCAGCCGGCGGAGGAGAGCATGACGGACCAGCGGCGGCCGATGCGGTCGATGTAGAAGTAGGGGGCCAGGAGAAGACGGCGTACTGGGTGAAGGCGACGGAGGCGAGGATAAGGGCCATGCTTGGGGAGTAGCCCATGTAGTTTTCGAGAATGTATGCACTAGGAGTTGCAGTCGAGAGTTAGCTGAGGCCCATCTGTGTCAGATTAGGGGAGAGGACTCGTACAGGTAGTAGCATAGTGCATTTACACCCGACCATTGATTCATCATGTACGGACCCATTCCGAGAACAACACGGTGAAGATTGCGTGTCTTGGTGCCGTTGCTAAAGACCTCTCCCCATGATGGCTCTTCTTCATTTCTCTCGGCCTCGATCGCATCAAGAATCTCTTGTAACTGACCCAATACCTCTTCGTCGTCAAGAGGCTTGTCGAGAAGTCTACTTATGATGTTCTTCGCCTAGAAAAGGAAGGGTTAGTACTTAAATAACCAGCTACCATCTTCAGGGAGTGCTCACTTCATCAATCTTCCCTCGTTGTGCCAGCCATCGAGGCGACTCACACAGCAGAGGCGACAAGCTCAACACCAACAACGAAAACAGTATCTGACAAGACACCGGGAACCTCCACTGAAGCGAGCTTTCCGCATACAAACAAGCAAAGCATAACCAGGACGCCAGCGCAACCCCAATGATGATCAATGCAGACTGCACGACCAGAAGCGCGCCACGCCTGTGTGCAGGCAGCGTCTCAGACTGCAGGATGGGAATAGCAACCGTCGAGAAGCCGACTCCTACGCCGCCGATGATTCGCGAGACGAACATCTGCCAGTATCCGAACGACGCCGTCTGGATCGCTGCGCCGACTATGACGATCATGTTGGAGAGGATGATGGATCGTTTCCTGCCGATTTTCTCGCCAAAGATGAACGCGACGATGGCTCCCAGTGCACACCCAATGTCGTAGATAGCAGTGACGAGCCCGGTCATGGTAGGGTTAGGGTTGCCGAGCGTGTCCTTGAAGCGTTCGCCGCCTAGGATGCCGCCGAAGAGACCTTGGTCATCTGGTGGATTTGTGAGATAGGTATATTTTGAGTGAGCAGTTGAGCGGCTTACAGCCGACAAGGAGAAAGTCAAAACCAGCACTCATCAATATAATTGCGATGAGGTTTTTGCCTCGAAGTTCAAGAACGCCCATGTTTGCGGGTGTAATACGACCAGCCCACTGTATGCATACAAGAGGGCCCAACTATGACGATACTATTAATACAAAAGATAGCTACTTCCACGATTACTTATGTACTCTCTGCAACACTCGCTGTACTTCAAATACCCAAGCACCAGGCCCGAACAGGGAAGCCGGTGCGAGTCAGACTATTCTATATCCCGGGGAAAACTACACTGAAAACACCATACATGTGGATACGCGGAGAACATTATGCGGGGAAACGCATCCATTCATTACTCTGTATTTCCAAGGCTGTGGACTGGGCAGCACGTGAGCAAGCGTGCTCCAGGGCTTCTGGGCTGGGTTACCGCATCCAGCGGGATCCTGAGGGTGCCAAGCTGCAAGTCTGCAACGAGCTAATACGTGCCAGGTGCGCTCTTCACCGGTGTGCAGGTGGGAGGAATATCGAGAGAGTGGGCCTCGTGTATCAAGCTCGGTACACCTGCCCAAAGTAATGCCGAGATGGGTGAAAATCCAAGGTACTAAGAGCGGACCCCATCATACGTCATTGCTTTTTACAGTGAGCTAAAGTCTGGCGGAAAGGACCTCGGAAATAAGCACTATGCGGAGTGGGGAGTGAATTGTTTGGTCAGCTGATGCTTTTTGTTGGCGACTGCTTCCGCAGTGGAGGGAAGGCGCCAGCTGGTTAGCTGGAGAAGGAGCAAATGAGCTAGTTCATACATCCTTCAACCTTCCATCATCGTCGTGAAAACCTCATGGAACCGAAAGCTACTATCATGCCATCATTTCTATACAACTGACAGGTGTCATTGATGTTACAACTTCTGGCTCAACGTGAGGCGAACAAAGCACGCAAAATTACAGTGCTGGCCAGGACATGGAAAGTCCCGGAAAGCTGCAGTACCACGACTCGGCTCCCTGGCTCAGTAAGTTTTCGAGACTGAATCGATGGCAAGCCAGATCGGTTGAAGCAATTAAGGTTTGTATACGGTATCGATTGCGGCTTCTGCGCATCATGTACGACTTGTTACGGTGCAAAAATACGAGAAGGTCAGCTCCGGCAGCGGACGGCCATCCAGGGCGAGTATCCAAGGCTGCTCGGATGAGGCGGCAAGCGTCAATGGGGTGGTCCCGCGGGCCGGCACATGAAGAGCTTCGCGAACCCTTTTCGGCGGAGTCTAGGTACAATTGAGGCGAATCCACCAAAGGAGACCAAGCGTCCACGTGCGTCATTTCGCCCCCTCCGCTTCTGCCCGTTGACCGTGTTATCGCTGCGTCCACATACCTGAGGCTGTCCGCCGCATGCATCGACCGACCAATCGCCTGCCCACGCGCTGTGTACTACCAACGGCCATTGGCAACACTTTATAGTCGGCGAGAGGCGCCAATCTCTGGCCTAGCAGTGTTGGAGGATTTCCAGGTATAATTAATCATGCCCCTCGCTCGCGACCGCATGAGCGGCGGGATGAGCACTGCCGTCATGCTGCGAGAAGGAGAAGATGCCTCATTGCAGCAGCGAGGAGGGAACCGAGGCTACGGAACTTTGGACCTGCAACCCTCATCAAGCTCGCGCCCACATCCGCAGCCTGCACCGCGCCGCCCCTCGTCCAGCTTCCTGATCCACGGCGGCACCCCGTGCGTCGACTCGGAAAACTTCCACGCCCTGGTACGCACCTTTCTACCTTTCTCTTCGCTGTGTTTGCTAACCAGCCTCAGCTCGGCAGCTTCCTCACCGAGCTCAACTGCAGGCTTGACCGGATAGACTCGTATGGCCAGCTGAAGCTCGACACGGGCGTCGAATATGCCTATTCCACCCTTCTCGCCGTGCGTGAATCGTGCGGCAAGTTCTCCGACGGCGCCATCGAAGCCGGGAGGAGGCAGGCCGCCGTCTTCGTCGAGACCTTGGAGGGCCGTTACCAGCACGCGCTGGAGTCCAAGGAGACGCTCGCCGAGAAGGTGGTCGAAGGCATCCTGCTGATTGAGGACTGGGTGACGGACCTGGAGGCCCGCGCATACCAATTGCGAGACGCCGGCCTGGAGACGGTCAACCAAGAGCTCGTCCGCGCCCGCGGTGTCGTCGACGCAGGACTCCACAAGGCACACTGCGCCCGCCAGTCTATCGAGCTCAAGATCGACTTTGCCGTAGACCGTGCCCTGGCCCGCGCACAGGAACATGGCTTGATCCGCTACGAAGACCTGCCCGAGCCGTGGCAGGCCAACGAGCACATCCTCACGGGCTACCGCTTCTACGACGGCCACTGGGCCTGCATCCGCTCCATCTGCGGCATCCATAACGAGTCGACCAACATCTGGACCCACCTCATCGGCCTCATGGTCATGCTCGGCCTGGCCTTCTACTTCTACCCGCAGCACATCAACTTCCGTGCCAGTACCACGACGGACGTCGTCATTGCCGCCATCTTTTTCTTCGCTGCCTCCAAGTGCCTTTTGTTCTCAATCATTATGCATACAATGAGTGCTGTGTCTGAACAGAAGTTACTGGAGCGGTATGCGTGTATTGATTACACAGGTATATCCCTGTTAGTCGGTGCGTCCATCATGACCTTTGAGTACACGGCCTTCTACTGCGATCCGGCCTCCCGCTGGGCCTACATCAGCCTGACCGCCGCCCTCTCCATCGCCGGGGTCTACCTCCCTTGGAACCCGACCTTCAACCGCAACGACCTCGCCTGGGTCCGTGTCACGTTCTACGTCACCCTCGCGCTGACGTCGCTGTTTCCCTTCGCCCAGCTCATCTACAACCACGGGCTCGAGTACACCTCGTCGTTTTACACGCCGGCGCTGCCGTCCATGGCCATCTACTTTGTTGGCGCCGTCATCTATGCGGCGAGGGTCCCAGAGAGATGGCTTCCGGGCAAGTTTGATTATCTTGGTGCGAGCCACAACATTTGGCACGTAGCGGTGCTATGCGGTATTGTGGCGCACTATTTCGCCATGCAGGAGATGTTCAGCCAGGCCCATGGGAGGTCGTCGCGGGATCAGTGTCCGGGTTTGCCTGCGTTGAAGTAGCCTTTTATTCTTCTTTCTATGCGGCTTTGCTATGGTAGACCTATTCGTCTCGCTTCGGTTCTCCATCTTTTTCTTCTTGACTTTCATCTTCTCTTCTTTACCTTCGTCTTCTCTTCTCCAACTTCTTCTTCTTCTTTCCATTTGTGATTTAGGGTTGCATTAGAGGGGCTGCATAGAAGTGCATAGAACTGCATTTGCATGATGCTGCGGGCGGGTGGGGGAAGGATTCGGAACGCATGTACGTACGTATGGATAATGTGTACGCCTTGCATGTGATATGGCACAATGATAGTATATAGCATATATATATTTACATGACTACTACCTCCCATAATACATGCTGAGTACATATATACATATATATGTACAATGAGAAAAGTGAGGACAAGAGCGATTAGGGAAGGAGGAAACCAGAAAAGAAAAACAGCCGTCAGGTCGTCGTCCCATGAGCATCGTAATCGTCTCATCGTCTCATCGTCCGGTGGCGTGATAAAAACACGCAGCGGTGAAAAGTACATCGGGATCTCCCCCAGTGCACCGCGCCGCGGATGTGGAAAAGAAACTCCAATCCCAAGAACCCAAAAAAAGAAAAAGAAGAAGAAAACATCCCCCGACATTACCATTAAAACACGCAGCCAAAAAAAAAACACCTAATAGCTCATCTTCCTTCCTTCCTTCCATCCTTCCTTCCATCCTTCCTTCCTCACTCACTCCCCCGCACCCCAGCCCCCACACCCATAACCAACAACCTCGCCACCAGCCTATCAAAGAAAAACCCCATATCCTCCCCCTCCCTCTCCGCCCTCGCCTTCTCCACAAGATACCCCGGCGTCGCGCTCCTCACCGCGCCCCGGATCTCCTCCACGAACTTATCCTCCGCGGGGATCCCCCCGGCCCGCTTCGCCTCCACCGAGGCCTCCACATCACCGCGCCAGTCTGGCCGCAGCCGCGTGTGGCACCCCGAGAAGCACGCAGCGTAGAACTCGAGGATTTGGCGGACGGCGTCGTCGTCGGCGGGGAAGTCGTGGGGTTGTTGTTGGTGGTGGGAGGGGGATGCGCGTGCGGCGTGGGGGAGGTCGATGCGGAGGTGGATGAGGATGAAGAGGCGGAGGCGGAGGCGGAGGCGGAGGCGTGGTGGTAGGGGAGCTTCGCGGAGTGGTACTGGATTGATTCGACGGTCATGAGGAGGACGATGAGGGTTGCGAGGGCGACGGGCCACTCGGAGACCTCGCGGCGGAGGAAGAGGTGTTGGAGGGAGAGGAGGATTTCGCGCATGAGCTTGAGGGCGAGCGGGGGCATGACGGCGCCGAATTGGGAGCGGATGAAGCAGGGGGTTGGGGTGATGTCTGGGGGGAGGGAGGTCGTTACTTGGACAATTTGGTCGAGGGATGGGTCGGTCGATGGCGGCGGGAGGGTGATGTCGCCGCCGACGTGGACGAGGACGAGGAGCTTTAGGGCTTGCTGGAGAAGCCGGGCGTATGGGGTGTTGGGGGAGAGCGAGCGCCAGTAGACGTAGACGTGGCGGAGGATTCGGAGCGGCGAGCAGAATGGGGGGAAGGAGCTGAAGTGCTGGTTGACGAGGAGAGAGAGATGAACGTCGAGTAGGCCTCCTAGACTGTCTACTGCTTCTGGGGTTAGGATAGCAGGAAGAACAGCGTGGCTTTGAACCTCGCTTGGTGATGCATCCGGCGGCCAGGAATATATTGTGTGTTCATGGAGTTGATCCGCCTTGTCGTCCTCTAGTCGAAGAAGAGACACTGGAAGATGGAGTCTGGACCCGAAGCCAAATATGATAGGGATTGAATAAGTCTCGGAAGACACCTTCGATTTACTCGACGAAGCCTCTGTAGCCCTGGCAGTTGGGTGCCACCCATGACGCTCCGCAAGAAAGACCCTCGCCAGACCTGATATTAGTCGATCGCGGCAAGGATGATTGATGAGATCGCTCCCGTAGTGATCAATGCACGACTTGCAGGGAGTTCCAGGGTCACACTTTTCCTTGCGCTTCTTACAATTGGAGCAGGACCCAACATGCCTCATCACTGCCGCTTCGCTACGTCGTTGGGCGCTCAGCGGTCCAGTCCGCCCCTTATGACGCCGATGACCACCTTCTGCACCTGAGGGTTTCAGACGATGCTGGTCATCCGGCGTGTACGAGACCCATCCCAGATCGGCGGAACTAGGTGATGGTGTTGCGAAGCTGCTAGTACGATTGCGTCGAGGGTTGGACAGGCTCCGTGACAGCTGGGCGGTGCGCGAAGTACGTCGTTGCTCGGGCGATACCGACAGAAGAGGTGGCACTCCACGGAATGTTTGCGGAGATTGGCGCCTGATCGACGGATACCGTTCCGTTGCGATATTGGAACGTACTGCACTATGCGGCTGAGGAATGGTAATTGCCCGTGCCGGTCCCCACGGCGAGTGATGTTGATTCTGATGGTTCCAGGAATGTGGTAGAAACGTGTTATTGGGCCTATGCGATCCGGTTTGGGGGATGGGTATTGGCATGGCACCTGAACCATCTTCTTGGTGTACTTCTATAATAGGTTCTACAGAGGGCTCAACCCAGGTCCCGACATTATGCAGAGCTTGCGAGGCGTATACATCGAGACCACTAAAGGAGTGCGAAGTTCCGGCCACATATGGATTGAAGAAACCAGATGTTGGTGCGGTCTGGTAGGAGCTTGATGAGCCCCAGCTATGCGCGTCAAAGCCGGGCGAAGCGGGTGGAATATGACTCCTGTTGCAAGGCAAAGTCAGTCGACTAAATAGACCATCGTGGAACCAGTCAAACGCCTTGTTCCTGACCAATTCATAAAGCGCTGGGATGTCCGAAACATATTTCATGGCTGAGATCTACTTACCCGGGAGAGAGCATCGTCTCGTAGGCGTCCAAAGAATCACGATAAGGGAGTCCAGCTTGCGCTGCCAAAGGGGATGTGGCAGATGTTGTATATGAAGGAGAAGCGCTCAGCCAGGAGTGGCCCTGGTCCAAGGAAGATGGTCCTTCGGTAACGGAAGCCGGTCTTGAGATGACATAGTCAAATGAGAAGGGCTCATCGTAAACGGATGTGGCAGTGGAAGGTATGTAGCCCTGTTCGGAAGCACTGTGGGGAGCTTGTGAGGTGAAGGAGTTGGCGCGAGCATTACCGCTCGACGGGCTCTTGATGCCCAATTCGCCCTGTACGAGTGGATAGTAGAGTTCGTCATCCCAAGCAATGAAATCTTGCCAGGCTTCCTCTTCCGTTGAGAGCCTCCGGGAAAGGGTCGACGATTTCCTCGTGGTGGACGCCATGGAGCCCAGCGGACAGTGTACTGAGTGTGTATGACGCCGCGTGTTGAACCGACCGAACCCTCGAAGCTAAGCGCCTGTGAGATGATGGAAGCCCACCACCTCGTGTGGTGTCATCAAACGAACACTGGAACGGAATGGAAGCATAAACGGGTCCAGGAGAAAGCGACGGCAAGAATTGGAGGTGCAATGGCAAGTTGCACGGCTGACTTGGTTAGATGATATATCCAGAGTGACGGGCGGCTCATGCTAGGATACCTGCGGCTGAGGGAGTGTAGCGTAGCCCTGGAGATGCCTTGCGACATGGGCGAGAGCGCCGTTGGTTCCAGTCGTCAATGGCGGCCTTATCACGTTGGCATCAAAGTCGTAGAGATGACTGCATAGCATTTGGTAAGTTGGACAGGCTGTGCGCCGTCGCGCGGCCGTGAGTAGGTAGTACTCGTTCATCCTGCACAGCAACCCGTGATTGCCTTCGCGTATGTGCACTCACCGGTCGCCATTTTCGGGACTAGCGTCAACGTTCCCAGCACGCTGCGCCCAGCATGCAGTCCATTGATGTGCCGAAGGAAGGGCTAGTAAAACCCACCAGAGTTGCGGCATTTCCTCCACATGGACCGTAGGGACAGGTGCTGGTCTGTCTGGAAAGGGCAGGTTTCTAGAAGGCCATGCCCCCGCGCGTGCCCTCTTCCGTGTGGCGCAGCGAGTAAGCCATGCGAGTACGGTATCACTAATTGAATGTCTCGAAATTAGCATGCGGTGGCAAGGACGAAGAAGTTGCAAATACTTGGATGATATACATGTATATGTGTGCGTGTATGTATGAAAATATGTATGCACATGGTCACTATTTAGATATATACACATAGATATGTATATGTGCAAGAATGGTCCCCTCACGACGCCCATAAGCAACGTCTCTACAATTCCACATGCTGGCCCCGTCTGTGCCTCGGGTGCATGCGCGAACTACACCCCCCACTCCCACACGCCCGCAGACTTGTTACGTGCCAGCGGGGCGAACCCGTCAATAGGGCCGCGTGCCGAAGAAGCGAGTTGACGCCCCGGCCCCGTGTCAGCACTGGCCTGCGGCGAGGCCGTCTCCTGCAAACGGCTCTGCAGCCTCATCTTTTCGAGGAGCGGCGTCATCTCGTATTCAACTCCTAAAAATCCCGCATCCGACGGCGGAGTCGGCATGGGTCGTGGCGCTGGGCTGGGCTCTTCAACATCATCAGAGTCCCCGCCCTGACCCATCTCTCGGCGGAGCACCTTGACTTGCGCCTTGAAAGCCCGCCAGAACTCGTACTTGTCAAGTGGATCATCTTCGTCTTCTGCTTCGTTGTCGACCGATTCATCATCTTCGTCGTCATCATCGTGGTCCCGCGCCAGCTCTAACAGTGTTGCAACGAAAGCTTCCTTCAAGTATGCAAACGAGAAGTCATCAGTGATATCCGCGATCGCGTCACAGAGTTTGGCCGGGAAGTCGATGCTCTTCTTGTTTTTGAGCTTGTTTCTCCAATATTGTGCTGACCTCTGTTAGCTTCTGTCTCATTTATGATCCATCAAAGTTGCCTACCATATTGAGCTCGCTCGCTCTTGTTTGGCAGAGGGAAGAGATATTTGCGGTCGAATCGCGAAGGTCGTTTGGAAAGTCCTGGATCAAGCTCGTCGAGATGGTTCGTCGTCGCGATCATCAGGATACCATCGTTATTTTCCAAGCCATCCACTTCGTTGAAGAAGAAAGACCTTGTTGACTTTGTCACAATCGTGTCGATGTCTTCCAATATCAACATGCACGGAGTCATGGAGCGAGCCATCTGGAATATGGCTCTGATCATCCAGGTGTAAGGTGCACTCTTCACGTACAAGGTGACCACGGGCTGCTTGCGTTCTTGGACCGTGTGCATGAGGGCCTTGAGAGACACGGTCTTGCCGTTACCTACAGGGCCATGGAATATCAGACCACGCTTCCACGGCACTCCGTATTCGCGGTAAATGTCTTCGTTGTCGAAGAATTTGTTCGCAACCTCGGTCAAGGCCTTTTTCATTTTGGGATCGAGGATTACATCCTCCCACTTCGCCTTCTTCACCTCGTCCCACAGCTTAGTGGAGCGACTCCAAAAGCCGTCATAGACGTAGATGGCGGGTTCTTCTTTGATGAGCCATGCGCCAATGGTGGCCAGAAGACGGCTGACTACAGAGGAGTGCGAAGTGGTGGTTTCGCTTCCCTGGGGCTCTTTCAGAATGTACTGGAACGAGCTCATTCCTATGATGATGGTGTATAGGATGAAATTCTCGTTGTTCCAGGTGTAGTTGTATTTTCCGTAGAAAACCAAGTCAGCAAGACGACCCGAGCCGCCCTGTGCCAGTACGGAAGACGTTAGAGAGCGACCTTTATGTAGTCAAGCTGATGGATGGGTTATTGAGAAGGCAGCTCACCCGGTGAGACGGCCCCACGAAACCTCTCCATCGTATGGCCGGCTCGGAATCATTGTCGAGCTCGGCCTGCGCAAAGCCTGCCGCGGCAAACTGGAGAAGGTTCACGTTTCCACCAGGCACGGTGGTGATGGTCAACTCTGGATGTTTCTCTCTGAGGGCGGTGACTATCTGCACATCGGGATCGAAGCCTTTACCATTGACTACTTCTTTAAAGTCAGGGAATAATTGCGGCGAGCCACCGTGCGAGCCATCGTCATGGATGAAAGTGAAATCGTCTGTGGAAGCCATTGGATTGCAGAGGAGGGGTTCTGGAGGAGGGAAGAAGAGGAAGGTCGCCCAAGAGGGAGTTAGCTGGCATGTACACAAACGCCCAGGCAACCATCTTGAGATGCACTAGGGTAGTTTCGTGTTGATACGCCAGCCCCGCGATTGGCCTGATCGGTCGATGGAAGATAACCCCAGGGCGTAAAGTGCAGCGATGACGTCCGTTGTTTCACCCTCGAACGGGAATGGAGGCCTGGATACGGCCTATGTAGATGGGCGAGTACATGCCATAGCAAACAAACAAACGGTCGCACCACCGGAAAACACTCGTGTAACGCCGCTGTATGTACGCTGGGTCTCTGCTGCTGCAATGCGGGTGTAATGGAGGCTGTGGCGGCGGTGCGGAGAAAGCAATATCGCAAGCGTCGTACCTTCCCGATCCTGCTACTCTATGGGTGGACTCTGTGGGTGGATGGGACGATTCCATGCTACGTCCGCATAAAACTGCATACGTCAGAGATGCGATCATAACAAGTGCATAATCCGTGCCTGGGTGCGTGTGAGTGAGTGCTTCGGGGCTGACTAAAGGCGAGCTACCGACTCGCTCGTCGAGCAACAGGCCGGCCGAGCAGCAGTGGCTTTCACATGCAAGCATGCTCGACACACAGCCAGCAATGAACAGACACAGCGTCCCAACGAACTCCTGGCTGCTTGGCCTATGGGCTGGCCATTTAAACGCCCCTCGGCGCAGATCATGTCCCGACCTCAGCATCTCTTCTGCCAGGTAAGCGCCACCGTTCTCGCAAAGACGCGCCAAGCAGCCATGGCTCGCGGGTCCGTCGCTGTTCACGTGTTACTGACCCTGGCAAGCTTCAGGTCATCTGGCGACCATCGAATCCCTTCACGTCCCAAGTAACAATTCACGGCGGGGGCGAGCGGGGGCCCATTGCTTCATATTACTTGGCCGTCGTCCTCTTCCTCTTCTCTTCTCCACATAGTCTGCTGCACGCCTAGAGTTGCATCTTGTAATCCGCTTGCTTGTCGTCTTTTCTCCTGCGCAGCATCATCGCATTGCGGAAAGCCGGATTCGGAACTTTGCAGAAGCGACGAACCACCATGGCAGAAGACCCTTTCGTCACAAGCTCCACACACCAGCCGCACATCTATCGTCCCATTCCCCGCCGCAACTTCCCACCCCAAAACGACGCTGCCGACTCGCCCGCCCACGCCTTCGTGCCCTCCACCCCCCAGGCGTCGCGGAGACGCAGAACCGCCCAGCCGACTTCCTCGCCCAGCTAAACGCCCGCCTGCTGCGCACCTACAATGCAGGCCTCGCCGAGAACGGAGACGCCGAGGACGCACCCCTGCGCGGAACAAGAGCCTGGTGAACCTGACCAAGAGCACGCTCTTTGGCATCTACGACGACGATGCTGGCACGCCCGTTGAGCAGAGCGTCCCCGATACCCCGTGGGGCGTAGGAGCCGAGACCCCAGGAAGAAGGAGACGGGAGAGTGGCGCCGACAGTCCAGCCCTGGGGCTGACCATGCTGCCACGTAGGAGGAAGGAAAACAAAACCGTCTCACGACCGCCGCCGCCGCCGAGGCAAGGCATCTGGAAGTACACCGTATCTCTAGCGAAACTAGCGGCATTGTTCCTGTTCGGCGTAGTCTACGGAGTCATCGTCAGCCATCTGCATGATACCAGGGAGCTCGCGGCTGTAAGAGTAGAGGGTGTCGATAGAGAGAGTTGGTTATATCTTGCGAGCTGGGGAGTTGCTGGTCTCGTTCTGGGCATCTCGTTGCCATATGCCGAGCTTGTGTGGGGAGCGGGAGCCGCAAAGGGCAGCGGAAAAAGCAAGCCACAGGAGAAGGAGGCGGAGATGAGCTTCACAGAGCAGTGGAACGACATAGTAAGAAGCGTAGGTGCTTTCCTAGCAATAGCATTCGCCATTGTGAGCTTCAACCTAACACCCCACTGCCGCCGCCATACATGCTAATAACGCACAGCGCCGACTCCCTTGGCAGTCCACCCTGCAGCTCACCCTCACACTTGCTCTTGTCAACCCCGCCCTTTGGTACATCCTCGACCGCACCAAACCTGGCTTATCCTACTCCCTCCTTGTAACATCCATATTAACCTCCTGCATCTTCCTTTCCGACCCCGACATTCTCCCTTCGCCCTCCCTGCCCGCCACCACCAACGCAACCCACACCCCCTTCGCGGCGCGGATACAGGGCCAGCAAAACCAGCAGGACATGTTTGCTGGGGTGGTCAGCTACGACACACTTGCAGTGGTGACGTGGGTAGGCAGCGTGCTATTCTGCAGCTGCGTCTGCTTCGGCACCATAGGGCGGCGTCTCGCTGTTTGGGACCTCGCGAAATGATCCTCGGCTTCTGAACCAGCTAGCTAGCAGCACCGTGGGCGGGCATTTTGAAAACCAACATTTAGTACTATAATCTTGTATTGCATATATGCATTGGAATGGATTGGCATTGGGAAAAGGGATTCAACTGGTCAACAAAAAGGGTCATTGAGGGTCATCTATCTATCTATTCATCGGACTGGGAACAGCACAAAAGACTTTGTATGGTCGGTTTGTTTGTTTATCACTGTCTTTTTTTCTTCTCCTCCTTCTTTTTATTCTCTGAATTTGTACGGCCTTGGCGAAATGATACCTGGAATGATTGTTTGGTTCAACACTATTGGTATATGCGCGGGATACGTTCCGTTCGGATGGATGAGCGGTAGAATTCATATGTTACCGTGTTTCTTTTTACTGTCTATTTGCGTTGTGTCATTTTTCGTGATGTTGGGAACGGGCATTCGATTTATCGTGGTGATTGATTTGATTAGATCATGGCGATAGATGTAATGGCAAATATCACATGATACGCCTCCGGGTGTTCTATTGTACAAACAAGACTGTCATCAGACTATGATACTACACTTTACTTCAAGATATTGTGTCATCTACCATCAATCAGATTGCTCTGGGGATACGACAAACCTACTGTAAATGTACAAAATCACTAAAGCATGATTCAATGGTGGTTTATAATTTCCAACTCTTCAGCACTGCGACATAAAATTGCTAAATATGACCACACGATTCACTTTCAGTCAAGGACAATACAATGAAAAGCGAACCGATTCGCCCTTCGCCATGGAACCCCAATTACACGACGCCGGTGTGAACGGCACAATAGTCCGTGCTAAGCTCAAGAAAAGCGTCTGGAACTGTCTAGGAGACAACGCCCCGCCGAACAGCACGACCGACGTCTTCGCCGTGAAAATTAGCAGAGCAGGTAGAACGAATCAAGGGATTCTCGAAAAGGAATTTCTAGAGGCGATGAAGAAATATGACGTTGATCACAAGCATCTGGTAATCTGCTACACATGCTTCGAATACCAGGAGAATCTCTACTTCGTGATGCCTCTTGCTAATGGTCATCTGAACGCTTTCATGAGAACCCATTCCAGCAAGGGATTGAATGCTCCTTCTGACGGCTCTACTTTCAAATGGCTGCTTGGCCAGATGCACGGTCTAGCAGGTGCTCTCGAGAGCATCCACAAGCCCGGACCCGGCCTCATAGGATGGCACCACGACGTCAAGCCCGAAAACATCCTGTACTTCGAGACAGCGAAAGACGGCATCGAGTTCCGCATCACCGACTGGACGACGGCCAAGATTTGTGAAGATGGCTCCAACGATCCAGCATCGGAAATGTACGGTAAAATCCCGGGGAGCACGAACATAGGCTGGCCAGCTTACCTCCCTTACGAGACGCTGATGGGGGCCACGGCCTGCGCGCCTGATATCTGGTCGCTGGGCTGCGTGTTCCTGGAGCTGTTTATCTGGTTCGATAAAGGGTACGAAGCGTTGGATCACGATTCTAAAGATGCACCGGGATTTCGCCAGCGGCGTCGTATCGAGACGAGATCGTTCTTGGATGAGTTGAAGGGGAAGATAGGGAATCCGGATGTTGCGAAGAGTGAGGATCTTGACGTGTTTTATGCAAAAGACGGCTCTCTGTTAGGCGTTGTTGAGGCTGAGATTAGCTCTTTGAGGAAGACGGATGGTTTTGATTTTCGCTGGAACGACACAATTAGGTTTATAAAGGAGATGTTACTCTCTGAGGGCAAATATCGGCCTACGGCTGATGTTGTCCGTTTAAAATTCATGTCGTTGGAGGCGATCGAGTTGTTGTCGGACGAATAAGCATCATGTTGTAAGAGCAGGACTATGTAACAGGCTAGATAGTGATGATGAGAGCGAGTTTAGAAGGTTGAGAGAGAGCTTAGACTATAGATAGATAGGTTTTTAGGCGGTATAAACCGATTGGCGTTCTTGATCACTCATCAGAGTTCACATGCGGACTCGCCTCGGTTCCTGAGCTCGGCTAACCAGCTAGCTACCAGTACTAGTCTACAGTAGCCTCCGAGGTCCATCCTCCTTACCAACGTCAAGCACGCCAGAGTTCCCCAGAGTCACGCTCTTGGAGGCTGCTATCCCAATATGTCGAAAGGAAAGATTACCCTCTTTATCGATATCGTCAGCCCGTTTGCATACATTGCATTCTATGCTCTGCAGGTGAGTGCTTGGCTCGCTGGACGTTGCGGCTCGTCATGCACGTCGTGCAGATGGTCTGATGCCACATACGTAAATCTGCGTGAATGGTTGCAACTTTATATTCTTGAATTAGCGTCCCGACTTGGATGCATCTGTTTTGGGGCACTCGCACGACTACATGTGTGCTGACGAGTGTAGAACAACCCTGTCTTCAAGCAATGTGATATCACCTATGTGCCGGTCTTTTTGGGAGGCATCATGAAAGCCTGCGGGAACACGCCTGTGAGTGGTACTGATGATTTTATATGTTTGGCTGTTGCTAATGAAATTTCGCCATCTAGCCACTGATGATCAAAAGTAAGCCTACCATATTTTTCCTTGCTCTATCAGCTGCGACTAGATTTACTGCTTCGAATATGGATACACAAATACCCCTTCACAAACATCCATCGTTGCAGCTCCCCAATATCTACATCCATCACTTTTCCCATTCCCCCTTCTCTATCCATCCTCCACCAACAAATCTAACTCTCTCCCATAGACAAGGGCAAATGGATCGACATCGAGCGCCGCCGCTGGGCCTCCTTCCTCAACGTGCCCATCTCTAAAGGCGCCCCACCCGGCTTCCCAGCCAACACACTTTCCACCGGACGCATCTTGACCGCCATCTCGGTCTCGCACCCCGAGTCTCTCCCTGCTGCCCTCTCCCAGTTCTGGCAGTGGTACTGGGTAGAGAACAAGGACCCCACCAAGCCCGACGCCGCCCTTGAGATCGTCACAGCCGTCCTAGGGAAGGAAGAAGCCGTGAAGATCCTGGAGGCGAGCAAGAGCGATGAGGTAAAGAGTAAGCTGACGAAGAATACCGAGTGGGCGGTTAATGAGGAGGCTTTTGGGCTGCCATGGTTCATTGGTGAGTTATCGTGATCGTGAGGAGATTGAGAGCCAAGTGCTAATAAATGGACATAGCGACTAATGCAGAGGGCAAGACGGAAAAGTACTGGGGTGTTGACCACATGGGCCAGTTGTGCAACCATCTTGGGCTCGAGCGGCCGGCGAATCAGGGGTGGAAAGCTCTACTATAGTGGGATTATCGAACGTAGAAGTGTGCTTTGGAGATCTCAATATGACAAGTTGAATTTGTTTGTACTATTACATAGTAACTACCACCCCCTACCCATTAAGATTAGCCTACTTTTATCTGCTCTCCTCACGGCCTCGTTGTGTCCGCTCCAGGCCCAACATTACTCCCGTGCTCTACCCCATACTCATCAGGTCTTCCCGGTCTTGTAGGCGATGTAGGCGACCTAAGTGGCGACGAAGGGGCTCCTGAGGCAGGTAAATTAGCACCGGAACTAGCTGTAGCCGGAGTACTGGAAGTCGGTGGCTGGGGGAACTGACTGGCGCTGATCGGGGATACCGGCTCGTTGGTCGGCCCGCTGCCGTAGGGTTTCGGTGATGCTGGCATGTCGGAACCGATTTCATCGTCTTGGTTCACTGTACGGGGTTGGCTGCTGGATGCGTGGCCGTGAGCGGAGGACTGGGTGGCGGCTGTTGGAGAGTGCCCGTTTAATCCAGTGTGAGAGTGTGAGGGATTTGATCGTAACTGGTGCTCTTCAGTGGCACCGTTTCTTACTGCTGGACTGGAGATCGGATGAGCTACTCCATAGGTGTTATCGGTGTCATTAGTTCTCGCTCTCCTTCCCGAGATGCCATAGGCAGTTTCCCCCGCAAGGTGGCAATGGTAATAGTAGATGAATACCAGTGTCGTGAACAGGAAAAGAAAGCTGAATTTCCTTAGCAATTGTAATTTATAGTCTGAAGATGAACTCACAATTCGATAGCAGAAAACACGGCTGCTGCCACTCCGCTCCGCCACGCACTTCTGCACTTCCCGCACCGCGCGAATACAACATCCACCACCCTTAATTGCCTCCCATAGTCTGAGAATACGTCCAGATACGAAGCTAGTGCGGCAAAGGACGCAAGCCAGAATAGCGTCGCTAGAATATCGAGGACGAGCGCGATACGTGGATCGTAAAGACGGCGCTGGGATATGTGCAGAGGCGTTGTTAAAGGGAGAACAGGAATTACAGTAAGAATGCCAGCGATGATCGTGGAGATCAAGGGTGCCTGGAGAGGTCCGCCGCCGTCTATTGACAGCGGATACGCAGTTGTGGCAATGATCAAGATGGCAAAGAATAATTGGAGTAGGCGAAATATCAGGAGCCACGGGTCTGGCTTATTTCAGCATGCTAATGTGAAGGATCGTATAATGCTCGCTACTTACGAACTGGCACCGGACCGCCTTTTGGAACGTACGCCATGCTAGTTTGTCAATGACAGGACGAGTATCCACGCAATGCGAAAAGTAAATAGCGCAGTCCGTTTTTCGCAAGACATAATAACTCAGTGTTGATATGACATGAAACAAAGGCAACCCCCATCCGTTGTTCCCAAGTTGTTGGACGTTTGCGGTTGGTAGGCTGACCCTGCATTCCAGGGGATTTCCTTTCCAGGAATACAAAGGATCCTCATCCAAATTCTAGTGATGAATTTTCATGGACTTCTATTGCAATTATGGGAAGATGCAAGAGTTTGCAGCACACCTTCGATCCAGAGACTGTGTACACCACCGCGTCCTCATAGCACTCTCTCCCCCGCGACTCCAACGGCCAAGCCCACGCCTTCACAACCTCCTTTCCATCCTCCCACACATTTTCAAATCCCAAGTTGCGCTCCGCAAAAAACTCATGCACTTTACTCTGATCGCGACACATGTGTTTCTCTCCGCCCCAGTACGGCTCGTGTTCTTTGCCTTCGGCGTCGAACTCTGGACCCGCGAGGGTGAGATCGGGCTGGCACATTACAGACTGTTGTTGTTCCAGTCAGTCAGTTTCCGTGTTTTGTGGAATCAGTACAGTGCTATACTCACATGGCGGAGAACCTCAAGGCAGTGTGTATCCGCGTGCTCGACCTCGGCCGCTGAAACGGGTCGCCCGTCTCGGTATGCATCGAGGACGTGCTTGATTACACCCTTTCTTTTGTGTTAGCAATATCCTTCTGTCTTGACCGTGCCGGATTTGCAGAATCATGAACGTACCACGCAATGGATCTCATGCTTATACGCACTGATGTAGGCCAGGTAATCTTCCATCCAGGCGTCCTTTTCGTAGAGCGGTATAAGTTTCCTTCCTCCTGGAATGGCGTACGGCGACCCCTTTTTCACCCAGATCCAGTCATCTGGGAGACAATAGGTAAGCAGAAAGAAGGTACAGCATACGAAAGTGATACCTACTTCCGTAGTAATTCCATACGTTATCCTCTACTTTGGCGCTCTGGGTTCCATTGGGTTGCCAAAACGCGCTGTTATATGGATCGCTGTTCACGAAGCGACTGTCGGATTGGAACTCTGTTGGAATGTTTGGAACTTTTGGTTAAATGAGTATCTGATGATCAAAATGAAGATATTGTTCATACTTACACTGGTCTACCAAGTTATTCGAGGTGGAAAAGTGGCGAAGGAGATGCGGGTTGCGTGCGAAAAAGCAGCTGATGAAGAAAGTCCATAATGTGATGAAGAGTAGGGCGGCGATAAGCTCAAGTGTAACCCATGCGCGCGAACTTCGCCGAGCAGATAAGACGTGAATCGGGCAAATGCAGTCGTTAGTGTTGTCTTCCTCCGAGGGTTCTTTGAGGGCGTTCCATTTGGGGTTGTGGACTGGCTCGTAGCTGGCCATTGCGTGTCGCTGTTCGTTCCAAGGATTGTGGATCGAGATGGTTCTGAGAGATTTCATACTGGTAGATGTATCGAAGACCAAATGTGCCAGGAGTACTTTCGGTTGGCTCACGAGTATCTCGAGGGGATTCTGCGTATTACAGTTTAAAGGTGCCTGTGGTAAGCAATGTGTCGCTTCAAATGTAAAGTGTCACCGCAACAGCCCAGACATAGAAGTAATGTATCATATCATACCCATCCTGAATACTACTGAGTCTTTATCTGCCAAATCCCATCTAAGGTACGAAATTACACCAAGTACCTAGGAACAAGGCAGCTGGTTCGCAAATCACCAGTCCCCGCTATGCCGATCATAGCGGCCATCAATTCTGTAGCCGTGTAGATCTTTCAAAGACAGAATGAGGTGACAGATTTTGCCGCTCGGATGTTCACCCGTAATTGTTTCATGGTAGCTCTAATGGCAAGCCTTCGGGCTCCATGTGACGTAGCCGTTGACTTCTTGAGAAGGCTTGAGCGGTGACAAGACAGGCCATTACTCTTCTCGTGAAGGGGGTTAGAAATTCGGCAAATCACAGTTCGATGCGTGACATACGCCGGCGTATGTGGCGGTCTCAGGTGGAGCTTGTTCAAGGAGGTGTCGTTGCCGAATGGAGGTGACAATAGGACCCTGTGACTAGCCATGCTTTTCTCGAGACAGACAACTTTGTTAATCGGGACCTCGGAATCAATTAAGAAGGAGGCTAGATATAAGTAGTAAAACGAACATGCTAATTCATCACGGTTGCAAATTGTAGATAGGTGCGAGTTTGTGTCATTCCTTCATTGTCGCCGTTAGGTGCTATTCATACAGACCGACTATGCTGCAGGTCCTGGAATTCTTGCCCACACTAATTGCATCACGTCTATGCCTACTTTCTTTAATCCTTCTTCAGCGGGGTGAACGTCTCGTGTACACCATCCTTGGTAATGATCATCATCTGCAGACCATCACCGACCTCGATATGTCTCTCCACTGCGCTCGTGAACGCATCCCGCACCAAGTCCTCGACATGATCTTGCGACAGCGGTGTTGCCGCCTTGGCCTGCAGGTTGTGACCCGTTCCGCTTCCCGGCATGTACTGGTTCTTGAAGTTGACCTGGTTGTCCAGGAAAGGCATGATGAGCGATGCCGCCGCACCAGCAGCCCTACACTGCTCCCGCTCGTAGCTGCCCACGGGGTCGTATGAGTACAACGCTCCCTTGCCGTCCTCGTCCAGACCACCCAGAATCGCGTGCACGTAGTATGGGAAGAAGCGCTTGTTGTAGAGAATGTGGCTGAGTCTCTGTGCGCAGGCGGACACGCTCATGGGCTTGCCGTGCTGGTACTTGTACATCTTGACGATGGTGTCGAGGCGCTCCTTCAGTGCGTCACCGTCCGCCGCGAAACCCACAACGGAGAGCACTATCCGCGCACCGATGTTCTCTGGTCCCTCACCACCAATCTTGAAGAGCTTGGGTGCGTATCGTGTGTTGATGTTGTAACCGGACGTTGAGCGAGTGTCACCGGCGAGGATGGTGAAGTCGGCGCCTGAGATACCGAGTGTTGATCCGCCATTGTCGGTGTAGCTGCAAACGTCAACAAGTGAATAGACACAGAGGTACAGGAACTGCCTACGGATAGAAGCCGTGCTGCCGCTCGCCTGACGGAGCTGCTGTGGGGATCTGTTTGAACGAATAGCCTGGGCCGCCTTGCGGAGGAGCGCCGGAGAAGATTGCAGCCATCGTAAGTAGTGTGCGAGCTTCTGGTGGCGGAATGTGTTCGGATCAGGAGGGAATATCGAAAGGTCTCGGGCGGGAGTGCAGGGGAAGTGGCGCGGGGTGAGTAGTTGTTGCTGTGAGGCAGCTCTATGCCTACGACGCCCGCGAGGTCCGTGCACAAGCTGTATCACACGTGATCTACATGTTCAAGTGCAGGTGCCTAGGTGAGGTCAGGAAAACACATAGAGGGCTGCTAAACTACGAGCCGTAAAAGGCAATGGGTTGGATATAATAGGCTGAGATATATGAGGTACTTATTGACTTAGGTCAACGCGCTGCCTTGAATCAACAAGGAACCTGAATGCTAAGCATGCCGGCATATCCATCTAGTTCAAGGATAGACCGTAAATATACCTAACAGTTCATGATTGGATTCATGGTTCAAAGTTGAGGAATGCATGTATAATGATGGCCTAATCATCTTCGGTCTTTCGGTCGTTTCTCCAGCCCCGCCATGACTCTCTCAGCTGCACTTTGTCGTGACGCTTTTGCAGCAGGGGTACCTGTACCGCTAGATGTACCAGATTTAGCTGGAACAAAGTCGACCGATTCCCGCGGTATCCTCGACCGCTCGCTCTCTTTCGCCCTGCTGATCTTTTTTGAGAGGCATTGAGCACGTCGCCATAAGCCCAATCCGGCCATACTGCTGGCACACCAAGACCTTCCTTCAATGTGGAAGCGTACTGCTCCTCGTCGGTGATCTAATATGCGATTAGGGCAAGCCATTGTTGTAGGATTCGAGGATATTTACCCGCGCAAAATCCATCAACTTCCTGGAATGGTTTGGATCTCGCAAGACAGACGAGTTTTCAAGCCTCTGGTTGAAATGCTGGCCCTTCTTTTTTAGCTCAAGAAACTGTGTGAATTTCCTAGTCGGCTTTTGTGGCGGGGAGCCCGGAGGTGATGGTGGGATGTTCATATTTGGTACCGTAGGCAAAGTAAGATTCTGAATCATCAGACGGTTTGATGTGTATGGGGATCCTGGTGGAGCTTCCTCTCCCAGTTCATCGTCTTCAAGTAATGGGGTTGCCGAAGCTGAATATTATCAAAATATGCTGAATGTAGAGTCGTGGGATTAACTCACGACCCTGTTTGGGTCCTTCTGGCAACGGCTCTGGTGCATTCCTTTCCTCTACGGGTGCTGGAGAGGGCTTTGGAACCGGCACAGCGGCTGGGAGCGATGGTTTTGGCAACTCGATATTAGTAGCTATCGCGTCCTTTCCCTACCATTTCACAAGACTAACCTCAGGCTGTGTCTTTGCAGGTACAGAATCCTCCTCGTCGCTACTGGGGTAGTCAATTCCGAGCATGTTTGACGTGTTGTAATCCGAATCTGGAGATGCTGGATGTAGAGGTGACGGTTGGAGCTTGGGCCATACGTCTTGGCACCGGGGTCGCAACTGCGCGTCCAAGCTGCCTGGCGCCCTCACCTCCCACGCCACAGCTCCACCTTCTATTACGCCGTCTCACAATCACGATACGACTGTCACGACCCCCTCCTTCTCATACCTACACCCAGATATCCCCAAGTCGCCATCATGAACCACCTTCCGCAAGCGTGGGGCCGTGTAAGTGGTGCTGGTCATCACACGCACCACCATTACTGACTGCGGGCCAGCCCAGAGACGATGTGTATGGTGCCTACGACCACTCGCATTTCCAGACTGCCGCCGGACCGAACCAACACACACAAAGCCCCATTGTGACGGGTACCTCAGTTATAGCAGCCAAGTTCAAGGATGGTGTTGTAATTGCCGCAGACAACCTGGGTACGGAACTGAAGATCGCAGCAGTTCTGTGGTATTGATTGCTGACGGTATTTACCAGCTTCATACGGGTCGCTCGCTCGATTCACCGACGTCAAGCGCCTGCGGAAATTCAACGAGACCGTGGTGGTGGGGTTCGGCGGCGACGTCTCAGACATGCAGTACCTTGACCGCCTGCTCAACTCGCTCGACATCCGAGAGAACTACTCCAGCACCGATGATCCGCTCAACGCGAAGAACCTCCACACATATCTCGCCAAGGTCATGTACAAGCGCCGCTCCGACTTTAACCCGCTGTGGAATCACCTCTTGATTGCCGGTCTCGACGGAGAGTCAAAGCCCTTCCTTGCCAGCGCAGATCTGCTCGGCACAACCTTCTCGTCACCGACTCTTGCCACCGGTTTCGGGGCTCACCTCGCACAACCTATCATGAGGAGGACTATCCCTGACGAGGAATCGGTGAAGAATGTGAGCAAGGAGGAGGCTGTGAAGTTGGTCAAAGAGTGCATGAAAGTGCTGTTCTACAGGGACGCTAGGAGTATGGACAAGTACTCCATTGCCACCATCACCAAAGAAGGTGTCGAGCTTCATGAGAACGAAAAGCTAGAGAACCAGAGCTGGGCTTTCGCTGAGCAGATCAGAGGATATGGTACCCAGACCGCATAGAGGGAATGACGACATGAGATGGACTCAAGCTAGTCACCGAGGCTGTACTTTGTAGTTACGGTCCGGCCAGCTTAATGATAGACATGAATGTACCATGCCTACTGTGCCCAATTGCGCAGTATAACGCAAGCTGAATACCCGCCTACCACATCTAGAGAGACGTGATGCTAATGGTCCGGGAAATGAGATAGAATATGGGGTCAGAATGGAATGTAAGATGAAGATATAGGTCCTTCGACTACCCAATTTTATCTTAATCCCTTTGTCCAGAGAAGATAAAACGCTTTCTTCAATGAATGACACTGAGTAATAGCAGATATTACCAGGTTGTTGTGTGAGTCAACTGCGATTTCGTATTCGCAACCGTTCCCAAGCCGAACCATTTGTGACTATGGCATGTTCCAGTCTCCGAAAAGTTCGATCCTGTCCATTCACTCTTCCTCTAGTTCCTCTCACCCATTCGCAGGTACCCCATTAATCCATTACTCACACCACATGTAGACCATATCCCCAATCCCCACGACCCATTCCCCCTGGCGCATGGTACGTTGGCGGAGGTGGAGGCGGAGGCGGAGGCGGAAACACCAACGGTGCACCCTCCGCCGGCCCGACTTTCTTATTTTTCTTCGCCTTTGCGGCCTTCTCTGGTAAAGTGCTGATATCACCAGGTGGGTTCGGATGTATCGAATACCGCTTCCTACCAGACCTCTTCATCAAGCAGCGATTCAAACACCGCACAATCATAACGAACAAGCAGATGGCCAAGATCGAGACTGTCAAACCGATGATTTCGGAGACAGAAAGACCGGCCCCGGGTGGTGATTGGGGGTCTTTGGGACCGTGATCTGCGTATGATTAGATACATGGTGATTAATATACGTCCGAGGTATAGGCAGCGCCAGTTAATCATAGAGAATTATTTACCTAGTGTAGTATTTTGTGGCATTGTCGATCCTGCAGATTTCGCCGCAGCCTCCTGGGCCTCTATTTCCGCTCCTGCTGCGACCAAGGGAGGTATTGTGAGAAGCGGGATGAAGGGGGTGCCGGAGATGAAGGGGACAATAGCCATGGTTAGGAGGAAGATACGGGTCGAGATGGTATTTCACAAAACCAGAATTACAGGCTGGGAATGCACAGGGTTTAATACTTAACATCTGCGAGGCGTTGGGATGCTAAGTGATAGTGGCTGAAGTGGCTCAGCAGCCTTTTGCACAGCTTTATTGTATCCTGACCATCTCGTTGCGATCGATTCGCCGGTATCATGGTTTGTTGAGGTCGTTGGAGGCGAAACCGAACGACTGACAGTGGTCGACAATGAAGCTAGGAAGTGTCCCGAAAGTTTGGTTACAGCATAAACTACTGTAGCAATATTCTTTATTGTCGCAGGATACATGCTACCTCGGTAGTTCATACTAATACGAATTTGAAATAATGTTCAGACTCCTGAAATATAAGAAAAGGGAAACAAAGAAATTGCACAATTACGCCTCCGATATAGCGTTGGAAACACCTGTTGTTTTCGAAAGGACTTGCCGGTGACATTACCACGGTAGGTGCACTTTGTCACGTAAGAGTAATCCAGTCCCGTTGTGACTGAATTCAAATGAATATCGGAGGGCAGTCATTGGTAAGGCAACAAGACGAGAAATTGGCGCCTTCTTCATATCAATCAACTGCAGTAGTTGAGAATACGTCTTTAGGATAGCAACTATACGCGATGAGGTGGGATGAAAAGGCCCATGTTAAGTCCAACTGAACATGCCAATGCGGTATGAACACTAATAAGCGGTTGTAACTAGACAAGATGAGCAATAAGAATAATATGGTAAGACGACACAATAAAGATAAATCAGCTTTCTGCATAGTTCAAGTTTGATGCGATGATACGAAGTTAGATTTTATACGGAGACAGAAGTGACTTCGATCGCTAGAAATTAATGAAAAGGCTTTAAACATTATATTTTGATCACGTGCATGAAGACTAAAGGAACCGGAATCATAGTTTAGCTTTTACAGTCATATTGATTGACGATATAGATCTGAGCGTGTATCCTTACAATCGGCCTGGTTCAGTTGCCAGAGAAAATAGTCAATAATATTATCAGCACAAACAGCGTTCTAGCATGGGTTGACTTTCGTAGATTAAATCAATCTTTTAATACCAGCTTGTGCAATTATATGGGGTAAAGACGTCGTGCTGTTATTCTAGTCCACGGCGATGAATCGAGTTACTGAACAAGAATGATATTGAAACCAACCCTGTTCAAACTACCAATGACCCAAAATTTTGGGAGTCACAGATAAACAACCGTGAAAGCAATTACAATGATGGAAACGTTCCGGAGAGTCCACCATCTGTTCATTGCACCTCGAACATCCACGCCTCAGTGACGTAAAGAACACATACAAACATTCATACAACCTAGAGCTCTTGCTCAAAACATTGGTGACAAATAAATCCGGTCGACGTCTTGCCTAGACAGCGCATAATGCTGGGCATCGACGCCAGATCCCATGACACACAGCCTTTGACGATTTGCTGCCATATGCCATCCGCTCGCTCAGATTTGCATATTCAGCAGTAGCTACAAAGTTAAACACTACTCCTCAGAGTCTTCAGAGTCTCCAGAGTTTTCCTCGTCAACTTCCTCGTCAACTTCCTCGTCAACTTCCTCATCATCTTCCTCGTCGGCTTCCTCGTCGGCTTCTTCATCGACCTCTTCGACGACTTCTTCCTCTTCCCATTCCTCATCATCTGTGTGCCGAGAGCTCTGAGAATCTTGACGCATGGGGAGATTCGCCTGAGTGGAGGGACCAGGCGGATTGCCGAAGTCGCTGTGATCCTCGAACCCGGTGAAACCGTGAAACCGGGTGGTGCCGGTAGATGGACCGAAGCCGGTGAAGCCGCGGAGCTGGGTGCGATCATTGAAGCCCGCCAAGCCAGAGAAGCCAGAACCATCGGCATCATTTGGAACTTGGTCATTGCCGTCGTGCTCGTCGTTGTCGCCGAGAAGGCTGAATCCCTTGAAACCAGTCGTATTGGGGCGAGAGGTTGGGACTGGAGTATTACCACTGCTGGCTGACGCGGCACGTGCTGCTTTTGCCTTCTTGGACTCGAGCTTCAACTGAAGTGCACGTTGCTTCTTTCTCTTGAACTCGAGCTCCGCCTCGGCTGCCTCTAACTCTGCTAGAGCAGTTTTTGCTTCCAGTTCTTCATCGTTAGAGTCAATATCACTGATAGGTTTCTGAAGTTAGCATTACACTACACAGAAGATGGGTTATGAGGTACGTACAAGTTGGTCGGCGAATCTTCTTTGGTTGAAGGACGCTTGGAAAGTAGGCGGCGACGCTTAGGCTCGGGTGCAACCTCCGGTGCAAGAGAGTCGTCGCGTGCGTTGTCGGGATCGGGCGTGTTGCTGGCTTCAGAGAACTGGCTGAGGTCGCGATCCTTCCGCTTGCTCTTGTCTTTGCTACGGCGTTGATAACCGCCATTCTCATCGCGGCGAAGTCGAACAGCTACAAAGGTGATTGAGGTTAATATTGAATCAGTCTTGATTGCTGATGTGGGCGCTTACGTTTCTTAGGTTTCTTGGGCTGGTTGGCCTTCCACCAACCTTGAACACGGCTCTCGTCTGCCGTTCACTCAGCATACACGTTCTACAAAAGAGACCCTAAAGAAACTTACAAGCCTCATTATTGCCACCCCTCATGCCTCTTGGCAGATCTTGATCCACAAGCTCCTCGAGATACGAGTCGAGGGAATCGTCAGAGCTAGACTCGGGCTGAGGAAGTTTTGGATCACGCAAAGCTGGATTCTGGAACTCAGCCTTGACAATGCGGAGATCTTCGAGGCGAGCCCAGGGATGTTTCTCTGCATGCTTTTCAACTTTCTCGCGGAGACGCTCTTGCAGCAAAGGAAGATTCCCATCGTTCAAACGCGCAACCGCCGCGAGCAGCTTTAGAAATTCGACGCCCCAGTTGCGCCCATCATTCTCGGGCTTGTCCCTGATATGATCGCGGCGCTCGCAATCCCACTGGCGCATGCGGATGTCTTCGGGAATGATATCCTTGAAGTTGTTGACGTCGATATTATATGAAGATGCAATGGCGGGGAGCATGGCCTTAACCATGTCCTGAAAAAATGGAGCTTAGTGAGTGAAGGGAAGTGGATTGGAGAAGCTGTATAGGACTCCTATGTGCGACCTACCTGGGTCTCGGGTTTGAGTGTGTCAAAGCGACCCATCTTCGATGTGTATCACTCGACTTATTAGATACAATGTTGCTGTCCTGATACGGGTGAAGACCGCCCACGCGAATGTTTTGATCCTAAGACACGAGTTAGCTGTGCACGTTCCCACGAGCTTTCTTCGCGACTTGCAATGCGGAGGGTGATGCAAGTCTCGAAGAGAAATTGCTGACCGGAAAAGAAACTGGGTCGGGCGCCAGTTTGGTGCAGCTGTCAGGTTGAACGTAGTAAGCGACGACGGGGTTGAAGATATACCATCGCTTCTGTCAAACGCTAACCAATGAGTAAGCCGTAATAGAAAGTTGGAAAAAGCCTGAGGCAGCCGCCTTTATTTGCGTAAGGAGCCAATCTCGACGTCCTTAGGTAAGAGAAGGTTGACCGCCTAAGAAATATAGCTTAGCGACCAACAAGTAATATGTATATTGCAAGTTTAAAGAATGTTGTAAACCACAGTGATAAAAATAATTAATACACCAGATATAGATGTATTTCTGTCAGTGGACGATTATGTAGACAATAGATTGAACTGTGAGTGTTGAGATTGACACATGTTGCTGTAAAAGAAAGGGGAGAAGATTGGCAAGATACTTCCCAAAGATCGCGTTTCTCTTTCTCTCATTATTATGTATGGTCAAGTCAGATTCTTATGACTTTAACGAAAAGGTTGAGCATACGCGCCTGTACGCCACGGGTAGACTGCAGTCGACATCTTTATATAACTGGCAAGCATAGATCAAAGAGAAGAGGGAATTCCTTTACCAATCCAGAAAGCCCATCTCGCAAAAATCGTGATGATTCCAATATAAATCCATATGCAATTTCATTATTACAGAATGTATTTCTGTCATTGCTTGAACTGCCATCCATTCAAAATAGTGTTCAAGATGTGAAAAGAGAGGACAAGAGTCCTCACTGCTCTAAAAATCATGCTGAAGCCGGAAATTGAGGAATTGTATAATACTGAGCAGCTGAGAACAGAATAATGATTTCTGCATTTGGTGATGAAGTACGAACATGGTTGAAGAGACGTTCTTCCCTCTCGGCACATCTTACCCTTGGAATGAGGCACAGACCATCTTCCGCTTTAACCTTCCCCAACCACCCACACCCTCCATTACTAGCCTCTTGCTTCCTTGTGCACGCATTTGACAACTACATCTAAAACAATCATGGCACTAAAAAGAGAACATTCTCCGTCCTCGGACATTGCCCTCCCCAGCATTTTCCGCTCCGAACAAATCAAACACGAAACATCCGCCTTCATCGGCGCATTCTCCCCAACGCTGTCCCCCAAAGCACTGCAAGCCCTCCCAGAATTCCGGACCGCAACCCACCGCATGGTCGCCTGGCGGACACGTTCCAAGCAGAAATCCCTAACTCCAGATTCCAAGGTGCTGTACGATCTGGGCCACGACGACGACGGTGAAAAGTGGGCCGGAAGTAGGCTCCAGCACGTGCTCACCAACACGGGGGCGGAGGGCGTCGTGGTAGTCGCCCGGTGGTACGGCGGCCAGAACATCGGACCTATTCGTTTCACGCACATTGAAACATGTGCCAAGCAGGCGATCGGGAATTGGAAGATGGCTGATGCGGAGGTGAAGAGCGAGCATGCTGTGAAGAAGCAAAGGCTTGAAGAGGAAGCGGCGCGGAAAGAGCTTGAAGAGAACTTGCAGGAGAGGGATCTGAACATATTCGTTTTGAGGGGTTTGCTCGCTGATAAGAAGGCGAAGTTGGAGAAGACGGAAGCTACGCCTCTTACGCCGTCAAAGGGGTTACCGGATTATGGCAAGATGAGCATGGAGGCGTTGAAGAGGGTGGACAAGGCGCGGGATGCGACGATTGCTTTCATCTTGAAGCAGATTGACAAGATTGAAGAGCAACTGAAGATTGCTGAGCCGCCCAATGAACTGACGGAGGAAGACTGGAAAGAGGCGGAAGAAGCATTTGCAGAGAAAGACGCAGCGTCATCGGAAAAGACGGAAAAGACGAAATGAAAGCTGGATGGCTATTTTGTTTCAACTTTAACGAGCAGACACGCACACGGACACAACGCGCGTTCTATCAAATAGACCTGTCCGGGATGGCTCGCATGAGGGCTCTCACTGAGATTAACGTGGATCCATATAGACGATTCCAGACGCAATCATCCCGACCGCCTCTTGGGGGTTACTATAACGCCAGATTAACAATGATCACCCAACCAGTAGTGATGAGAGCGGATTTGCCTTTTGTATGAAAGGAAACACATGATAGCAACGCACCTCACCAAGATACGAATGAGCGTAGAACTCTCGTCACCGCACTAGATTCAGGGCCTTTTATCCTTAAAGACGGCGTCCAAAGATGTGGATGAAGGTTCCACGAACCGAGCAAAGACTTCGCGGAGACCTTGAGAAGCGTGCATTGCTATGAAGATTAGCGTACCCACCTATAGATCGCTTCAACGGGCCTTGAACCACGGCATGTCAGTGTCAAAGACAACAGTCTACAAGAGGGAAACCCTCACCCTCACCCTCACCCACACAACATTCGAGCCTCACACAAAAGCTTATACATGATAGCAGACTTTCACTCAGTAGTATAAATAAATTATCATACAAAGAATTAGCTAGGTTTTAAATGTTTACGCTCTTCCCAACCGTTCGCAATGGAAAACCAAAGGAAAAAAATGAAATCCCTCCCTCCATTCCATGCTATTTGACCCGTCCGCCCTTTCTCCTTTACCATTCCATTTGCCAACAAGGGGGAAAAGGAAAGGAAAGCAAAAAATTAAGGAAAAATAATACCTAGACTCGCGTCCGAAAGCTCTTGCCATGTAGATAGATATCCATATACCGTGTAGTAGCAGCACCGTGAGTCCCCTAAGCAAAAGTAAAGCAAAGTAAAGCGAGAAAGCCCGGATGACGGAACCAGAAAGAAAAATGAAACCAACCAACAATAACAACAACAGCACTACTCCTCGCTCGTCTCCCACGGCCTCCAAAACTTCCACCCCTCCCGCACATCCCTCTCGACATTCTTCCTCATCCCATTCTTCACTCCAACCAACCGCTCAATCCCCTCGGTGCCCTCCGCCTTGAGAAACTTCTCCTGGTCAATCTCCTCCCCGCCCTCCTCCTCATTTCCATTATGCAGCACAGCGGGCCACAGGACACCCACGCCATCGCCCGCAAGCGTCGTCTCGAACTTCTCGAACCCTTCGTTCTCCAGCTTGACCTCGAGCGAGTCGAGGATGGCGTGCTCGAGCATGGTGCCCGAGGAGATGACGGAGGAGGCGGCGAGGGGGAGTCGGGCTCGGTGTCGGGCTCCGAGTCGGAGGTGGAGGAGGTGGAGGACGCGTCGTGGATGCCGTTACCATTGCCGTTGACGTGGGCGTGCCCGTTGGCATGTCCGTTCGCGCTGAAGGTGGGGCGCGGCTTAATGATGGTGATGGCGCAGCCGCCGCCGCCCGCGCCCGTGAGCTTCGTCCAGCCGATGCCCGTGTGGTCGATGAGCTCGCGGATGCGTTCTAGACGCGGATGCGACACGCCTAGGGAAACCAGCAGGCCGTGGTTTATGGTGACAAGGTCTCCAAGATACTTGAGGGAGGCGTGAGATTCGGGATCAAAGTCCGGCGCGGTGATGAGTTTGTACGCCGACTCTGTAATCTGGCCTATTGCGTCGAGGATGTTCTCTGTGAGCGTGGGGTGGTTCTGGAGCAGTGTCGCGACCTTTGCGACCTCGACGGCTGTGCTGCGGGACTGGCGGGTGTTGACGAGGAGGAGGGGGAGCTCTGGGAAGCTGTGGAGGGGGAGGATCCTGGGCTTCTTTCCGGCTTCTTGTTTCTGGTAGAGGACGGCTTTGCCGCCTGCGGAGACGGTGTTGTCGATGCCCGAGGGGTTGCCGTGGATGCACATTTCGCCGACGAAGGCCCATCTGTTTATCCGCTCGATCTGGAGCTCCGACTCCTGCGAGGGCTGGTCCTGGTGTGGGCCGCTGAGGGCGCGGATCTGGAGGAGGAGGGCGGCGCTGATGCACACGGAGATACTGGCACTGCTGCCGAGGCCGGCTCGTAGCGGGATTGTGGAGCGGAGGGTGTAGATGCAGGGGGACACCTTTCTTGATGCGAGGGAGAGGAAGAGGTAGAGGAATGAGCACGCCGAGGCGTGGTGTATCTTGCGTATCGAGTCGGCCACCTTGGGCGAGACGACGTCCAAGTGTGGTTGCAGGGCTGCCAGGAGCTCAGGGTCCAGCTCCGTGACCAGGTCGTAATAGTGCTTCTTCTTGCCGGGTGCGTTGAAGGCGTCCCACGGCAGCTCGTCGAGATTCCACGTGTGCTCCAATTCGATGTCGGGGAAGCGTACGGTTACGGTGCGGTGCGACTTGGAGAGGAACGAGACGTGCAGGTACGAACGGAGAGAAATGGCGGCGGCTATGGCGGACTGGGGATATGTGTCAATATGGGTTTTCTTCGCATCCGGCTGCCCTGGGCTCCCACCTTTCCGTGCACGACGGCGTGCTCGCCGTACACAATGACCTTGCCGGGCGCTGAAACCATGAAGGGCGGCATCATGGGCGACGACTGCTTGCGCAGCATCTGGGGTTTGTTGGGTGGCGCCGCGGCCCGCGGGCTCTGATTGAGCAATTGTGCGTACATGGTGTCTCTGGGTTGGGGTTCTTCCGGAGCGGAGGTATGCGAGGGGGAGGGTTTTATCGTTGCTGTAGCTGTAGCTGCACGTCAGCAACCAACATTTGACGGGAGCACTAGCCTCCAAGCAGGAGAATAAAACAACACAACCGGGGACTATGTACCTGGTGTGCTTTGCCTCTTAACCCGTAGGTCACTGGTCATCAGCATTCTAGGGAAGACGGGTGCAGAAGAGGCAGCGGAGAGAGCGTGAGAAGAGGACCAGGCCTAGCTGCACCGTTTCGTGCCACTGTCGTCGTCAGGAGGCGTTGCAACGCGTATGATGCGCCAATTGCTGGGGGTAGGAACTAATCCCGCTAATTCTGGAAAAAAGGCCCCACTCCACTCGCATTTGCGGGAATCAACGTGAACCCGCGCCCCTGGTTCGCCCTCTGGGAAGACGCCGCCACCCCCGTCGCCGCCAGCGCCCCTGCGTCATGGTCAATACGGCCTCTTCACTGGACAAACCACGCGGCAGAGGTTAGTCATGCACCTACATGGACAGGTCAAGCCCACCAGCCATCACGGAGAACAATATGTAGTAGTTGTGTTTCATTCATTTTTTCTTTGTTTCCATCGCCAGAGACACTCTACGCCACACCTTTCCCAAAGCAACCAGACCGCGGATTATATTGTACATTGACACTCCACCAACACCTGCCCGGCACCCGAGGCAGAAGCTCACCATTGCGCAACTGGCATGGCCCGACGACACACGCGCCGACTACGGTCGCTTAGACTCGCTTTCGCACGAGCAACGTGCGCTGTGAAAAGGGCCGCGAGCTGAACAGCGGGCAGTGCCGTTCGCCTGCAGACAGAGCCTCGTCGTCGCAGCATTCGCCGTGGTGGTGCACCCAGTCCAGCCCCAAACCATCTTCGGTAAAGCTAGGCGAACGTTTTACACACGTTTGTACACATATACTGTTGGGGATGGCCCCATTGCGGGTGCGCCAATCGGCTACGAAGGATACCGAAACTTCCGAACGAGAGAGGTCGAGCAGTCGTTTGACCCTAAGCTTGGTAGAAACGCCGTTTCTCAAACACATTGCGCTTTGAACGCGACGCACGCAGGTGTGGTGTCGCGCAGGAGTGTTGATGTGGGAGCAGCCCGACGCTCCAAGGGTCACAAGGTAGTCCAGGAATCCGTGATGACTGCGATCTTTCCGTAGCCCTAGTAACATGGCGTAGAGTCGTGCGTGATGCGCGCGGCAGAGCCTCAAGCCGACTTTTCCGCTCTCGCCTTCTCCTTCTGCGCCCTGAACTCCTTGTCTTTGGCCTTCTTGGCCTTCTTCCTCGCCGCCTTGTCCAGCTTGCCGTCATCGTCGTCCTGTGCCCTCTTCTTTCCTTCGCCCGCCGCCGCCTCCAGCTCTGGCACCTCTCCGCCTTCCTGCACAAAGTTGGAGCGGTCGCCCACCTCGCCCACCTCGACCATGCCCTCCTCCCTCTCAAACTCAGACATGTCTTGCCATTCCTCGGGGGCCACGGCAGTCTTCTTCCCCGATTTGAGCGCGCTGCTGGTCTGTCCTTGGTCTTGGTCCTCGCCCTCGGGCTCGGGCGTGGGCTCGGGCTCCAGGTAGTCGCCCCTCAGCCCAGCAGCAACTCTGCGAAGGTTGTGTAGCACTACACCGCCTGTGGGTCCGCCTTGCGCACTGAAGTTGGTGCCGCTCGGGGTGATGAGCGCGTCCGGGTGGAGGTGCGGGTGGGTCTGCGAGTTTTCCAGATATTTGTCGAGGATCGCGGAAGCCTCTTGTATGGATATGGGCTGCGACGAGATGTGTCGGTGCGGTGCAAGTGTTTCAGCGTACATGTTTGCGGTCGGATGCTATGGTTGAGGTAGATGAAGAGTCGAGGATGCAATCGCAGAGCGAGATCCAGTATCCCACGCTAATTCAAATGGTGTATAATATACTGAGAGAAATCCGGGAGCTTTACAGTAGTGAGTAGCCGCAGAATTGAGACCCACGAGCTGTGGCGCGCAAAGTTGTTGTGCTGCAGGAAAGTTGTCGAGAAGCTGCGTCTGATTTTCGCGAGCTAGCGGCTCAAGGCGCGGTTTGCAGAAGCGAGCCAAGGGCCAGCCGTGGATTTTGCGGCAAGCTCGCTGCACCTCCGACGAGTCGAGCAGCGCATTGCACGGCCATCTCCAGCGCAACCACCATCCCTCCCGCCCTGCAGGTGACGACGGGCTGTGCCTATACTCCCATCATGAACGCTCTCCGCTGCCTGAGGGCAGTTGCCCGGCCGTCGAGCACGCCCGCGACCCTCCTCAGACCCTCCGCAACTCCACGGTACGCTTCTGATATACCCCCATTGCCGACTCCATGCTCATCGCAGTGCAGATTCACGGGTCCCTCTGCCTCGCGCGCCATCTCGCTCCTCGCTCCCCGCCGCCCGATGCTCCCCAGCCCATCCACCGCCTTCACCATCCCCACGCCCGGCTCCGTCACGTCTCCCGCGATCCCTTCCGCCGAGGCCCTCGATCTTGCATCCAAGATCTCTGCCCACCCCGCCATGGGCTCAATGCAAATCCGTTGCGGTCCCCGCGACACATACAACCCCAGCCATCTGGTGCGGAAGAGGAGACATGGGTTTCTGAGCCGGATACGGACGAAGAAGGGCAGGAAGCTTCTCATGCGGAGACTGCTGAAGGGGCGTTGGAATTTGAGCCACTAGAGTATGTTCTGGTAGGGGTGGATATGCTTGAATTACGTTGCATGGCGCGTAAAGGTTGTGTAGATAGGAAGGGGAGCTGGATCGCCGAGTGTACAACATTGGGTTGAGGACATTTCGGCGGCTTGAAAAGGAGCACAGCTCGATGTAAAACAGTCACTGGGTAAGCCACGGATGGCTTTCTACCTCCAATGTAGACATATTGTACAATATATGCATATCAACCGTCACAATTGTACACTCTACCTGGTACCAAGGACCATGTTGGACACAGAAAGCCCCATGTGCAGCAAATCGGGCGTAAAAATCGCCACGAGAAAGGATCCATTTCAACCATCGATTTATTCAAATCTATAAGATGATTGCGCTCTTTGAACGCCACGCTATGCAGACCAAATTCCCAACCCTGGCTCACTCAAACGCTACGACGGCGTCTTGATCATAAAAATCTACATTCGTCAGCATAATTCTCTCGTTCGGGACATGTATCACAACATACCTCTTTCAGTGCCTGCGGGTCCATGCTCGCCATCTTTTTGTTCCGTATGTACCGGTGCCTGACGGCGTGCATGCCACGCGGCGTGTACGTCAGACCGGATGCACTGCTTGCCGGTGTGGACGTGCCGGTTGTGGGTGCAGACGTCGTAGGTGTGCTCTCGTCGTCGTCGTCGCTCTCTGAACTGGGATCTTCCGTCGTGGGGTTCGACTTGGCAGCCTCCTTTGCGGCCTTCTTGAGGGCCTTCTTGAGCTTCTTCTCTTCCTTGCGAGCACGCTTCTCGGCCTTTCGGCGGGCCTTGTCTGAGAGGGGTTCTGATGCAGATGCTGGCGTTTCTGTAGTTGAAGTCTCCGAGGTTGACTTGGACTTCTTCTCCTTCTTCTCCTTCTTTTCTTTCTTGTCCTTCTTGTCCTTTTTGGATTTGGGGGCCTCGTCGCCCTCTTGAGTAGCATCTTCTCGCAAGTTTATGCTCTTGCGCTTCCGCTTGAGCTTCGGCTCCTCGTCGTCTTGGTCCTCTTCCTTGACATCGTCTTCGTCACCACTCCTCTTCCTCTTCTTCGACTTCTTCTCCTGCGCATCGCTGTCCGACGATTCAGGCTCGGACTTTGGCTCGACCTTGACCTCCACATCCACCCTCTTTATGCCCTTCTCGATCTTGTCACCAACCAGGAACCCTCCGCTGACAAAGTTCATGAATCCATACTTGTTGTACACATAAGCCCTCTGCTGGATCTTCTCCTGCCTCTCCTCCTCCTTCTTCACTTCCTCGGCTTTTCCATTCAGCCGCCCTAATATGCTCGCAAAGCCCGCGAGGCCAAAGTTCTCTGCGCGTTCGCTACCTCGTTTCGCGCCGAGGCCAAGGTTGTCGTCCTTGAGGAGAACGCGGATGTGGGACTGCGAAGCGGCGGTGTAGTGCGCGGCGTGAGCGGCATCAGTCGCACCGAGGGAAGATCCAGGGGTCCAGCCCTGCTGCGTGAGAATGCGGTGGCCGAAGCGGGTGGTGTTGTTAGCCCAGGTAGTGTTTTGTGGGTCGTTCGAGATGCGCGAACGGCTTTACCAGTCACGTTAGCAAAATTGTGGGCGCACGGTGAGCGGGAGGCTTCGCATACTTCTTCGGTGCCGCGAGACCCATCGTGAAAGGAGTGCCGCAGTTCTTAGGTTTGCTGGGAGGATGTTCGGTGCTCTCTGGAGGGCTCCAAAATTTTGGTCTCGGACGCACTAGTAATTGCTAGCGTTGCCGCCACTGCGAAATCTTGGCGGATGTGGGGAAGAACGACCCTGGCATCGGCTGGGCTGCCATCTCCACTCAAACTGTTTATCTATTGTCAATTGGTATCAAACATTTCATAATTATGAAGGATCTGATTGCAAGATTGATCGCATTTTTACTTTCTGTACTCGACTACAACTATATACAGATTTTTCTACTTCCGTTGCGTCCGACCCCACCTTGACCCATCTACACCTTCACGATATTGATCGTAATGGGAGTAATGTTTGAAGTAGTAGCGCTGGCCCCTAAAGATGTATTAGCATCTGTGAAAGTCCCTCCTATCTGTTCGACTTACCATCATACAACGCGACAGTGTAGTCGGTGCCAGATCCCTTCACAGCGACAAACGTGCGGTTCGTCAAAGTGGACCCATCCTTCACGAACAACACGTTGTTATCCGTAGTGAAAGTCGCCCACTCCATCAACTGCCCAGCAGGAATGTTGCCACTGTTCGGGTTCGTCGCATCCACGAACGAGAGCAGGATTCCATTCGGTCCTTGGAGCGCAATCTGACGTGTGTCATCAGCGTTGTAGAACGCGTATGTGCCAGTGGCGTCGTATTTTCTGATGAAGAACTTCGACCCGCCGGCCTGGGTGCTGCTCAGGGCGTAACTTGTCGAACCGGTCTTGAGGCCAACCCATTGGTTAGAGACGGCTGCGGTTGCTCTGTGTAGTTGTAGTCAGCATTGTTTGGGGCATGGAATTTTAATGATGCGTACGACTTGGACTGGAGCTGGTAGAATTGGGTGCCTGTGGGAGGAGGAGCCATCGCTTCCCAGGGGGCGAGTGTGGCCGGGGCAGCTGAGACAATGCTGCAGAGAGTGGCGACGGCGGCGTAGAACTTCATGTTGATTTTTTGGAGGGGTGGAGTCTTCGGTCTGTTTCCAAAAACAATGCAGCCTGGGGTCGTTCTTAAGAGATGTTACCAGGACTTTATATATTTTCCGTAGCCATCACAGCATGTACAGCAACCACCCGTTCCATTCGCGTCCCTGCATACGTTGTAATTTCTCTACATCTGACGCGATCCCATCGACCCCCAAAACACCCACCGCTTGTCATCATCCAGATTAACTCGCAATTAGTCGGGTGTAAAGAACCGATCCTGCGGAAAATACGACTCGCAGCGTTAAATCGAGAGCATCTCGGATGCTAGGGTGCCATTCGCTTGGCCAAAATCAGTAATTATTCCAGAAACGTTCTCCACATGTGTCTTCATTCAGCAGGTCTATTATTGATCCTACACGGCGGGGCAATTTTGCATCTTCGTACATGTACGTCTTGCAGCGTTACAGTACAGCAACGATGGGGGGAATTTGTACAGGCAAAGCCGCGCGTAGCTTTATTATCTTGTAAGTAACATCTCAATGCCGGAGATGGATAGCAAACCAATTCGACATGTGGCTCAAAGATTCATTTGAAGATCGCCAGCATCATGGCTGTTCCAGGTAACTCAATGAATTGTGTTCGAAGTGCGACCTGCCGATCTTTGTTCATATCGGCCCTCGCGCGTTGCAGATATACATGCCGGTTCATATATGAACGTGGCTGAGTACCGAACCGATGGAACTTTATACATAGCAATCCAAGGAGTATTTGGTCCGTCCAGAAGTGAACTTCAAGGCAGATCGATCCCTGCTTAGCGGTACATGGGTGCTAGGTGATTACTGGGCGAATTGGCTCGAGCTGGAAAGATAAAAAAATCGAATAACAAGAAAGCACAATCGAACCTAGATCTAGGTATACAGATGTGATGAGGAAAGCCAAATTGTTCCGATCCTGGGTTTTCCATTCAAGATGAGATATTTCGGAATTAACATCGATTATATATATCTAAGTAGTTGCGGCGCTTTCGGGAGAGACAGATGAGGCTAACACACCAGATAACTATATGCAACCGTAACAAGTCATCCAGCAGTGGCGATGAATGAGAAGATATCCATCTTTTCCCGCACACTCTACTTCACTTCTCCGACTAGCACCCAACGTATCTCTACGCCACAAAAACCTTCGTATTGTCTCCCGACTGTACCTGCAAGTAGTTTGCTGCAATGGGAGCGCTCAATCCAGCATCCGTAATAAATTTCGGCCAATTGATACCCAAGCGTTGCTGCACCGCACTCTTATGCGCAGCTGGAACAGCAAAGTTCGCAGGTTGTTCGTGCAACAGGAAGATGTAGTTGTGGGGGTGCTTGGGCGTCTCCGCAGGTGGCGAGGGGCCAAAGTAGGAGGCCGGACTAGTGGCCTTTGTCGTAAGAATGGATGATCCGTTTTGAGTAGCGCCGCTGGGAGTAAAGTCTTGGAGGAGGGCGTGGAGGACGGTGCCGCGAGGGGTTCCTGGTGCGTCGATGTCTACATAGGACGAGGTCAGTAGTGCTGAGACTTGGAAATTGAATCTACTTACCGATCATTGCAAGCAGGTACTTTCCAGTCAATGTCTGCCCGGTGACGCCGATTGTAGGCTGCTTTGAGACGCTCGATTTCTTGACCAGCAGACCTGGTGTGATGACCTGCGTGCCATAAAACACGTCTAGCGTTTTGTTGACCGCTGGGGTGAAGCCTGGAGGTGTTGTCTGTGCCAAAGCCGTCCCGAGGGCCACCAGCCCAGACAAAACGTTCTTGAGTAGCATTTTCCGGGGAAATTTCGATTCCACAAGACGAGTAACTCAGGTATCACGAAGGCTGCATCACCACGGGCAGTCTCTCTTGCTGTATTATACCCTTTTCGCACGTCATGATAGTGGGGCCTAGTTGGCTTGTACCGCATATATAGTTCTCGGAAGAATGGGGTGGGAGGATCATGGCGATTGTTTGGGGAGGCCGAGCATTTTACATGAGGTGATGTTTGGGTGAACGCGTAAATATATTGGGGGACTACGGACCCCTGTGAACACCCCGCGCCAGGTTCGGCACTTGAGTGATTCAAGGGTATTGGGTATTTATGACCTTGATGCGCTACCCAGGCATAACTCAGTGCCGTAAGCAGGGGAAATATGCTCCTTCCAGGTTTGATCGTAAATGGACGTCTCATGTAGAACCTGAGCGTGTATGGTGTTGCCAAGTGGAGAGAGGGTTGAATGTGTTTGTTGTAAATACTATGTGGTTTTCTCTATCTACTATTCAGGATACAGCGGAATTGTAAATACTTTGATAGGTCGTTGTACTATCTTCAAACAAGGGTGAGGAATCGATATTGTTCTCAATGTCAGACCATAGCTCACCGATTATGATTCTATTGATAAGGGACTGTGCTTCAAAACAACATCTAATTATAAAACACAAAGAACTCCTGCGTCTACGGGTATATGCCTTAACAGAATCTTCAAGGACTTGATCTGCGGTATATTTTGCTCATCGTTTGCAGCTGTGTATTCTTCTCTGCATAGCGAGCAAGGTCTCACTATGGTCAATACTAATGGCCTAGGCCCATACTGTCCGATCTCTATAGTGTTCTCCCTTGCTGTGTGAGGGCATCTCAACCGTTGGTTTGACGAGGAGTTGCTGTTAGCCACCTATAACGAGAATGGTGCCCCTACGCGCACCCAATACATAAGGAAGATGCTTCGAAGATCGCTTCTGCACTTCCTGGGATGACGTGATGAATGTGAAATCTCTCTTCCCCTGAGAAGATATGGGATATAGCATTCAAATCGAGATTGTGTCTGCGGAGGTTCGTGAAGGGAGCGGTCCAAAGTGTAACCCGGGGGGTGATATTTGACAATGCCATTCAATGCATGTTGTAGCAGTACGAAAGGTAAGTGTTTTATAGTCGTCTTAACGTCAAAAAGAAGGATGGTCTGTAACGATTCCCGCAAATAATTGTTGCATGTTCTGGTCTCGTCAAACGTGCTAGTGTGGAGAGTGGGGTATATGCATCCCACCCTGCTTTGCGCCCAGCAGGATCTACCAGAAGCAAGCAAAAAGCAAAAGATAATTCCAATGCGGGGAATCGAACCCCGGCCTTGTCGGGGCTTAACAGTTTCCTGTATGAGAGCGACAAATCCTAGCCACTAGACCACATTGGATGTTTTGTAGTGAATTGATGAAAGATGAAGCATTTGTAAAATATATATCCCTACGTTCAAACGTTTCGACCTATTTGAATTACAATGCCTTCTTTGCTGATACCATCAGCCTCAGGATAGTTTTGAAGAATAACTATGGTATCGAAGATCGGACAGTCGCGGCGAAAAAATTTGCGGTCCCGTTCATGGGCGCCCAACTACGACCTAAATCTCCCCACTATACATTTTCATACTTAGAACGCTAATTCACACCGCGCCAAAAACAGCACGTAAAGCCTATCATATTGAACTAAGGATATCCATACCATAGTCAAAAGGGTACAATGATTTTGATTGACTCATAAATGATTTGCTGTGAGAATCCCGCCATATTGAAACTAATTTATCTCTCGTTCATTCCATAAACAATCGTAACTTTGTTGCATCGTGAGATGATAATAAAAATAGAGAGTGAGTTCCAGTAATTCGTGCTAGCACATCATCTGAAAAACCTATCGAAAACCAAGTAAAGACAGCCGTTCCATTAAATCATTCTGCAACTGGTGTATCGGCACGATCTTGGCCTTTGTTCGTATATGGTTCAATGCCCATAGTTTTCAGTCCATTGTGCAGCACGATGCGCGTCGACTCGAATAGCAGAACTTGTCCAGGTGTGAGCTCAGTGCTCTCAGTGTTTTCCAAAGACTTCTCAGCTTCCGCAACAGCTTCGCCTTCTAAATTGGAGTCCTCGTCAGCCCCGTCGTCCAAGCAGATCTTCAATTGCTCGACAATTCTGGTCAGATAAACGACAATACCTGAAGGTTTCAGGGACGTCTGTACTGCATGTAGAACCTCGGGAAACTGAATTAGAATGCGGAGAAGATCGACAGGATCATCTTCTGCAAGGAGTTCATAGTCTTCATCCGTAAGCGTGGCTTGATCTGTGTGGCTTTCGAGAAGCAGACATAGTTTCGTATACCAGTACTGCAGATCTGCTCCGCTACCAGCATTGAACGAAGTCATGGCGATAGTGTCAAAATTATGAGCACTATTTGGCTGAGTGGCTAATTCCTGGGCTATCAAGGCAGATACCCCTAAAGTTGATGCGCTTGGCTCGAGGGCCCCAAACACCACGGCTTTTTCAGGGTTGGCACCCAGAGCAGCAATCATATTTCTTTCGCACTCGTCAACAATGGCATGTGGTTTGTAGGCTTTGCCTAGTTTCTCGGACATCGTAGATGTATCGCTTAACTTCAGTTGCTGTATCTTGTCTGCGAGTTCCTTCATGCCGAGAGCAATCAAGATATGATGCAATTGCGTGAAGTGACTATTGTTGTTATTGCCTGCAACGATGATCATCTTGTCGAATTTGTACTTTTCGGCTCGCTCAATCATAGTCGTGAGATCCCGGAGAAGATACAAAGGCTCTCCTGCTCGATCTCTCAACATAGCAGTGCCGGCTCTCAATCCATGGTCTTGCATGTGGATTACAGATGCTCCAGCGCTCTCCTCGCTGATTCCCTTCTCCTTTAGCATCTCTTCGACCTTTATCATTGATTCTGTGCTGGCTTGTGATTCACCGGTATGTTCATCAAAAGTGACGCCAAGTTTGGCATACAACTCATCGTACGCTGCAATGCTCACTTCTCGAACTCTCTTCCAAAAAGCTAGAGATTCTTCGTCGCCCTCTTCAAGCTTTTTCGAAATGGTATTTCGTTGAGCATATATGCCTTCGTTTTCTATTTTGGCTTGTGCCTCACTCGCATCTTTCCCATCTTTTACTGCTTCGTCTCGGGCGTGCTTACTAGCAGCAACTTCTGGTTTGAAAAGCTCATCGATCTGGTGGTAAACATTGAGGAGGTGTGAAACAGGATCCGCTTGATATGTTTCTTCATTCCCAAATGTGTCCCATCCGACCTTGAGCAAAGCGACATTTTTGCCCCAATCTGAAAGGTGATTTACCCTGATAACCTCCCATCCCATATTCTCGAAAACATTACTCATGCACGCACCCACAATGGTGCTTCGAAGGTGTCTTCCCTTAAACTCCTCACAGATGTTGGGAGATGAAAACTCCACAAGAACCTTCTTTGGATTGTCGTTGGTAGATTTGAGTGAGCCATAATTGTTCACACGATCGACTATATAAGGTAGAAATAGACGTGGGAGGACTTCTTGGCTGATGAAAACCCTGAGATGAATTTTATCCTGAATCGGTGGCAAGAAAAGAATATGGTCATTGGGAAACTAGACGAACAGGTCAGTCTAACCCGATGATAGCCCTTGTGTCCCAGTGAAAGAGAAAACACACCTTTTCCATAAGATCAGGAACCCAGTCATCTATTTTCTCACCCGGGCGGAGCTTGGGCAATGTGATCACGAAGTCGCCTTGGGTGATATCAGTTGGGCATTGAATAGAGCGATAAGCCACATTGGGCTCGCAACTGACGAGGCTGCACAGAAGTTCGGCGAGGTATGAGCGGCAAACGTCTAGAGGATTGTGAAGAGGGTCAGCCCCATCGTATTTCGGTATCTCTGTTTTCACGGAAAGATTGCTGAGCGCATTCCCAAGTCCCTCGAGGTCAGAAGTTCCCATTTTCGCTCAAGGCTGATTTCTTCCTTGACCGATACTGTGAAGAAAGCGTTTGTTGATTTTACATGTGTAGTCAGTTGCGAGTCTCAAAGATTGCAGAGAGGTGCGGTCGCAAAAACAGGTCTTGGGCGCTCGACTGCCGTCTGCGCCCAACAAGGGTGTTCGTCCAATCTGAAGGCTCAGCCTTGTGGCAGTTGCAGGTGCCACGTTGTTCAGTGTCAGCAATAAGGCATGTGTTAAGATACGATTGGTAGACTATATGCTTGTTAATGCACTCAAGGGAGCTTGTCCAATTCCATGAGCGCCGTTATGCCGGCTGCTATCTAGGTTATGGAGTAGTCCGATTGGCACGTGCACTGGTGGTGCATACGCCGACATGGCCTACCATGATTACCTAGAGCTGAATATTATATTGATGTGCATAGAACTATGCTTATGAAGTGCTGCACATTATCGTGACCATCCAATGACTATGCTATTAGCACAAGCTTAGTTTCAAGAGCTGAGGTTGGAAGGAGCTATGGAAGCTAGCCATGTTAGGAAACGAGCGCCACCAGCTTTCATACTCCAGTAGCATTCTTATAGATACGGTTAGCTAGTCATTTAATTTTTGTCTTAATGATGTTCATGGCCAGGTGCCAACTTTTACGATAGATATTATGGTTGCATATAACCTATGGTTATTTAGTTAACGTTGTGGAAGTTCGATAAAGTACATCTAGAATCGTGAACAACTACTGACTAGTCTAAGAGCCCATCAGGCATTTATCTAATAAAGGCAGCGGTTCAAGGCGGATAGATGTAAGCTAACAGTGTCGACCCCGGTATCACAACAAAGTGTTACTGTTTTTAACTACCGTGGAGAGCATGAATCCAGAGTGAAGACGCGGTGGCAGTGGATTACTAACCAATCTGTAAAGCCACATGCTGACACCGTATCACCTAGGTAGTATCTGCTCCCAGCAAAGAAATATGTAGTGGCTTGGCGATCTCCATAATCTTCGTACGTTTTTTGCAAAGGTGGTACAGTGCTGCGGTCTAGGCTCCTCATAAGGCATAACGTAGACTCTGATGCCCAAGGCTCTCTTCGCCTGACCGACTTTCAGATAGGATCTAACCAAAGTCTCATACAGAGGGAAAGCCCGCCAAGACGAAAATGATATCAGTCTACCATTCTATCGGGAAGACGCTCAGTACTGGCAGCTAGTGGGTTAAGGCCTCCCGTGGGCACCATACACCACTCGGTTGGACTACCATGAATAAGTTCCGAATGTGGCAGGTGTATCCCGAAATATCTGCATAGCCCCAAAATATTATCTGTTGCACCCGTGTACGGGCTACGTCAGGTTGGGCGCTGAAGGGCAACCTCTATGGCATCGATGGCGCCCAACAAGCACTTCATGATATGTGTCATCATCACGTATTGAACGTATACGTGGCACTGATACAGAGCTGGCTATCAACAAGTTGGTATGTGAAATGGTCAGGCAAACGTTCTTGACATCATGAATATACAATTGTTTGATATGTTTGTAGAAGATATAGAATGCTAAGAGTATCTTTATTAATATACAATTAAAACTTCAAAAATAGAAATTCAAAAGAAAAGATAGCAATCGATTTACGTCAAGATATATTGGGATTGTAAAGGTCAATCGCATCGTAATTCGTGAACTCGTGTCTCCATGATCGTTCAAATATCTCTTCTGAGGTCTATGACTACTATTAGTTGATATTGCATTATTTTTAGACAAATAGCGTACCGTCGTCTGTTTCTATATCGAACAAACGTTCTAAGCGGCCGAGTGCGATTAGCGCAAGGAAATGTTTAGATCGAATGTGTCTCCGTGCCAATGCGGTGAAAGTGTTGAGTGTTCTGAGTAACAGGTACACTAGTATTACAGCAACAATGAAGGTCAAAGGTTTACCATCTCCTGCGAATCCGAAGACTGGTTGCTGCATACTGTAGCAGGCAGCGACGACAATCACAGCGTTCACATATTGGTTGGTCTATACATTAGTTAGTGCTGCTTTTTAACTTATTCCTTGGAATAAATCACCGAGAGCATCAGCATTGCATTGAGGTTTCCTGAGAAAGCCATGCGGTTTTGGTGCGTAGCAAGCTTGTGCGCGTTCAAGTTCATTTCGTTGGCGTTGTGCGCGAGACGGGAGCTCTCCAGACCTCTGCGACTGGTTTCCATTGCCGTGTGTATTTCGATCTGTATATTTTGCTTAGAGACAGTATGGTCATGTGACAGGGAACATACGGTTTTGGCGGTCTGTTGACATCCGGATTCAAGCAAACGTAGCGATTGGTCCTGTTCCTGAAAAATTTCTAAATGCTTTTCGATATTCTCCAGGGCCAAAATAGCCCTACTATCAGTCATATCTGTGAAGTAATCGCAACCACCCCCAGGGCTGATAAATCTCTCGACGGTTCGCATAGCAATTGAATGGCGCTTAGACAGCTTACCAAAACACGGTATGGCTTGCACCATCAATTCAGCAATTTTATCCATAGGCCTACCTGGTTCGAGTTTGAATGACCCTTCATAATCCTAATTTGGTTAGCACTTGCGTTCTTCACATGCCTGGCAATAAGATCCACGCATACTTTGAAACCAGTTTCCACACGCCAAAGAAGCTTGCCCCATTCATCTGCACTCTTCGATATATCATGTTCAACGTTTATGAGCCAGTATAATCGTGGGTCTAATATAGGATCTTCCGTATCCAGACAATGCCCAGTGTGCGCCGCAATCAGGTCTTCCTCAGGCTTATCATCGGCAAGATCATCCTGGTCTGGCTCTTCGGGTTCTTCCGCATTACTTCCAAAAGCGTATGCAGTCCATTTGGTTCCGTCCCAACAAATGGTCTCCAAAGTGAATTGAGTTGCAGTAAGAGTGTACTGTTTCTCTGGGGTTCTACATTTCAGTTTGAGAAACGAAATATCAGGTGCGGCGTCGTGGTGGTTCTTATCTTTCAACTGGTATCTGGCTCGGAGGGGTGGAATGGGAATTTCTTCTAGTACTAAATGAGGCATAGAATATTCCAACTGAAAAGTGGAAAATAGAGCTACCTGGATGAGTCATGAGAAGGGAGGTCTCACGGTAAAGTGATGATTATTCTACGTACTGAACGAACGACTCTTAAAGAGGCCTTGCATGCCAAATGCCTGTAGAGCGCATCACGAAGAGAACTTCTCTGGTGATGCAATATTGAGCTTGCCAGCGCTAGAATAAAGTTTCGATCCAGACGGGGGACAAAGCTGTGCATAACATCAGTTGAGATGCTGGAATCCGAGAATACCAAATCAGGAGAAATTTCTAAATAGGTTCAGACGCAACGAGCCAGGCAGTTCATGTTAAGTCCAATAGATGTCGACTGAAAGCTGGCTAGAAATACATACATTAACTGACGGTAGATGTCTGGAAGCTCTTCTTCGGAGAAGGCCTTCATCGTTAGCTTTATCTCAAAGAAAAGTATGAGAAGGAGCCAACCTCGTTCACCACGTCTTTTAATTGAGCTGCTGTATACCATTCTGTAAACAGTCTGTAACGTGTCTGATATTTTCCTCGAAAGTCAATCCATGCGCGTGCCGAGCCTGGCTTTGTTTGAGTAGGCCTGCCATTATTTGGAGGTTCGTGTAATCCGTCGCAGAAATCCCGAATCACCTCGTAGCTGACCGAACATAACGAATCGTTGTCACACAGAAATAGTGCTAATATATCATCGTCGCGAACGATCTTTTGACGAGTAGAAAGAAAAGGCCTATCGTTCAAAGGGCGGGGTTCCAGGAATTTTGGGTCCCAACTCCTTCTGTGCTTGCCTGGTTGGCTCATTGGATTGTTGGTCTAAGCAGTGCGGTCGAGGGGGTTACGAAGTGCGTTTTCATGCTTGAATATCGCAAACCGTAGAGAATATCTCCCTTTAGACAGAGTGTCACGGGAAGACTCGGTAGAAATAGATGAGAATGGACCCGCTTCGAGCGCAACGTCAGAGGGCTGAACCAAGAAACATACGTGCCACATATACGTGCCATCCTCACCCGCCACGAGTAAGACGAGGATCTATGATCACAAGGTCTTTGACTCTTCGAGGCACATCATCGCCAGTCGTCGACTCTGCATTCTATCCCAGTTCGTCCTTCACGTTCGTATTGCCTGATAGGCAGATAGAACGATGCAGGCGAACACGTTGCTCATCGTGAGTCGTGCGAACATTGCATCAGGGCTGTGTTGCGAGGCGTTCCCGAAAGGATCTTGGCTGTATGGTGTATGGAGAAAGGCACCTGTCTACGTTGCACATAGCGGAGATGACCGGCACTTGTGATTGGTCGCTGATCTTAGAAGCAGTGAAGCCGCAGGCGTATTACTCCAGATCCCGCTCCGTTGGGCATGAATACTTATCGCAGGTCATCCACACATACAAGTGGTTGGCGTATTTAACCGATGTCCCTAACCGATGTCCCGGGCCCAATGGGATGGTCACAGAGCCTGGTGGTATTCAGATTCATCCCAATAGTGCGGGCACAGCAGCACGTAATGGTATATAGTACGGTATGGATCGAAACCCAACGACTGCCGGCCAGCGTGATACAAGGCGGCCATAACAACCCGGATTTTCCCGACAGGGTTGGTATATCGAGTTCAACAGCCTCTCATTCTCTTGCATGCTACAGCCCTGATTTGCCTACTGGACCGAGTTCACCGGAAATCTGCATTGCAACCAATGTTGCGATTGTATTCATTTAACGATACGAGCCCCATGTATGATTGGATTGTGACGCTCGTGTAAAGTGGGGATACGTTGTTGCGAGACCATGATAACTGGGTAAGCTACCATTGCCTCATCTTTGTGGCTAGGGTCTCTATCTACAACTCTAGTTGGTATTGATGATCCATCCTGGAGGCCTCAATGATTATTCGCCTATAATCCAGCACTGCTTGCTCAAGCTCCTTTTTCTTTAGAGCTTCATGATCAGAGTGCGCCACAAAGATGCTTCCTGGTCCGTACAAATATCGCCTATGATCACCAGCCAGGAGCGGGACGTCTGTTCCATAATTGACGGTCATGGTGTCGAAATTTTCAATGTCGCAGTCTATGTTAACAGGCGGGTATCCCTCGCCTTGCCACTCAATGTTTAACTCGCCTCCCAGCTCCTTCGCGCGAGCCTTCACGTCCGACAGTGCGTCCAAGATCAGTCCACGAACAATCTTTGGCGTACCAGCAGCGAGACGAACGGCAACTTTTGCGGAAGCGGTTTCTGCTACCACATTAGCAGCCACTCCTCCCTCGATCTTCCCAAAATTCATTGTCGTGTTGCCGTATTTTTCTGACCATGGCAGACCATTCTCTCGAAGCTCCAACAACTTCGCAAGGGATTCAGTGAGCACATCATTGGCACTCACACCCAGCCACGGGTACCCCGAGTGCGCTGCTTTTCCTTTGATATTCAAAGTGAAGCCTAGTATACCCTTGTGACCACATACTAGTTTGCCTTCGGTTGGTTCTCCAAAGACCACGACTTCGTAATTAGGCTGTGGCCGGTCGGACCAAGAAGAAAACGCGCGCATGCCGTCACCACCCGTCTCTTCGCCGACTACAAACAACAATGACAGGTCATCGCGCAGATGTTCCCTCAACGCCATCACCGCGATGATTTGGGCAGCAACGCTACCCTTAGCATCTACAGATCCGCGGCCACCAATTACATCCGTTGTTTTGTTGTGGTAGTATGGCCAGAACGGTGGCACAGTATCGATGTGAGAGGAAACGAGGATCGTGGTTGAACGTTTCGAGCCGTACGCGAGGATGTTGTGACGATTCTTGGCGACTTCCTGTGTTTCCACAGTGAAGTTCTTATTACGCAAGTATGAAGCTAGCCATTGACCGACATCATACTCATTGTCCGTTATCGATTCGATCTCGACGAGTTTGCGATGGAGGTACAAAAGCTCCGTTGATGTCGACTCGGGAAGTAGTGGCTCGAGGGTCTGTATTGGAGCTTGACGGGAGGCGATTGCAGCGCCAATTGCAAGCGCGGCGACTGTTAGGTGCCGAAACATTATTATGGTGGTGACGATAACCCCGCAGCCGACTACCAGAGGTATCTACATTAGTGCCTTGTAGTGTTTTGAGCCTCAAAGCTAATGTTTGGTAAGCAGCGCCAAGTGGAGATCACCCCATGTCGCCCGCGACTTCGCTCCAACACCCACAATACTATCATGCTCGAAAGCTTTCATGTGCCATTGCCAATTTCGAAATAGCAATTTCTTAATCCTCAATTGATCCAGGCACGACCTTGGCAATGGTAACTTGATGATCGATGTCGGTTCCCGACGGTAGTGGCTCAGTATACGCAGCCTGCGCTGAAATTCATCGTTGATTGCTATCAATTCGTCGACGCGCTATCGATCTGTTGTACTTGTGAGACAGTCTGTGTGTATGTGTAACTCCAGTGCTATCCGACACCAATTCCGAGATGCAGGCAGTCTCAGCCAACGATTGCGGTGCTTGCTAGATATAGTTTGATAGTCTGACAAAGTGCAGGGGGACTGACGCGCCTGTTGAGAAGAAGCTGACCCAGGAAACATCAGCACTCACCGATAAGATTAAAGCGTGAAATTGCCTGTCAGGGGTTGAACTTAATACAGAGGTACCGCCGTCGGCGCGACGGGCGCGCTCCTGAGCAGTCCGGAGGGATCATCTCGTGAACATGCTACATGCCGTAGCATTTAGAGGTAGGGCTTAACGAAAGGAATGGAGAGAAGTCACTAAACCGTTAGTAGAATACTCTCCCAGCCTCCTCGATTAACGCGTACCCAGCGCTCCGTTGGAGTCCTCCATCGCAATTACACCTACACAACCGAACGATTCCCGCATTATAACCGAGAGAGCGGCCACGGATCAGTGATTCGCTGACACTGTTATTTTTGGGTGGCTGGGTATTGAGACGGGAACGGCGTCTTGAACATGACCGGGTCTCATCCCGCAGAACAACGGGTTGCGCCCAGCCAGCATTTCGATAGTCAGAACCCAGTTCTTCAAGGGCCTTCAATCATAACTCTTAATAAGCCATCGAACCATCTCTGTTCGAAGGGCACCACCCGCGAGAAGCATTTAAGGGACCGCCGAAAGAATGATTTTTGCGACGAGGACCTAGTAGATGTTGTAGGTCTAAGATAGATTCATGTGTCTATAAATAATCATATATTAAATCTGATACCAATCACAGGTTACAGCGAATGGGGTGCCGGCATCAGAGAACACTGATGTCTCAGATCCCGCTATATTAAGCCACAACACTGTATGCACTCCACATTTACCGAGCCAGTAGTTGTACTAAACTGATCACTTACTAGGTGGGGCCTATTTTGCCACCGAGTGACTCCCATTCCAGACCTGCTGCCAAGAAGTACACCTATATTTGGCAATGCGTAAGTCCTGTCTACAGTAATCTTCACAGGTTGCTAACGAATCATAGAGCGCGTGTGGATACCCATCCATTGCATATCGCAGCCGTAGCTGCCCGTCCTGTGCACACGGTAGATGCAATGCCTGCATCATATCGAAAATTTTGGTTCGATAAAGGCTACCCAGTCGCTGTACCGCTCAATTCCCCCTCCTCAGCCCGATTTGAACACTGTATAGTGGTATTTGTGCTAGAGGTCCTTACGACGTTAATTGAAGACCCACGATTCCTGGAGAAAATACATGGCCGTGCTTGTACAAGTATTACTATACGGTGTTCAAAAAGCGCCGGAGGGGAGGGAACGCGGTATGGCACGCCATCTGGTAGAACCTAGTCCTTCAACTATCGTGCTGACACAAAACGCCTATCACCACACTTCGCTCGAAGAACCAACATTCTACAGCTCTGTTTTCCTCAATCATAATTGCTTTAACCTGTTACTCGGTTCAAGGTGTTACTGGAAATATTTTCAAATCACTCTAAAAGTCTCGGTCTGTTTCGGATGGTGTTAATCAAAAGTTCTTTGCCGTTTGATAATGTACGATCAGTGTCTAATGGGTGTATCATATATGTATCGAGGATATGAATATGTACTGGCAAGATAGATTAGAGGATTACCCGGTCAACCGGTGGGAGTAGCTTTTTCAACACTTCACAATTCTATTTAGGTACATCGGCGGAGAAGATAAAAAGGCCAGATTGAAAAATTTAATAATTCTTCTCTTCGAATTTAGCGGCATCTATCCAATTAGATACCATATCATCAGAATCTACTTGTTCAGTCTGTACTAGCTTTCATCATTTACATAAGGTATTTACGCGTATTTCCTTTTGAATCTTCGTTTATCTAATACATGTTTAGTAATTTTGAAGTGTTATCTTTTTTAAAAAAGAGCTATTTCCCGATCAAGAGTTTTGTTTTGCCGTGCAATACTTAAGTTACGCACTAGAGCGCACATTTGATAAATTTCAGAAATTTTATAGTCTACGAAATATCCAATATAGGGTTTAAGTATTATTAAGCTGAAGCATGGACTGGCACGACAGCGAGAGAAAAGAATACTCCAGTCTGAATATAAGAGATGTAGTTCGCAATCAGCGCTAAGAAAAGTTCAGATGATTTATTGTCTCCGCTCTATATCCACTCCATCAAAGCCTTCAGTATTACCCTACAAGATAAGAAACGGTTAAATACTGGATGCTTTAGTTTCGTGTAAAAGAGCAAAAAGAAAAAAACGAAGTAAGAAAAGAACGAGCTGGAAGTTCAGTGATTGTACGATGAGATAAGTTTTAGGTGTGCAATTTCCCAACCCATGACGGCTAATCTGCTTCTAAAGCCCTCTACAACGTGATACCACATCAACCTTTTTCATCTGTGCTCACAAAAAACAGCCAAAATGAGATCCCCGCCCAGGGGCCCAGCACCAAAAGCCCATCCCCGTCCCTCGGTTCCAAAGCCCACAAATTTTCCAAAGGGTCATCCCCTCTTCCCAAACAGCCAGACCCACGTCAGACCCATTCCCACGGGAAATTGCCCCACCCCATCATGTCGCGCATTGTCGGTTCCGCGGAAGCTTATATCGTAACGGGTACCTCGCACAGATCACACCATCATACGACCACAAGTCACGCGTTCTCACGTTCACGCGCGATACCAAGAGCACCCATAAATTGCAACGGTGAAATGTTCGTCCGTTTTATTATTTTCTCTATGCATGCATGCACTGCATGTGCTTGAGCTAAAAAGTATACTACAAGAATCCTCCGCAAAATTCCAAATGTTCTCCCATCATCGTGCGTTCCACTTGGACCACTTGTTTCTCATGACAACGTTACGAGTGCAAAGCTGCTATGATTCCATCGTGGCTTTCGTGAGACCCGCGTCATCCTTCTAGCAAGACTTGACGGCCGAGGCGGTGTACTTGCAGTTGTTGGAGGGACCCTTGGAGACGGACTTGGGCTCGCTTCCAGGCTTGGTGCCCTGGAACTCCTCGCAGATGGTCTTGACGGAGGAAGCGCAGGTACCGGTGATGGTGGCAGTTCCGCCGAAGTTGGGGTTGATACCAGCGAGGACCTTGCCGTTGTAGGCCTTGACGTTCTTGATGACGACGGAACGAGCGACCGAGTTCTTGCAGTTACCGCAAGCACGGTAAAGCTTGCCGAAGTCCTATTGTATGTATCAGCATCGTTGATATGGAGATTGAATGATTCAAAAGACTTACCATGACGGTGAAACCGTCGATGGTGACGGTACCCTTGCCGTTGTGCTGGATGACCTTGTCTTCAGCACCCTGGGCACCTCCGCCCTTGACGTTGGCGTTACCGTCACCCTTGAGGGAGAGAGCGTCCTCGCAGACGTTAGTCCACCAGACGTTCTCGATGTTGCAAGAACCCTTGCAGTGAACACCCTCGATCTGGTCTAGAATCGTTTGTCAGCACCCGATCGCTGAAGATCAAAAGTGGGTTATTAAAATCACGTACCAGCACCAATGATAACGTTCTTCAAGGTAGCACCGTTCTCGAGGATGAAGACGGCATCAGAGTCACCGCCCTCAGCCTGGCCAGTGCACTTGACACCACGGCCGTAGGTCTTGAGGCCACCGTCGAAGGTTCCGCTGACGGACTGGGCCTTCTTGAGGGTGACGGAGCCCTGGGACTTGGGAACGGGGAGGGTAGCACGCTTGGTCAGGCTGAAGAACTCGTTGGGAGTCTGCTGAGCGGGACCGGCAGCAATGGGGGCCACGAAGGCAGCGGCGGCAGCGAGGAGAGTGAACTTGACCATTTTGAACGGTTGATGGATTGGGACTTTGGAAAAGTGCGAAAGAATGTAGTTGAGCGAAAATTAACGAGAGTAAGCTGCTTCAAGCAAACGAAAGACTGGAGTCGGATAGAGAATGTGAGGCTCAAAAATGAGATGGGATTTGATCAAGGTGTTTGCTACTCTCTTTATACAGCTCTTCATTTCCGCCCCGCTCCTTTCCACCCTGACGATGCTCACCGAAACACACGCACAGAAGTTCCAAACGGTCCAGGATCATTTCCGCGCTATGCTTCCCAGGTGTGAGGTGTTTGCTCTTCGAAACACTGGACGCCCACATGTGGTATCGGAAGACTTGGCACAGCAGGGGCTTAGCTGTGGGATGGCAGCGGGCGGATGGCTTGGCATCTTGGCATAGTACTCCGGGGAGAACATGGCCGTGGTCGAAGCCCTTCATTCTGGGTCTACGGGGCCAGACGAGGCCTATTGTGAGATACTAACGGTAGAGCGCGGGACACCTTGGCAACTTGGCAAATAGTCCGAGGAGGTTTACCGTGAACGTCGTATTCGTTTCCACGCCGCTGTAATTTCTCGCGTGGTGGGATCCATCTAATTCGCCGATCGGCGAGATCCCTGTAGCTCGATCGGATTGAGATATTGCAACGCTCTTTGGAACAGCTCGGACTTTTATCCACGAATGGGGGTACCGCGGCAAACGCTACTGCATGACACCTGTTCAGCGCAGCGATATTTCACCGAGGGGGACATTACAACGGGACGGGACGATATGCGACCGTGCGCACCAAGCGCACCAAGGCACCTACGCGACCTCGAGACCATTGATACTGTTCCATTAACTCAAGGCCAGACACACCGTAACTTGACTACACCTCGCCACGAGGAGCCGATTTCATAGTTGGTCAATGCCATCGACCAGTTTACTCAACGCTGCATCGTCACCTCCACTTATCAACCCCTTAACCATCCGCGACCTGCACGTTCGTTAGTTTCGGGGCTGAGAATCGATAATCTAGATGTCGCTTACAGGTTTCCGATTTTGCAAGCAGCCATCACCTCCTCAAGCTCCCTGCTCTTGCCTTCGGCGACTTCTATGATCTTCTCAGGCACCTTGGCCAGTCGGGCGACATTCAAGCCGTATGATCGATGACTCATGCCTTCTGTTGCCTCGTACAAAAATACAACTTCTTTGCCACCGTCTTTCTCTTCAAATCTCATGTGCACATTCTTCAATTCTTTGTTGGTGAATCTGCTCTGGAGCTTTGCGAGATGCTGGTAGTGTGTGATGAAAAGGGTTAGAGACTGCAAGTCGCGCACCACGTAGTCGAGAACGGCCTCCGCGATCGCAACGCCGTCGAAGGTGGACGTGCCGCGGCCAAGCTCGTCAAGGATGATCAGAGAACGGGGGTTGCGGACTTGAGAATATCCGATGTTTCGTTGAGTTCGACCATGAATGTGCTTTCGCCCTTCATCATGTTATCGAAGGCTCCCATACGCGTATAAACCGCGTCGAGCATCCCTAAGCGGGCTTCTTCAGCAGGTACATAGGAGCCAATCTGGCCCATGATCGCGATGAGAGCCACTGAACGAACGTATGATGATTTGCCACCCATGTTGGGTCCAGTGACAAGGAGACCGCGCGTGGATTCGTGCGAAAGATTGACATCATTGGGAACATACCCGTCGAGCAGGAGTTGCTCGACCATGGGATGACGACCGCCTGTGATGGAGAGCTCGATGTTGTCGGTGAAAGTGGGCTTCACATACCCAGGCTGTGAGGCTAGAGTCGCAAGAGAGAGCAGGGCATCAAGAGTCGCCAGTGCCTGAACACAGTCTCGTAATTCTTGGTATTTCGCGGATATATCTTCGAGGAACTGCTTGAATGCGGTGTCACAGGCAGCGGCAAGAGACTCCTTATACTGGTCACGCTGCTGGATCATGCGCTTAACTTCTGGTGTGTGAAATCGCATCACCGCCTTGGTAGCAGATATTTGCTGCCAAGAAGCCGGGACTTTCTTCTCCTGTGGCGACTTTCGCTTGACTTCGATAAGATACTCGATCCCAGCCACGGTAACGTAGTTGACCTGACTTGTGCCTATCTTTGCTGCGGCTTCTTTGCGATGTGTGTTGAGGTCATCTTCGACAGAAGCAATGCTGAGTTTGTAGTCGTTAATATCTTCTGCTTCGTGTTGTTCTCGGAAGAAGGAGTATTTGTCGTCCTCTTTCGCGGCTTGGGCATTGATTTTTTCCAGGAAGTCGTTGACGTCTGAATAGATCTTGGGTATACTAGCAATCGCCTCGGACAAGAGGGGCGATTGAAAACCGGCTTCGCTGGCAGACTTGATGTTGTTATACTCGCCAGAAATGTTCTGAAGTATCTGGAGTGCGACAAGAACTTCTGACCGCGAGCACTTCTTATAGTAGATACGCAGTAAGACTTTCTCCAAGTCCGTCTTGATCTTGTTGAGCACGTACTTGAGTTTGTCGACTGGAATGGTATTTTGGCCGTTCTTCAACTCTTCCACGGCTGCTATACGCTCTTCTAGACTTGATTTATGAATCAACGGGCGTCCGATCCATTTCCGAAGCAGGCGCTGCCCAAAGCGCGTCTTTGTGCGATCCATTGTCCAGAAGAGACTACCTCTACCCGTATTGTCGGTTTGGTTCTGATAGATTTCCAGGCTGGTCAGTGTATTGCCATTAAGAAGCATGTAAGACCTTGCACTGAAGGGCTGGAAGTATTTGGTAAGATCGAAAACATGCTCTAAGCCATATTCTGTGAGGTAGGTTATCATAGCTGATAGACAGATGGTGACGTGCTCAGTAAGTTGATGGACTTTATCAAGGATCGTACTCTGTTCAGCGGATGCTTCGTCACTTGGGTTCATCTTTTCAGCATAAAAGTTCGAAATGTGACTGAATGATTGCGCGGCCATAGTTTTCGGCTTCTCAACCCTTTCAACGCGGGCCTTATCCCCAAAAACGTTGCTCTTGGTCGCTGAAAGGTGCTGCACGAGTTTCTCGGAAGACTTGGATAGTTCACCAACAATCAAAAATTCCGTGGGAGCAAGATGCAAGAGTCTGGTTTCGATCTCGCTTCTCATGAAGCCATCCTCAAAGTCGTCATAGATGATGTCGCCAGTGGCAGGCTGCACGGCAACCAGCCCAACGTGTACCTTCTCATCATCTCCCACGCCTTTCGCATTGGATTCGGTAATGCAAAGCAGGTAGCCAGTCGACTGCACGCCCGATTTTTGGCCGGCGTCCAGACCCTCCACATCGTCAACATATGTGCCTTTTGTGTACAGGTTGGTGAGTTTTCTGACGAAAGGCGCATTCCTGTTGTCGCCAGCAGCTTTCAAAGCAGCCGTCTCCACCTGTCGCACAACTCCGACTTTGTGATTGGCCTGAACAAGCCGTTTGACATGCACCTGCAAGCGATGGACTGGAAAGCTCGCAGAGGCGAATTGGCTCAAGTGTGCTTCCGAGGGATGTTCATCGTATCGGAACTTTCCTGGTATGCAAACGATGCCTAATTCCTTGGATGCGATGCGTGCATCTTCACCGTAGATCTTGAACTTGTAGCCGACCTCGTAAACGATGATGGCATCTAGGTGCTTCGTTTTGATATCCAAGTATTGCTTCTCCATAGGTGTGAGTTTTCCTCCCTTCTTCGAGCCCTTCTTAGCTGATTTCGCGGCCGGTTTGGGGGTTTCTTCGTCCTGCTCGTCGCCGTCGGCTTCCTCAGCGATTTCATCTTCAGCAGGATCTGACTTGTGCCGGCGTCTGAGCTCTGCGATACTGTCAGGGCGCCCAAGCTTCTGTACAAATTTACGATGTAGTTCTGCTCGCCGCTTCCGGGCAGCTGGGCTATCGTCGTCCTCTTCGTCGATGTTGTTATTCTCGTCCGGTACCGCTGGCGATGAGGAGAATGTGTACTTAGAAGTGCGATCTATCAGGCGAGTTTTGTTCAGCCCAGAAGCCGTTGCTTGGACCAAGGTATTCCGCGTATCTTCCAGCCGTGCCCGCTTGGGCGACTCTGCTGTGTCTGGCTCATCTTCAACGGTCTGGTCTATGTTACGCTTCCGATTAGGCCGAATTGGCACTACTGGAAGCGCATCATCGTCGTCGTCTTCGTCGTTTTCATCAGGAGAGGCAACTGCGTCCTCTTGCGATGGTGGTTCTGGGGCTTTCGGTGTAGCAGCTGGCTTGGTCGTGGATGGTTTTGGGGTGAAAAAAGAGGATATCGATTGCTGCTTGGTTTTCTGCGACGACGGCGCAGTCGACGAGAAAGGGCTGCTTTTCGGTGCCATTGTCGCTGCAGCCGTGGTTGTTCCTGTGAACGCGCATGAACGCGACATGCGCGCTTGACATCACGCTGTCACGCTTCGCGGGTGCGCTTACCGGTTCGGGGCGGAATGGCAGGTGCGCCAAGCCACTCTACGCGTGGGTCGCGGTTGCGCGTAAAACGCGTCCGGCTTCCCGCTCCTCCTGCCCCATCTCCAACCCACCGAGCGCACTTTCCACACCACCCATATCTCTTTCCCCGCGTGCTCGCTGTTGCCCAGGATGCCGGCTACAGTTCTTGGAAAGAGGACTCGCAGTTCTGCTGCCGCAAAGACTTCTGGTAAGTACCCTCCATCGCTCCTGACTGACACCGCGTCCTGACAGCCTCCAGATGCACCGTCCACTGTCTCGACACGCGCGAAACGACGAGCTCAATTCGTGATATTGGATGAAGGCGAAAATGACAACCCATTCTTCACTCCGAGCAAGAAGCACAGCTGCGATGGCGATGAGATGGATGTGGACGAGGAGGAGCCCTCTGAAAAGCGCGGAAGGAGGACTGCCGGCACGACTCCTGCCAAACACGGCGCACACAACACGCGCATACCACTATCTCCCTCCAAGTTCAATTCTCCGCAAAAGGCGGTGACTGTGGATAAACCCGCTGCGACTCCCTCGACCCCCCGGCACCGCGACGCCCTTGCGCACAAGGTTGCAGTTACGCCAAGACATCGGCTCATTGCTGCTGGGCGGCCATTGACACCACGCACACCTCACACGCCCAATACCCCCCGGCACACAGCTCCTACCGTCTACAATGAAGCTCGTCAGATTTTCGCCAGGGGCTCCGCGCCTACTGCCCTTTTCGGACGCGAAACAGAGCGCCAGGAGCTCCAAAACTTCATCTCCACGCGCACAAAAGCCAACAAATCTGGATGTATCTACGTATCCGGACCGCCAGGCACCGGAAAAAGCGCTTTCGTCAACGATGTGTGCTGCGAAGTCACAAACAACGATTCCATTAAAACCGGCTACATCAATTGTATGAGCGTCAAAAACGCCGTAGATCTTTATCGGACATTATTAGAAGGATTCGTGGATATTTCTGAGATCGAAGAGGGACTGGAAATGGATGCCTTGGAGGAGCTGTTCATGCAGCGCGGAATCCCGTATGTGGTCACACTGGATGAAGTGGACCACCTCCTCGAGCTGGACATTGATCTGCTCTACAACATCTTCGAGTGGTCTCTCCGCAAATCTTCCAGTCTTGTACTGGTTGGAATCGCCAACGCGCTGGACTTTACAGATCGTTTCCTGCCTCGACTCAAATCCCGCGGCCTGAAGCCTCACCTACTGCCCTTCTTGCCCTATACCGCCACACAAATCTCTTCAGTCATCACATCGAAGCTGAAGTCTCTGGTCCCGGACGGTGCAAGCTTCGTCCCTTTCATCCACCCAACCGCGATCATGTTTCTTTCCAAGAAAGTTGCCTCGCAATCAGGCGATCTGCGCAAGGCTTTGGATATATGCCGGCGAGCCGTTGATTTGATCGAGGCCGACACCCGCGATCAGCACGCCAGGAAAGTCGATGAAATCACACCAGCCCCGACACCTTCGCCATCGAAGACGCCACTGGTTGAGAACGTAAATTTTTCTTCGCCTGCCATTCGGTCGCCAAGGAAGGGACAAGCAACGAGCGCGCTGGCTGTTTCTCTTGCCGAACTCACCGCATTGAACGCACCTCGAGCTACAATCGCACACATGGCTCGCATTACCGCTACCGTCTTTAGCAACGGGACTACACAACGTCTCAAGAATCTCAACCTCCAGCAAAAAGCAGTCTTGTGCTCTCTCTCGGCCTTGGAGAAGAAGAAGCGCACTGCGGCTGCGGACAATGTTTTCGTAACACCATCCAAGCCTCAAAGCGCTGCGCCTACTATTAAAGAACTTTTCGAATCATATACGCTCATGTGCAAACGAGAGAAGATGCTTCATCCCCTTACGAGCACGGAGTTCCGGGATATTGTTGGCAGTCTCGAGACGCAATCATTGATCTCGGCAGTAGAGGGCAAAGCCGGATCTCTTGTAGCCACGGGTACTCCGAGCAGGAAGGGCAAGGGGGCTTTGGCGGTGTCTCTGTGGAGGATCGCAAGGTGGCGAGCTGCCTCGATGCTAAGGAGATTTCGGAAGGCCTTGTCGGACCGGGTAGCGATATCCTCAAAGGTATCTTGAGCGGCGATGAAGGGTTCTAGGCTGGTTTGTTGTTCATTCATTTTCCTGTTTTGAGTATTGTTGGGCATAGCGTGGCGTCTGGGTCGGTCTTGCATAGCATTGCATAGCGCATCATTGTTGAGCAGAACTTTCTGTAGTATTAGATAGACATAACAACTTGTCTCAACAGCATCTAAATGTCTAGATCAACGTTGGTTCCTGGAGCTAGCGTTGGTAAGCGGCACGAAAAGCCACTGCGTCATAACTTAGTGGCCCCATAGTGGTTCCAAGGCGGGAGCCCTGAGCAAGGCTGGACTGGGGTGGCTGGGGTCCGAATACCGCTGACCTGCCGATGCCTCGACATCTGGGCACTGGCTGTGCCTTTAATCGTCCCGCCGGCCGCTCCTCTAACGCGCTGTAGCTCGCGCCATCCTCCCGTCTTGACCGGAAACCCATAACTTTTATCGAGGGAGAGAAGCGCTTTTCGTTATTCCACGCCTCTTTCCAGCCCCACCATCGATCGTCCCGCGAATCACAAGCCGATCGCAACACGCCGCGCTCGCTCTCCACAGTCGCTCCGGGACCGCCAGCACCATGTGTCTCGTCAAAGTACGGCAAGAAGAGGATGTCGTGGTGCCGTATCGAGTTCCGCGAGACCGCTCCCCTCGCCGTCGTGAACGTGAAGTCCGCCGCGTCTCGCGCATATCGCAGGAGATCGTCCGCGAGTCTCCTCGCAACAGCTATGTAGCTGTCCCTGCTCCACGGCCCAGCTACCCTACCATTCCTGCGCCGCAACCTGTTCCCGTCTTTGTCGAGCCGCCGCCCATCCACGTTCCAGTCGCACCGCCGCCGCCCCCAATGTCCCATCACTCGGCGCACTACGTCGAGGTTTCTCCCGCGCGCTCCAGTCGCTCCAGTATGTCTAGTTCGGACATGGATCGCAGCGAGTACGTGGTGCGAGAGCGGCAGTATAGGCGGCGAGAGCATAGCCCTGCGAGCAGCAGTCCGCGCTACGAGCACTTCCGGTACGTCGAGCCGGCACCCAGCGACAGCGACCACTATGACCGTCATGATCGGTACGACCGCCGGCGGAGCAGGAGCAGACAGCGAGAGAGGAGCGTCAGTCGTGGACGAGGAGACTACTACGGGAGAGGTAGCAGGGACTACGGCGGCGGGGAGAGGATTACCCGCGAGAGGATCACCATCTCGGAGCGAGACCGCGACGGCAGACGCAGCGAGTACCGTAGATAGAGTGGGTGGCGGATGTGCGGAAGCGGCGTTCGGTGTGCTTGGAGCGAGCGCGTTTACTGTTACGATTTCCAAACATGTTCTGTGGAGGAGCGATACTTTCGATCATGGGTTAATGGCTTGACGATTCACGAATGCATTGCAGCATTGTAGGTAGGGTTTGATGCTTGTAGATATCCGAATCGAGGCGTTTCTACACTGCTTGCTATGACATCAATCTTGCCCGTGCCTGAGAAAAGCTCCCAGCGAATCGGGTCATCCCGCCGTAGTAGAGGGACGATGGTGTGCATCCCACAAAGCCACATCTGGGGACGCAGTGCAATTGCCTTAGGCCCTATCCAGCAACGATATTCTGCCCCGGTCAGCAGGCTGCTACACGGCCACACATGCAGGGTTGTCGCGTCGTGAATTTCTGGAGCCTCAAAGCGACCAACGCTGCCCAAAGCTGAGCGACCACACGTGCTGACCTTCAACGCACCACGCCCCAGATCCACGAGCCCGTCCTCTGCCTGCGCACCCGAAACGACCCCCGAGTGCATCGGACATGCCTGACGACCCTGCTGCGAACACCCACACCCTTGTCCACCGCCGACAATGTCCATCCGAGTCTTGATCAAAGACTACCCGCACCGCGCCATCGCTCTCTCCACCCCGACCCACGCCCTCGTCCTGCGCCACAGCCCGACCTCTACTGAGCAGAATGGGAATGCCTCGTCTACCTCGCTGGGAAGCAATGGCGCCGGCGCCGCCCGCTGCATGGTCGAGTTTGCACACCTCAACGACATCGACCTGAGCGACTACCGCGCCCTCAACAGCGTGAATGCGCACGGCACGCTGGGTCTGATCACAGTCAACGGCGACGTCTTTCTGGTGGTGGTGAACGGCAGCAGGAAGGTTGCCGACGTGCGGCCGGGAGAAACGGTGCAGCGCATACACAGCGTGGGCTTCTACTGCCTGAACAGCGCGAGCTACGATGCCCTTCTCAACGACGAGGTCAACCCGTATCCGACCGACACCATCGACGAGGAGGGCTTCGAAATGGGCTTCGGGCGGGGCAAGTCGGAGAACCCAATGGAGCACCCGTGTCTGGCGCTGAAAAAGCTGCTAAGCGGCGGGACATTCTACTACAGCTCCGACTTTGATCTTACAAGGAGATTGCAGGAGAGATCGTCGGATGCCGCTACTGTCTCGATCGACAGTCTGGACGCGGGCTTCTTGTGGAATTCCTACATGATCCAGCCGCTGGTCGACTTTAGATCAAGACTGGCCCCGCGAGAGAAGCAGGCGCTGGATGCTTCGGGCATTCTCACGTCCGCTATCCGCGGTTTCGCGCTTACCATCACCATACCCTCATCCTCGTCCCCAGTGCGGGCTCCGCGGTCGGGCCTGCCTTCACAAATGACTCTGATATCGAGACTGTCGTGCCGGAGAGCGGGAACCAGATTCAATGCGCGGGGTATCGATGATGACGGCAACGTTGCGAATTTTGTCGAGTCTGAGACCATTTTTTATGCACCTACCGGTCTATGCTTTTCGTATACCCAGATTCGAGGCAGTGTGCCGCTGTTTTGGGAGCAAGCAACTGGGCTGCTCCCTGGGCAGCAGAAGATTACCATTACCCGATCGCCGGAAGCAACACAGCCAGCTTTTGATAAGCATTTTGAGAATCTGGAGCTTAGCTACGGTGCCATTCACGTGGTGAATCTTCTGAGTAATGAGAAGCCGAACGAACTTGAGTTGACTCATCGGTATCGTCATCATATAAAGCAGAGTCCGATGAACTACGCCAATGGTGGTACCCAAGAGCATGAGCTTATAAAGCTCACTGAATTTGACTTTCACGCTGAAACCAGGGGACCTGGTGGGTACGAGATGGCTAGTATGATCCAACAGTGGATACACGGCTCTGCAGATGGTTTTGCATACTATCTATCAGAGGAGATTGAAGAGCATGCACGGTCGAATGGCAAGGAGTATGTCGTTCGAAGACCGACTGCAATCCTACAGCAAGAGGGCGTATTCAGAACCAACTGTCTAGACTGTCTAGACCGGACAAATCTCGTACAAACCATCATCAGCAAGATGGCCTTGGAGATTTTCCTAAACCACAAGCGCTTAGGAGCTGGCCAGGATTTCTGGGCCCGGCATTCGAGCATGTGGGCAGACAACGGAGACGCACTGTCACGGATCTATGCTGGGACAGGCGCGCTGAAAACTTCCTTCACCAGACACGGGAAGATGTCGTTCGCTGGGGCTCTCGCCGACGTGAGGAAGAGCGCCACTCGTGTGTATATCAACAATTTCGCAGATAAAGGACGGCAGAATACGATTGATATGCTGCTCGGTCGACTGATGGGCCAGGTACCCGTCCACCTTTACGATCCCATCAACGATTTTGTCATCGCGGAGCTCACAAAACGCTCGGCGGAATACTCGGAAAATGAAGTCATACACATTCTCGCGGGAACGTTCAATCTCAATGGCAAAACAGATGGAATTCACGACGACCTGTCACCTTGGTTATGTCCAAAAGTGCAATCTTCTCAGCAGTGTCCAGAGATTGTAGCAGTCGGTTTCCAGGAGATTGTGGAGCTCAGTCCGCAGCAAATCATGTCGACGGATCCAGCGAGGCGGCAGGCTTGGGAGGCTGCTGTTAGAGACTGTTTGAACCATAACGCAGCAAAGCATGGACAGGAAGAATATGTGCTGCTGCGAGGAGGGCAACTAGTAGGTGCTAGTTTGTCTGTTTTTGTTCGGGCGGGATCCTTGAAGAGCATCAAAAACGTCGAAGGAAGCTTGAAAAAGGTAGGTTCAACGATCTGGAGGACATTTTCGTTGCTGATTTGAACGTAGACGGGCATGTCTGGAATGGCTGGTAACAAAGGTGCCGTGGCCATCCGCATGGAGTACGCCAATACCTCGATATGTTTCGTGACGGCGCATCTGGCAGCCGGGTTTGCAAACTACGAGGAACGAAATAGGGACTACAAGACCATCAGCCATGGTTTGCGGTTCCAGAGAAACAGATCCATCGAAGATCACGACACCGTGGTCTGGCTTGGAGATTTCAATTATCGGATAGGTTTGAGCAACGAGAAGGTACAGAAATTGTGCCAAGTCGGCGACCTCGAGACATTGTATGAGAATGACCAGGTGAGTTTCTTTGGCCAGTACTTTCATACTAGCAGCTGATGGCGTGACAGCTGAATCTTCAAATGGTTGCTGGCCTTACATTCCCCTACTACTCCGAGGCGCGCATCACGTTCCTTCCCACATACAAATACGACATTGGCACGGATACCTATGATACGTCTGAGAAAGCTCGGATCCCTGCGTGGTGCGATCGAATTCTCCGCAAAGGTGATAATATTCGCCAAATCAACTACGATTGTGCTCCACTCCGCTTCTCGGATCATCGTCCGGTGTATGCGACGTTTCAATGTTTGATCAGCAAGATCGACGAGAAGCGTAAGGAGCAGCTAGCTCAAGAACTATACAGCAAGCGGAAAGACGTTGTTGGAGACACACGGGCATCTACTGGAGCCGCGATGGAAGATACTGATGACGAGGATCTGCTAGGATACGAAAGCGTAGAGCCTGGACTACCACCCGCCAGCTCAGATCGCAGGAAATGGTGGCTCGACAACGGTCTCCCCGCGCGCGCAAGAGTACAACCCCCAGCAACGATCATTTCCCCAACCCAAAGCGACCTAGCAACCCCTTCACACCCTCTCCAGAGCCAGACTGGGTCGAAGTCCGACGAATGGGCCGCCCAGAACCACCCCCCGCAAGAGGCACATCACGCGCTCACACCGTTGACTTCAACGCCATGAACACCAGCATCCCCAGCAGCCTAGCAAGTTCCACCACCAGCCTCACCGCGTCCAAACCCCCCAACCCTATGGCCAGAAAACTCATCGCCCCACCCTTCCCCGGCACCTCACCCACCACCTCCCTTGACGGCACCTCCGACCTCCGCCGAACCCCCTCCTCAGCATCCACTCGCTCTCTCCCAGGCCTCCCCTACCGCCCCGCGCAACCCCCCACCCCTCAAATCTCACCCGCGAAATCTCCCTCAACCGCAAACCTGCGCCTCCGATCCCTAACAAGAAACCCTCCCTCGTCGGGACGCCCACCGCGCCACCGCAGCGCTACCGCGACGAGCCTGACCCCGAGCCCACGCAGAGCAGACCGCATCCGCCGCCGCCGCGGCGCTCCATGGCAGATAGGAAGCCGGTGGGTGTGGGCAGTGGAGTCGGGAGCTTGATCGATGCGAGTGAGGAGCGGCCGGCGTTGCCGCCGAGGACGGGGACAGGGATGACGGGGAGGGGCAGGAGCTTGATGGATGAGGAGCCTGAGGATATGGAGAGCTTGAGGGGGTGGGAGGTGTTGAGGCCGGTGAGGTAGATGTATTGATGGATAGATGGATGGATAGATGGGTATTTAGGTTAGGTGGGGGTTGGGTATTGATTGGTTGGTATGGCATGGTATGGTATGGTACATATGTATTAGCGAGGCGTTTGTTTTGAGTACCATCACGCCCATGGTTACGGTGTGGTGTCGGATACATATCTCGTGTGCTGGATGTGTTTTGGAGGTGGAGGGGAGACGGGATGGCTAACTTTGTGGACTGGGTGATGGATGAAGCGATAAGTTGGCTGAATTGGGGATTAGATGCACGGGGGATGAGATATGGCTCAGACAGCTTGGATGATGGTCTAGCTAGGGTGGTCGATTGAGCGTTGTGGACGAGCGAGTTGGATGAGACTACAGGTCCCGACGAATGCAGATGAATATATCAAAATATCACAGAGATACACTAGAAACTCTACAAGATGAGGGCTTGTATCATAACCAGATCATACGCTGAATGAATCTCTTATGTCTAGCTTGCCTTTGGTAGGTGTCGGCACGGTCTGTCTAGGTCCTCACGACAATAATTAAATGATTGGCTGACTACGCAATCAACAAGTCGAACGCAAATGAATCTATCAGAACATGACCAGTACACACTGGAAATGGTACAATATGAAAGCGTGCATCATGATGAGAGAGCGGGGAAGCATGTTGGGACAACAGCTGCTGTTCACTACTATCGTGATTGATCTGACCGAACCACCCATGCATTCGGGACGCGTAGTAGCTACAGCAACACACCCAATCGCGTCACCTCCCTTGTCCATTTTCCATCTCGTAATCACCTCCAAGGCATCAATCCTCCACGAACTCTACCCTCCCTCACCCTATGATGCGTTTCAATTCTGCCGCACGCTCGGTTTCACCGTAGCACGATCACAGCCCTCCAGTGGGGCACCCGCCACTGTGAAACCCCAAACTGATACATGCGATCCCGAGAACCCAACGCAACGCCCAAGTCCAGCGGGGAACCACCATCCGGGCGTGTCCGCACACATGTGCAATGCATCCAGCCCCTTCTCCAAGAACGGTTGAACGGCCCTCGAGCGGCGCCACGCGTGTACGGGTGGGGCACCCCTGCACGTCGTCGCCTGGGCACGGTCGACCGTTGACCTCGTCGCCCCGTCGGATTCGCCGTACCTGGTACTTGTCCAGTGTCACATTTGGTTCCAGCCACGATTTACGGCGCTATGTATGAGGAGGGGAGGGAGGGGGCCTGTCAGTTTCGACGACCCGCTGGGCCTGCGTACCCGTATGGCTGGGAAGGAGGGGAGTGCATGGCTGTCTTATAAACATCGAGAGCTGTCGTTCCGGGAATAGATTCGATTCATCTTGTGGGTGTTGATTCTATAGTACTTTCTTTGGTGCAGGGCACTCTCTTTTTTTTTAACACACTTCTTTTCGAGATCGCGAGATTGATTCTCAGTACGTTCGTTTGAGAAGGTGTTTGCTTTGGTTTATATCGGAATTGGTTGAGTACGGAGACGCGAGTGCTCTGCTTTTTCACTTGTGCCGTTCGTTGACTGGTAGAGTCACCCGCACTGTTCATTGACTGCCAGAGTCACTGACCGTTCGTTGGCTACCAGAGTTACCTAAACCATTGGTTGCCTATTGGAATCACTTGCACCATCCATTGACGACTAGAGTTGTCACCTAGTTTGTTCTTGACTCACCTCTCTCCCACCCATCCTACCTCTTTCGCTCTACCCCAAATACACAATGCTTGTCAAACAGGCTACATGGGCGGCACTGCTCTTCGCAGTGTCGGATACGATGGCCCAGACGTTCACACTGTGTGATCCTACTAAGAAGAGTGCGCATATCCGTACCAATCTCAAAATATTTACTGACAGTTTCAAGCCTGCCCTGACAATCCCGCTCTTTCTACCAGCACATACACCCACGACTTTGTCGCTAACGGTGCTGACGACGCCGTCTGGAACACCACTGCTGGAAACGTAACCTACACCTCTGCCGGTGCCGAATTCACCATCAGCAAAGCCGGAGACGCACCCACCATCCAGAGCAACTGGTACATCTTCTTCGGCCGTGTTTCCTTCTTTCTCAAGGCTTCCCCGGGCGTCGGCATCGTCTCCTCGGCCATTCTCGAATCCGACGACCTCGACGAAGTAGATCTAGAATGGCTCGGCGGCCCCGACAAGGCCTCCGAAGTCCAATCCAACTACTTTGGCAAAGGCAACACGACGACCTTTGACCGCGGCGAATACCACAAGGTCGATTCCACACAGGCGACAGCGCACAACTACACAATCGTCTGGACCTCCAGCGCAACAACCTGGTACATCAACGACGCGCCCATCCGCACCCTCAACTTCGCCGACGCAGTGGGCGGGAAGAACTACCCCCAGACACCCATGAACATCCGCGTCGGCAACTGGGCTGGTGGCAACAGCGAGAACGACCCCGGAACCATCCAGTGGGCGGGGGTGTCACGAACTTTGCAGATGGCCCATTCACCATGATCCTGGAGAAGATCGAGGTCGTCAACGACAACCCTGGAGCCTCGTACACGTATGGAGATATGAGCGGGGACTTTTCAAGCATCAAGGTCAACGCGGCATCGAATTCGAGCAGTCAGGTTCCTCCGGCAGCACCACCAGCGCCATCGGCAGCACCGCCATCTGCAGCACCACCGTCGGCAGCACCACCATCAGCAGCACCTCCATCAGCAGCGCCACCGGCAGCATCAGAACCGGCGCCACCAGCACCAGCGGAACCCACAGCACCAGCGCCTCCGCCAGCTGGAAGCAGCGAACCCCCCAAGCGCCGGCTGAAAACGCCGGGCTCTCGACTCCAGCTGCGGCCCCGACTACGCCCGCAGCTGCGAGCGCACTTGCGGAGCAGGAAGCTTTGCGGCCATCGGCGGTGGGGTCGGCGGCGAATCTCGACGCCCAGGCTTGGTGGCGCTTTTTCCTTGGGGTGGCCGTTGTGGGAATGCTCTAGGGGTGATGATGATACAACTTTGAATTCACGCCGTAGGAGCGATGGAAAAAGCGTAGCTCTTGGGATTCAAAGCATTTATTTTTTTTTCACGGATTGGGGAATACGAGTCACTTCTTGGAAAATAGAATGATGGTCTCGCAATGGGAGGGTATGGGGATGTAAAGCTAGATAGACTATAATGAGTTCATGCCTCGATTTTGGGTTGTTGTGGTCCATTTATAATGGTTGTTGATTCTTGGTCCTGCGTGGTTCGTATACATGAGTCTCTCGGGTGTCTACCCGCTCTTCAGATACATGGTTTGTTCATCCATGCCTTCGTATGCCTTGCCAACCACTAAGTATCATGTATGACTTAGTTCCTAGGGCAACACATTGACTTGAAGTAATGCAAAATCGACATGTCTAATACAACCTGATACCTACACAATAGAATCAGTCAGCCATAGTGGCAGAATCTCAGCCTCCCATCATATAGTAACTTGTCATGCCGATTATCTTACATTTGATAGTCTCATTCGCCACTTCACATGTTACATTCGAATGGGGGTGAGTATCGTTAGCATAGTGGCAGCTTACTACCAGAGCGGGTGCATTTCCTATTCTGTCAACATCCTTCCCAATATTCTTTTCCAGGCGCGTGAACACTGAACCCTTGATGCTACTCTGCCCCCGAACACGCAGCCATGTCCACGGTTGTCGATACTTGTCAATATCGAATCGACGACTAGCGGAGCAACGTGGAGTTTCCTCGCCCCATGACTAGACTAGGTAGTGCGGGACCCTGAAGGCGGTGTAGAAGCCCTGGAGACTAACCCCATTGGTTCGTGCCCCTCCAGGGCTCCGTCCAGCATGAAATATATCCCTTTCGTTCTCCACAGCCAATTGCTCCTTCTCCATACTTGTTCGTGCCTGCCGAATCCAGACCCCTCGAGTTCGCCCGCCGAGCATCTTTAAATCACACAACATGGCCGCCGCAGCGTCAATCTACCCCCCACTTAAGGACCGTCCCATCAAGGACACCGTCGTCCTGTTCGATGTCGACGAGACGCTCAGCAAGGCGCGAAAGGTGCATTTCCACGCCCGACGTTGCTCTCAACACAACTGACCATGAATGACAGCTCGCAAAGCCTGAGATGCTGCAGCTTCTCTCCGAGCTGCGCCACAAGGTTGCCATCGGCTTCGTTGGTGGCTCCAACCTCGTCAAGCAGCAAGAGCAGCTCGGCGGCCCCGTCGACGTGACCACCCTCTTCGACTTTTGCTTCTCAGAGAACGGCCTTACGGCATACCGGTTGGGTCAGGAGCTCGCGAGCACCAGCTTCATCGGATGGATCGGCCAGGAGAAGTACAACGCGCTGGCAAAGTGGTACGTCGGTGTCTGCCCCTCTGACGAGCGCACGGCAACAGCATAGCTGACCATTTGGAACCAGGATCCTGCACTACATCGCCGACCTCGACATCCCCATCAAGCGCGGCACCTTCATCGAGTTCCGCAACGGCATGATCAACGTGTCGCCCATCGGCCGTAACGCCTCCGCCGAGGAGCGCAACGACTACGAAAAGTACGACAAGGAGCACGGCATCCGCACCACCATGATCGCCAAGCTCAAGGAGGCCTTCCCAGACCTCGGCCTCACATACTCGGTCGGCGGCCAGATCTCCTTCGACGTGTTCCCCACCGGCTGGGACAAGACCTACTGCCTGCGCCACATCGAGGCCGACAAGGAGCGCCCCGACGGCGTCGACTACAAGACCATTCACTTCTTTGGCGACAAGGCGTACGAGGGCGGGAACGACTGGGAGATTTACAGCGACCCGAGGACCATTGGGCATGCGGTTAAGGACCCGGAGGATACGTACAGGCAGTTGAAGGAGCTGTTCTTCTCGTGAGCGTGTAGAGGGTAAAAATGGCGTGACGCGGAAGTAACGTGACGTTGAGGATGCAGGTGGCCGCAAATCATAGAGTGGCGGATGAGTCAAGACGGCCGACGTGCTAATGGTGATGATTTCCATGAGACGTGGTCGAGACTCTTAGACATCCAGTACCCAAAAAATGCATATCTACCTACATACGAGAGCCAACCTATCTTGTCCAGGGACGTACCCGTTCCTGTCCGTCATTGTATGATTGGGTGGATAGTACTGCCGTAGTGTATTCAGAGCACTGGATTCATAAACCGCATATGAATTTAGCGTCGAGCTACGATATTCGAACGGCAGCTAGACCATGCAAAAGACGGACCGTTCAACGCCGTTCAGTAAACACAGGGTTCTCGCTACACATACGTTCTTCGTACATCGGCTTCCAAAAGCTTGTCAAGTCATTCTCCAAAGGGTATCATGCACGACCATATCTACCTATCCTAGTTCCAACCCCGCAAAGACCCGGGTATGCCACCTGGGCATGTCCAACGCCGGCGCAACCCTAACTTTTCCAGTCCCACCGGAACCATACCTCCCTGATAAGCATTCCTACTCCCAGGAAAACCAAGTCCTATGCATCAGAGTCTCGGCACTCCTTATCCAAAGAATTCCCCCTCGACAAGCCCCTCCCACGCCCTACCCGTTGCCCAAACCCGCTCCATGATTGCTCTCGCCCGGCCCACTTGCACCATCCCGAAGCCCTCCACTGCAAGTAGCCTTTCCATGACCTTGTCCCGCTGTCCCTTGTCCACCGCATCGCAGCCAGCTGCGAACATGGGGAACAGCAAGCAGGCCTCTGCGGTGGACCCGCGGCGGACCTTGAACAGCAAGTCGATGATCTGGGAGACTGATTGCTGTACCGCGGGGTGCGTGGAAGGGTAGTTGTACACGCGGCGGTACAGGTGGATGAGGCCTGCCCAGTGAAACATCTCATTCGTGGCATAAATCTCCGTTGCATCCCACGAGATTTCGCTCGAGGAGGTAGAAGTGGATGAGCGGTGGTCGCACCCCTTGTGGGCATTTGCCCCAGTGAGACCTTTCCAGAGTTCCCTGCGAATGATCTCTGCGCGGGCCGTGATATCTGCTTCGGGGCGGAACCCCGCGTTGATGTTGCCCTCCGCGTCGAGACGCATGGGCTCTACCTCCTTTGCGAGCTCGGCGATGCTGGCGAGCAGGCCAACGCACCGGTTCGTGAAGCCAGTCAGGCAGTCGATCTGGAAGTCTGAGTCTGCGGATTCGTTCTCCGAGTTCCAATACCAAGACCCGAGGGGCTCGTCGTTCTTGTTGCCGCTGAGAGACCCGAGAACGTCGAGGTAGGCAAACCACCGAGAGAGGAAGTAAGCAGCGTGGTCGGACTTGTCCATTGTTCTTGGTCCGCCTCTGGCGATGATCATCTGTCGCGCCATGCTGAGGTGATCTTGCCACGAGATGGGCACTTCGAAAGTGTTCGGGGAGATGATTTCGAGGGAGGCTAACATGATGGCTGGGGCTAATGCCTCATTCGTAATGGAGGAGGAGTCTGCGAGTGATTCGCGGAGCTTGGGGAACACATCGCGGACCCACATTGCTATGCGATTTGCTGGTTCGTCGTGATATAGCATGCGGGCACGGTGTGAGGCGGAGTACGCCAGGAGGAGCGACATGATATTCTCATCCTTGACGGCCACTACGTTTGTTAATATGGAAAGGAAGATTGGTTTTGGTGGTACTCACTTTCGGGTAATATAAGTCGGAAAGGGTTCTTCTCGCAGTCATGCGGAACAAGAATGCGTGCGGTGTGATTTAGAAAGTGGTGGAAATATAATAAGTTCATGGGATTCTCAAGCAGCAGCTGAGTCTGAGGTCAGTATGTATCACTAAGTGTTCGTCTCGTCGATACTTACAGGAGGCAGTGGCTCTAGTGATTTCGAAATTTTAATAGGAACAGGCTTAGCATAGTAGCCTCCTTTTTCGAAAGCCATATCTTTACCCCGCGGCTCTGCGTTGGCTGGTCGGCTCTCACCGTCAAGATCCATAGCGCCACATGGTGGGCTGAATATCGCGATCGCATTGATATCATCGTTCTGTGGCATATCAAGGTCTGGGAGGCCAATATCGTAACCATAGATGGTGAATTCTTCATTTCCAATTGGATATTGCCGCCCTTGAGAAGCAATATCTCCAGGTGGACCGCTTAGTAAAGACTGCACTGATAGTCTTCGAAGGTCGACGGGCAGATGTGTACCCGACGGTTGTCCTGATGTCGGTCGCATTGGTAGCTCATCTGCACCAACTGATGAGTTCGGAGTCAGCGGTAAGCCAAAAGGACTATATGGGGGAGCCGTTGGGCCCGGAGGAGGTGAATATGGGTCAGAAGTAGTTGGAGAGTCCGCTGAGTAACTCCTCTGGTGATGGCTTGCCATAGGATCCGGAGGCTCCGTATATTGACGGTTGTTCGGCGTTGGATACGCACTAGGGGGTGGCATAGATTGTGTGGTATTGAAGGGAGGATAGCCTGCATTGCTATAGCTGGCTGCATCAAAGCTGGTGGCGGCAGGTGAAGGATAGTCAAAGGTGCCCGAATATTCGAACACGCCAAAAGGCGCTGAAGTTGGTTGCTGAACAGCCTCTTGGGCAGGGGAACTTCGGTCTAATGGCGTATTCATAGGCAGTGCAGGGTGAGACTGGCTGTGACTAAGGTCCATCTACGTATTTCAAGCAAAATCAGCATGAAACAAGTTATTGCATTTGGGTAGACTCACCATTTCAGTGTCAACCTCAGGCTCGGATATAAGAACAGAGTTTGCGGACTGAGTCCTCCTATGCTGGTGCCTGCGTAATGGGGGACGCTCGGAAGATTGGGAATACAATAGTGGTGTTGTAACATCCTCAAACGAGAGCATAGACTGATAGGGACTAGTTGCTGTGCTGGAGCCGGATTCGGTGTTTGCCTTGCTGCTATCCCTTTTCGTACGACCTCCCCAATTCAGGCGGATACTGTAATCGCATGTCTCTCCTTGTCGCTGACAGTTCAAGCATCGCGGTTTCTCTTCTCCACTATACAAGAGTTGGCTTATTTATGCTACGCCAAACGCATGGAGCCTTACCATTTGACCTTTCTTCCCTTACAAGGCCTATAACTTTGATTAGTCGGGTTGCTCCTCTGGACAAGGTGGAATTTTCATGTGCTCACCAGCAGCCATTGCCTGTTACACTCGGTTAGCTTATGTAAGCTGGACGTGGTGACTGTCTGCAAGACACAGCATCTTATCTGTGCTTAACAGAACCATTTCTCGGGAGGATTTTACATACGGCTCCGTGTCTTGGGAATGTGGCCTTCTTTCTTTGGTCGAGGCATTGTGATAGGCACGATAAGGTGTGGGTATCCAAGTTGCGCAATTGCAGATAGATTCGGGTCCCACGAAAACGAAGCGCATTCGTGCTTTATGAACCCCGCCTGTTGTGACGCCAGAGCTCAATGTTTGAGCTGAGATCTTATGTTAAGTCATGCATCTAAAGCAGATAGGCTATGGTGGAGGAGAGCGGGGGAGCAACGCGCTGCGAGCTAGGTAGTCTTTGGGACGCTAAAATGAGTGGAAATCCAGCCCATGATAGATACCCTTGGCACACCAAGTGTACTGCGTAAGTGAGATGGCGTAGCGGCTGTGTCCATCAATGTCACCTCGTAGCCTGCGTAGCGTATGCGGTTGACAGGAAATTTTTCTTCTCGCGATGAGGTGGGGGATCGGCTGCCATAACGATGAGGTCAGCTGCAACATCCAATGTTGGTACCGGAAGAAGAACAATGGACGACATCGGAATGCGGGAAGACTGGGAAGACCCTGTCCAACCACATTTCTTATTCCATGGCGAAAATGTTTTCCATGGTATCGCGCTCGAATATGGCAAGCCACACTGTCTCTCACATCGCACCCTGCGCTGTCCTCAGCTCTTGATACGCCCACTGCAGTCATCGGCGCCGGCTTTCGCCATCGGACCGGCTATCGCGTGCATGGGACCTCTGGAGACCGATCAGCCCTACCGCCTTTCTTCAGCTGCTGCAACGCCCTCCCAATCGCACCCGTTGTGTAAAAATAACGCGTGGCCCAGCGCAGTGCAACACTTCACTGTACCTGCATAGTATTTGCCTCTACTGGGCTATTACTTCCCGTAAGGTTGTAGAGCCTCACAAGGATCTGAGGTCGGAAGCTCGGAAACAGTGAGCGAAGTGGAAGCGTTGCCTAAATGTGCTAGGCCGGCTGACCAGTCTCCACGTGTGAATGAACACAATATCGGTACCGAGTATGTCACTACCAGAGAGGTGGGAACGTATGTTCGGCGGCGGTTTCTGTTCTGCCCCCATCGCTGGACCTTGCCCGTATTGGCTGGATGAAAGCTGACAGCCACAATTAGTCGATTGAGGCGAAGGACATGGCGCAAGGCGATGCATGGGTTGTGGCGTCGTCGGCAAGGTGTCAATCATTAGTCACCCAGCCCAAGTGTAACATGGTTACGCTTTCCTCTTTGACAGTAATGCTTGCGACGTCGTATGAGCTTGGCATCACTTCAGATGCTGTTCACCGCCATGTCGATTTAGAGAGGACTGGGTTCTGAGATATTGTGTTGTTTGAATGCAACGTCTTGTTGGGAAAATCGCTCTTGTCTTTTTTCATGGTCGTCTGCCTGGGCAGCTCTCTGATCAGCGCGGTGTCATTGAATGACTGAGGAACCGAGTCGCTACAGCCAGTGTAGTCTGAATCACCTTGAATGAATGCTGCAAGTGCGCATTAAGCTCGGAGCTGCTCCAGGATGCGCGGATACTGGTGGGTGCTTGCGATGGATTCAAAGCGGACGGCGATTCTAATATTGGGATGAAGGATTGATTCTGTAGGATTGGCGGGTGGTATCAAAGCCTACCTATGTAGCACCTTCCAATCTGGCCTAAAGCAGTCGCCCATCACCAAATCTGGCCTAAAGCAGGCGATGTCCGATCCATCGTTGTTATTCGTATTGAACTGAGTTACTGTCTGGTCACTGCAATGGGTCGGTCTACCATATGTGAGCTCTGCATTCCGCTATCAAATATGTTAGAAGTTTCACCTGCACTTGACGCTTGCTTAGAAAATAGGATAGAAACATCTAAAACTTTCCGGTGATATATTACACTCTCACTACTAGTATGCAATGTTGACCATCCAGTGTTGCTTTACCAGTCATCTCTAGGTACTCACTGCCCGAATAAACCACAATACTATTCCTGTATCTTGTCCAGTCCCGCGTGCCTTCATAGAAGTAAAGCGATGAATCTCGTCAACATCTGTGGTTTCGTTTGCGAATGCGGTGAAATTGATGGGTGGAACTGAATGACACTGTATCCGGTCGTTCTCCATCATTTATAATTCCAGTATATCCAGGTATACAGTTTCGGACACGTCGTTTTCGATACTCGTCATCTCGGGGTGTGACGTGAAGAGAAAATGGAGACGAATGACATCTGACAAGGTTAGTTATATGACACGTACCTAATTAAATCGCGCATCATAAAGACTGCGATTTCGGACAGCGGCCCCACACAAGCAACTACCATCAGCTGAAAGCTTCCGGTAAATCACTCATGCACTCCAATTACGAAGTTCCCCTCCGCTGCCCAGCCTTGGGCTCCCATCTTGACGATTGCTCGTCCCATAACCAGTTGTTTGAACGTAGCTCTGATGGGTGCTGCGAGTATGATCTTTTTTAAGTCCTTGCGACAATAATTAAAAGACCGAGTACTGTAGGCACACCACCGTCACTAGTAGAAACACTGGGATCTTCCACTGTAGAAAAGACTTTCGTATGTGCTTTCGCGCAAACGAGGCCCCGGCTACAGTGGAATGGGGGATGAGAAAAGCAACTGACGTTCCAAAGGAACGGCTGCTGCCACCTAGGTTGATCCAGATCGCCCTTCGCACCGTCAAGTGCTAGGTAAACCCAGAAGAGCCCAGTAATCTTCATCCGTGCCCGCTGGAAAGACGTTCGCATGTGCTTTCGCGCAAACTAGGCCCGTCCAGCACAATTCGTATATGTGCGTGTGCACATGTGTGTTTTTTTGTGCGTGTGCACATGTGTGTGTGTGTGTGTGTGTGTGTGTGTGTGTGTGTGTGTGTGTGTGTGTGTGTGTGTGTGTAGAGTTGAGAATAAAGCAACGAGGTTCCACAGGAACTTGTTACTACCTGAGAAAATCCAGGATAACCTTCGCACCGTGAAGTGCTCGATTCAACCCAAAAGGCCTCAGCATCCCTAGGATCTTCGCTAGAAAGCTCCCCGAAGTTCGCAAGTGAATGCTACCAAGGTCGGCCCAGCTAGATCTTCGAGGTAACAACGTAGGGATTGGACCCACGAGGGGTCAAACCGTCCAGCTCGTAGCCGCTAGGCGTACGTACACTGAGAGCGGAAAGACGAAGAAAAAGGAAGGGAGAAGTGAAGAGGGCGCGCGACCTTAAAAGATATCTGTGAAATTGCCAAGACCCGCTTAGTAAGGTCACGTGGCAGAGGTGAGTCGGGTCGGGTCCACGCTGTTGCCTAGAAAAACGGTTGCCTAGAAATGGAGAGACAAGGGAAAACCTTAGAGAAGTGGTAGTGAGAGTGAAGAGAAGCTTATTCCGTGAAAATGATGTCCACATTGCTACGTGCAGAGTGGAGGCAGTGGTATCCTGGTGAAGTACTCACTCACCTTCAGGGCCGTCATAACTTGAGCAACACGATGGATACCCACTTTTAGAATGTTTTCCCGATTATGACTCTGTCTGTGGCTAAGTATTGTGATGGCCTTTATGAAGCTGCATCTCGACATGACGATTAAGTTGATCATGAAGGAGTCATCTGCAGGGATATGTAGAATTGTTGTTTGGATTTTGTCTCGACAAGTTGGCACAAGGTTGGGTTCCAAAAGCTGTGTTGTTGGTTTCAGGTGAAGTTGTTGTTGGAATCAATGATCCACACTATCATTGTGAATTGGGTTGATATCAAAGAGACTCTTGGTAGAATCTTGTGGTGTTATTGGATAACGAGGATGGTTCGTTTAGGTGGTCTGATAGTATTACATGTTTCATCAGGAACCATGATTCGGTTTTGTATGAAGTTTTCGTGGGGTCTGAACGTACGGCCATTCAATGCCCCAGTGAACTGGATGGGTACGAATGAACCTGGAATTAATTTCTCGAGCTACCAGCCCGGAGAATCCGTACAGAGTTCGAACCTTGTGAACCGGGTTCAAATGACACGAAAGCCATTCTGTGACTAGGGCTGGGTAACTCGGCTTATGGTATTTATGCTGATTCGTATCGCTCTGATCGTGCTACCAAGAACTCCTTATATTGTTGTATGCGGGTGATCGACGCAAGTAGGAGACTTGAAAAGTGCTCAGTTCCTCCTTAGATGACTTGATAGATGTGAAATTCGCATGGAGATTATTGTGATTTTCTTCGGTTTTGACGGGCAACCGTTATAGCTTGTGTGAAGCAAACTGCACGATTAATTCCATAGCCCGATATCGATAACATTTTAGCTGGGTGATTGGCGTCATTGTTGAGCGGGGCTGTAATCCCCCTAGCCGGGATGTTGGTGTACACAATCGTATTGTCGTCGAGATGTGCAGCCTGATAACTCAACTACTTGTCCTCTACAAATCTCTTGACCATAATTATAATCTTCTCTTCAGTAGAATTGCCTTCAAGCCTGACATTAGAAATGAAACATGGCGTTCTGGAGCAGCGTATGGTCATGACTAACCAAGAATTCGATTCTGGTCCCCCACTGAAGTTGAAACCGAAGCACCAACAGAAAATAAAATTACATATTTGGCCCCATTGTCGATCTCAGTCTCATTATGATAGTCCGAACCATCTTTAGAGATATCTAAAAATGGTCTGGGGATCGTGGAGCCCTTATCCGATCGTCTTTACGCGAACGAGATCGTCGACCACTATAAGCTGAACGATAGCTATCATGTGGAGTCCGGGATGCGCTTTTACGTCGGCGAGGTTGATAAGTATCATCTCTTCTGTCGCTCGTACGAGAACCAGGCGCTGATGAGCGCGATTGTCGTCTGTCATCTACCCGGCTACGTCGACACCATCTCTTAGGCATTGGTAAACGATACCGTGAGCAGTCAGCTTTCTCTTTTCGATGCCGGTAAGACAGCGGTAAGCGAGACAGTGAGCGATCCGCCCTTTCGTCCTGTTGTCTGTTAGAATTGGATGGTCTCTAGCGTGACTCATCCAACCTGCAATAATTCGTGCCTCTTTGCCTGTTCCTCCGACTGGCTGCGGTGATCTATGAGATACTGTCGTTCTCTATCTGTTGCAGGGTCGATATCGCCTCTGGATATAGCCTTCTCACGTCTACCGTGAACCATGATTCTTTTTTAAAAGAAGAGAATAAAGTGAGAAAAAAGTAACGAGGTTCCACATGTTACTACCTAGGAGTACCTCAGGCTTTCCTTCGCACCGTGAAGTGCTAGGTCAGCGCGGAGAGTATCCTAACTTCCTTAAGATCTTCGCTAGAAAGCTTCCTAGGTTCGCAAGTTAATGCTACCAAGGTCGGCCCAGCTAGATCTTCGAGGACGTACAACGCAGGAGTCGGACCTGCGAGGGACCAATCTAATTAAGCTCGTCGCCGCTACAGCAGACGGACACTCGACATAGATTGATGAAGAAGAAAGGATTTAGGCAGAGCGAGAAATTCTTTTAAGTTCCGTTGGCGATGGAGGAAGGTGCTTCTATCCCATTTGGGCACGCGACACCTCAAGGGGGAAAGAACCACCCATGCACGACAACATCCGCAATTGATATCACACTCATTTTGAAGAGAAAATGCATACTCTATGTCCAATAGAACGATTTTTGTGAAAATTCTTATCGAGTGTTGGGTGGTGGATTGTGCTTGCCAGGTGTAGGAGGAGGCGTCTGCAGCTATTGCCAAATCCATTATCACCACCAAAAATTTGATATAAGTGCGCAATCAGCAATGCGTATCTAATATTCGAGAAGATGGAAGAGAGGCTCTGGGGCTGCATTGGTTCATAATGTAGTCGGTGGTCACTGTCTGCCCAGGCTTTGGTAGCAGAAGAATCTGTAACCATTCATATATACTCAGGGAAAGTCGTCAGTCGCTTCATATGGGTCGAGGGGAACACGACTCATCGTGGATGGAATTGAATGGAGATGTGCATTCATCAATGATATCCCAAGCCCTCCTATTAGTACATAGCAAGATACACGAGACCTTGCAATTCTGCTTCCTGCCATACCTATGTACTTTCACACCTTCCGTCGTTCCCATATGTCTGCCTTGCCTTGCCTTACCCCGTTGCTCTTTCCTTCCGACCAATTGCAATGCTGTCCCTTCTCTTTGACAAGACCGAATCAAGTGTGGCGAAACATAAGAAATCCGAAGGTGTCCTCCCAATCTGACCTGTCCGCAACTCAATTCCGGATCGTCCTCGCGCTCTTCTCTCCCCGCTTGAGATTGAACGCGCGCTGGTCCTTCAACCATCGCCTGTAGTCCGCCACGCTGCCGATCTTCTCGCCGTAGTAATCAGGCACAGGGTTCGCCATCGAGGAGGACGTCGGATCGACACGGTGTTTCTTGATGCGGTCGTAGAACTCGCGCTCTTTCTGCTCATTTGTCAGCCATGCTCCATCTCATTTCATGCCCATGTCGCTGTCGCTGTCCCGCCAGCGGACCTCTTCCGACCGGAAAGGAATGCGAAGCGGGCTGCCACCGACATGACTCACCTTCGTAATCTGCGGTGCTATCGCCCGATTCCTCAGATTGAACACGGCGTTGCTGAAAAAAGGCCCCAAGAGCCATCCCACAGTCAACATGCCCGCGCTCGCTATGCCCGTGGTGATGATCGGATCGAGACCTATCGTCGCCGCCAGCGTACCGTCGTAGCCCTGGCCGATGAACACCTGCAGACCGGCGTAGGCGACACCGACGGCGGTGAAACCAGAGGTGACCTGGCTCGCCCGGCGGCGAGTCTTGCGGAGCGCAAAGAAGTCATTCCATGTGAGTTGTTGCTGGGAGGAGGCAGAAGCTGCGTTGGGGTTTGTTGAAGCGGCAGTGGAGGCGTGACGAATGGCAAGAGCCAGGGGTAATTGTCTGAACGAAGGGCGGTCTGTGGGCTGTACTCTCGCGGGACGGGTGCTGGTCTTGGTGGAGAAGGGCGCCGCGGTGGCCGCCGAGGTGCAGGGGGCAATGAAGCCGGGCTGCAGCCGGATGGTAATTGTGCGCGCAGGTCGCAGCGCGGAGGAAGCAAACATGGCTGCGATTTGAGTGGTAGAGCGGAGGTGGTGTTGCAACTGGGCTGTGGGAGGAGGTGCGTTGGGTTCGAAGCTCAAAAGTTCGGGGCTCTTGGCAGACGCAGGTGCGTAGACGCGTCTGTCTCACGCGACACTTATCGGTAAGGGTTTAGATGGATGTGAATATATTCGCGAAGTAGTTTAATGTCTATTATTCCGACCGAATTGATCAATCGGACGATTCACAACGGTTTCAGAGGGTTCTGACTATGTGGGCATTCGAACGTCATCGGTATAGGAATTATGAGCTTGGACCACTCGCATTCACCATTTGTATGAGAACTAATGTAAGCCGTAAACATTGCAGCTGGAACACATGGACTGTGCATATATAGCGGGTAATGCAAGTTATCTTTAGAAAGTGTAGCATGTTCATTATATACTACTGAAGTGCAGGCAGCGTAGTTGCCAGTGGTTGCTTAGCAGAAATATATCTAGTCACTTTTACACCTTCCCTCATCAACCATGAAAGCTGCCTCTATTCCTCAATTAACGTCTGGCGCGCGGAAAAACTCCCATGCAGCCATCAATGCAGCATATAAGTGGACTTCGTCAAAACACGTGACCGCCATGCGGCCCCGGGGGTGTATCTAATCGAGGAGAAAATCGTTGCCATATCGCTGCGGTCATTGACTTTACAATCCCTTAATTCCCTTGGCCCTGCTGGCCTCAAGGGCGGCAGAAAGAGCAAATTGAGTGTTGATTCCCTCTACACGGTGCGTAGAGTTGATGTTCTTGACAAGTGTGATCTGGAAGCAGGTAGCGGTACCCTGGCGAGAAGCAATGGTGGAGTAGGCCAAGAAGAACTCCCAGATGCGGAACCAGCGCTTGCCGTACTTGGCGGTAACCTTCTCCTTGTTGCCGATCCAGTTGCGGTACCATTTCCAGAGGGTGGAGGAGTAGTGCACACCGACGGTGTCAACCTGCTTGACCTCGAAACCAGCGCCCTCAAGCTTGTCGACGACCCAGCCGAGAGGTGTAGAAGCGTCGGCACCCGGGAAGACGTACTTGTTCATGAAAAGACCCCATGTGAAATCCTCAAACTGCCACTCCTTGCGGAGACCAGCGATCTGGAGGAAGAAAACACCGTCGTCATCAAGCATGTTACGAACCTGGGTGCAGAAACCGGAGAAGTGACGGACACCGACGTGCTCGGCCATCTCGAGGCAGGTAATCTTCTTGTAGCCACCGGTAGGAACAGGAATATCGCGGTAATCCATGCAGAGAATGTTGGACTGGTCCTCAGTGATACCAGATTTCCTCAAGCCGTTGTTGCCCCACTTGGTCTGGTTGCGGCCGAGGGTGACACCCGTAACATGAGCACCGTAGTGAACAGATGCGAACCTGGTCAGAGTACCCCAGCCGCAGCCAATGTCAAGCATCTTCTCGCCCTTCTCGAGGCCAATCTTTTCGCAGACAACAGCCATCTTGTTATCCTGGAGCTGTTCGAGGGTCTCCTCACGGTCGATGTCAGAGATGATACCGGAAGTGTAGATCATACGCGGGCCAAGGAACCAGCCATAGAAGTCGTCACCGCGGTCGTAGTGGTCACGGACCTGCTCCTCGTCTAAGGTTATGTCAGCAGCTGCTCGATGAAGTGCTATTCGGTAGCCCAAAAGCCATTATGCAGATTGATACGCACCCTGGGATCTCGTGTGCATGATCAACTCAGGGATCATGCCAAACAGGAAGTGCTTGATCAAGCCAAAGGTGAAGCGGAAGTTGGCCCAGTCATGGCGGAGCTCCAGAACGTCCAGGCAGTCGCCCTTGAAGTCGACGTCGCCATCGAAGTACTTCTCGTAGAAAGTCTCCATGGGAATCTTCTTGCCACGGTAGGTCTCACGGTCCTCTGCCTTGTGGAACTCAAGGTATGTCTCGATGGGCTTGCCAGGGAACTTGGCCTTCTCGTTCTTGCGGGGGGCATATTCGGAGGTGACAATCCAGAAAGCGGCGAGGATAGGCAAGTCAACGATCAGAGCGAAGAAGATCCATGTCTTCAGCCCTCCGCCGAGCTTCCAGGTAACATAGGCGGGGACACCGACAAGCAGAGAGATCAGGGCGGTATTGGAGAAGTGGTCACGGCCATTGCTATCTGCGGGCAGAGGAGCATTGGGGATCGATGGGTACTGCATTCACACCATCAATGAGTTGTTTGTTTTTGCCAGGTGGAGCTCAATGGCTGGCGGGGCACTTTTGGGTCGAGAATACATACAGAGGTCGTCCGCACACCGCAGTCGAACTCGGGCTTGGTCGGCGTGCGCGCCGGTGGCGTCTCAATCCACTCAAAGGTCTCCTCAGACGTCGTCCCGCTACTCATCTTGCTGTAGTAGTTGTGGAATTTTGTGAGACACAAAGGAGAGAGTGGGCGATTGCTCCACGACACATCCGCCAAGAAGGACTAAGCGAATATCGGACAGCTGCTGCTCTAGCTCGACCCCTGTTCGATAAGCCCACGTATTCACATGCTGCATCTACACCGACATATCAAGCACAAGGAGCCATCAGACGGGACAATTTTATGTAGAGACGAATTGGTTACGTGCTGGTCTGCAACATACGCCTGATGAGTCCTATCTGCGCGTTCGTGACTCCAATCGACAGCAAATACCCTTCTACCCCGCCATACCTGTCCTGAAGATGGGCACGCACTGTGGGTACTACATCTGGTGGACAAAGCGCAAATTGCTCCGATAGGCCGATGCTCTGAATCTCCTTCATACGCTCTGGCTTCTCTGCCTCGAGTTCTGGCTCAGACAGTAGATAATCCTGCTCGATCGCTGTCACGTCTACTTCAAGCAAGAAGAGCACGAGCATAACGATCAAGCCAGTACGGTCTTTGCCCTGTGTGCAGTGCACTAGTAGCGGCCAGCTCTCTTCCTTGCCAAGGACATCGAACACCTGTTTCATCTCTGCTGTGCAGACGTCCAGAGACTCGACGGCGAGGCCGATGAGTCCCATCTCTTCCATGTGTGGTGCCAATATCTTAATTGCGTCTTTCCTATGACCTGCCGCCATTAATCCAACAAGCTTGAAAAATTCTCTCCACGACAGTTTTGAGATGAGCATGCGTGAGAAGGCATTGCCGTTGAAGTTGATTTCGTGGTAAGTTACGCCGGGTATTTTCAGAGGCTCCGCGACATCATCATTAGTCTGTGGTACCGCTGCGGAGGCCTTGATCTTGGCATCTCGCTTCTGAGCTTGCTCAATGTGCTCCGTCTTTGTCCGTAGGTCGATGATGGACTTGAGATTGTATTCGTCGACTAGTTTTTGCCGGTCTTGGTATGTCGCTTCGTCTGGCCTGGCTCCTCGATACAACAGGCCTGTTCTTATGCGATTTTCTCCGGTCTGTTCGTTCACAAATGCCCCAGCATCGCGAAAGTTTAGTATACCCTTGAAGGGTGGTTGTGTTGAAGACATGTCAACATGTGACCGCGGTGGGGAGTGTGTTTGGTGCTGGTGATGGTTGATGTTTTGCAATGTTGCTGTATGACGTCGCGCTCTGGATATCCGCGCTAGCTACGAAGCAACCGGCAAGGACGCCACAACGGGGTCCATTATCATAATACCTGCATTGCTTACAGTAGTTGTTGCTACGTGCGATACAAGATAAATCTATTCACACCCTAGTGATAACATGCCGATGGTGTCTTCTCACCCAATTGACCAACGAACAATTTAGGTTGCCGATATGCAGGCACGACGAAGAAACGCTATTCAGGGGCCAGTCCCCCATGCCAGTTCTACAGGTTAGAAACAGGTCTTGACACATTAGCGTGAAGGTTGTTTCTTTCCGTACCATCGTTTGACATCGGTGCGGTGGGCATAATTGTTTTATGGTCGACTGGAACAGGGATAATTGTCCATGAAACCGCATTTGGTCTTGCAAATCTGGATTTGGTCGTGCATTGTCTTACAAAAGATGGCCTGTTGCCCAATGAAGTACAGTGCGAGGATGGATTGCTTCTTAGCACTGTGAACCCTCCGTCGATCGTCTCTGGCCCCAGATGCCGGCCGATCCCGTGAGGCACTATGATGTCATCCATCCCTTCACCACCTGCACCCTTGACAACTCCGTGCTTACAAGACTACGCTTCCGCCTACCCTCCCTGTGAAACATTGACCCACAGTTCCTGCATTTTCAAGCTGATCTTATAATTCTTATATTTCATACCGATCGCTCGAAAACGAACCCTAGGCAATCGCGCCAGTGCAGCCATGGCTGCCGAACTCACAACACCAGGTGGTGCTGTGCATATGCGATGCCCTGACCCCTCTGCCCACAAGACAAAGGGTGCTACTTTACAAGATCATGCTTCCGCCGCAGCTCTTTACAGCACCAACCCAAGCAGAGCGAACACCCGGAACCCGCTAGGAGCTGATGGAAAGCTCTCCTCAGCCAGTGAGGGCATATGCTTGATCGCGCGAATCTTTGTCGCTGATGACTCGTTCAGGTGCCGCAACCAGTCTCAAAATCGCCCAAGCAAAAGACCTTCCAGGTTTTCCCATCGTCGGCATCGATTCGCGAACGTCGGCCAACGCTGCAGCGAACCTGGCTAACGCCAACTTCCAAAGCCCCGAATATCCTAAAGTATCTTCCTCATCAGCAGCTGCAGGTAAAGCTGCGCTATTGGCAAACAACTACAAGATGGCGCCTCTTTGGCAGCCGGAAGCGAGCGCAGCAGGCTCCAAGGCAGCTCTGCTTGCACACAAAGACGGCCCCAAGCTAAACCTTTGGCAGCCTGAGCCTCATGCCCACGGCCACTCAGCTGCGACGATTGCGATGAGCAAGAAAGGACTGGGACCTCAGGCAGATTGGAGCAGTATGGAGGACGGAAGGAAAAAGGCGTTGATTGCCGCGACCGGCGCAACCTCAGGAATGCAGCGGAAGAGAGCGCAGTCAAATCCAGTGCAGCCACCGATCTATCCGGATTCACACAACTCCGCGAAAAACGCCCTAAGCGCTGCCACCATTTCACACAGCGCTTCGGTGAGGGCAAAACCGCAAAATACGAGTAATGCCAACACGGATGCGAACCGAATGGGGTCAGAAGCCATGGAGGCAGCACGGATTCAACATTCAAAGGTCTCGCGAGAGATGTACACGGAGAGGCCTCCTGTAGCGCTGGAGGTGGAAGAGAAGAAACGTCAAGATGCACTCAGGGCTTCGGCAATCTCTATGGCGAAGAAGATGTATGATGTACAACAGCATCATATCGACCAAGCGTCGGGACGTACCTCGCAAGGACATGCCAACTCTGGGGCAATTGCGGCCCAAAACCAGCAAACTAACATCAGCTCCGAGCAAGACTTGAAACAGGAGGCTATGCGTTATATTGGTATCCAAGAAGCTGCGCAAAAGCTCGCAGCTGAACGACTATCCAAGATTGCACCAGATGAGGCATCGCAGTTCCGAAGCTACTATGGATACGAAAAACCATCCCGGAACAGGTTGTCGATTCGTCGTGGGCGTAACCGGGCCTCTAGCAACCCTGAGGGAAGTGACTCTGATTCTGATGACGAGATGCAGTCACGTCGGATACGTTCTCAGATGTCTCAGCTTCATAAGGGCATAGCGCAGGTCGATGAAAAGAAACGAGAACAAGACCGCAAGATCCTGCTTGAGGCTGCACAACGAAAGGTACAAATGCAAATGGCTGGAATCGATAAGAAGGTTTTCGACGAGACGGGCAAGCTGTCCCCAGCGATGATGGAACAGTGGGATGCCAAAGCTCGAGCTCGAGCTTCCGCGAACAGTGAAGTGCGCATGGAAAACCATGGCAAAGTCCACATCGGCCACGGCAAGTTCATGGATCAATCTGAGATCGATGCCATAGCACAGGCTAGAATGCAACCCACTCTGGATGAAATCAACGAGAAGACCGAGAAACGACTAGCCGAGGAAGAGGAGCGACGTTTGGAACTTGCAGAGCAAAGGCGTCAGGAACAGACCGAGAAGGAGCGTGCTGCTGAGATCAAAGCGGAAGAGAAAGCTTCCAAGGGTAAGTCGAAGTTTGCGAAGAATTACTCTGATCATCGCTAACAAGGTGCAGCCGAAGAGAAACGGCTCTCGAAAGCCAAGGCGGCGGAAGACAAAGCTGCGGCCAAGCAAGAAAAGGCCGCTGAGAAGGAGAAGAGAGCAGAAGAGAAACGACTGGCTCAAGAAGAGAAGAGGAAATCGCGTGAGAAGCCCGGGGATACAGTGCCGGAAACAGCTGGTGGAGCAGCGTTGGGCACTGCAGCTATCAGCTCTGGAGGAACACAAACCACTCCAGCTTTCACGTCGCCAACTACCGAAGACGATGATGCTGTTCACCGCGATTCGCCGTCAACTGCTATCGATACAGCTGCCACACAGAATGAGGATCGTCCTACCACAGCCCAAAACGACGTCGTATCTCCCATTTCAGCAGCCTCTCCTACTTCGCCCACCTCGCCGACGAAGACAGGCTCGAACCGCCTGTCCGGCCTTTTTAGCAAACTCAAGCGCCGCTCAAAGCACACCTCTTCGGCCCCAGAATCGGGTTTCATCGGCGGTGCCACGCTTCGCAACTCCGAGTCGAACCCCCAGTCTCGCCGTGGATCCTCGCATAACAGCCCCGTCCCTGGTCACATCCCACAACTGAACGCGGGCGGCAATCACTCCGATGTTTCCTCCCTGTCTAGTGACTCCGACGCCGGGAGGGGAAGGGCATTAGAGCGAACCGCGACGTCCGAGAGCAAGGCGAGCAAGCAGAGCGAGTACGAAGAGGCCAGGGATACGTTCAACGAGAATCTGGCGCCGCCGCCGAGCTTTGGGACGGAGCTGAATACGAGGAATTCGGGGAGCCCGGTGAGGGATTCCAAGTTCCATGAGGTGTTGTAATAATCTGGGTGGGTGGGTGAGCAGGTTCAGGGTGGTTATCTGTCTGTCTGTCTTTGATGCGTTACGATGATATGATTACGTTTTTGTATTCTGGATATTCGACGATGATATCTTTGTATTATGCGCGAGTGTTTTCGGATGTCTGGGAGCCGGGTATACGGGGGCTCATGGGAGGGTAATCGGTCGGCTAATCTGTACAAGTGAATATTTTAAAGGCAATATCTAGGTGAAATAATGAATGGTTGGTGTGAGACTGTACCCGTGAAGTCCTTTGAATCCGCATGGTTTATTGTCTGTTATGTCATCCGAGAAACGTATTTGGGCAAGTAGGAGGTGCTATATATTTATAAAAAGCCAGCTTCGAATCAGTCTATTGATCATCGCGGTGAGGGCCTAGTTGTATGATTACAACAGCAGCGAATGGCCACCCAAATAAAGTGATCCTCCTTCGATCAGATGAACATGCGCATGCACCATAACAACAGCCATCAGATGACAGGATGAATTGACTGGTGTCGGAGTGATCTGGTTAGATCCTTATGAAGACTGTTAAACAGTTGCGATTGGGTCCTCATCCTCGTTCATGTGAGGGATATACGTTTCCTCAGTTATAATAGCCAGATTCTGTCTCTGGAGAAAGTTAGAGAGATGTAGAGATACAGAGCATGTTGAGGCAGCGCTCTCGACCCTGTTTGTGATATCCATCTTCAGCCTCATGCTTGGTATATTGTTTCGGTGCCCTTTCCATTGCGTCTGGTTTGACTGGATGGTGTCGGAGTGGTCTGGCTAGACCCTCGCGACTATTGTTGAACGGTCTTTGTATTCCACATTCTTTCTCATCCGACCACTAGTTGCTTGATTGTATGAACGGGTCATAAGATGGGGTGATGATGTAGTCGAAACCCCTTTTGCCGAGGACTCTAACGACGGCGGCGGTTCAGGGAATGCCGGCTGTAGGCATAATTGAAAAGTATACAATGCGTTTGTCGTTCACGACATCCTCCACAGTTTTACATTATATCTGACGTACTCTTGCCGGTGCGCGAGTTTTCGATGACTTTGTTGATAGTCTTCTCCGCTACATCCCAGTTGTCTATAGGCAGCGTCTGAACCTCCATGTTGTAGGTCCGCGATCTTGTTGAGCTGCTGTACTGGTGCGCGAGTTCTTAATGATCTTGCTGATGGTCTGCGAGTTCTTGATCACCTTGCTGATCGTCTCCTCCACCACGTCCCAGTTACAATCTTGTTAAGATAAGAGAATTGATGCTCTACCGCCGTTGGAGACATTCTGATGTAGATCAAAGTAGCCTTCTACAAGGTCGTTCCTTGGGATATTGGCGGTTGATATTATTCTAAAACGAGGGTGACTGGGCTGGTACAGGTGATGCTGCTCTTGCCAAGGACTCCGATGGCGGCGGTGATTAAGGAAATGTTGAGTCGTAGTGAAAGAGGCTCATCCTGCAGGGGACTCTAACGGCGACGACGGTTGGCGACATGCTGACTCTGAAGCTGGAGCTGTATCTGACGACTGAGATCCACCTAATCCTGGGGATTGGTCTAATAAACTTAGAACAGTCCTCAGTAGGCTGAGCTTCCTTTGCTTCGACTGCAGTAATTCCTTTTGCTTTGTCTGTAGATGTAGTTCCTCAGCAGGCTGAGTTTCTTTTGCTTCGACTGCAGATACACTAGGCTGTCCAGAAGATCTGTCAATTTTTGACGTAGCTCGAGATAGCCTTCTACAAGGTCGGGATGTTGGTAGTCGATATTACTTTAGAAGATTGGTCTGTTAAACTTAGAACAATCCTTGGCAGACTGAGTTTCTTTTGTGTCGACTGCAGATGCAGTAGGTTGTCATCAAGATCCTTAGACTTTGATACTTCCCCTCGCAGATCGATGCGCTGGCAAAGCTGAAAGTATTTAGACTTGCAAATAAAGCACTTTTGGCCGCTATTGCCGCCCTAACCGGCTGACCTCCAGCTCTAGAGATGGTATTCCCTAACCGCCGTTGAAATATTCCCCGACTAGTCGCGAGATATATGACCAGTGTCTTCGCAGCTGCGGCATTGAATAACACGCTCATTGGGGCACTCGGACTTGCGATGGCCGTAGTTGTGGCAATTGAAGCACTTCTGACCGCCATTGCCGCCCTGACTGGCTGACCTCCCGATCCAGAGTCGCGAGATATATAATCGGCGTCTTCGCAGTTGCGGCATTGAATAATGCGCTCGTTACGGTATTTAGACTTGCAATTAAAGCAATTTCGACTGCCATTGCCGTCCTGACCCGAACTGCCGCAGTTCTTGATGACTTTGCTAATCGTCTCCTCTACTACGTCCCAGTTGAATATAGACGGCGTTTGAACATCCGCGTTTTAGTAGTCTGCGATCTTGTTAAGCTGCTCCTATGAGTGTTCCAGCTCTGAAGAGAAGATGGCCTTATTCGCCTGGACAGTAGTGTATTCTCGGACAGTCAACTCTCGCCACGAAGATAACTTCCTAGGCTAAAGAGATCATTTGTGTGTCGATATTTGAAGAATGGAAACTTACTAGGAAACGTCATATAGACGCACAGATATCACGAGCCCCACACGCGTTGCGTGCTCTTCCCCTTGACAAAAGATGAAAGATCCCCTCTCGTGGTGGTTCTATGTAACTAGAAACACTTTATTTCATCTTTATGTTAGGGATATACGTTTCATTGGCTATAATAGCTAAATCACATCTCCCGATGAAACCAACAGACAGAAACGAGTCCACCATCAACGTCTTGAGAAATCCGAGCTTCAAGAATGTGAGGAGTTATGGATCATACGGCCTAGCAATCGAAAGTCCATGGCAACTCGATGGCGGCCAGAGCGCTAGACAGGATTACGGCAAGACTGGTGCTTGGTAGAGGCCACTCGTCCTTTCCCGCACCCTCATTTCCCATACAACCATGATGGTTTTGATCGTCAAATTCACCTCTTACAAGATCTTTACCTCGGGACGTATCATTGTCGCAGAGGCTATGATGCCGAAGAACGAGCCCAGCACCTGCCCAACTGACCTGTGGCAGCAGCTTCCCACCACCAAACCTAAACCAATTCTGTTTATTTACAACTTCCAGTCTTGGATGATGTCCACCAGAGCGCACTTACCAGACTAACTTTGTTTATTTACCACTTCTGGTCTTGGATGATAACCACTCCGCCACCGCAAATGTTTACAACTTACTCTCACACTTACCATATGAGAGAGGGTTTATCGGCACCTTGATTCTAGTCATCAAGTTAAAAATGGCCTTCGTGTGGAGCAATCGATCAATCCATGGTCCTGTTCATTGAGTTTTGCCATGTGCTCTTTGCATCTCCTGGCCATCGTGTCGGCTGATTATAGCGCCGCATTCGTACGGTAGGGGGATCCACCCTGCTCGCTAGCCATTAATCCCATGTCAATTCCGGGCGGTGAGGCCCTATGTATCGTGGTGGTAGAGGTGTCCATGTCGAAACAGAAGACCCTGGTCTATGCCACATGGAATATCTAAGCGGCCAAGTAATGGTTGCATACGCCACAGCCGGGCCCATCGATCCACGTCACCTCAGCCTGCCAACGAAGCACTGCCCGGGTGGGATCCGCCGCACGTTTACAGTACGATCCACACACGCACACAAGCCTACAGGAGCCTGCGACATAATTCCTCGACGAGACATGTCCAACTGCCCCGCTGAATAGCCGCGCCCTGCCTGGGTCTAGAGCCAATCCAATCACGCCTGACCGCCGCACCACCTCGTACACAGCTGGCCTGCCCTGCCTCGCACACACATACACACACACCACCATGTCGAGTCCGTCCGAGCCGTCGCGACGCCGCAAGAGAGACCCCGAGCGGGAGCGCAGCAGCCCCAAGTCAAAAGACCGCGAAAAGGACAGAGACCGGGACAAGGACAGAGAGCGGCACCGGAGCAGCAGGTCGTCGCGGAGCTCGCGCCGGCCTCGCTCCAGCAACGAGTCCAAGGAGGATGTGTCGCTGAAGTCCACGGGCATCCCGGAGATGGACCGTCGGAGCTCGCTGACCGCCTCGTCGCTGAACGGCTCGCGATCCAGCCTGTCGTACCCGACGCTGTCCAAAACCCACGCCAAGGAGAACATCTACAAGCGCGAGGATGCCGCCGCCGCCCAGGAGCCCGCCGATGCGGATGCGCAGAAGCAAGAGTCGCCCCCGAGGCCGACGAGAGCCCCGCCCAGTCCCCCGCTCCAAGCGACCAACGGCGCCGATCTGAGGAAGACGGCCAGCGCCAACAGCATGCGGAGGAACGCCGATGTCCTGCACAGGGAGATGGCCTCGGGCAGGCAGAGTGTCGACAGCTCGCGCCTGACCCCCAGCATCTCCAAGTCGAGCATCCGCGAGGGCGAGGCCGACATGACCGACCTGACCTCCACCACGAGCAGCCAGCCGAGCACCATACGAGCCAAGTCGCCCACTGCTGCGCCCACGAGACCGCCCCCTCCGCCGCCCACGAGAACCAAGACCGCCAGCCCCGCCAGCGTCCGCCCAGCACGCGCACCCTCGACCACCGTCAGAGCGCACTCACGCCAGAGCTCCGAAGTCACCCAGTCGACAGCGTCCGAGTTCACATCGATACCGGTAGAGCGACACCCACGGAGAGCCAACCACTCCCCGACCAATTCCGAGGTCTCTCCGGACTCTGTCGTGGACTCATCCCCTCGAACCCCCACCCAGAATTCAGTGCTTCCGTCCGTTCTTCCCTCGAAGAAGGCACCCGAAAGGCCGACCGTCGAGATCATCACAGATCCCCTCTCCCGCGCACAATCGACAGACTCCTACTATGAGTCTCCTCTCACACCGCCCCCGCCGCCTCCTCCGCCCGCCCCTATGGACCCGCCCAGAGTCGACTATCTGCTCCAGAACGGAGGGCTCAAACAGCCGGTTCCGCGCACTCTACTCGCAGCAATGGACGGCACGCCGGTTCCTGCCTATTCACAGTACATGTCACCACGGATATCCGGACCGCAAACCCACGATGCCCGTACTTTTTTCAAGCCTCTGCAGAAGCTGCTGGATAACTATAATTCGGTGATGGACACCAGCGGCTCTTTGGCAGTCGCTACAGGCTATCGCTCTGTGGCCCGCCGTCTGCTCGACCGGCTCGAAGCAGTATTTGCGCGCAACATCTCGTCCGAACAATGTCCCTGCATCATGTGTCTCGACAAGCCACTTCACGAGGACCAAGCAGGGGTGAACTGGGGCGAGATCCTGGAGCTAGTCTCTGGGCGATGCGATCTGCCTCCTTGGCCACCAGTCGACGCCGCTCAGCCCAATGGTTTGGGTATCGCTGACCTGGAGGCTCCGTGCCAACGCATCGATGTTGACGTCCCAGAGGAATACCGAGAGCACTACCAACAGCAATCTCGCAAAACCAAGGTTGCAGTGCAGTCATGGCTGTCCAACCAACAAGAAGCCATCCCCGAAGATGCAGACGACGAAACCCTAACCTTCGCAATGCTCACCCGACTAGAACAACAACACCGCCCCCTATTCTACGCCGTCCTCTGGGGCCTCGACACCATCCCCACCTCCCGCACCCCCAAAGCAAACCAACCCACACCCCCTACATCACAAAAGCCGCACTCGCCCTCCAGCGCCTCTACAGACTCTACTCCCCTCCCCGCGACCAGCTCGTCGTCATGTACATGCTCCGCAACCCCACTATGCACAACACCCTCGCCACCCTCTCCGCCGTCAACAAGCAAGAATGGGAAATCCTCGTCTCGGGCCGCTTCGACGGCTTCCTCTGGTCCGGCGCCGACGTCTCCCCAAACGCCTCGCGCACCCCCTCCGGCGACGTGCCGACCCTCAACACGGGCGGGAACCCCATCCCCCAGCGCTTCGCCTCCCCCTTCAACGCCCCCGCCATGAGCCCCCGCCCGGGCTCCACCCGTCCAGGCTCCACCCGCCCCGGCAGCGGCGCCCCGTGCAGATCGACGAGGAAACGGAGATTGCGGTCCTCGCCGAGGTAGAGCGCGAAATCTACCTCGGCATGGAGGCCATGGAGGACGCCTTCGAGTCGCTGCACATGGCGGCGGAGAACGTGCGACGGCGGCTGCGCGAGCGAGGCGCTGCGCTCGCCATGGTGGCGCAGAGCAGGCGGCCGAGCGACATCGAGGTGCGGATGGGGACGCCGGCGAGTGTGGTGGGCGAGGAAGGGTGGGAGGGCGTGGTGGGTAGCGAGATTGGGCCGGATGATTCGGCGAGTAATGTTAGTCATAATCGGAGGAGGAGGGGGTAGGGCGAGGGAGAGGCGCGTGCAGACGCCGGCGAGTGTGGTGGAGGAGGAGGGGAGTAGCTTGGCGGAGAGGGTGAGGAGGAAGTATTAGGGGGAGTATCGAGGGGGAGTATTGAGGGGGAGTATTGAAGGGGGTGTTAAGGGACTGGGAGAGAGAAAAAGGGTGGATTTCATAAACTCAAGCGTTGGATTGGGTACGCAGGGAAGGGACGGTAAAAGGGTAATTCCCCTGCTACGTGGTATATCATGGTTAGTACGAGAAGAAGGCATCTACGGGTGGAATGAACGAACGAACAAACGAACGTATGGGTTCCTTTTCCTTTCCTCTCTTTTCACAAGTGGGTGGCTGGCGAGGCGAGGCGAGGCGAGGCGACGGGTGGGCGCTGCGTACGATTATGAGCAATGAGGAGTTGGATGTCCGTTTTTCCTTTTTTTTCTCTCTATTTCGCAAACGCGATGAGTTAGGTTTTTCGTCGAACTTTGGCTAGGGCGGACGGACGGATGGATGGACGGACGAGGGAGAGGAGTATGGATACCCAACTTTTTTTCCACTTTTTGCTTTCTCCTTTTCGCTTTTCCGTGCTGTTTGCTTCTTCGTGTCGTGTGTTATATGTACCTGTGATCGACTGATATATCTTTTGGGGACTTTGAGGTTTTCGCTGCGCTATGGTGATTTTTTTTTCATTACTTCTTCGTACTGTCGGGATGTTGCGGGATAAATGTGGATATCTTACCATGATGCCATCTATCTGTTCATCAAGAAGCATCGTTCGGCTCAGGTTCGAGTCCACCATCTTCAGGCAGCCAGCTAAATGTCGAAAGAACTCACCCCTCCAACGGTACATGCACATCGTCCGTTCTGCTCCATACATCACACCGACCCATCGCATCACCAAATCCCTACATCTTGTTTCCGCTTGTTTCGCAGTCTACGTAGCGTCTATCAGCCAACCCATTCCCTTCCCCCGCCATCTTCAATGCATGCATACATAATATACAGCTCCCTACGACGACAACCGAAAGACCGAAAAACAGAAACGCAGATACCCCGCCCCACCCAACCTCGTTTCCCAGCGTGCATCCCGACAGCCTGGATCTACGCTGGAATTGGGCCATGCATACATACATATATGCATACACACATGCACCTACATGCACACATACATATGCACGTACATGTATGTACCTATTCCAAAGTAGGTAACAACTCGCCAGCCTGCCTTGACGGGACTAACTAACCCACGGCAGTAAGGTAAGCCCCGCATGCGCAGAGGGTGCTGTCTAGCTTGGATTTGGCCCGGTTGCATTTACATTTACTCATGTGATAACGGCCCTGCTGTTCTAATTGATGCTGGGATAACGTTTTCGTGAGTGCGGATGGGGATTGTGGGGAGGCTTTTTTTTTCTTTTGGAAAGGTGAGGAAAACCAGGAGGGAGGAGGGGGAGACGGTTGATCTTGTGTGAGGGGTGGTGGGATTGGACGGGGATGATATGTACCCCTTTCTTTAGAGAGCGAGTAGTCGAGTGTATGTATACATTTGTACATGCCATCAACGCATTGACCTATATTGCAAACACTCGCAGCCATTTCATCCCCAACACGAGAAAACCGAATGGTAAGTCCGCTATGCAGCCCCGTTCCATCGAACCAGACTATGTAATTACGAATATAAACAAAACCGCCAGCCACAGGACGAAAAAACCGCGTGCGTGGTGCGCTCCAAGTACATGTACATATACACTACCTACCAAGCCATCCGGAGGAAAAGTAAACCGATCCACCCACCCACCCATCAACCCATCAACCGTATGAGACAGGGAAAAAAACGAAGAAAAATAAAACAAAGGAAAGCATGCTTGCATGTCTGTCATGTCCATTCATAACCATCCTAAATCCTCATCAAAACCGCTTCCCTTCCTCGCCCTCTCCCCCCACACAAACAACCCCACCCACCCAATCCATCCAACTACCCCCTCAATCAATCATCCGCCGGCTCCACCCTCACCAACACCTCCTCGAGAAACCCCTCCAAAAACCCCGCCACCTCCCCACCCATCCCCACACCCCCTCTCATCCCACTCATCCAGCTCCTTGAACCCCCTCTTCAGCTCGCCCACCAACCTCTTCACATTCTCATGACACTCGGCCCTCTTCTTCTTCGCCTCGACGAACGCGTGCAGATCCCGCGGGGACGCCGCGGCCTCCTGCTTGTTCCTGAGCGAGACGTGGTACGAGCGACGGGAGAGGGCTGCTTCGAGCGCGGGGAGGACGACGCCGGAGAGGGCTGTGATTTCGGTGGGCGCTGTGGTGGAGGTGGGCGAGCCGGGCATGGTGGGTTGTTGCTTGGGGCGGCCGAAGGAGCCGCGGGACATGGGGGAGGGCTTGGTGGCTTGGGGAGTTGGGGGAGGGGATGGGAGGGGGTTTGGCCGTTGGTTAGCTTGTTCCACTCGCTTACGAGGGGGCCGCCGAAGGGATCGTATGATGAGGATGAGCCGGGCCGGTTGTTGGGTGAGGCGGAGAGACAGGGTTGTTGTGTTGATGTGAGGGGCTTTTGGTTGGTGAGTGGAGGGAGGGGCTGTTGGGTAGTGAAAGGGGGAGTGGTTTTTGACTCTGCGAAGGTCGTGGGTTCTGATTTTGATTATTTGCAGGACTTCGCGATCCTGGTTGATTTGATGGTGTGATGGCGCTATTCGCTGGTTGAGCAGAGCCACCTCGAAATGGTGGTATCTCGGGGATGGTCATCTGTGGTCGTGGGGGTGTGATGTCGCGTTGAGGGGTCACCTCTATCGCAGCCATGTCTTCCGCAATCGAGCGCTGAAGATATTCATCATAATCCCGACCAAGCGGTGTTTGCCGCCGGGGTTGAGCAGGAGGCCTTGTCGGCGTGACCAGTCCTCTGCTTAGAGGGTGCGGCGAAAAGACCGCGGGCACTGGAGACTTGCGTACTTCTTGAGCATTTGGCGGTGGGAGCGGTGGGATGGAACGCTTTTCAGGAGATGGTGGTAATGGCACTCGGGCAGCAGTCTTCAAAGAGTTCATCGGAGAAGTCGGAATTTCCAGCTTCGCTAACCGCTTGGTTGGCGATGGAGGTGGGCTTGCACGAATGGTGTCTTCAGACCCGTAGTAATTCTCGTCGCCATATCCTGCACGCTGGTTTCCCAGGGGTTTCCTTTGTGGCGATATTTGTCTAGCATTCGCACCGGACTCATTCATGGGTTTCAATACATTCCCTCTCTGGTTGTTGATCGGGCGGACTGTGCCAAAATCCCATAACTCCTCGTTGACCGGTTCCCTCTTCTTCACTGGGGTATCTTCATCTTCCGAATCGGCCTGCTTGGGGTGACGAGCCTGGTACTCTTGATATCGGAAAATCAACTCCTTCAACATGGACGGCTTGCCGGCCTTCCGGATAAAGTTTGACTGCAGCAGCGCTTTTGCTGAAGGCCGCTCCTTGGGGTCTTTTCTTAAACAGAGATTTACAAACTCTTTGAATGAGGCAGTAAAGTTACCAGTTAGTTGGGGTGAGGGGTTCTTCGGTATGAGGAAAAGGACCTTCATGGGATGTATGTCTGCATAAGGAGGCTCGCCCTGTGCAAGTTCCAATGCTGTGATCCCCAGCGACCAGATGTCTGCTTTGTGGTCGTACCCAGACTGCTTGATGACCTCGGGAGCCATCCAAAAGGGAGTGCCGACAAAAGTGTTCTTCTTCGTCATGGTTGCTGACAGCTGCCCTGACACGCCAAAGTCTGCCAGTTTTACCTGGCCATTGGAGCTGACAAGAATATTCGCGGCTGCTGCGCGTTAGAAAATCAACAAATGCAGGCACGAATGCTCACCTTTGATGTCCCGGTGTAACTTGTTGTCCTCGTGCAGGTAGCACAGCCCCATGAGCAGCTCTTTGAGTATGACAGCGATCTCGCCCTCGTCTATCGCGCCCGGCCTCATCAAGTCGGCGCAGCTTCCCCCAGAGCAAAACTCCATGACGATCCACAGCTCGGTGCCGTGCAGATACGAGCCATAGTACTTGGTGACATATTGCGAGTTCATGCCCGAGAGTATGGCGATCTCGCTAATAATGTCGTCGACCTCATCCTCGGCATTCTCGACGTCGATAATCTTGATGGCGACCAGCTGGCCGTTCTTTCGGTCGATCCTGTACGAGGTCAGCGCGACGTCCGCCCTGCGCAGCTGCACACAGTAACGCACCCTTTGTAGACCTTGCCAAAACTGCCACCGCCTGCACGTCGTTAGCCTGGGCCCCAAAGTCCGGCCGGCCTATGCGCCTACCTATGCATTGCTGCTTGGTGTACAGCGTAGTGGGGTCTACAGACCCGCTCACGGTAAATGCCTCGGCCATGGCAGGCTCCTCTCGGCGGCTGCGTCTGTCCCGGCAGAGGCCACGCGCGGGGACGTGTATGTGGGCGTGACGGGGTGGTGGTGAGGCAGTTGGTGTGTGCAATGCAAAGACGGCGAAGGCGGGGCACACAACAACGGCGCATGCAGCGTGGGCTTAGGAACGCAACCCGTAGACTTCAGCCGTAGAGGTGACCAAGTAGAGGTGCTGGCGACGAGTGCCTGAGAGAGTATAGGGAAGGCGTGGAGACGTGCAAGCCGGCGCGGATGTATCTTCTCCAGTCAGCAGAAGGTGCATTCCGGCATGTACCACACCCACCCTTGTGAAATTCTACAGGCAGAAAAAAAGAGAAACAGTTGGCTGCAGGCAGATGCACTCTCGTCAAAGGTACCAGGAAATCCAGCAGCGCTTCGAGGTACGTCGGCTCGGCTCCGGAGACACGACGGATCACTGATGTTTACGGACAACAGTTATTGCGGGCGGCAACGACGCGACGGGCGACAGTGAGCCCACGTCAACACGGGGGGCTCGACTCGTGTGGACGGATGGCAACAGGGGTGTCGATTGAAGGGAACGGCCAGCTTGGGCACGGTCTGTTTACTTACCTTAGCTGTTGGCCGCCATGTTGCGTCAGTGCCAGGGATTCACAGGCGCGTGCGAGCTGACCTCGGGAGAGCCCTGGAGAGCCCCCGCGTCACGATACGGCGATTGCACTAAAGACATATTGGACAATAATATACAAGCACTCGGGGGTCGCAGGGCCAATGGTTACCGTTGTACCAGCCGTGTTTGAGGACGCTTTACGCGCCCCACCATCTCACGTCCCTTGGCATCTTGAATGCTTGCATGATGAAATATATACCACTACCTACACAGTGTATCTTGCCAACCTACTCCTGTCCTCATAGCCTGGTATCACAACTAGAAAATCTTCGGAACCCCAACGTCAGTCTCCCCCACATCCGATCCCCGCCCATCCCACGGAGCCAGACTGTACATGCTCCCCAAAGAAAAATAAACAATCTCTCTCTCCTCTCTGCAGAACATGTAGAAACCGAGAAACCCGAAAAATGTGGCGCTAGAAATACAGTAGGTCAAATGTTAAGCAAACATCCGCCTGGAAATAAACAGATTCAATGTTTTGAAGCGCCTGTACGCCTGTGCCTTGTGCTCGGCCAAATTCAACCAGCCACGCTCGTGTAGCCGCAATCTCAAGAAGCCTGCCTTACCCAGCCCATGTCATAATCATGACCCTGTGGTGATGCGGAACCGTGGTCCCTCACAGAGTATCAATCCGACGTCCATTGCCGAAAAAAATGCCACCCATGCCGCCAAATGGCTGGCCCATCTGCTCTCACTGCTGCTGTGTGTTGTGTGCGTGTTGCTGGGCAAGTTGCGCACGGAGGGTAGTAACTTCTGTCTGCAACGTAGTCATCTTCGTCTCGTGCTCTTGTGCCATCTTTGCCATGCGAGCCTCCATGTCTCGGACGTACTGCCACATATCGGGATTCGGGTTTCCTAGCACTTCGCGCATGCTGCCACCGCTGCCTGCACCGTGGCTGGAGACGCTGCCCGGCTGCGAATTAGTTCCCGGCACTTGTTGGTGCTGGAGCATACTAGGGCCGTTCTTTCCACCCTGGGAGCCCTGCTTGGGCAGCATGCTTGGAGCCAGGCCAGGCAGCGCGGGCAGGTGAGGGCCGTTGTTGGCTTGAGGCGGGGCCATGCCCATCGATGGCGACCCTTGAGCGCGCTGGAAGTTTGCGTGCATGTTGGGCGAACGCGAGCCGCCCATGCTACCTTCGTGACCACCAAGGCGACGCTGATCTTGCTGTCCTGGAGAAAGCGGCTTGGGGCTTTCCGTCATTGGCGGGCCTCCCTGACTGAACATGTTCGCTTGACTTGCTGTATAGTGCAGATTCGAAAGGCTTCCAGGAGCTAGTTTCGGTGATATGTTAGTCGACTGGTTCCCTGAAGGTCCACCGGGCCCAGGGGGTACAGGCTGTTCCCGCCATACTGGGAGCGATTTGCAGCAAGGGGCGGATAGGTGCTAGAGTGCTGACGATACGGACCTTGCGTAGAGTTCCCGGTGTTTTGCCTCTTACGCGCCGGCTCACTGATACGTCGCCCATCGTCATCTTCTTCTCCTTCGCCATCGTGTTCGCCGCCATGGTACATGACCCCATCCATGTTATCGTCTGCCTTTGCGTCCGCCATTTCGTCGTTGTCAATGCCAAAGCTAGATCGGCGACCCGCACACCCACCCTGGCCCTTGTTGTGTCGAGCGAGTGCATCTCCACGAGCAAAACGGCGGCCGCACTTTGGACACGTGTGCGGGCGTTCTCCAGTGTGAAGCTTGGTGTGACGCTTCAGGTCATGCAAACGGCGGAATCGGGCTTGACATGTAGGACATTCGTAGGGCTTCTCTTGGCTGTGGGTCAGAAGATGGCTTTTGAGGTTGTGGTGTCGCGTGAAGTCTGTGGCGCAGTACGGGCACTTGTGGCGCTTAGCGGAGGGCGACTTGGGACTGTTCTGATAGCCAGGCAAACTCATCTGGCGCGTCGGTGCCCTGGGATCGTGCTCCGGCTGCAAAGGCCCTGGGAAAGTGAAGGCTCGGTTGCCCGGGTTTTCATTGGGATTGGGTGCAATGTGCTGATGGTGCTGTTGCGGCGGAGCCTGCTGGTGCTGAGGCGCGCTTTCCATGTTGATCTGCGGAGCGGTGCCCTCCATGGAAGGAGCGGGCGGAGCATTGTTAGAGTCGTTGGAACCAAAGCTGGAAAGGCTGACGGGGCTCGTTTGCATGTTATCGCCCGTCACGCCACCAGCCTCGGGAATGACCAGCGCCTTCTGGGCCTTTTCCATCGGTCCGCTCATATGTGCTGGCGCGTCCTTGCTGCTGTGGTTGTTTACTGCAGACTGGGCTGTACCGATGAGGCTCTGCATGACGGCGTGCGCAGGATTGGGACTCGATCCCCGCAGCAGTTGGTGCTGTCGCTTCCGCTCGTCGTCGAGTGCCACGGCGCCGGTGAGCGGCTGCGGCGATTGCCTAGGTGAAAGGCCGCGCGGGGATTTGGTGAGATGGGTGCCAAAGGTCGCGCCCGAGTGCGAGTTCGGCGTCGACGTCCTATTTGGCACGGAAAATGGGCCAGTAGGCGTGGGGGTGATGGCTCGAGTGGAAGCTGCCATTTGTGACGGTGAGGGATGGGATCAGTATGGGTAGGATCCTTGCTTCCGCGTTAGTCCATCATCTGGTTTCGCCTGGTAGTGAAACAATGGAATGGCACGTTAGAGGCGGAACACACCTGGGTGTTGCAGTGTCTTCGCGCTGCACAGTCTTGGGAGCTCAGTGGCCTAGCCAAGTCTCATCGCAAGCCAATCGTCCAGAGGGTCGTCTGCGATGCGGTCGAGGGACTGGTCGCAAAGATGCAGGGCGTCGCGACCGGGACGGAGACAGCGAGAGCGATGAGGATGGCGCTGCGGGAGCTGAGTGGCGTGGAGAGATTGCCTATAGCGGCGAGCGCGATACTCTCGCGATGACCGTCGGATGATAGACCCGCGGTTTTGAGCTGAGTTGATTACCTAGTACAAGTGCTTGGAACGTAGTGGCGCCAAGATTAGAATGGCGGCAGGCAGCAGGCGGGCAGGCGAGCAGCAGACAGGGCCGGCGTTCGATCTCGGTGACTGCAGTTTCGCAAGTAGGTATGGAGAGGCAGGGAGAGGATGGATCTGTTACATGACGAGAACAGTGGCTGTTATGCCGAGGGGGCTGTGCGTGCAAAGGCGGCTAGTGAGCTACCGCGGGCGGCGGGCAGGTGCAACCAACCTCGACGCTTCCTATTTGAAGGAGGAACAAAAGCACACACCAAAGGTCGGCATTCACGATCCACTGATATTCTAAATTCCCTTCCAGCCAGGAAACCCTCCACTCTAGTGGCGTGGCCATTCTGTCGTCCGATTGCATGTCGCCTTGACGACGAGTCCAGCCGGGCTGCCCACAAAGGAAATCAGCGCCGGCAGCTCCCACCCTCATAGAGTACAGCCTGATGAACGCAGGACCAATCCACTCGTGTGGCTTAATCTATTGTGCGCCACAGTTGCGCCCATCTTACCCTTGTACGGATTCACCCTCTGAAGCAGGTTTTGAAAATTTCCATCGGGCCTGGGCGCAGCGCGTAATCCCTCAGCCACTTTCTACCCCAACCGCCGCCATTGCATGCCATGTGCCCTCAGCTTGAGCCTCCCTCCGGCACCGCTCGAGCGACAGACGGGCACGCGATCGACAGGTCCCGACCACTATAACAGCACCAACCCGGCAGCTCAAACCGCCACCACCGTCCGACACGTCGACGAGCGTTTCGATGACCATAGGCATTGCTTCTAGTGCGTCTTCGTGCCGCGCCTTCGCTATGCTACGTACGTGGCCATGGTTGTGCCACAGGACTCCAATGGCCATCGCAATCCATCAATCAGTCTGCAGCACAACTACTAAGTTTAGCTGTAAACATACCGCGATATGAAGCGATACTTAGCTACGCGTGACTCTACTGCAGGTAAGCACATGGGCCGTAGCCCTTCCGCAAGCAGCCGAATATCCGGCGACCAGCCAGGCTCTTCCATGTCGTCTCGCTTTCTCATCGAAGATCGTGCAGTTGCGCTCGCTCCTGGAAGCGAGCAACGCTTTCAACGGCATCGTTCGTGCATGCTCTCTGCTTGCTCCACAATGTGATCCCTCCTGCTCGTTCGTGCGCAATCAGCCACCCCTCCTGCATACGATGGAACCGTTTCTGCACGAGAGGCGACTACTCGATGCCGGCGTGGCGTCGGTGTGGCGGGGAGCTTGGATCCGCACCGCACATGTGGCGCATTCAACACTTCACCCCAGCTACTGTATCCGCTCCTCGTACAGAGATTTCTCTTCCATTCATCTCGCTTGAGCTTCTCCAGCTAGTCTGGCGACGAGGCGAACGGGTTTTGCAAACGAGGCTTGCCGTTGTGGCGCCACTCTTACGCTACGTTGTATACCTCCATCGGGATGACCTTGGCCCAGCTTGGCCTTTATCAGCGCACATATGGCGTGGGTTATGGTTTAGCGTGTCATTCCGCACTGTTACATGCGCGTTACGGTCGCAATGTCCAATTATTTTTGCAGTGCAGATCCTTCATCCATGGCATGTGAAACTGATAACAAGGAGCGGTAGCGAAGACGGAGTGAGGTGGTCGTCCGTTCTCGGAGTAATTGCATCTGATCATCAAATGCTCGTTGGATTGATTTACAGAGGATGTGGACAGGGTGTTTTACCCCGCTTTAACCTACTCGCACGAGCACCTTTTACATGGGAATCGTCCGACCTCTATTATCGGTGTTAGATAGCGTATACAAGAAGGTAGTATAGACTGTTCGTTCAATCTAAGATACATATTGCCCTAGCACTCCAGGAACGTGGTCCGAAGCACGACATAATCCTTCGTAACATCGCTACTACTTTGAGTCTAGTAAGACTTCCAAACTACAGCATATATTCATGTGGCGCAATTTCATAGTTCAGATCAGAGGAGCTAATATTAGTTCTAGCTGTTGTAGTCCAAGATCAAGTCGATTTTATACGTTGACAGAAATAATAATTTATTCAAGACATTTATGTGGTTGTTCAAGAATACAATATAGCGTTCAAAAAAGAACATGACGGGCCGTAATCTGGGGACATCATTCATTCAGTATTTATATTACTGACGACCTTGGAAACACATCTTCGAAGGTCTGTATTTAGTTCCTAAACATATACTTCGGTTGGGTCACTCGATCTTGACCTAACTACATGCAATCTCCATAGCAGTACCCACAACTGTTATTTATTAATATTACATGACATGAATACTTTGTAATATAAACTCCCTTCTTACAGCTGTTGAATTTCTATTCTCGCCTGTATTCTAAGAAAATCAGTACCTGTCAACTCCTGACAAGTTCCAGATATACACGTCAGCACGCTGCCACCGCGTAACCCGAAACGCCCAAAGTCTGTTCAAGATCTTTCCCAACAACTAGCCCAATTCAAATTCTTCCCAGACTTTCTCCACCCGTCTTTCGGCGGTATTGGTGAAACTGTAGTTTTTTTTCTTAGGTGTCCAGCCAGATGGGTGCACATGTGTTCCAAATTGAGCAGAGCCGACGCTTACGTCAAGGTGATATACATGTAACCAGCGTCAAGACAGACAGGCGGGCCTTTCCTTTAAACTCTCAGCTAGGGTGTTGTAGTGCAATTAGAATTAGTGACATGTAGTACACGATCGGCTTCGTACGCTAACCCCGAATTTGCCCCGAGGATAGATGGAGGCCAAGGGGGAAGCGACGCCCCACACTACTAAGCCTTTGTCTAACATTACTTGATGACCCACCGGATTGATTGGGGTGATTTTTCGAGTATATCACTCTCTTTGTATTGCTTGATGAGAATTTTATAGTACTATATAAGTTTATGTGGTGAAAACACCTTCATCAAACTACCACGGCTTCGATGGTCCAGCGGTAGGATAATCGCCTTCCAAGCGATTGGCAGGGGTTCGACTCCCCTTCGTAGCATCTACCAGTTTGATATCATATTTCTTTTTGCCATTTTCGAGGCATGACTATCTGAGACTTTTATGCTTGTCTTTTTGGCTCGTCTTGTCAAGTTCTGGGTGTATGGATGTTCATTATTGAAATGGATATCGAGTTAATATCGAATTCACAGAATGGCATATGACTTTTTGTGATTGAATACATTTAGTTCAATTTTCTACAGATGCGATGAACGCGGTTTGAAGCATCTGGACGTATGTGACTACGTGGTGTGTATGAATGTGGTGCTTAAATCACCATGTCCAGCGCCAGTAAAGTGACCTTCCCAGTGCGCGAAAACACTTTACGTATCTATTCAACTCAGCTGATATAATAATCCACCTGAAGATAAAGTAGACACAACACAGCCCGATGCACTACACATAGCTGGTCATGCGCCACATCACACAAGTCACACACAATTTCTACTGTACCGATCATGCATTTTATCAAGGAACTGTGCTCATACACATCATTATCGACGTCTATCCGTGGCCTTTGAGCCATCCATCATATGCCGCTATGCCGCTCCCTACTGCAAAGACGTGGATGAAAACAGACTAAGCAAAAGCTATGCCGGGGGATCAATAACACAAGATTCCATAGCGCCAACCCGTCTGAACCCGCCGGTCGTCTACACTCGTGGATCGTCGTGGTATGTGCACGGCCACATGCGGGCGGGTGCAGCGGCGTGGTGGTTGCGTGTCTAGCGAAACTCGGGAGGACGAGTGCGGTGTATGGAGAAGCTGAAGGGTGGAAACCTCTCACATGAAGTCGTCGCTGTGAAAATGTCAGCATGGAAGATTTAAAGTAGCAACGAAAAAAACTCACTCTCCAAAGTCGTCCTCGTACGCGTTTGTGTCAGCCCTGTTGCCGACATCCCGAGTCGCAACCAGGCTGACCTTGGTCTTCGCAGCCTTGCTCTTCTTGCCACCCTTCTCAGCAGCCTTCTCCTCCTTCATCTTCTCGTTGCTCAGGGTGGTCAGACCACTGGCGATCTTTTTGATCTGGTCGCTGGGAAGATCCTTTGCGATCTGCTTGGTGAACTCTTGGAGGAAAAGCGTGTACTGTGCCTTCTTGACGTTGCCTCCGATGAGGGGCACCAGTGTCTCTCGTAGCTTGGTGAACTGGTCCTTGGTCTGCGGGTTGAAGATCTTCAGCGAGCTGAGGTCGATGACGTTGTTGGGATCGCTATCGTCAGCCAGAGTGACAGTCTTATTGCCAGCAGTGCGCTGCTTAGTGCCGACGCTGAGCCCTGCGCCACCGAAGAGGTCCTCGGCGTGCGCAAGGTCGGCATCCTGCTCGCTCTTCCGTAACCGGGCGCGACGGGTGGCCTCATCCTCTTCCTCATCGGAATCTTCCTCCTCCTCGGCCATCCTTCGGCGCATGTTCTCCTCCTGTCGCTCCTTGATGCGCTGTGCCTTGGACTTGTGGTTCGCCTTTGCTTCGGCCTCTGCTTTCGCCTTGGCCTCCTCAGCCTTCTTCGCCTTCTCGCGCTCGACTTCAGAGTCCTCGGCGGCATCCCAAGATTCTAGCACCTGTTATAGGATCAGCATGGGTCCGCTGGTGGGGCGCGGGGTACGGGGCGTACATCGTCGTCGTCTTCCTCGTCGTCGAACTTGCCGCGGCGGTGGGCAGTTACAGGAGGGGAAGAAGGAGGGGTGCTACCCTCTTCCTCATCATCTACAAAGTGTCTGTTAGTCGGTTTCTCTAAAATGTGCGCACTCGTGGCCCAAAGCAGCCGGACAAGGGCGTGAGGATGACGTACCCCACTTGCTAGGAGGCATAGTTGCAGTAGATTTACTGGAGGCAAGTTCTATGACTTCTGCAGAAATATTCTTCGGTGTGTGGTCGAGGTTGCGCACGTATTTTGGCGGCGTGTACACTTGGGAGGGGGAATGAAATTACAGCACTGAGTCCGTTCGGGCACCTACACTAGCCCCTCGTCACAAATTGTCTGTGCTGCCCGATCAGGCGATTATGTAAACTATTTTTACATGCACGCGCCCGTGCATTTTCCAAGGTTGTGTAGTCAAAGTGCAACACGTTAGTCCTGCCATGTATATGCCGATCTCAGTACGAATAAAATACAGGTCGTGTTATAAGATATTTGATGAGTGTCGATGCATAGTCATATGTCTTTGACAGTATCTTTCCGCAGCAGGCTGTGTTGATAAAACATATCTCGCCAGGCCCGTCGCCTCTACTATCTGGCTCTTTGCAATGGTCTGCTACACTAGAAATAAGCCGTGGTGACTATTATGGTCAAGAGAACGATCCCAGCTCACTGCTGTACTGCTATTTTGCATACCCTTCAAATTAAAACACGTTTGAAGGCATTCTTTGTATAGACATGGAGGGAAATACAATCATGTGATTCGTCATTCTGGGCGTATTCGACGCATGACCATCTTCCTACAACTCTACAGCAGGCTCGCATATATTGGTGAGACTGAGATGAGAGAGCTCATGTCTGGAACACGCAATTCCCAAAGCGGTCCTGAGCTTGCAGCACCCGTATATTCTAAAGCAGTGGTACCCAATGGCAAGGCTTCCATGACCTCATCGCCCTCTCAATCATATCTACATATTACAAACTGAACAGATGTCAGCAACCATCCAAAGTCGCAATGCCATCAAAAACAATGCCAATAGAGCAGCCCTAGTAAGAGAAGAAAACCATGTGAACGTGCGGCGCAGGGCGGAGGTGGTGCCCACCGTTGGCTGTCAGCGCGCCAAGGCCAAACGCTCCTTCCGGCTTAGACGGACTCCACGGACACCTGGTCCACAGTGTCGTCGTGGGCGAGCTCCTTAACCTCGAAAACACATCTCCACGACCGCCTTCCGCCCGATCCCCACACTCTCTCATTTCCTATTGCGCGCATCTGGCGTCCTGTTTCTGGGTCTAATTGTGCCTTTCTCCTGAGATACCCCCCGTTGGCCGTCTGCTCTCTCACCCTGAGTGAGCTTAGAGCTGTTCTGGCGCAAACATGTCCCGACCCATCCCGCTGCACGTCACCCAGCCGACGCTGGTAAGTCCGCATCCGTAACTGTACAGTAGGAAATGTGCTAACGATTGATTGTGATAGCTCACAAATCTGAACATTCTCGTACGTCCGCCCGCCCAAGCTAGGCACCGAACGCGCCACATGCAGTCGAACAAGCTAACGATGGATACAGCCGGCGTCAATATCATGGCAGAACTGTGTACGTATTGAGTGCGGAATGTAGGCGCTATTGAGCCTCGGAGCTAATGCGCTACAGACACTCGAGTCGGACAAGTACGTCTGTGTCCGCCAACAGAACAATGAAGCCAACACACCCGCCGAGACGGTCATCATTGACCTCAAGAACACGAACAATGTCATTCGGCGGCCAATCCGCGCAGACAGCGCCATCATGCACTTGACCGAGCCCATCATTGCCCTCAAGGCGCAAGGGAAGACGCTCCAGCTCTTCAACTTGGAGACCAAGCAGCGTTTGCAGACATATACTCACCACGAGGACATCCAGTTCTGGCGGTGGGTCAGCCAGACCACATTGGCCCTTGTCAGCACAAAGGCGGTCTACCACTGGGACGTCCTGGATGGTAGCAACCCACCTTCGCCGCGAAAGATCTTTGATCGCCAGGAGCAACTGGAGGTATGACACTTGTATACAAATTGGAGAATTGGACTGACCACGAGCAGGGCAACCAAATCATCAACTACGTCACCAACGACGACGAGAGCTGGTCGTGTTTGGTTGGAATTGCCTCTCACCCGTCTGGAGGTATCCGCGGTAACATGCAGCTGTTCTCCAAGGCACGCAACGTCAGCCAGCCTCTCGAGGGCCATGCTGCGACATTTGGCACGCTCCGTCTGGATGGCGCGAGCTCAGACACGAAGCTGTTTGCCTTCGCTGTTAAATCGACCACCGGAGAGGCCAAGATCAACATTGTCGAAGTCGACCACAATGCCGCGAACCCAGCCTTCCCGAAGCGCTTGATCCCGATCCACTGGCCTGCTGAGGGCAACGGCGACTTCCCCCTCGGAATCCACATCGCGCACAAGTACGGCATCTTGGTCGTGGTGACAAAGTTCGGTTTCATCCACCTGCACGATCTCGAGACGGGCACGGCGCTTTTCCTCAACCGGATATCGGAAGAGACAGTCTTCACAACTGCACGGGACGACGACGGCAAGGGTGTTGTAGTGATCAACAAGCGTGGTCAAGTTCTCCACACCACAATCCGGGAAGATGCCCTGATTCCCTACATCATGGAGAACCCAGCGTGCGCGGAGATTGCTTACAAGCTTGCATCCAAGGGCGGGCTTCCCGGTGCCGACAACCTGTACCAGCAACGATTCGAGGGGCTTATGAACCAGGGAGAATACACCGAAGCTGCCAAGGTAGCTGCCAACTCGCCGCGTGGTTTCCTCCGTACCCCCCAGACAATCAACCGGTTACGACAGATCCCCGCACAGCCTGGTCAAATCACGGTACTCCTGCAGTACTTTGGCCAGTTGCTTGACAAGGGTGGCCTGAACAAGGACGAGACGCTCGAGCTGGCACGACCTGTCTTCCAGCAAGGCCGAAAGCACTTGATCGAGAAGTGGCAAAAGGAGGGAAAGCTGCACTGCTCTGAGGAACTTGGAGATCTGGCCAAGCCGCATGATTTGAACCTTGCTCTTGCGATTTACAAGGAGGCCAACGTCCCCCAAAAGACTGTGGCTGCCTTGGCAGAGTTGGGCCACTTCGACCTGATTCTTCAATATTGCCAGTCTGTCGGCTACAACCCGGATTACAACGTTCTGCTGCAACACATTGTGCGCGTGAATCCCGACAAGGGTACTGAATTCGCCTCCAGTCTGGCCAAGCATGAAGGTGGACCTCTCATCAGTGTCGACCGCGCTGTCGACATATTCCAGTCTCAGGGTATGATTCAACAAGCAACCGCATTCCTGCTCGATGTCCTATCAAACAACTTGCCCGAGGAGGGCCACCTGCAGACGAAGCTTCTTGAGATGAACTTGCTCAACGCCCCCCAGGTTGCCGATGCGATCCTTGGAAACGAAATGTTCTCTCACTACGATAGGGCCCGCGTTGCCACCCTCTGCGAGAATGCCGGTCTCCTTACCCGTGCTCTGGAGCACACTGACGATACTGCCGCCATCAAGCGTATGATTGTGCACACCGACAAGATCCCGGAAGAATGGTTGATCAACTACTTTGGCCAGCTGACCGTTGAGCTCTCACTCGAAAGCCTTGACCACATGCTCACCGTGAACATCCGCCAAAACCTCCAGGCCGTGATCCGTATCGCTCAAAAGTACTGCGATCTTCTTGGTGCTACCAGGATCATCGATCTTTTCGAGAAGCACCGCACTGCCGAGGGTCTATACTTCTTCTTGGGCTCTATTGTCAACGTCAGCGAGGACCCCGATGTGGTTTTCAAGTACATCGAGGCTGCCACTACGATGGGTCAGCTGAACGAAGTCGAACGCATTTGCCGTGAGAACAACCATTTCAATGCCGAGAAGGTCAAGAACTTCCTCAAGGAGGCCAATCTTACCGAGCAGCTACCTCTCATCATCGTCTGCGACCGATTCAACTTCATTCACGATTTGGTCCTCTACCTGTACAAGAAGCAGCAGTTCAAGTCGATCGAGGTATACGTACAGCGCGTCAACCCAGCCCGAACACCCGCTGTCATTGGTGGACTGCTCGACGTCGACTGCGACGAGAGCATCATCAAGGGCCTGCTCGCATCAGTGACTCCTTCGTCTATTCCCATCGACGAACTCGTCGCCGAGGTTGAGTCCCGCAACCGACTCAAGCTTCTTCTGCCCTTCCTTGAGCACACTCTTGCTGAGGGTAACCAGCAGCAAGCCGTATACAATGCCCTCGCCAAGATCTACATCGACAGCAACAACAATCCCGAGAAGTTCTTGCAGGAGAATGACCAGTACGACACTCTGGTTGTCGGTAAATACTGCGAGAAGCGTGACCCCAACCTGGCATTCATCGCCTACAGCAAGGGCCAGAATGATCTCGAGTTGATCAACGTCACCAACGAGAACTCCATGTTCAAGGCACAGGCTCGTTATCTCCTTGAGCGTGCTGATTCCGAGGTCTGGGACTATGTGCTCAGCCCCAACAACATGCACCGTCGTTCTTTGGTCGACCAGGTCACCTCCACTGCCGTTCCCGAGGCACAGGACCCTGAGAAGGTATCCGTCGCTGTCAAGGCATTCATCACCGGCGACATGCCTGCTGAACTTATCGACCTGCTTGAGAAGATCATCTTGGAGCCGTCGACATTCTCTGACAACCCCTCCCTTCAGAATCTGCTCATGCTCACAGCTGCCAAGTCTGACCGCGGTCGTATGATGGGCTACATTCACCAGCTTGAGCACTACACCCCTGAGGACATTGCTCAGCAGTGTATCGAGGTGGGCATGTACGAGGAGGCGTTCGAAATCTATAAGAAGCACGAGCAACACGTCGAAGCTGTGAACGTTCTCATCGACTACATTGTCAGCATTGATCGTGCGCAAGAGTACGCGGAGCGCGTAGACCTCCCCGAGGTTTGGAGCCGGGTGGCCAAGGCTCAACTCGATGGACTACGCGTCACTGATTCCATCGATTCTTACATCCGCGCGGGTGATGCAACCAACTTCTTGGAAGTCATCGAGATTGGTACTCATGCTGGCAAGGACGAGGATCTCATCAAGTTCCTGAGAATGGCACGCAAGACTGTCCGCGAGGTTCCCATCGACACGGCGCTCGCTTTCTGCTATGCCCGTACCAACCAGCTTCCCGAGCTTGAGGACTTCCTCCGCGCTACAAATGTTGCTGACGTTGAAGCCTCTGGCGACAAGGCATACGAGGAGGGCTACCACGAGGCTGCAAAGATCTTCTACACCAGCATCTCCAACTGGGCCAAGCTTGCTACCACTCTCGTCCACCTTGAGGATTACCAGGCTGCCGTCGAGTGCGCCCGCAAGGCGAACAGCATCAAGGTTTGGCGACAGGTCAACGAAGCCTGCGTGGCCAAGAAGGAGTTCCGTCTTGCTCAGATCTGCGGTCTGAACCTTGTCGTGCATGCTGAGGAGTTGACTGATCTTGTCAAGCAATACGAGCGCAACGGTTATTTTGATGAGCTCATTGCGCTTTTGGAGGCTGGTCTCGGTCTGGAGCGCGCACACATGGGGATGTGAGTTGATCCCCAATACAACAGTAATTTTAATCTTGCTAACAAGAGCCTAGGTTCACTGAGCTTGGTATCGCGCTCACAAAGTACCACTCTGAGCGTGTCATGGAGCACCTCCGCCTATTTTGGTCCCGCATCAACATCCCCAAAATGATCCGCGCTACCGAAGAGGCTCACCTGTGGCCTGAACTCATCTTCCTCTATGTCCATTACGACGAATGGGATAACGCGTTAAGTTTCTCACATTTAAAAAATAGAATGAAAGGCTAATTTTTTACAGTGCCCTCGCCATGATGGAGCGTTCTGCCGACGCCTGGGAGCACCAGTCTTTCAAGGACACAATTACCAAGGCTTCCAACATCGAGATTTACTACCGCGCACTTGGTTTCTACCTCGAGGAGCAGCCAACTCTTATCACCGACCTCCTGCAGGCGCTCACTGCTCGTATTGATGTCAACCGCGTGGTTCGCATGTTCCTCAAGTCGGATAACATCCCTCTGGTCAAGCCTTTCTTGCTTAGCGTCCAGTCCCAGAACAAGCGCGAAGTTAACAACGCTCTGAATGACTTGTTGATCGAGGAGGAGGACTACAAGACGTTGCGCGATTCGGTCAACAACTACGACAACTACGACGCCATGGACCTTGCACAGCGCCTTGAGCGACACGACCTAGTCTTCTTCCGCCAGATTGCAGCCAACATCTACCGCAAGAACAAGCGGTGGGAGAAGTCGATTGCTCTCTCCAAGCAGGACAAGCTGTTCAAGGATGCCATCGAGACTGCTGCCCTGTCTGGAAAGACGGACGTGGTGGAGGACCTGCTGCGCTACTTTGTCGACATTGGCAGCCGCGAGTGCTACGTGGGCATGCTCTACGCGTGCTACGACCTCATCCGCCCCGATGTCATTCTCGAGATTTCATGGCGCAACAACCTCAACGACTTCACCATGGTATGTATTCTTTCGAATTTGTCTATGATCACGCTAACATTTATATAGCCGTACATGATCAACTTCCTCGCCCAGCAAGCAGCAACGATCGAGCTGCTCAAGAAGGACAACGAGGAGCGCAAGGCACGCGAGGCGTCTCAGCAAAAGAAGGAGGAGGACACGCCCATTCTCGGATCCCGCCTCATGCTCACGCAGGGCCCGGTCGGATCTGCTCCTTCGCCCGGCCCCTACCAGCAGCCCAACGGCATTGCGCCGCAGGCTACAGGATACCGAGGATTTTAAGCGGATTTCTTCGTGGGAGGACTTGCGATAATATTTGACATGGCTTCTTCATCTACATAGTTTGATGGTCGGCGACGAGGATGCAAAACAAGGACTGGCTTGGTGCGGTGCATAGGATTGGGAGCGATGTACTCTACATTGGCGTTAAGGTTGTTCAAGCTTCGGAGCACACCTGCACGATGTGCGTCGAGGCTAGTAATGGGGACGATTGTATTCTACAGTTCAATTAATGGTCTGTGCCACTGACTTGATGTTCGGGGGTTACGAATCGTGCTGTGCAGTGTGGGGACCAGTTCGTCGGCTTGGCGCATGCGCGGTAATCTGGTAGTGAAGCAGGTAGCGTAATACCATGTAGGTCGAGTGCTGTGTCGCAGTCACCGTCGTATTGCCCATTCTAGGCGTCCCCTCTTGGCCACCAACTCTGTGCAGCCACGTCGGACGGTGCTTCAGGTAGATGACGACTGCCAAAGCTTGTGTAGCCCGCGCGGGAAAAAGAGTTGAGTCAGTCAGGTTGGCTTGGTACTGTCTCTGGTGCTGGGCTTGGTGTTTCCCGATAGCGAATTGTGGGGATGGTGTTTTAAGCTGTGCAAGCCACCTGCAGATGATCTCCGCCAAGCCAGGCTCGGCATACTTGGTAGTGCTGAGGAGCCTCAGGTACGTCGAGCAGGGACGGGCGAAGACGAAGATCCGTTGCACGCAGAGGGTACTATCAATGGGAAAGATATCGAGGCGAGGGCTGGGCGTTTCAGTGCATGATTGATTGATGGGCGGGTGCGTTTCGGGCGGAGCGGAGGAGGAGGCATGGTGAGTACGTAGGCAGGTAGGTAGGTAGGTAGGATGCGGTAGTGTTGAGCGGACACGCAGAGCTTGGCTGCTTTATCGCGGTCAAAGATTGCAGTGCGTGTGTGTCTGGATGCGGCCGTCGGGGGTGAGGGGATCCACACGGACGACACAAGAGGGAGTGCGGGCGACTACTTGACGTTTTTGCAGAGGTCATGTGGTGGGCCCTGGAGCAGTGCCCAGACTACGCAGAGGTTTCGCCGGCCGAGCAGCCATCCCATCCGAACCCTAAGGGATGGATGCATGCATGCAGGGCGTGGTGAGTCCGGGAGAAGACCGGCCGCCATGATTTCTCCGAAGGGTGTGTAATGGAGAAGAAAGCCCCAAGAGGTCATGCCATGGGATGATGGCTGGCCGTCTCTCGGCTATCTGGAAAGACAGAGGACAGCCGAAGCAAAGCGCACGTCCGCTGCTCCGCGGTGCCGAGCTAGACGGGTGAGGCATACGTATGTGCATCAGACATGTGTCTCGCGGAAAAGCGCAGGCAGTGTCTGGGGGGGTTGGGGGGATGGAGGGCGGCGGCGGGGGGCGGCGGCGGTGAGCGGACATGCAGTCAGTCAGTCAGTCAGTCAGTCAGTCGAAAACTGCGGGCCAGGCGGCTGTGGACGTTTGAGAGGCCGAGGCAGCGTGGGGGCGTTTCGCTTGGGGTGTGCAATAAGTTTTAGCAAGGCGTTCGGTGGTTATTCTGCGACGCACGGGGGACGCGGGGCGCGGCGTTATCGAGACGTGATGGAGGGGCAGCGCTGCCAGTCAGGCAGGGCCCGCAGAGCCCGCAGGGGGAGCTCTGGCCTGCTAGCCCGCAGCTGGCCCGCGCTTGACCCTCTGTTGCTTTTGCTGGCCCGCAGCGTCGACGAGGGCGCCGTCACCAGTATTGAACGGGCTTGGTGTTGGAGCCAACGACCCAATTGCACTCCCCAAGTCCCTACACGCCGCCGCAGACCCGTCGACAGCCAGTGTTGCGTCGCTGCCGGGCCCTGGGACCTGGGACCGATACCGCGCCCTCCCCACTATATAGCACATCGCGCCCACGGTTGAGCACCCGCCAGACTCTCTCTCTCTCTTCTCCTCCTCATCCTCCCTCTCTCCTCTCTCTTCTCGCCCATTAATCATCCATTGAACCCTCCCTTATCGTCTTCGTCCCTCCCCCCCTCCCCTCCTCCCTCCCTCCCTCACCCACCACCACCACCACACATCCACACACAGTCGCCAACATGACCACGCTGGCCGTCGACAAGAACGCGGCGGCGTCGGCCATCGACGAGAGCGAGTACGACGACGAGCATGGCGAGCACCACCCACATCGCAACTCGGTGCACCACCGGTTGCGGGCGAACAGCTCCATCATGCAGCTCAAGAAGCTTATGGGTAAGACGGACAGCGGGTTGGGCTCGATGATGGAGACCAGCAGATCTGACAGGCGCCAGTTGCCAACCGAGGAGAGATCCCCATCCGCATCTTCCGCACAGCCCACGAGCTGTCGCTGCACACGGTGGCCATCTACAGCCACGAGGACCGGCTGAGCATGCACCGCCAAAAGGCCGACGAGGCGTACGAGATCGGCCAGCGCGGCCAGTACACGCCCGTCGGCGCGTACCTGGCCAGCGACGAGATTGTCAAGATTGCCGTCGAGCACCAGGTCAACATGATCCACCCGGGCTACGGCTTCCTGTCGGAGAACGCAGAGTTTGCCCGCAAGGTCGAGCAGGCGGGCCTTATCGTGAGTCTTTCTTCTTTCTGCCCTTTGTTTATGCTATGACGCTGCGCGCCGGGGGGCAGGGAGGGCCCGGAGGGGGGCAAATGCGCCGTGCTGCACGCCTATTTGTTGGGGCGTCCGACCAGCCCCAAAGAGCGGCCGGCCGCCTCTTCTTGTAGGCGGGGCAGCCAGCAGGCCATGATGCCCGTGCCCTGCCGTTGCCCGCCGCCGATCACGGGCGCGCGCCCTCACCTGCTCCCCGTGCAGGCGCCCCCAACAACACCATTGCTGACGCGTGTTGGATAGTTCGTTGGCCCGTCCCCAGACACCATTGATGCCCTCGGTGACAAGGTTTCCGCCCGCAGACTCGCCATCAAGTGCAACGTGCCCGTCGTGCCCGGCACCCCCGACCCCGTCGAGCGCTACGAGGACGTCAAGGCATTCACCGACGAGCATGGCTTCCCCATCATCATCAAGGCTGCCTTCGGCGGCGGTGGCCGTGGTATGCGTGTCGTCCGCGAGCAGGGCTCGCTGAAGGATGCCTTTGAGCGTGCCACCTCCGAGGCCAAGTCGGCCTTTGGCAACGGCACCGTCTTCGTCGAGCGCTTCCTCGACAAGCCCAAGCACATCGAGGTCCAGCTGCTCGGCGACAACTACGGCAACGTCGTCCACCTGTACGAGCGTGACTGCAGTGTCCAGCGCCGCCACCAAAAGGTCGTCGAGATCGCCCCGGCCAAGGACCTGCCCGAGAAGACGCGAGACGCCATCCTCAACGATGCCGTCCGACTTGCCCAGTCGGTCAACTACCGCAACGCTGGAACCGCCGAGTTCTTGGTCGACCAGCAGAACCGCTACTACTTTATCGAGATTAACCCTCGCATGTAAGTCTCAACGGCCAAGACGGAGTGTTGCCCATCTGACCATGCATGCAGCCAAGTCGAGCATACCATCACCGAAGAAGTAACCGGCATCGACATTGTTGCCGCTCAGATCCAGATTGCTGCCGGCGCCTCGCTCGAGCAGCTCGGCCTCACACAGGACCACATCTCCACCCGTGGCTTCGCCTTCCAGTGCCGTATCACCACCGAGGATCCCGCCAATGGCTTCTCGCCCGACACTGGAAAGATCGAGGTCTACCGCAGTGCTGGTGAGTCTACCTAAACGTTCAGATCAACTCTTTCTCACTGACAACACAGGTGGCAATGGAGTGCGTCTCGACGGAGGTAACGGTTTCGCCGGTGCCATCATCACCCCCCACTACGACTCCATGTTGGTCAAGTGCTCGTGCCGTGGTTCCACATACGAGATTGTTCGACGAAAGATGCTTCGTGCCCTCGTCGAGTTCCGTATCCGTGGTGTAAAGACCAACATTCCCTTCCTTCTCAAGCTTCTCACACACCCTACCTTCATCGACGGAAAGTGCTGGACCACCTTCATCGACGACACCCCCGCCCTTTTCGACCTCATCGGTTCCCAAAACCGTGCCCAGAAGCTGCTCGCCTACCTCGGTGAGCTTGCTGTCAACGGCAGCCAGGTCAAGGGACAGGTCGGCGAGCCCAAGTTCAAGGGCCAGATCAGGATTCCCGACATCATCGACAAGAACGGCAACAAGGTCGATACGTCTGCCCCCGCCACCGAGGGCTGGCGCAACATCCTCGTCAAGGAGGGCCCTGAGGCCTTCGCCAAGGCGGTCCGCGCACACAAGGGTACATTGATCATGGACACCACATGGCGCGATGCTCACCAGTCTCTCCTCGCCACCCGCGTCCGCACTGTTGATCTCTTGGGCATTGCCAAGGAGACCAGCCACGCCTACTCCAACGCCTGGGCGCTCGAGTGCTGGGGTGGAGCTACCTTCGACGTGGCCATGCGCTTCCTCTACGAGGATCCCTGGGACAGGCTGAGGAAGATGAGGAAGCTCGTACCCAACATTCCGTTCCAGATGCTTCTCCGTGGAGCCAACGGTGTTGCCTACTCTTCGCTCCCTGACAATGCCATCTACCACTTCTGCGAGCAGGCAAAGAAGAACGGTGTTGATATCTTCCGTGTCTTCGATGCTCTCAACGATGTTGACCAGCTCGAGGTCGGTATCAAGGCTGTCATCAAGGCGGGTGGTGTCGCCGAGGGTACCGTCTGTATCTCGGGCGATCTGCTCAACCCCAAGAAGAAGTACAACCTCCAGTACTACCTCGATGTGGTTGAGAAGATTGTGGGCATGGGCGCTCACATTCTCGGTATCAAGGACATGGCTGGTGTGCTCAAGCCCCGTGCTGCCACCCTCCTCGTTGGTGCCATCCGTGAGAAGTACCCCGATCTCCCCATTCACGTCCACACCCACGACTCCGCCGGTACCGGTGTGGCCTCCATGGTTGCATGCGCTCAGGCCGGTGCTGATGCTGTTGACGCTGCTATTGACAGCATGTCTGGCATGACCTCGCAGCCCAGCATTGGTGCCATCCTCGCGTCTTTGGAGGGTACCGACCAGGACACTGGTCTCGATGCTCACATGATTCGCAGCCTCGATGCCTACTGGGCTCAGCTCCGTCTCCTCTACTCTCCCTTCGAGGCTGGTCTCACTGGCCCCGATCCCGAGGTGTACGAGCACGAAATTCCGGGTGGTCAGCTTACCAACCTCATCTTCCAGGCCTCGCAGCAGGGTCTGGGCGAGCAGTGGGCACAGACGAAGAAGGCTTACGAGCACGCCAACGACCTGCTTGGCGACATCGTCAAGGTCACTCCTACCTCCAAGGTTGTCGGTGACTTGGCACAGTTCATGGTGTCCAACAACTTGTCATACGACGATGTTCTTGCCAAGGCTGACCAGCTCGACTTCCCCTCGTCAGTCCTGGAGTTCTTCGAGGGTCTCATGGGCCAGCCCTACGGCGGCTTCCCCGAGCCTCTCCGCTCCAAGGCTCTCCGCGACCGCAGGAAGATGGACAAGCGTCCCGGTCTCTACCTCGAGCCCATGGACCTTGCCAAGATCAAGTCGGACCTCAAGGCCAAGTGGGGCGATGCCACCGAGTGCGACGTGGCCTCGTACGCCATGTACCCCAAGGTCTTCGACGACTACAAGAAGTGGACCGCCAAGTACGGCGACCTTTCCGTGCTGCCCACGCGCTACTTCCTGGCTCGCCCCGAGGTCGGCGAGGAGTTCCACGTCGAGCTCGAGAAGGGTAAGGTGCTCATCCTCAAGCTCCTCGCCATCGGCCCGCTCTCCGAGCAGACGGGCCTCCGCGAGGTCTTCTACGAGATGAACGGCGAGACCCGCGTCGTCTCCGTCGAGGACCAGCACGCCGCCATCGAGAACGTAAGGAGACCAAAGGCAGACCCTACCGACACCAGCCAGGTCGGCTCGCCCATGTCCGGTGTCCTCGTCGAGGTCCGCGTCAAGGATGGAAGCGACGTCATGAAGGGCGACCCGATTGCTGTCCTCAGCGCCATGAAGATGGTGAGTCTTTTTTTTCACGATACAAGTTGAAGTAGAACGTAAGCTAATAATAATCAGGAAATGGTCATCTCGGCGCCGCACTCGGGCAAGATCGACGGGCTCTCCGTCCGCGAGGGCGACTCGGTCGACTCGGGCGATCTCGTCTGCAAGCTCGTCAAGTGAGCCACTGCATTGTAAACTTGATCTTTTCACGTTTCTTGCTTTGGTGTTTGGGGCTAGATAGATGGGATGGGGAGGTCCTTCCACTGACGCGAGGGGAGGTTTTTCCTTTCGCGTGCGCACGCTGGGGCGGTTGCGCTGCTCCCCGAATAGGGACCGCACTGGACTGGACTGGACTGGACCGTCTTGTGATGGGAAAAAGAATGGGTGCGTGTACATTTTGTGCGCTCTGGGAGTTTTTTTTGTGTTTCATATAATGAGGTATGGATTGATGGATTGATTGACTGGGAAAGCGAAAGGAAGGATGGATGGAAATTGATGATTCGATTACGAGTATGATTTGTTCATGGCTACCTACCTACTACCTACCTGCCTAGCTATCTAGTTGTTGTCTTTTTAACACGAATGAATGGATATGTATGGTTGGACAAGACGAGCTGGTTTATACTCTTCTCTACATCTTCATCTCTGTTCCTCTTTCTCTCTTACCAAGAAAAACAAGGAAAGAAAGAAATTGTATAACTGGAATGAACGTATCCGTGCTTGAAATATGTACTTTCAAGTTGGAAGCTGGGGAAAAATAATACGCATGTGGAAACGTCCAGGTCCTGCCCTGCTGCCCTGCTCCGCTGCGGTGCGGGGTGCGTGCTGTGAGTATCGTACGATTCTTGCGTCGGGTACCTGCATGCAGGCTGCGGTGCGGAGCGGTGCGAAGCGGAGCGGAGCGGTACGGTACGGTAGAACAGAACAAGGTAGGTACATGTAGGGCGCTGATGCTGACGCTGACGCTAGCTAGCTACATGGTGAGCTGGAACGAGCTCATGTCCCCGTCTCTTTTCCACTGGTGGTGTCTGCTGGGATGAGGTACATATATGTGTCTGTAAGTGTGTTGCGTCAAAGCATTGCCATGCCGGGGTCCTCTTCGTTCTACATACATATGCACATACCGAAAAGTTGGTGGCTGGCGGGTGGATTTACATGATGGTCCTGCACAGGATGGGATGGGATTTGGTGCTGTATCTGATACGTACGTGTTTGTGGGTGGGTCGGTGCGTGGGTGAACGGATGGATGGAGCTAAGATACGTATTGAGATAGAATAAAGTGTGGCAAAGGAAGTTGCATAGGTACCTACATGTAGGTATGTAGAAGTCCAACCAAGTGAATGCCTCGATCGAATACGCATGTAGCGCATCACAGCATGCTATAGCACAGTGAGTATGTACCTCTCCCTTAAACGGCCATCCACAGTGTTTCGTAAACAGCACCCCCTCTCCTCCCCTCCCCACCACCCAAACACCCAACCCTCCCTCAATTACCATCCCATCCCATCTTCCTCCCTCTCCCCTCCCCTCCCTTATCACGCCAAGTCCTCACCTCCCCCATCTCACCGCCAAGCCCGCACCCAAGCATGCATCCAAGCCCGCGCCCAAGCCCCCAAGCACGCACCCAAGGATCCAAGCACGCACTCCACCCCTCCCCGGCCGGCCCGCTCCTGACGTCCGTCCGTATATCCTACCTACCTACCTACATACACATAAATATACAGGCATACAGGCATACATACAGGCATACATACATGCCACCCCTGCCATTTGACCCAGGCCACCTTCCAGATTGCGGGTAGATGGGCGGTGCATATGTATGATATATGTATGTATGTATGTATGTATGCTCATCTATGTATACATGCATGCATGTACGTGTATCTAGGTGTGTGGACTGCGTACATACATGTACGTGTGTTCCTTCCTTTGCTCCGGGAGTCCGATGCCCAGGCTGGTCGGCGGAAGGGATGTACATAGTTGACCATGTCGGGCTTACACACGTGTTGTACGTAGAGGTGGACTTGTCTGTGGATGTGGGTAGTCTATGTGTATGGCGAAGGCTTTTGTTGCAGGTATGAAGGACTTGGCGAGTCCGGTGTCGGTGGGAGGTGGATGTGGAGGGAGAAGGGTGGGCTGGGGTTGTGCGTGGGGGTTGTGTGGATGGATGGATGGATGGATGGATTGGATTGGATTGGGTTGGATTGCATCGAATGTGGTATATACGGTGTATGTAGTTATGTACGGCCTTGTCCGTACGTAGGTCCGATTGTCCGTATGAGTGACCAGATGACAGAATGTTCGTTTGTCCGTTCGTTCATCGGTACATGTACAGGTATGCGTCTTTGTCCCACGTGGAGGATTTGAGAAGTGTGTAGGTATAGGTGGATGTAGATGTGATGAGGCGAGAAGGAAATTCGATTGCTTGAAGGATTTAGGTGGGCTTATGCGGTACGATGTAAATGGCCGGATGGATAGATGTTGATAGCTTGGTATGTTTTTATGGGTAGATGTGCAGAGTATGGTAGGTAGGCTTGTTCGGGCAGACGAAGAAGGGTGGTGCAGTACAACTATCCAGGAAGACCCGAGCGGAGCTGTAGTGCATTTTATGCAACATGGGTAGACGCGAACAGACGAATGTAATGAGATCCATGGGTTTTTGGCGAAGTTCATTCCCATTGCGTCATCGAAGATCTTTTGTTTCGAATGAGCCGGCGACCATGGCGAAAGGACCTTGATATATAATCAGGATGGATACTACCATGACGACGTGTGAGGATAGAAGGTATAGAAATAGGTAATGTGGCGAATGTGTTCCACCAGAAAAGTGAAATTACCCGTACATTAAACAGGATGATGTTGTTTCTCAACCATGGAAAGATAGATTCCCCAGAACTCATACCGTATCCACCGGCCTCCCAAACGCAACATCAGATTTCTTCAACTCTCTGCAACCAGGCGGATATCTCCCGAAAATCCTGCACCCAGACCACCCTCCATCTATCCGTCATTGGATCGGGCTGATCGAGCAAATCCAAAAGCCGATGGCACTGTATTCCCAGCCGCTGAAAAGACTCCGCAAGTTTCCGCTGCGCGCTCGTCATCGGATCGTCTCGGATGCAGATCCCCAAGTCAGCAGCTAGCAAACACTCGAGATCGGTCCAGCTGTCTCCTATGTAAATCTTGGGCACTGGATTGCCTTCAGCATCGGGTGCCTCTGGCTTTGAAAAGCGATCTAGCTTGTCGCGGCTGAAGATGATTCTGGAGTCTAGACCGGGCGCGGGCACGATATGTCCTGTTGAGGGCATCTCTTTCAGCTGGGGTTTCTCATCAGAACTTGCTGTTTTATAGCTTTCGTGGGAGCGTCGCTGGGATACCGCAATCGAGCCCACATGTTCCAATTCATTTGCGCAGATTTCAGGTTTTACTTCCCTAGTATCAGGCCAGACACCGGTAGCTTTCATGCACTCTTCGATAAAACGAGCGCTCCAATTGACGCTAATAATGGTGAACAAGTCCTTTCTCTGTGTTATATCGCCTTCCTTGGCGTGTACATTGCGATCATCTGGCGAATTTCCTACACCAAATGTACGAGCCTTGATATTGTCACAAAATTGCTTATATCCACCTCGAATCTGGAAATTTTCATGTTTCGCCGCTTGGAGTGCTCCCTGGATGATGTTTTGTGGAGATAAACCCTTGAAAATCCCGGAATTCGAAACGCGGTCTACGCTGCGTTTCTCAGCGGCTTCCATGACTTTGAGAAACTCTCTCTCGTCTTCTACAGTGGCAGGTGGTTGTTTCATTACTCCTTCGTATAGTTTATTGGCATCTTCAATGTATTGTCGGCCAAGCTCTGGCCATACTTTGTGGACATCGACATCTGTGTTCTGCTGTGCGGCGATGTTGACAAGGACATCGAGAGTGTCGCGTTTGGTGATCGTTCCGTCCCAATCCAAGTACCAGTCAATTAGTTGGTGTGTTTTGAGTAATGGCCGTGAAAGACTCTTCTTGTCTTGCGGTACTGGAGACGAATTTAACATTTCCTTCCTGTTGTGATAGGGACGCAGTATGTGGAAGGGAATGTCGTCCCGAGTTGTCCAATGAGCAATCGGCCTCAAGTATACACTACACCGTGGTGACTTTCCAACGCGAAAAACAAGCATATGGTAACATGAAAACACACACCCCGGGTATGATTCTAATATATCTGAACATTAGACGCCATCGGGATACAACTCGAAAGATGCTCCCACAGATGAATGTCGGAAGTTGACAACGCCGACGGTCCGCGCGCTAAGCCTCATTGGAAAATTTCCTGAAGCTCTCGCATCCAAAAATTTTGGATGAAGCATTCCACGCGCGCCCTCACCACCTCACCACAATGGACCCCAAGCCCGAAGTCAAGGTGCCTGTGCGCCTGAGCACCCGCGATCCGTCTATCCAGCTTTCGCAAGATCCCGGCCCGCTGCTTGTCCAGACTACCCTCAGACGCCCGCAGCTCTCGGCCCTCGTAAACAGCCTGCTGCATCCCGATGAGAAGCTCGTACCGTTCGATATCCTCATCAATGGCCAATTCCTGAGAACTACCATCGACGAGTTTCTCACACAGAACGGTATCTCGGCAGAAACTACGCTCGACGTCGAATATACCCGCGCTCTCGTTCCGCCGCTCAACGTCACAAGCTTCGAGCACGACGACTGGGTCTCTGCCGTGGACGTACTCTCCGCTTCGTCGGTAGCAGGCACATGGTCAAGTAATCATGTGCAGAGTGGACAGGAAAGGATTCTAAGTGCGAGTTACGATGGGTTGGTCCGCGTATGGGACATGTCGGGAGATATTTTGGCAACCTCTGAAGCGCCAAACAACGGCGGCCGGATCACGAGCTTGAAGACCGCAAAGTGGGTTTCGGACAAGAAGATTGTGGCTGCCGGTATGGACAACGCCGTGCGCGTATACAAGTACGATGAGGATACACGCACAATCACACCGAGCGTCGAGCTTTTCAGCCACCGCTGGGGCGTCGAGGATGTAGCCGTCCACGGGCCCTCTAACCGCATTCTTTCCGCTTCTGCCGATACCACCTTGTCTCTCTTCTCGTTGAACGCAAAGGAGAACCCAGCACCACCCTCGGAACTCCTGCCCAACTCCACCGCTGCCTCGAACAAGCGCCAGAAGCTGTCCAAGCCGGACAAGACCGTCTCCGCACGCGGTGCACTCTCCAAGCTAACAGGTCACGCATCGCCCGTCTCCAGCGTGATCTTCAAACCAGACGACGCGACCGTCGCATACTCCGCCTCCCACGACCACAGCCTCAAGACCTGGGATCTCCCCACATCCACCTGCGTCGACACGCGCACAACAGGCCACTCCCTCCTCTCGCTCACCGCCCTCCCCAAGCTCAACCTCCTCGCAACCGGAACCTCCGCCCGCCACATCACCCTTATCGACCCCCGTGCGTCCGCCACCCAGATCTCCGTGATGACGCTCAGAGGCCACAAGAACGCCGTCGTATCGCTCGACACGGACCCAAGCTCTGACTACAGCCTCCTCTCCGGCTCGCACGACGGCACCGTCCAGATCTGGGACGTCCGCGGCGTGCGCCCGTCAGAGGTCCAGGGTGAGGGCCAGGTCGGCGAGAGCGTGTACACCATCTACCGGGATAGTGCGAAGGGTCGCCCGACTCACAGCCACGGCGAGGATGTCAAGGTGTTTGGGGTGCGGTGGGATAAGGAGGTGGGCATCGTGAGTGCAGGTGAGGACAAGAAGGTGCAGATCAATCGACCAGTGGGGTCTTAAAATAGGGCGTGATGTAGGCAGCAAGCAGTACGAGCATTGGGCGGCGTTCTGGCGCGAAGATATAAATATATAGTGTGGATTAGATACCAAGTACGCATTTCGAATGCACGTTTTGCATCTCACGGTGTTGCGCTGGAGGAAGTCATGTGCATGTTGGAAAGTGGACGCTCCACGATGGATGGATGAAGGGTCGACCGATTAACAGCAAAGCATGTAACTTTTATGTTCCAACATGAACTGAACCTCGTCCGCGCAAATGATTGTCGAAACCAAAAACTCCATCTGTTATGCAGCAAAAGGGTATCATATGCAACCCACCGTCTCTCCTCGTCCTGTACCACCGCCACCCCTCTGATACGGTGCAGTGAATCTATGAGAAGGATCCAAGCACCTCTTCTAGTCCATGAAAACTGCATGACATGCACATGCCCACAGCCAATGAACCGCCAACTTCCCACCCATCCTCCCCAAGAAACCACCTTCTCTCCCCCAGCCTATATATATTTCCCCCCTCCAACACAATCACAATCAAAATCCCTCACACCAAGTGCCCCGGCAGCAAGAAATTCGGCACCCCCTCCATAACCTTGTACTCATGCTCGCAGTTCCCGCACACCAGCTTCCCCTCCTTGACCGTCGTCTCCAGCAGTATCCTATGCAGATCCTTTGCCGTCTGGCTGGGTACTTCTTCCACCTCCTCTGCGCCCTCAGCGGTGTTGGTAGTGCCAGTTCCAGGCTCGATCAGGTCGTCTCGTGTGGGCGGGGTGGCGGGGAGCTCTGGGAGACCTAGCTGTTGGAAGAGTGGGGTTAGCTAGGCGTGTATGAGGTTATCTATGTACATCTCGATGCAGACATATATATATGATCCCCATGTTAAGACGTACATGTCCTCCCATTTCAGAAGCAGCCGTGAGACTGGTATAGAGACGCAAACGGACGTACCTCAGCCGCAATGGCGCGCATCTCCTCCCACATGAGGCGCGGCAGTATGTTCTTCAAGAAGGCGAGGTTGATGTCTGATTCCACGATTTCGAGCTCGGCGTCGCGCGGGTGCAGGGGGAAGGAGGCGGGGGAGGATTTGCACGCTTTGATGGCGCAGGTGAGGAAGTTGAGGGTGAGGAGCTTCATTTTTTTTTCTTTGGGGGGGTTGGGCGCGTCGGTGCGAGCGTGAAGAAAGAAAAATTGGATTTCGAGGCTGTGAAGGGCTGCGGTGGGTGGGTGGGTGAATCTCCGAGGTGGGATGGATGGATGGGCGATGTACCGGTATAAATTTTTGGTGGGGTAGCAGTGACCCGCGTGAGCGGCGCTAGAGGGCGGCTTAAATTTAAGCTTAATTGATTAGTTGGTTAGAGCTTGAGTGAGATGGAGTGAGTGAGCTTTGAGCTTGACGACTGCATCGAGGGCTTTTGCTAGCAGCAGATGTACGTATGTATGTATACCTGTGAATAGGCTGAGAATATACATATATGCTAAGAATACATAAATCCGAGAAGATGGAACGTCTGCCAATATCCGTTTTGAGCCTGTCCCACTCAGTTGAGCGGGAGACGCCGTGCCAAATGATTCGTTCCCGTGTATGTATTCCAGATTTTCGCCGCCCAAGTAGGATATCCATAAAAATGTCGAGACCGCCAACGCCACGCTCTAAAAGTCCAAAGTATGGCATCCGAATGATCAGCCATGTAAATACGCAATCGGCCTGCACGTGGCTCACTTGAAATGCACCTCGATAGAATCCATGTCCTCAATGTCAAGATCTTCGATGGTGTCCATGGGCTTCAGCCTGTCACCGTCCCACATGAGGGTTAGGGGCTGTTCTCGGGGTATCTTCATGTTCGTCTTGTACGCGTTGGCAAGCGCCTCGATGGTTGTATGCTGGATTCTATGTTAGCAGGTTCTCTATACGAGATCAACGAGCGAACATACGTTGCGAACCTTGATCCTAAAGTCCTCTCTCCCTTTCGCCTTTAAGATCACTCGAAACTGGTTATCCTGCAATTCGGGCTCGGGCTCGGGTTCGGGCTCGGGCTCCGGTTCCTCCACCTGTACGACGGCATTTCTAGCCCTTGCGGCTTCCAAAGCGCCCTCCTCGCCGCGCCTTTTCCAGACCTCTTGCGTCCACGCTTCGATGTGTATTTTGGGCAGATTGTCGTCATCGTAGATGGTGGGGTCACCCTGGATAGTCACGAACCCGTTCTCAATCTGAAGACCTAATCGATGGATTCTGGTGTAATCAAATATCTTCCTATTCTTCCACGTCATGAAGACCTTGCTCATTCCTTCGCTTGTAAATCCTTGCTTGTCGCACCATGCTTCCTTGGGTCGCGACAGAGGCGTGTCGGACCTCACCTTGACCAGCAGAGGCTTGGTGCCTGGGATGTCCGAGTCGATGAGCAATTGGACGATTGCGACGGGCGTCTGGGGTGTTGAAGGGAAAGCGCTCGTCTCGGCGGTGGGTGCGGACTCTTTCTGCGAAGATTCGCCAGAGACCGTATAAGTGTCTTCTACCTTCCTGATCTCCTCGTCCGAATCTTGATTGAGGTGTGTGGCCAGGGATCGCGGGCTGGGAGACGGAGCGCGTACGATGTCGTCGTCATCCTCTGTATCACTAATAAGACAAATCACTTCGGAGTTCTTCGTCGCGTCTATCGAGCTGCCAGAGGACTTTGTAAGAGAGTCGTAGCGTGCCGCAAGGGCACCAGAGGTGGAGCTGTGGTGCGTGGGGGACAGTGGTGTTTTGCTTCGCCTGGTCGAAAGTCAGTCCTACGCAATCCTACTACCTCGCGACAACGAACATACCCTTTATTCGCAACTCTGTCACCTCGTGCTGAGCTCCGCAACCCACGGCCTGGCTGAATCTCCACCTCCTCCGCCGACACCTTCCGCCTCTTGGGCTTGTGCTCCTCCGCAAGTTTCCTCCTCTGTTCCTCCTCTGCCTTCTTCTTCTTCAGCTCGCTCTTCCGCCTCGCTTCTGCCGCAACGATGCTCGAGAACTCGTCCGCATGGCTGAACATGTCGTGCGCCTCGGTCTTGGGCGCCGTCTGCCATGCCGCCTTCTTGAATCCAAAACGTTTTTTGGGCGGCTCGGCCGCGGCATCAGTCGCGTCCGTCATTGGAGGTGCATCGAGGTGGCGACCGACGTGCGCGATGTTGTGCTGCCAATCGGGGGGTTGAGGTGGGGGCGCGGAGGGTCGAGAAGCGCGCGTGGTCACGCTTTCTTGTGCCTCGAGAAAGTTGGTGGTCCGTGCGTCGTGGCCCTCTTCTATCACCCAGCGCCCGCGTCCTGCCTCTCCACTCCCAGCCCGAACCTCGATACCCAGTTCTCGCTTACCTAACATTCGAATCACGGGATTCAAGTCAACTTCTCCACAGCCTGGTATGATTTGTTGCCCCGTTCAGCGTTAGAAATCGTGCACTGATTTTTGGTAGCTCTCACGAAACGACCCAGCAAGCATGTCTACCAATGGCGATAGCCCCGGAGACTCAGCCCCCGACGCTGCCCATGACCCCTCTGGCTTCTTGAGCGAGATTATCGGCAACCCCGTGACCGTCAAGCTAAACTCTGGCATTGTCTACAAAGGTATCTTGTCTACTTTCACTCTCTTACCTGCGGTGAGCCCCGCGGCTACCAATTGCCATGTTTCTATATTCGCCTTGTGATAGTAGGGTGTAGATTGAATTGATACTCGCTCGATATCTAGTGCTAACATCGCGTCAGGTGACCTTCAGTCTGTTGATGGCTACATGAACATCGCGCTTGAGCGTTGCAAGGAATGGGCGAACGGCAAAGTTGTTCGAAGCTGGGGAGATGCTTTCGTGAGAGGCAACAATGGTTCGTATCCTTCCTTCTTTCACCATGCGAAATGGAACTAGAGTAGCCCATTAGCTGCCCCAGGCTCGACACTGTACTACCCAGGCGTATACTGAGGCCGAAATTTCTGATGGTGTACTGACGAATGATAGTCTCGTACATCTCGGCAGATAAAGCATAAAAGCTCTTCGAATGACGCGTAATTGTTACGGCTTATGAGAACGGAGTTGACCTAGAGAAATAACTACTTTTCACTGCCTTGTTGTCACTGAGGATCATGGTGGGCATGCTTGATGAGCTGGTGAATTACGCAGAGATGCAAACTTAGCCATGAATACCATCATACTTGTCAAGTCGACATTAAATTCAAAGTTATTGCCGGTTCAACTGTTTTATTACCAAACCGTCTTGCTGATATTTTATATTGTTTATTCTTCGACTTATTTGACTCATCTTGCACCACCCATCACTCCTGGGAATCATCTCATCTTTGACAGGTGTACTCCGCGAACATTCCACCCATTCAACAACTGGAATCTTCATACCATCACTTCATTACAATTACCATTACAACTCCCTCCATATTACCCCCTAATTCACACCACCATACTCACTCTCCGGAACCAACCCCACAAGAACATTATCAACCCACGTGTCGTCCTTAGGGGCGGCATCACGTGTCAGATAATTTTATTAACTTTTTATAGGTAGATAGCATTATAGAGCTAAATCTACCTATCTATATTATAATATAGCCTCCCTTATATAACCCCACTACTAAATTAATTAAAATATAATTATCTATAATATTGTTACGATCACGACAAGAAACCGTAAGACAGCAGGAAAGAATTACATGCAGGACGCCAGCGACCAAGGCAAAGGTGATGGTCAGCCATACGCTAGACAGCGGGGCCAGCTAGACGACGCATCACGTGACCGTGATCCCGCCAAGAACGCGAGATCCCGGGAGCACCAGGTCTTGGCGGGAGCAGAGCAGTTGCTCCCGCTAAGAAGACAGGATTCATGGGAGCAGAGCGATTGCTCCCGTCCGAAGGACAGGATCTACGGGAGCAAAGGGAGTTGCTCCCGCCAAGCAGACGGAACCTACGGGAGCAGACCGGTAGGTCCGGGGACAGCGAAGGATGGACAGAATGGTATATAGTCTGGGACGCTCTCTGTACATTTCCTATTCTTCGTAGTCAACTTCTTATGTATCTTCGCATACTCGCTCATAGCTAAATCGAAGCTCTTCTTTACAACCAAGGATCGTCAGCCTTCACAGAAGATAGTTGTCTTGCTCTCACCAGCAGGATAGGGATATTCGCACCATCAGTTGCCTAACCGTCACTCGACCACTGAATACCCGCAAGGCTCCTGAGAAGCCTACCTGCCCTCACACGGACCAGGTAAGTAGGAACCCCTTGTAACACTTTGACTACCCAAAGGTTCGAGTCGATATGGCAACCCCAGCAAGCTCTACTGGCTCACGGGCTCCCGGTGGAAGCACCGCTTCCGGACCCACGACGAACCCAGCAACGATGCTGGCGGCCCAAGCCGCGGAGATACAAGAACTCCGTGCACAGATGACGGCCCTAATGGCCACTGCGCAGGAACAGGCGCAAGCACTGCTTCAGGCCCAAGCGAGGCCCGCAGCAAAAGTACCCTTCAAAGTAGCTGAATGCTATGACGGAGGGAAGACCGGACTCAAGACGTTCCTCACCAATATGGAATTATACTGCCGCTACAACAGCGAGATCTTCGGCACCGACCAGGCCAAAGTCTTAGCAGCAGGAATGCATATGAAAGGAAAAGCCGCCGAATGGCTCCGACCCCTCACCGACGATTACCTGGCTTACGAAGACAAACCGCATAAGTGGGACGACGCCACTAAGAAAGTCTTTGAATCCTGGGATGGGTTTAAGGAACAGATCGAAATCATGTTCGGGGAAGTCGACGAAGAAAAGAAGGCGGAACGACAAATACAACGCCTTAAACAAACCAAGTCCGCCAGCGAATATTCGTCGGAGTTCAAACAGTTACAGGCCAAGATAAACTGGGACGATGCCCCGCTCCAGGCTGCGTACTACAACGGACTGAAGGAATCAGTCAAGGACGAACTAACGCATCACGACCAACCAGACGACCTGGAGGAATTCATCAAATTAGCGGTCCGCATCGACAACAGGCTGTATGAACGATACCTGGAAAAGAAGGAGTCAGGAAGGCCAGTGTTCGGCCAGAAGGCCAACACGAAGAAAGCTCGTAACCACGACAAGCGAGACAAAGACGGGGATGTCGTAATGGCCGACAAAGCCCACGAAAAACGACAATGGAAAAAGGGTAAGCGCAACCACCGAAACGATGGACTCTCCGACAAAGAAAGACAGCGACGGTATGACGAAAAAGTCTGCCTAGGATGCGGAGAGCCGGGACATTTCGTACGCGATTGTACCACAAAAAACAAAATCGAAGGGAAACGATCGCAAGTAATAAAGGTACGAATAGCCTCCATCACGAAGGAAGATGGCGAGATCTCGGAGTCGGAACACGAGTCGCCACGAAAACACCTACGCTTAACCCTACAAGAAAAGGAGATTTGGGAACGGATGTCAAGGGACGTCTGCTGGCTATGCGGGAGCGGAATGCACCACGCCAGAGATTGCAGCAGAAGGGTCCGAATCTGCGGAAACACGTGTGAACAGACATTGGCACTCGCAGACCGACACCAAGGAGCGGTTAATGACCCGTACGACCAAATCCGGATCCAGATCCAACACAAAAGCATCGAGTGGTATCTGTGCTATCGAGAAAAGTGCAGGACCCACAACAAGATAAGGGATGACATCCAGCAGCGACCTGGAGACCCTACCCACAGATACGTCCGCCCAGAGGATTGCCAAATGGCAACATGCTACCAGCATAGTCAGGAAAATTGGGAAAAAACCCACCTTCAAAAAGGATGGACGGGGTGCTACGACGACACCTGCCAGATCCACTACAAGCACAAACACGCCGCAGGATGGTGGCCACAGGGCCCGATCCACGGATATACCTCAGGAGTAAGCATGTGCAACACCAATTGTGGAGTGAACCATGATACGGTACACCAAGATGTCACTCACTGGAAGGATTGCGAAAGGAAATGCTTTACGCACTGCTGCGCAAAAGAAGAGGACGCCGCAGACCCGTCCAGCGAAGAGCACCAAAGGATGGCTCTGGACGAATGTGTGCTAGAAGGATGCGATTGGCACGGGCAGGACAACACCGAGAAAGAAAAGGAACGCCTAGACCAAGCCAGGGCTCATTTCGACAAGCTCTACGCAGGATGCGACCAAGAGCAAAACGCCGCTTACCTAGGGAGGAACCCGGAGGAACCAAGCGACGCCGACAGCGAGTCGGGAAACTAGTGCGCCACCAGGAACCGAACCGTACTGGTGAAGGCGCCCCCATGAAGGTTCGCAGAGCAGATCAGGACGACGACCTGCACCTCAAGAAAGAAGTCACGATTGGAGGATACCAAGTGACAGCGCTTATAGACCCCGGTGCTACCGGATGTCTAATCTCACCCAGAGTGGTGGAAGAGCATAAGCTGCCCTACCGGAACAAGGCGACACCTGTCCGGGTAGAGATGGCAGATGGGACGTTCTCCCAAGGATACGGCAAAGGCTGGTTACGCCTCGAAACGACGCCGTTACCCGTTGGCCTAGATGGACTCTGGAGCCAACACAGCTTCACTATAATGGACTTAGGAAGCCTAGAAGCAATCATCGGTTATGATTGGCTATTGAAACATAATCCTGTCATCGACTGGCAGAAGAAAACAATACGCAGCCGAGAACCCACAGTTAGGGTTGCTGGCGTAAGGAAGTCACAAGTACGCCCGAAGGTTCAGTGCACACCTCAGAGAGAGGGAATCGGCGGAAGAAAGACTGTACAGCAGATATCACCTTGTAAGATCGCGAGAATCTACAAGAAGGACCCTCAGAAAGTAGGCGTCATTTGGATACGAAGGAGTGAGCTCCAGAAGGAGGGGCAAGAAACTCTATCCATACCCCAGGAATACCAAGACTTCGCAGAACTCTTTCACGAGAAAGATGGCGAAACACTTCCGGAACACCAGGAATGGGATCACGAGATCCACCTGCAAGAAGGCACGAAGCTACACCCGGAACGACTGCGACCACTGTCGCGAGATCAACAGGAAGAACTAATAGAGTGGCTAAGGAAGAACTTAAAACGAAAGTTCATACGGCCCAGCAAGAGCCCGATGGCCTCTGCTATACTGTTCGTACCGAAGAAGGACGGACGACTCCGACTATGCGTGGATTACCGACAACTGAACGATAAAACCATCAAGAACCGATATCCACTACCACTGATAACGGAGCTCATGGATCGTCTCCAGGGAGCCAAGTGGTTCACGAAGTTTGATGTACGAGATGGCTTTTACCGTATCCGCATAGCTAAAGGACACGAATGGATGACCGCGTTCCGAACACGCTATGGATTATACGAATTCACGGTCATGCCAATGGGACTTACGAATGCCCCAGCAACGTTCCAAGCAGTAGTGAACAAGGCACTACACGAATACCTAGATGTATTCTGCACGGTATACCTAGACGATGTGCTAGTATACTCCGGAGGAACGCTTGAAGAACACGTACAGCACGTACGAAAAGTACTGGAAAAGATGAAAGAATACCGGTTACTTCTGCATCCGAACAAGTGTGAGTTCCACACGACGAAAACCGAGTACTTAGGATTCATCATCTCAAGAGAAGGGATCGCCATGGACCCCAAGAAGGTGGCTACGGTACAAGAATGGCCACAACCCAAATCAGTAAAGGACATCCAGTCCTTCCTAGGGTTCACCAACTTCTACCGAAAGTTCATCACCAACTATTCCAAGACAACGGCACCCTTAACAGAGATCACGAAGAAAGAAGTAGGATTTAAGTGGGAAGAGAAACAACGCATAGCATTCGAAAGCCTAAAGAAGCTATTTCTCTCGGCACCCCTCCTACAAATGTTCAACCCGCAGAGGAAAACCCGGATTGAAACAGACGCATCTGACTACGCACTTGGAGCAGTATTCACACAGCAGTGCGAGGACGGGAAGTGGAGACCAGTGTTCTTCCACTCACGGAAATTCTCTGGAGCAGAGTTAAACTACGACGTCCACGACAAGGAACTACTAGGGGTAGTAGACGCTTTCGAACAATGGGAAACGCAGCTCATGGGAGCACCCACGAAGATCGAGGTGTGGACAGACCACATGAACCTCACTAGCTTCATGTCGACAAAGAAGCTCAATAGACGACAGGTACGATGGGCGGAGTTCCTTGCGAACTTCGACTTCACGATCCACCATCGCCCAGGGACCCTCAACGGGGCGGCAGATGCCTTAAGTAGAAGGATCGACCTAATCGAGGATAAACCGGAATTACATAACGCAATACTCCGAAAAGGGCACGACGGGACTCTGGAATATAACCAACCCAGAGAACCCCAGGAAAACGAACGACTTCCGAAACTTGAAGTGCGGAAAGCATCGGTCGGACCAATGGACCACCGAGGACGGACTATCGTAGGGATGCAGGAAGCACCCAAGCTGATAAAAGAACTACACGAGTCCAGGGAATGGGGACACCCAGGCATAGAAGAAACGACGCGACGCATCGCGAACGAATACGCCATCCCTAAACTCAAACAGATGGTTACCAAGGAGATAAGCAACTGTTTGGCCTGCCATAAAAACAAGCCCAAGAGACATAAGCCTTATGGTCTCCTACAACCATTGCCAGCAGCCCAACGGCCATGGCAGAGTGTGACGATGGATTTCATAGTGAAACTCCCGAAATCGCCACAACCAGGGACAAAACGAATGTGCGACACTATCGCGGTGATAGTAGACAGACTCACGAAAGCCGCAAAGTTCAGGCCCATGGAAGAGTCTATGACGGCAGAGGAACTAGCTTATGAAGTCGACAACGCGCTATTCGCAGAGCACGGCCCACCAGAGGAACTCATCACGGACCGCGACAAGCTCTTCACGTCCAAATACTGGGATACGTTCATCGCAACGCTAGGGACGAATCGGAAGCTGTCAACAAGCTTCCATCCGCAGACGGACGGACAAACGGAAAGAACCAACCAGACACTGGAACAGTACCTGAGGTTCTATGTCAACAAACAACAAGACAATTGGGTGGAACTGCTGCCGACGGCACAGCTGGCATACAATGGAGCCAGGTCAGGCACGACAGGGTATTCACCGCACTATGCAAACTACGGATATGAGCCGGTCGCTCATCGGAATCCGCGAGACGTGGAAAGCATTTCCACAGGGGCACAGGACAAGGCCCAAAAGATGAAGGAACTGCACGACACCCTCCGTGAAAGAATTACGAAAAGGGCCCTCTCGGCATCCACAAATGCAAACAAGCAAAGGATTGAGGGACCAATCTTTAAAAAGGGGGACAAAGTTTTCCTATCACAAAAAAATCTGAAAACCAAGAGACCAAGCAAAAAACTGGACCATCTACGGATAGGACCCTTTGAAGTCGCAGAGACTAAGGGACCAGTCACAAGCAAACTGCTTCTACCACAAGGAACCAAAATACACCCCACCTTTCACAAAAACCTTCTAGAACCAGCACCTCCGGGCGCTCCGATCGAGACCCAGCTAGAACTGGAAGACGACGAGTACGAGGTTGAAGCTATCAAGGACCTACGAACGAACAAAGGTCAGCAACGATACCTGGTAAAGTGGAAAGGATGGTCAGAGCAGTACAACACTTGGGAACCAGAAGAAAACCTCACGAACTGCAAGGAATTACTGAGGAACTTTCGCCAACAGAAGTCGGCACACCACTCTCAAGACAACCGCGCAAGGGGACGCCCGGTTCGAAATCAGCCAGGAAGGCAGAAAGATCAAAAGACAAGGAAGGATCGAGCGAGGAAGAAGGATCAGCCTGTGACCAGCCCAGGTCAGTTGACGGTACGGGTGGCGTCGCAGAAACGGTGGCAGCCCTACTCTTTGAAGCCTCCTTCTCCAAGGTCTCCATCACGTCGGCCACACGGGTATCGTGTGCAGCGAAGGCCTGCTCCTCCTCCTCAGCCTGAGCAATCTCAAGCCTCAGACGGGCAGCCTCCGCTTCAGCAGCCAGAAGCTCGATGCGCTTCTGACGTTTCGCTGCCTGAACGCGCTCCCACTCTTTCTCAGGAATCCAAAGACTGCACTCCGCGTGGACTGCGATGCACGCAGCACACTCCCCAGTGGAAGTATCCACAAAACACTTCGGAACCTTCTTCTCGATACAACGAGCACATTTTATCGGCATTGCTAAACCGCGACGACGAACCTCATCAGCACGCGCACGACGTCTCTCAGTCGATGATGGTTTCAGTACCTTGGGCATGGTCAGGCGAACGAAGAATGGAAGAAAGGGAAAACAACACCACGGGGATCCCCACCTTTATAGCCGTAGTCACCACAGGGGTGATCGCGACGCCAGCGAACTACGCCGCGACGACAAGCGTAGGCTATCGGGACGATAACCTTAAATGGGGGGTAATGTTACGATCACGACAAGAAACCGTAAGACAGCAGGAAAGAATTACATGCAGGACGCCAGCGACCAAGGCAAAGGTGATGGTCAGCCATACGCTAGACAGCGGGGCCAGCTAGACGACGCATCACGTGACCGTGATCCCGCCAAGAACGCGAGATCCCGGGAGCACCAGGTCTTGGCGGGAGCAGAGCAGTTGCTCCCGCTAAGAAGACAGAATTCATGGGAGCAGAGCGATTGCTCCCGTCCGAAGGACAGGATCTACGGGAGCAAAGGGAGTTGCTCCCGCCAAGCAGACGGAACCTACGGGAGCAGACCGGTAGGTCCGGGGACAGCGAAGGATGGACAGAATGGTATATAGTCTGGGACGCTCTCTGTACATTTCCTATTCTTCGTAGTCAACTTCTTATGTATCTTCGCATACTCGCTCATAGCTAAATCGAAGCTCTTCTTTACAACCAAGGATCGTCAGCCTTCACAGAAGATAGTTGTCTTGCTCTCACCAGCAGGATAGGGATATTCGCACCATCAGTTGCCTAACCGTCACTCGACCACTGAATACCCGCAAGGCTCCTGAGAAGCCTACCTGCCCTCACACGGACCAGGTAAGTAGGAACCCCTTGTAACAAATATATAGGCGCCTGCGTATAATCTACTACTAATAATTTTATAAAAATAGTGCTTAGCGCTTTATACCTAAAGTATATAAGCGCACTTTAGGTATTTAATATTATATAACCGCCTTTAACACCTTCTCTAGAAATATAATACCCTCTCTATCTATTAGTTCCCTTAAAAAGTTAAAATTATTTTTATTTATATTTATCTTTCTCTATTTAGCTATTAGGCTCCTTAATAAATTAATTTATTTTAGGGCTATATTATAGTGCTCTAAATAATTTATAATCGCGATATACTATATTAATATATAAAGTTTAATTACTTTCTTTATAATTATAATAACCTTAGTTGCAATTATAACCGAGATTATTAAATAATATATAGTATTTAAATATCCTTTTTTTATTAAATTAGTATCTTCTTTAAAGTCTGCTAGGGTTAGAAGCCACTTTATAATTTTTTTATTAAAATTTATATATAAGTTTACTTATCCTTTAGTATATCCTTATATATAAAAAGGTAAGCTTTAATCAGATCCTTAATTAAATTTTTAGTTAAATCTTTAGTTAAATTCTTAGTCGCGGTTACTATAACTATAATATATAAAGTAATAATAATAATATTTATATATATTAGCAGAGTCCTTAATATAAAATAATTAAATACGCACGTTATACGGGTATAATAATAATAATAGTAATAGAAATAGAGATAGAGATAAAGATAGAGATAAAAATAAAAATAAAGATAAAAATAAAAATAAAGGTATAAATATTTTAGTATAGCTATAAGCCTATTATAAGTATTAAAATACTTAACCTTTAAAGAATAGTTAAGTAAAAAAATAAAGTATTAAGGCGCTAGAAATTACAAGCTTAAAAAAACTACTATAATTAAGTTAGCCTAATAATAATCTAGCTAATAACTTTACTACTTTTTAAATTATAACCCTTTATATACGCCCGTTTTTAATTATTATAAAAGGGGTTAACAGCTTTTTTCTATTATATATATTTTTATCTAATTAACTACTCTGCTGCCGCTTTCCAAAAACACAAAACAAAACAAAACACATCAACCCACACTCACCCCCAAACCATTCCCCCTATCGTCTACACATACAAACTCAAAAGATGCGCACCACCCTCTACCTCCATTTCCACCGCCCCCCACCCCCGCCCCAATCCTCATCCACCCCACCTCCCCCTCCACACTCATCGCCTCCTGGCACATCGCCGTCCGATATGTAGACAGCGACGTCAGCACCATCGAGAACATTGTATATCCTTCACGTCCGGGGCGGTGCGAAAGGTGGAGAAGTAGGTACTGCCCGAGTGCGGCATGTTATGCTGGGTGGACAGGGTTTGCCAGATGGCTTGGTTGAGGCCGTTGCCGTTGGGGAAGAGCCATTCTTTAGAATAGAGATTGAGAGTAAGGTTCTAGCCGGCATCAGGTGAGGCCGAGAAAAGAAGATTAGAAAACGGCATAGAAGATGAAGCGCTGAGAGCCGATTGGAGGTGCATAGTGGCGAACTCTAGCTAGGCTATTTATCAGAGTGATGTTGATTGATGACCCGTCCTTGAAACAATGCAATGCTACTCATGAATAAAGTGAGAAGATAAGGACAACAGTATCGTGGAAAACCCTCCTAAAGCGCTGAACAAAAGAAAAACGGTGCTGCTTGTTCCAAAGTGTCTCTCACGAGTACCAACTACAGAGCGCAGCATGCAATATGGCGAACCACCCAAAATATAGCTATTGCCGCCTGTCCATGCCTATGAAAATAGACCCCGGAAATCGTTTGCGTTCGATGCACACCCCAAAACTCCTTTAACATGAATCGTTATCGTAGTTGGAGAAGCCCCATTATCAGTCCTCCATATTAGGTATGAAGTGGGAGGCAAGACTGACGAACTTGTAAGTATCATTAAGAAAATCTTGACCGCTTCACATACCTGATGATCATGTACCCTGCCAAAAGACAAGCGCCCTTCAAGCTACTGCATCTCTCATCAAAAATGAGAGAGAAGAACAGAACCGTGCTTGCCACAAGCGTGATGGCCTCGAACATGCTGAAATGTAAACTCATCTCGCGGCCCATCGTCCACCCCAAGAGTACGACCGCCGGTGCAACAAACAGAGCCATTTGTATAGCGCTTCCAATGCATACCGCAAACGCCAAGTCCATCTGCTTGCGATACGCAAACATGATTCCAGATATGAGCTCAGACGCATTGCCCACGATCGGTAGTATGATGAGGCCGAGCATGGTCTTCGAAATGGGCGAGTGCTCGACGAGGTGATCGATGCTGCTCACAAGCAGCTCACCACTGATGGAGATTAGACAGGTTGTCAGGACAATAAGCATCACGGGTATTGTTTTGCGAATCACCGGTACGCTCCTGATCAGTTCGATCGAAGCACTGATTTTACCCGAGAGCGATGCCGGAAGTGATGGGTCGGGTAGATCTCGAATGTCGATGTACTGTCTCTGCGCCTCCATGTCCTGCCATGGGAACGGCGGTTGCGTTCTTGGATAGGATAGTGTGCGTCTGTGGACACTTTCTCGGTCGAGCTCAACGCTTTCTTGCATCTCTGGTGCGCTAGGCTCGTCATCGAGTTCGATCAAGGGCTTGTACGAGAACTTGCTAGACTTGATCTGTGTCCATAGATATACGAAGTAGACGACTATCAGGATGATAGATGTACCTCTACTGAGACCAAGGATGTCGTGCTTTTGTACAGCTGGCTCCGAAGAGGTCACGATGGTAGACTGTGTAGTTGTGTCAGCATTGGTTGGAGTAACGAGAGTAGAAACCAACCGGTACAAGGAGGCTGACTGTGGTGAGGCATAACAAGCCAGCCGCCACTCTTGTAGCAAGGACGTTGTACACCTGACCATGCATTTGTAACTCGCCAGCTAGAATTGACATGCCCAGAACAAGCAGCATGTTGACGATTATAGAGCCGAGCAGGGACGTTCGTACTATTGTATACTGGCGTTGTAGCAATGCATGCCTATGTCGGTCAGTATCGCACTCTTATTCACAAGACTCGTCGTTACCCACACACTATCTGTAGTTAGCACTGGCATCAGTCGTGATTAGAACAGACTTACAATATCGCAAGCTCAGTTACATTTCCCATAGTTATATTCAAGAGAGCACCTGTGGTTTCCCCCAGGAAGCTCGAGGCGTCATCCGTTGCTCGGCAAAGCACATCAGCTAAGGGGATGATGGCAAAGCAGTTCAACACAAAGATGGTTGAGTCACCGCAACCCAGCTCAGGAGCGAGAATACCTATGGGGACAAACACCAGGAGAATGTTGTTCCAGTTCTGAACTAGCCATTTGCAGGCGGACCAGAGCGCGTTCACTGTACTCGCAGTCCGATCATTTCGAAAGACTGGTGTCATGAAAGACGTGTAGCTATTCGTCCTATCGCACACTGGCTGAAGTGATGATGAGTGAGTGGTTTGTGAGCTGCTGGGGAAGACAAACCTTCACTGGGACTGCCCGGCTAGGTGACTGCGTATCCAGAATGCGATAGCCCTCGAAAGGCAAGAAGGGAAGTATCGGATCTGACAGATCCAACTCGTCCACTGGCGTCTCTCCAGACAATGACTCGTTGTCCGTGTAGCGGGGGTAGCTCTCCGCTTGTTCCCCGGTCGTTTCGAGGCGCGGGACGCTGTCCATCTTGTCACTTCACAGAACAGCGAGGGAGAAAGACGAAGGGGGATATTTCGCTACGGATTCTATTCCAGTTGACATATAAGCAGAACCTAGTACAAGCGACGTGATAAGATCAGGAGGCCACGGCTTGCCCATGCTGGACATGGCCAAGACATTTCGCAGATTCCCGCGCTTCGCGTCTTGGAGGCCTACTGATCCACGCCCAGTAGGATGCGTCATTTTGTCCATGACCGGCTGCTTGATTGCAGATCAGATGAACCAGTCGTCTGCTGAAAAGCACTTTTGCGGAGCTCATGTACATAAAGCACTTGATCAATTCCAGTCTTTTGCTCCTCCAACCATCCCAAGGACAGGTTGGCATGGGACTTTTGTAGCTAGATGTAAACAACGAATGCGGAGGAGACCCATGTAGTGTGGCGGAGTGCACACGCGAATGCAAGTTCCTGCTCATTTCGCTGTTGCCCCCGAGGTCAAAAATGCCTCATACTAGGCGGTAAGCAGTTGGGAAGCGCGTACCGCGGGATGAGAGAAACCAATCATCCCGAACATACCAGAAGTATCTACCGCAGCTCTCAAATAAAAAAATTCGCATGTTTTCTATCCAAAAACGCGTTCACAGCGGTACTTGTGGTGTTCAATAACACACAACGCACAAGCCTTGCGAAGATGTCTGGGCTAGATAGAATCGAGTAAGCATTTTGGAGTTATTAGTGTCTGTGCGTATGACTAAGGCCCGAAGAAGGATCGGGCTATTGATTCAGCGTGCATGCTAACGATTTTCGGTCACAGCCGCCGTCTTGGATTGTAGCTTGTGAATACGTCCGCATATCAATGCTTCGTACACTGTGGGGATGATCAACTACTATTGAAGTTCTTTCATGATGAAAGTATCGAGTTGACCCAAGCAAATAAGTCAAACACTGTAAATATTAAAGAGACTGTATTGCTAGGATATTTTCGACGGCAGCCTAATTGCTCTTCTCATAAAGCTTTCTCACATCCAAATCCACAATCTATTTAGTCTATGTCGATAGATGTGTGAAACTGCACGAGCTTTTTGACGCTCAGATTCTACCCCGCTGGTTCGAGGATCCATTCGAACACGGATCCTAGGAATATCCATTCCTACACTGTCTAAGCGTTCATTAAAAGCCCCGCAAACAGCTTATCTCGGTTTACCAGTAGTAGCAGCTCTAAGATAACCATCTATGCAGCTTGATCCCGCCGAGCCATGCAAAGTCTCGACACCAAAAGCAGCTATTCACGCGATGTCTTACCGCCCAACTGATACCCCCTACCCTTGTTAAGTTGCGGCTCACATGTTTTTTAATTCTGTATTTCGTGCGTACTTTTGCTCACCCCAACAACGTTCAGTTTCAGGTGACGTTTTGTAAGCTTTTTGATTGGAAAATAGAATCCCTTCTATGGGTATTACATGTGATCGCAATCATTTGTGATGCGTCTTGTGAGTTTGTTTATGCGAGAACCATGAGGACGGCGCAGATTCTTGTTCTAATTCATCGCGAATCTTGGCGAATATGAGCAAGTAAACACAGGTAAAATTTGCAGGTAGTACGAAGGTGTCTACTTCGCCCTGCGCCCTCATTGTTCAAGAAAATGCCTATAGTATGGCATGAACGTTCCGGTTGACATGAAGCTTGAGTAGAGGTGTAGTCATCGTTGCCCAGTAGTCAACTGAAAAATACACTCTGCCCAACCACAGGTGTCCTGCTGATCTTGAGTGACAACTGTCAAATGCAGTTCTCGATTACGTTTTATTCCTTGGTATTTATGATAGCACGAGCCTCGATACGCTTTATAAGAAGTCAAACCTGCCGTATAGTAGGATAAAAATGATCTCAACTATGTATAGAAACACCAGCAGGAAACTTAACTTTTCTGGCAGATCATCGGCATACATCAGTAATTATAGATTCCACTCACATTTCAACCTTTGCAGTACCGCACATGATGTCTTGATTGATAAATCATGTGAAGCAAGAAAAGTTCAGTATTCTGAAAGACGTTACTGCGTACGTTGTGCCCGGTCATGAACCATTCTCTTCCAACTGCACACGAAACATACCACACATATATACTGTTCTCAAGGTTCGAGCCCCAGAGATTAACCATAAATTTTAGAATCTTATCGTCTTTTCCGCGGCAGCTTCGAGCGGCTGTGGAGCTTGTCTTAACAGAAATCGCTGATCTCAATACCAAGAATAAATAAGAAAGTAATCCCCGTTTCTTCTGTAATTTGATTCACTCTCAATAATGACCTCATCACGGCCATATTGAGACGTCGACCGTGTATTGCAATGAGAAAACCGCTGAGATGCTCTTACGTCCTTCTCGCAGAGCCATGACCTTACAATTAGTGAATACGTTGAAAGTAAGACTTCGCTTATTCTCAAAAGGCTGTCGGCTAAGCTGCTGCATGAAGATACCTAGCCTAAATTCCACATGGCTCTGGCCTGAGCTAGATCGTCTCATCCTGGGTTCAGCCCGCATTTTCTAGAATAAATTCCGATCATTGTTCTTGCAGCCTCCTGTAAGCAGCGCGAACATATGTGCGTGTTTCTACTTCGATTGGATGGGCAATCTGGAAGAATACGTAGCAGCTTAGGCAACATGAAAGGCACACTCGAGACAACGACAAGGCGCAGAAGGCGGATATTGACTGTTGCGTATATCGGTCTCTGCACTTGCTTCTCTTTAGTCTGGTACCTTGGGAGGATTTGAACGAGAAAATATAAAGTGCTGAAGCAGTACCAATTACACCTGTGACTCTAGAGATCTCGTTGCAATGGCCTCATCTTTGTTGACCTTACTTTTTGCCCTAATACTTTGTATCAATTGTATAGCCGCCTCACCAGCTCCAGCCGCAACCAAGGTATTTCCACCAAAAGGCGCAGCAACAGTCGGTGCCATAAAAGTTGATAATCCAGATGTCGACACTGAGGGAAATGGGTGCAGGGCTGGCTCGGTCGGTGTCGCATTTGCACAAGACAGTGCGTTATACCCTGCCTATCGACAAAGATGCAACAACGCTGTCGTAACACCTTACTTTGAGATGTTTTTGCTCACTCATATAACTAGACTCTGCTTTGACACTCATCTTCGATAACTTCCAGGCTGCTATTGGGCCTGCCGCTGGTAGTATAAAAAAACGTGCGTTCTGTCGTGTGAATGTGACGCTGGCCTCTCCTGGTTGGGCATTCGATGTCAGCTCAGTAGACTTTCGTTCCTATGTTAATGTTGCCAAAGGAGTGGATGTGAGTCTTGTCAGCCGGTGGAAATGGATTGATAGCAAAGGAGTGGACATGGAAGGCAAGGTGGGCTAACTTAAATTGCATAGAGTGCTTAAAGCAGGCGCTGATTACTGCAGGGAAATGTGAAGAAGGTCATCAATGGTCCATTTTCAGAAGACTTTCTTCTTCACAAAGATGGCGAGACATCAGATGGCCAACAGTCGGTATGCTCCAAAGCATCCGCAATGTTTCAACTTAGTCTCTCGGTCACTCTATCAGCCACTAGTACATCGTCATCAGGGCTCGTCCAAGGTAGTTCAGCCGACGCCAAATTTGGCGAAGTGCTCAATCTGTCGTGGAGGAAATGTTAAGATCTTACATATTTAAATTGAATTACAGTTGAAGAAAGACTAATTTCGTTGGTATTTATACTACTCGGGAACACAAAATAGATGAACGGCGCTGGGCTGGACATTCATGAATCTTAATGTTGAGAGTAACTCCCCTGGAAGCAAACAATCTTTTGTAACCGTCTATCGCAAGATAATCAGGATTCCGGAGCAACCGGAGCTCCAGATCAATGATCACCAGCTCTGGACACTTACGTAAAAGCTCATAAATCGCTGTCTGAGCATCCCAGCTCAGAAGTGCGCTTGTGTCTCCTACGCTGGACATGTCATTGATCTCAACGTGGCGGAGGTGAAGCCGACGGAGTGAGGAGGGTAGACTTGCAGCCTCAATTACTTGGACAGTACTCATATGATGCACCGTAGTGCATAGAGTATGTAGGTCAATGGAGAGGTATTCAACATTTGAAGCTTTGATCTCGTCCAGTACGGCCGAGCCATCATCCGTAAGGTAATTATGGCCAAGCTCAGGATGTCGTGCGTCAATTCGGCCGTCCTCGATAACCAACCTACGCAACGACGTGCGCAGTTGAGAAGTAAAGAAATTTAAAAGATGGCGGGATTGCCGTGGGTACAGTGTGCACTCGTCGTGGTAAAGTCGTAGATATGATAAAGATGGCAAGCTTTTCGCCAGCGCCTGTAGCGAATTGGACCATAACCTGTATGGAGCGGAGTTCCAGGTTCTAAAGCCCTGGTGAATTTCAAGCTCTTTAACGGTATTCGATACCCATCCCCAATCGTTTGGGAAAGCTCTATCATCGCCGTCAAGGTCTATAATCTTCATTGAGTGAAGCACAACTCGTGTGAGGCGAGGTAGCCGAAGGATATAGTTATACTTGTAAACATAGTCGACAGCGAATAACTCGAGAGTTTTGATATTTTCCAAGTTCTTTGGAATACCCATAGTATAACCGCCGTTGTGATACTACAGATCGATTCAAGTCAGAACATCTATCAATGTACTGTATGAGGAAGGCTTTCCCGCATTCATATTTGAAATATTTTTTACATAGAAAAAGCCTGGTTGGTGGACTTACCAGTGTAGTTTCCACGAGCTTTATAGTGGTGACACGATGGTCACTCTTAAAGACCTGAAGATTCAAAAGCAGTGGAAGCGCTTCGGCTAGGAAATCGCGTAGTTGATTAATGCGTAGCATTGGGGTCGAGCAGGGGGCTCTACACTGAATGGAGAGCGATTTCACTGCTCGAGCCAGATGCACATTTGATTTGAAAGTATTTAAAAGAAGGCATGGCTCATCTGTCATGAGCTCGAAGTGAATAGAACTGTATAGCAAGGGTTGAGCAGCTGCATAGAAACGCCGCGATACCCTGCAGCAGCTAGCAAGACTCGTGGCATCTTGGTCGTTTTCGGTGTTTTCTGAGTTGGCGACATGAAAAATGACATTGTCGAGTAATTCGTTCGGAAGCAGTTCCATTGTAGGAAACAGGATGCATTGTCTTGAAACTCTAAGCATGAATGAATAAGGAAATGTTGCAGAAGACCTCGGATGTGACCTGAGATGAGGGGAAGAGCAAATCTAGCCAATCACGGATTAGACCACACTAGCGCTTATGCTGTTGGTGACAAGACACCCCACTGCGCGCAGTGGACACTTGTAGGAGCGGAGGCTCGATATTTAATACTGTGGTCAGCAGATTCCATTGTGGTGTTTCATACCTGACGTTCCAGAAAAAACAAGGTCCAATAAATATGAAGAAAAGGCGATGCGTTGTATAAGCTTTCCAGGCATTCTTCGCTGTAGAATTGATTCGCCACCGTGGCACGTCATTCCTCCAGCATCATTAGGATAAAATGGCTGGAAATTCCTTGATAACGACTGAATTCGTCGCCAGCATCAACGCAAGAACCCCACTTCTAGGGATATTGAAGATTCCAAGGTTACATGGACTAGCTACTCTGCATGCCGATCTCTAGATAGCACAGCCTTGGGTTACCCCTCAGGCTTCGAAGATACAAAAACATGCGCCCGACTGCAGTGCTTCATGTCTTTCACCAAATCTTTTCCAGGATGCGCAGCTTCAATTGGTACGGCAGCCAAATGCTGCTCGCCTCAGCTCAAGGTGTGGATAAGCTGCAATTCTAATCACAAAGTAAATATCTAACATGTATAGTCCAAGGCCGTGGAATCCCTACAGTGCCATTCGTGGCATCAGGTGGTCAGATCAGATTGAATGAAATCAACAATATAATCGTGGATTGTCGCTTTGCCAACTCGGTCGATTTGAACGGCGAGACCCTCATACCTCCGACGTTGCATGAGTTCGCCGAAACCTTTGCGCAGGACCTCGGAAGTCTTGACGTGAATGTTGACTGTCTTGATGAAGCCAGTGCATCCAATGGATCGATATTATTAACGCTTGGTGACCCAAGTGACTATCTCGATGTTGCAGGACGAGAGTCTGCGGAAGGCTATACATTATCTGTATCGGAGTCGGGTATTAAGATTGTTGGTGCCAGTCCCTTGGGAGCATGGTGGGGTACTCGGACAGTTCTCCAACAAGTGAGTATCTCCGAACCTTACAGCGGGGGTGGATTCGCTAACAGTTAGGCCCTTTTGGGAAATGGTTCAATTCCACATGGTACCTCTACCGATACTCCAGGTTGGGGCACGAGAGGGATGATGATAGATGCTGCTCGTCACTTTTATCCGCCAGATTTCCTGATCGAAATGTGCGGATACATGTCATTTTTCAAGCAGAATACTTTCCATGTCCATCTGAGCGATAATCTTTACAATAACGTTAACCTGTACAGCCGAGAGAGGTCTCTAGATCTCTACGCTCGCTTCCGCCTGTGGTCGGATTCTGAACAAGTTGCCGGTCTAAACAAATATAAGAACGAATCCTATACTCGAGAGCAATTCGACGAGATACAGTCAGCATGTGCTGCTAGAGGCGTCACAATCCTCCCGGAAATTGAAGCCCCTGGCCACGCGTTAGTCTTTGTACAATGGAAGCCCGAGCTTGGCCTAGAAGATGACCTGAGTCTTCTCAACATTTCGCACCCGGAGACAATTCCTACGATGAAGACCATATGGGACACATTTCTGCCTTGGTTTCATACGAAGACCGTCCACATTGGCGCCGATGAATACACAGCGGAGGTAAACGACTATAACATCTTTGTTAATGCCATGGCCGATCATATTCGAACCACAGCGAACAAGTCCACTAGAATCTGGGGCACATTCCCACCCAAATACACTGACTCAAGTTACATCAACATTTACCAGAACGTATCGGTCCAGCATTGGGAATTTTTTGAAGACAACCCACTCTTTGATTATATCCGAAATAACTATACCGTCTTGAATTCAGATGACACGTTCTACGTGGTCAACAAATGGTCTGGGAGTTACCCGCCTGAAGTCAATGTCTCTGCAACTTTTATTGGAAACCCAAATACTGGGGGAGGGCTCTGGTACCCGTAAGTAAAATATGAGCTCAAAGGCGCGCAATGGCTAATGAGACAATAGTTACGTATTTGATGCTCGCAATAGCTCAAATAACCCATCTCCACAAGAGCCTTTAGTTCTAGGAGAAATCGCACCACTTTGGAATGACTATGGCCCTAACGCAACAGCCTATTCAGAAACGTATTATGCCTGGCGCAGGGGCATACCCGCTCTCGCTGATAAACAATGGGGCGGGAATTTAACTGCGGGCGAACTAGATCCCCTCCTTGGCATCTTCCTGGCATCGATCCCGGGCCAGAACCTCGAGCGTAGAATTCCATCCGCAACGTCAGTGATCATGGATTATTCGTTTGGTGGAGAGTCCGCCCAAATGTCAAACGTGCGCGATGTTTCAGGCAATAACTACGACGGCACTAGCGACTGTTCGGGAACTGACCGAAAGTCCTTGCTTATCGATGATTGCACGGTCACCACGCCACTATTCTCGAAAGGGCGAGGCTATAGGCTCTCTGTTTCTATGCTACTTTCATCTTTAGATGAACCCACTAACGCCACCCTCATCTCCGGCCGGGATTCGACGCTCATGCTCACGCCCAACATCACGTTGTTTCAGGGAGGGAATTATTATCGTCTGAACACCTCGTTGCCCCTGTCTTCGCGCATCGACCTCGAGATTATCGGGCGAGGAAACCAAACATTTGCGAAAGTCAATAACGGAACAGAAGAGCAGTTCCTCACAAAAATGGGTATTAATGGGGCTAGATTTGAGTGGGGTCCAATGGCTATTGAGGCGCCGGTGCATCAACTTGGAGGTCAGAATGCGGGGTGGACAGGCGAACTCTTCGCATTAAAGCTTGAAAGCTTAGCGTAGCATGTACTTGAGCAACCGCAAGAACTATTCCCTTATTCCATATGCGCGATTCGTGGAAAATGGATTTATCGTCGAATAGATTCGACATATAACCGTTACCCGGTGGCTTCAAACAAATGGAGCCAATGGGGTACCCTAGCGTACTTTGAAACAACGCCCACTCTTCCTAGCACCCCACGATTATATTGCAGGACGGAGAAAAGCATTACAGTGGGTAGCCCCATCGGGATATTGTCATTTGCCGAGGGACCCCCTGCTATTATCAAGATGCTATAAAGATGAAGACATTCGTGCTACTTAGGTACATCATCACATCAACACTCTACAGATCATTACCTCACTCTCTTTAAACATGGTCAACATCAAGTACGCCGCTTGCGGCCTTTTGGCTGCTCTTGCCGACGCCTCGCCCGTCACTCCCCGTGCCTGCAACCTTCCCACCTCTTACAAGTGGTCGTCCAGCAACGCTCTTGCTCAGCCCAAGAACGGGTACGTCCCTTGCCTTCAATGAAGATTGATTTCATATATTGACTGTTATACAGATGGGTCGCCCTCAAGGACTTCACCGTTGCCCCCTACAACGGAAAGCAGCTGGTTTACGCCACCAACTACGGCAGCAAATATGGCTCCATGGCCTTTGGCGCCGTCAGCAGCCTTAGCCAGTTGGGCTCCGCCAGCCAGACCGCAACCCCCTTCACTGCTGTTGCTCCCACTCTCTTCTACTTCGCTCCCAAGAAGACCTGGGTCCTTGCCTACCAGTGGGGCCCTACCGCTTTCTCCTACAGGACCTCTTCCGACCCCTCCAACCCCAACGGATGGGGAGCTGTCCAGCCTCTTTTCACCGGCTCCATCTCCGGCAGTGGCACCGGCCCCATCGATCAGACCCTGATCGGTGACAGCCAGAACATGTACTTGTTCTTCTGCGGCGACAACGGCAAGATCTACCGCTCCTCGATGCCCCTGAACAACTTCCCGGGCAGCTTTGGCAGCACCTCCACCGTCGTCATGAGCGACACCCAGGCCAACCTCTTCGAGGCTGTCCAGGTCTACACCCTCACCGGTCTCAACAAGTACCTCATGATCGTCGAGGCCATGGGCTCCGGCGGCCGTTTCTTCAGGTCTTTCACCGCCACCTCGCTCGGCGGAACCTGGACCCCCAACGCTGCCACCGAGAGCAACCCCTTCGCCGGCAAGGCCAACAGCGGTGCCACCTGGACCAACGACATCTCCCACGGAGAGCTCGTCCGCAGCGGCAACGACCAGACCTTCCCCGTCGACCCTTGCAACCTGCAGCTGTTGTACCAGGGCCGCGCACCCAGCTCCGGTGGCGACTACGACAAGCTTCCTTACCGCCCCGGTCTCCTTACCCACAAATAGATGGCTTGACCAGGCTTCTCGCCCGCGCTCTCTGTTCTATTTTCTTTTGTCTTGTCTTGCCTGCAGCAAAGGTCTCTTGGCGACACAAAGAACCACCCACAATGCGCTTCGTCATTGTAAATAAACGATGAGCGCTGCTTCATATTCTGTAAATAGCTTTATTCTTATATCTTAGGTTCGCTATATATGAACCATTTGAAATACATACTTTCACCACGCTCAATTGCCTGCCAAACCTAGTGCCATTCACACGTGATGAAAGCCTCACGTGCAGCAAGTTCTAAGTGCGCTTTCAAGATACCCCAGAATCCCAACTACAACTGTCCCCGCCGAGGGGCCATGTACCAGGATCTGGAATCTGGGTATTTTTGCTCGTATCACGACCAGTTCTCAAAAACACGTTGCCAGGCTTACTTCGAATTCAGAGGTAGTGGCATGCAGTGCTCTGAGGTTCATGAAACAATAGACGAGAAGACAGGAAAGCAGCTGTGCGCTAAACATGGTCCTACTTCTGAATACAGTAGTCGCCGCTGTGAGGCTGTGCTAGTGACTGACTCGGGCGACTATCAGTGCCCATCACTGTCTACAGCAATCGACCAGAAGTCTGGCATTCGCTACTGTAGTCGGCACTATCTTCCCTCTCCAATCAACAACCCGGAAGACATCCCACGGATCTCTACCTGTGACACTGATGATCTCAAAGCTACGGGTTGGACTACCGAGCGGATAACCCGGTGGCTGAATGGTGTGGCTCCTACGTCACCAAACCATCAACCCGCGAACAACTGCCAGGAAAAGCTTGCGATGATCGCTCCACAAGAACCCGTAAAAGTAGCGCCGAAATTGTCAACGTCTGTGCATGAGACCATGGTGTTGCGACCGAGCGCGCCGATGCTTAATCCGTGCAAGCCTACCCCTGATTCGCGCGCGAACGGCCCATCACCAAAACAGAGCGGCAGCCAGGAAGACCTTGAGTCTAGACTCCAACACCACACTGACCACATCGCTGCGCTATATGCCCTGTGCAACATTTGCCTGGAGAAACACAATCTCACTACCGTGCGGAAGGTGGAGCCGTGTGGGCATGAGTTCAGAGAGGAATGCCTGCGGGACCTCATTCGTGGAAACGGAGTACGCAGGTTCAACTGTACCTCCTGCGCTCGTTGGTTCCAAGACCAGCAGGGGGTGTATGTCATCTGTTCCTGAGAGCTTGGCCTCACCTAGTCTTCGCTGTACCTTCCACAGTTTGAGGAGGTAGGATTTGTTCCACTAATCAGAAAGTAAGAAGTACGTACGAACTCAGGTCTATGTTTACGGAGGTAAGGAGGTGAACAAACTAGATGAACATTTTTCCTTCACTGAATCGCATTTCCATTGCATTTAGGCAATTGACATTCTATTTGACTTTAAATACTACAGTGCACGTGCCCATGGGTAACGACTACAATCAATTTCTCTCACACCTTCAATCCTAATTCTTCTTTTTCTTCCTCTTCGAACTGTCTTGCATCCACCCCAAACATACCCCATTGCCTCTTGACCCCCAAGTCTTCCCTTCCCATATTCAACGGAATCAAAATCTCCCGTCCGCCTTCCGTCCTCGTATACATCACCAAATGAGTCTGCATGCATCAGTGACCACATCCACACACCCGCTCCAATCAACTCACCTTTCCTAACGTCAACTTGATAGCCCCTTCTATTAGGACATTCGGTCTGTAACTCTCAAGCTTTGATCCACCTCTTATTAAAGCCAAGATGTTCTTGGCAACAACATCCGCTTGAAACAACGCCGCGCGGGCCATTCGGGGCCCACCTGTTGCCGCGACATCGCCTAGCGCAAAGATGTGTGGGAACTTCTCGTCGAGTATCTGCAGCGAGGGCTTGACCAGTATATGTGAGGTCTCTGCTGATATCGAGGAGGGGAAAGCTTGGAGAGGATGGCCGAGTTGGGACGTTGGCCTGTACATGGGATCTGCGTGTGTATGTTAATAATTGATAGAACATCAAAAAAATGGAAAAGGGAAAAAAGAAAAAAAAATACAAGTATTCACTTACAACAAGATCAAACTCTTCCACCTCCCCTCTCGCATTCACCACCGCATTGCCCCCCTCCCATATCGGCCTCTCCCCCAACCTAACCCCCACCCCCATCCCCTTCAACCAACTCTCCACATACTCCCCCAATCTCCCCCAAACCCCGGCAGCAACGTCCTACCAGAATGATAAATCACGACCTCCTTCTCGGGATAGAACCCCTTCACATCACTCGCAACCTGGACCCCGACCGCGCCGCCCCCCAACACCGCAACCCTCCCCGCCTTCCCCACCCTCTCCTGCATCCCCCTCAACTCCCGCATCCCCCCTCTCTCCCCGTCACTCTCAACCTCCCCACAACACCCTTCCCATCGACATCGCCCACCCCCGTCGCCACCACCAAAACATCAAACCCAATCACCTCCCCACTCCCCAACACCACCTCCCTCTCCCCCACCCTCACCACCTCCCCTTCCACCCTCCTGAACCACCCCTCACCCAGCCCCCTCTTGGCTAGGCCCATATACGGGATGAACCCCCAATTCTCCAACCCTTTCACAACGCTGAACCGCGGAAACGCAAACACATAGTGCAGGTGCGAGTTGCGCTCCACGAGGACGACGCGGTGGGACGGCGGGAGCGTGGCGAGGAGGCGGGTCGCGAGGCGGAAGTCTGCGAAGGAGGCGCCGAGGATGAGGATAGTTTTTGGAGGGGGGAGTGCGGGGCTGGGGTTGAGGGTTGAGGGTGGAGGAGGGAAGAGAGACGGTGGGTGAGGAGGGGGGAAGGAGGGAGGGAGGGAGAGGAGGATGTGTGTGAGGAGGTAGAGGAGGTCGGTGAGCATGGTGGGTGGAGTTTGAATGATGGTATGATATGGTTATAGGGGAGACAAGATGGGGGTGGTTGTGTGGGCTGTGTTTTGTTTTGTTTTTTTTGGAAAAGTAGCAGCTGAGTATGGAGCTTACTAGATAAAAATAGTTGAAATAAAAGCTGTCGTTTCCTCTTGTGATAATTGGAAACGTTCGTGTGTGGGTTATATATATGGGAAGGGGGTGGTGGATGGGCCGCGGGGATTCCGCGGTGGTGAATCGGGGAGGATTGTTGCCTTGGGGGATGCAGTATAGCTGATGGTCGATCTTGGTGCTTTGAATCCCTTGTTGGAACTAATTACGCATAAGAATGGGTTCGGCGGGAGGGTGTCATGATGAAAATAGGTAATGGGAGGATGCCAATTTTCATAATAGTTCTTACACGAACGATAAATATACAGCCCCGAAACATCCATCCCCAGACCAAAAAAACCGTAGAAGAACATACAAGGTTGAACAGAAGCCCCAATATACACAGAACAACTCAACAAATTTATATACGTTGAGTATATAAAAAGAGATCCCAAGCGCCTTATGCAACCCCAACCCTTTTTCTATACCACCGCATCTCCACTCGCAGGCTCTTTCTCCCTCCTCAAGCCCGTCACAGTCTCCACATGCTCTGTCGAAAGATGCGCCTTGCCAACAAAGATACTAGCCACAACACCGCACCCCGCAAATGCCGCATAGGTGATCCACATGTTCCTCGTGCCATGAGAAAACGCCTCTTTCGCCGCAATTTCCCACGCCTTGTTCGTAAACGTGCTCGGCAAATGCACATTCGCCATTGCGCTCTCGCCCGACAGCTTATCCAAAAGGTCCTGCGGAAGTCCAGCGGCCTGCAGGAACCCAGCCTGCTGGTCCATCGTGTTTTGGAAGATGGTGCCGCCAATGACGACGGAAACTGTGACCGCCATGTTGCGGATAAATGAAAGGGTGGAAGTAGCAGTCGCGACGTCCTTTTGCTCGACTTGCGATTGGACAGCGATGAGGGGAGCTTCGAAGAGGATGCCGGAGCCCAGACCGGCGATGACGAGGAAGCCAACCAGGCGGCTGATGGGCGTGTATGCATCTAGAGAGATAAAAAGACCGAAGCCCAGGCATAGGAGGACGTTGCCGGTCCAGATAATCCAGCGGAAGTGTCCAGTTCTATGGATCATGAAGCCGCATATTACGCCTGCAATCGCACCGGGGACGATGAAAGGAAGGAGAAGGAGACCGGACCTAAGAGGGTCGAGCTCAAGTGCGCTCTGCAAGTACAGAGGCATGTAGTATTCGCTAGAGATGAAGACGAAGCCGTGGAAAAAGACCACAGAGAGTGCAGCAACGCAGGAGCGGTTCTGGAAGATATCCAAGGGTATAAGAGGGTACTTTGCGACCTTGGCCTCGCTGTAAACAAAAGCGACGATCATGAGGCCACCGACGACCAGGAGCGCAATGACTTTCGCGGAATCCCAGGGAAAAATGGCACCGCCAAAGTTGAGTCCTAGTAGAACCATCAAGGTAAAGCCGAGGAAGGTGACGATGCCTGTCCAGTCAATCGCGCGCATGCCGTCCACGAAAGAGGTATGTTCATGGCGGATATCGAGAAAGAGGATGATGAGAATAGCAGCGATACCGCAGATGGGAAGATTGATGTAGACTGCATCAGGTTAGCATTAGTGCTGTGAGTGGCATTCTCGGAGAGACGAACAGCACCATCGCCAGGAGACGAGCGAAGCAAAAACACCACCCAAGATAGGACCAACACCGCCGGCTATCGCCCAGATGCCTTCGGTAAAGCCCATTACAAGACCTCGTACTCTGTCATTGTTGGTTAGAGGCTTATTCTTCTAGATCTTGGACAATCATACCTTAGACTGAACAAGTCGCTGATGCAAATATGCACTAGGAGGATCAAACCTCCACCTGCCATTCCCTGAAACGCCCTACCAACGATCAAGGCCATCATAGTCTTCGCAGTCGCACACACTACTGAGCTTGCAAAGAAAATCGCCAACGCTGCCAGAACAATAGGCTTGCGACCCCAAATATCAGACAGTTTAGCCCATATCGGCCCTGACGAGGCATTAGCCAGGAGATATGCCGCACCGATCCATGTGTAGCCAGCGGATGAGGACAGGTCGGCAGAAATAGTTGGTGCTGCTGTGGCGATGATAGTTGCGTCTAGGGCAGCGACGAAAAGCGAGAGCTGTTATACTGTGAGTGGGTGCTGTCACGGGAATAATACTATTGAATAAACTTTGGAGCGGCACATGCTGGAGGTTCGCCTGTCGAGAGTGATAAAATAAAAGCAGTGGACATACAAACAATGCAGTCAAAATGGCGGCCACCTTCAACTTCCCTCTCTTCCTACCATCGTTCGAGACGGCAGATATATTCCTCTCCAAGTTGGATCCAACATCGCTATCGGCTTTCGATTTCCGCGGCGCAAGGGAAGGCTCGCTCAAGGGTTCAATTGCATTCAGCTCGGTCTCGTGTACCATATTCTTCTAAATTATTCAATGCTTCGTTTGTGTATTTGACTATGGAATTGCGTATATGTGTGGTGACACTGGCGTTTATGTCGAAGAAGAATACTTTTGACTTGTTTGAATGGTTTTTCGCCAAGATGAGATCAGACGCGATTCGTCGGTTCGGCAGGCGAAGGGCTGAATTCCCCGCATTCATTGCTAGCGTGCTTACTATCTTCGGAGGAGACCGCGAATTGACTCATGGGCGGTGAGTGGATGACCAAAGCAGGCAGGCCAGACGCCCTTTGCCTGAGTGCCTCAGATCTCTACCTGCGGATATTATGACTAAATCGCCCTTTGTACTTCTTGGCGATTGGAAATCAGACTGGGAGCGTCTCAGCGATGTTGGTCGTCGGGACTGACTCGCTCATATAATGGCTTTTGTTGGAGGATTCATTTGCCCAGACTGCTGCCTACTTGGCCAATCGACTGAGTCTGTGTTTGGATATCTCTATACTTAATTAGTTTAGCAGTACTGTGAAGAGTATGGGTGTGCTTGTTATACAAATATGGTGAATAGACATAGAGTAGATGTCGGAAATAATGCGGAAATAGCTTTGCTTACGCTCTTACTTAGATCATCCTCGCTGCTCTTCCTACGCTGCCAGTTTCGAAAAGCTCTATCAAACCAGCACCAACGCACTCCTCAAGTATCCATTCAAATTTGAGGCCGTGGAATTGCTTCCACTTCTTCGTACGGCCAGGGAGTATACCTGCAAATTCCCCGCGGGCCTTTTTCTTGTCGGCAATATCAGCCTTGCCAATAATTCCTCCGTCCCATCGTTCCCTTAGAATATCTAGCGGTGCCTCTTTGTATCTTGATCTTTTCAAAAGACTAATGAAGTGGGTCCGAGCTTCAATGAGCAGCTTTGTGTGAGAACCAGTGTTAGGTAGTGAAAAGTTGTAATATGTAGTTGTAACAGTGTGTTGGCCTGTCCCGCCATGCATGTGCTGGGTCGCTGAAGCTCCACCCACGGCCCCGAGAGACCCAGAAGCGTGACGTGAGCCTGCTGTAGAAAGGGCGGAGAGGCTAGTGCTTCCAGGCGTGGCGAACATGGACAAGTGATTGTCTGATGCTGTCGATGTTGTAAGGAATCCAGCTGCTGAAAGGCTGGCAACCTCAGCTGGTGTGAAAGCGGTACTGGCTACAGTAGAGGATGTGGGGTTGGCCTTTATGACGGTCAAATACTTGTCTGGAGCGGAGTCAGCCTGGGGTTGCACGACCTTACTTGGGCAACCCACTCTGTACATCGAGACTCAGGTCCGCGTGAGATCGAACCAACCGTTCCCACTCTTTCATGGAAGCAATGCCATCTCCTACGGAGGCAACGCCTGTGCCGCGATTTGGAATGGTCACTCTCCGGAGGATGCCAGCTTTTGCGAGTTCGACAATTTCACGTTCAGTCCTCGTAGAGGATGCACACAATCCATCGAGATGTGCAAGTGTTACGATTGGTGGTAATGCTCTACGGTAGTTTAGAGTTTCAGCGATACGCGTAGAGTTCATGCCAGCATTCCTCTCAGGAATATTGCTGAACATGTTATTTCGAATGTACTCGATATACTGAGGGACATCGCGAAAGTTGAGATCGTCTGCGAGAGAGGCAATTACACCAGTATCATCAAGTTGTTCGTCGTCTTCATATGTTGGGGTTTTGGGACCTTGCGACGATCTCCTTCTGGGAGAAGCCGAAGAGGGCGATGATACGGAGCGCCGTAAACCCAATGCCGCCGCTACACTGGGCTTTCTTGACTTCGTGATACGCGACGAGCGTGCCGAGGTGGCTTGAAATGACATGCCGGATATACTACTGGTGGGTAGGTCTGCGAAAGGCTGAAGAAGACATGAAATTACAGAAAGAGAAGTGGCGAGTGAACAGTATTAGGCAATCGCGTGAGTCAGCCTGGTAGCAACACCAAGATGGAATGGGGGGTCAGAGAGGCGAGAAAATGCATGTCGCAGAAGTGCTTGTTCCCAATGTGACGAATCGGCATGCGGCAAAGGAGCGATTGGTGTGGAGGGTGAATGTTGAGGCTCTTCTCGCAGCCCCACACTGCATTGCACTTGCCACAGCACGCCGAAAGCGCCTGCCACTCTACAGGAACAGGCAGGAACGATGCACATCATCAAGAGGCAGTGAATTATATTGTCACATGTGACTGAGAAAAATAAAATAAAAGAATGCCCTTTCACCCACGAGCACCTACATCATCTGCTCACGCTTTGTTGCAGTCGTTCGCAGCGGCGCACGGGTTTCGCGGCTACGCGCAGACGTCATCGGGTGTCACCGCGCCCGGAAGCTACGGTGCAAGCTCGTCCCTGACCCAGCTTCAACACAACGCGCCATGGCGAGTCTTCCGCTGCCACTGTAAATCCTCCCGCTTCTCGCTCTATCTCTCAACTTCACCGTCGTTGCAGTCAGTCGCCCGCCATGTCGTTGAACGCTGAGCCGTCGCAGCCCGACGAGCGAGCCGAGCACAACCTCCCGCCCAAATCGTACGCCGCCGCCGCCGAAGAGGCCCTGGAAAACGAGCCGCAATCCGAGTCCGAGCTCCAGTCACATGAAAGTCACACGGACGGCGCTGTCGACGATGCGAAGGACGCCCTCGCAAAGAAGCTGCCCGGCTTCGGTCACGATTCCCAGCAGGACCCCCAGCCCAATGGCACCACCAAGATTCTGCGCATCGTGCCTGCCGAGGAGTTCGAGGGCGAAGGCCAAGACAATAGCCCGAAGAGCCCTTCCCGGAACTCGCACCGTCGCAGGACGTCTCTGAAAATGAATGGCTCTGCTGGACGTAAGCACGGCGAGCAGCTGCAGCACGAAATGTACGAGAAGCACAAGGACGGCAACGGCGACTCCTTGACCAGCGTCAAGCCTGCCCCCGAGTTCGAGTTGGACGGTCGTACGGATAAGAAACCGATGCGTAGGAACTCGGAGCTTCACTCTGGACGGCAAGCGGGCGAGGGATGGCATAAGAGCAAGTAAGTCACCTTTTACAGGATGGATATGTCACGTAGTTTGTGGCTCATCCGCACTCTAAAACACAGCTAACATCATCAGAATTCGATGGGCCCCGCTGAACGTACCATTGCAGCGTCGTCTGCAGACGCTGGCAGTCCTAGCACACACACTCAGCATCGCTGGCCTTGTCTCCATCTTCTTCTTTCTCTGCTGTATTCCCATACTATGGCCCATTCTTCTTCCGTATCTGATCTACGTCCTGTTCTCCAAAGCTGGCGAGTCCGGCGAGCTCTCTTCCGCAGCGAGCGCTGGCGTCGTTCCAAGCTGTGGTCGCTATTCGCCTCATACTTCCCCGCTCGCCTCCATCGCTCTCAGAAACTGGAGCCTACGCGAAAGTACATCTTCGGATACCACCCACACGGAATCATCTCCCATGGCGCCTTTGCCGCATTTGCAACCGAGGCCCTTGGCTTTGCACAGCTCTTCCCAGGCATCACGAACACCCTGCTGACTCTTGACGGAAACTTCAAGCTGCCTCTGTATCGCGAGTATGCACTGCGTATGGGATTGGCCTCAGTTTCCCGCGACTCCTGCGAGAACATCCTTTCCAAGGGAGGACAGAACGGCGAGGGCATGGGTCGCGCCATCACCATCGTGATCGGCGGTGCGCGCGAGTCCCTCGAGTCGAAACCCGGAACTCTCCGCCTCGTGGTGCGTCGACGCCTAGGCTTCGTGAAGCTCGCCATCCGCAAAGGCGCCGACCTCGTGCCCGTCATCGGCTTCGGCGAGAACGAAATCTACGAGCAGCTCGACCCCCATGCGCACCCATACATCAACAAGTTCCAACTCGCCATCAAGAAGATCATGGGCTGGACCGTCCCCCTGTTCCACGCCCGCGGCATCTTCAACTACGACGTCGGCATGATGCCGTATCGCAGACCGATGAACATTGTCGTCGGCCGCCCCATTAAAGTCGTCCAGCAGCAGCATCCAGAGAAGGAGTACCTCGAGAAGGTGCACGAGGAGTACATCACTGAGTTGCTGCGCATATGGAACGACCACAAGGATCAGTTCGCTACGCAGCGGACGGAGGAATTGCGCATCATCGAGTAGATATATTGAACACTTGCTTGCTTGCTCGCTGGATGAGCAGCGGACCTACGAAGTACCGTTCGTAGGCTGGCTTTCGCTACAGTGTATTCCTACGGCTTTTTTTCTCTTTGGTAGAATGGATACCAAGCTTATATCACAAGAAACGGTAATCAGACTGCTGTGCTGGGGCCGAGTCACGGGTGAGGGATGGTAATATCGTAGATTAAATGCTATGTTATCAAGTCCCACTGTTGCGTATGCTTTTCGTATTCATGCTGTGTACATACGAGGCTGCAGCTATGAACCATGCATGTCTGTCGACCGGTGAACTCCAAGCCACAAACAGCAAACCCAGCCAGAAGCTCCTCGCCCGAGCTAGAGATTGCAGTGCTGTCGTCGGGCGGATGTTGACATAAGAGAACTAAACTACATCCGACTTATTAGAAACTCTCCGCCCGAGCTAGAGATTGCAGTGCTGTAGCTGACTGTGGGGAAACTCCATTCGTATCCAGTGATTCAAACGCGCGCGCTACGCAAATGTGCTTTCACTGCAATCTCTAGCCCGGGCGAGGAGTTCCTTTGATCATAAGCAGCCTAGCGGAATACGACATTCAAATCAAACCAGTCAATACATAGTACAGTCGAGTGAAAATATATGGATGGATGTTTGATTGAATGTCTATATATCGTACACGCCTACCATGCGAGTAGGAAGAACTAGAGTTCTATGTGTGTGTTTGTTTGTGTGGTTCTACCATCTCAACTACGGATGGTATCATCGTGTGGACATGAATGCTAGGAAAGGTTGTAGCGAATCGCACCTCCTTAGGCAGGGATAAATGCTAGTAAGACAACGAACAGGGGGTTGAATAGGCAGCAAGGCGTTCTTGATCAACATGTCATTCTGCCTTACTAGTTGCACTGCAATTCTTAGCTCGGGCGAGGAGCTTGTTGGCGATGCTATGCCTTGTCCTATTGGTAGGTTCATGTACTCAGCCACGTACCAATCCGCGTGGCGTCAATTGCACTGCAATTCTTAGCCCAGACTAGGAGATGATACCGGTGAGGAAGGGAAATATTAACCAGGATATTCTTTTTCTTTTGCGCATATATTATCGACCGCATTTCACTGCAATCTCTAGCGTGGGCGAGGAGCTCGTAGGTGATATTTTGCTTTATCTTATCGGTAGAGTACATACACTGCGACCCACTGCTCTGCAGTTATAACAGCCATTTCCCTATCGGGTAATTGCACTGCAATTCTTAGCTTGGGTGGGAGGAAATTCCAGTGAGGAAGGAAAGACAAAACTCGTGACTCGTACGTAGCATTTTTCACTGCAATCTCTAGCTCGGGCGAGGAGTCCTTGCGTAGGTGATACTGTGTCATTGGTACATGCATGCATCTGTACTAAGCCGCCACAGCCGTCGATTGGAAAGACTCACAAAAATTTTAAAGGCCTGAAATGCGTTGCAAAGACTTTCATTGCAAAGCATCTTATTGGAACATGCATACATCTGTACTTAGCCCTCTCACCTACAGATTGGAAAAACCTGCCCAGGACTTCCAATCATTGGTGAATGTGCATTACAATTCCTAGCTTAGACGATACTGGTGAGTCTGGAGGATGGTGAGGCTTGCTGGGGAGCACGCACAGACACTGCAATCTCTAGCGCGGGCGAGGAGCTCGTAGGTGATATTTTGGGTTGTCCTATTGGTACGTATATACGCAGCCATCCTCGGTTCCGCAGATGTAAGAACGTCGCAAGGACCTGTACAGGTTTTATACTGACTCCAGGACAAGTCAAATCAGCCAAATGACGGTTGACCCGATTGTGTGGATTGCACTGCAATTCTTAGCCCGGGCCAGGAGATGATACCGGTGAGGAAGAGAAAGATTAACCAGGATGTTTGTTTATTTGTCTCATTTAACTGCAATCTCTAGCGCGCGAGAGGAGCTCGTAGGTGGATTTGTGCCTTGTCCTATTGGTAGGTACATACATAGTCATTCTCGGTTCCGCAGATGTAAGACATGTATTTGTCTTTTAATTAACGTCGCAAGGCCGACTCTCGCTAAGTAGGGATTGCATTGCAATTCGTAGCTCGGGCTAGGAGATGATACCGGTGAAAAACAGAAAAATCAACTAGGATGTTTGTTTGTCTTGCGCTTTTTTCACTCTACGTCTTAGCTCGCGTGAGGAGTGTTGGAGAGTAGCTTCCATGTTCGACGGGAGCTCTTTCCATTGGTCAACTGGAAGGTGCAGATGAGCTAGTTTATATGGGGCGATTCCGCCACCTAGTCAGAATCAATCCTTCATCACAATAAGGAGCTCGTAGGTAGTGGTATGTCGTTGGTAGATAGCACTTACCCGCAGATGTGTTAAGTGATTCTTAGCTTAGATGGGATGGAATACCGGTGATGAAAAGGAAAAAGAAAACTCGTGACTCGTATGTCGAACTGCACTGCAATCATTAGCTCGGGTGAGGAGCTCGTAGGTGGTGGTATGCCATTGGTAGATACATACGTGGATGTGTACTTAGCCACCACACCTACTTTTAGAAAACCTAGAAAGCGTTACAAAGACTGATAAACTATGGAAAAGATCTTATAAAGCATTACAAAGTCTTCACTGCAATCTTTAGCTTAGGCGATGTGTTGATGCATGCATCTGTACTTGGCCACTACACCAGCCGATTGGAAAGACTTGCCCAGCATTGTCAGTGCAGTAAAGCAGTACCTGTGCACTGGTAATTCCTGGTCATAGAAATTGGAATACATCATTGGGGCTTGTCGTGTGATGACATGTTGGTATCATCATGAGGTGAAATGGAGGAGGAGGAGGGCGAATTCCTACCGAATAAAAGGTCATTGAACTATAGTTTTGACCTAGGCGAGAAGGCATAGTTGGTAAAACCACAATGATACTGGCCGACTGCGATTCTAGATTTACACTAGTACTTGGAACTTTATCAAGTTAATACCCTTCTGGCAAAGCAATAGCCCAGATTCTAATTTAATCATTCAAGGGTCATTTCGATAAAACTTTCAAATAGCAAGAGAATTTCGTAGATAGGGGTTCATTTGCAAAATCACTTCCATAAACTGTCATCCACACTACAGCGTTTACGTAACCTGCCTGGATGAAAGTGGCTTGTAGACTATGTATGGACTATCACAAAACTGCAAAGATGAAACAACAGAGCGCAAACCACTCAAAGTTTAGAATATTCAACTTTACCTTGTTGTTTGAATTTGAACTAAAAAGACTGGCATTGTAGACCCAGCAAAAACCTTTCCCCTTCCATGTGACGTTTTAGTCCATTTGAAAACTTCCCCGAGTTTTGCCTAATGTTCTTGCAAAACTTTGAGTTTCTCAAAACTCAAGACAGGAGGTATTCACTACAATCCCAACAGCGGACAGAATGTTCGCTTATTATTCTCGCCTATCAAGGCATCAGCCGAGTTTCGTGAACTTGTAAAGTTGCACCAGTATTCTGATTGGCTTGTCTCAAAAGCAAAGTTTTTACTTCAGTATCCGCAAACAGGAGCGAGCCATGAACGACGCTCGCCAATTCGAAACCCGGGCGGCTGGGTATTAAAGAGGGGTCTCCGCCCTTCACTGCAATCTTTAGCCCGGGCGAGGTGTTGTTCGCGCATCTCCGCCGGTCGGTTCACCGGTTAATCTCACAAACGTCCGGCAGCCAATCAATATTTTCTACCTCTATTATTGGGGCAGTGCAATTGCACTGCAATCGGACGAGGGAGACTCTTGTCTACCAATTCCTTATCTGATAGATTAGATGCACCACAAATAATCTGTTAAAAACTATACTAATACTATTCAGGAATTTTTTTAATTCCCTAAATTCCTTTTAGTCTTTTTAATTTTTTATGCTGTACCAAGTAGTCCAGCCGCCCGGAGGACGACCTTCTTCTGGCTGTTGTAATAATAATTAGACCAACATATATACGAGCGTTGCACATCCCCAAATGATCGGTCCAAAATATCAATCTATCAATATAGGCCCACATTAGTACAGGTAAAACTGTGCCATGTCTGTACATGCAATAGATTTCAAGATAGCGCCGTGACAGACTTCAATTTATCAATATAGGCCCCCATCCGTGCAGGTAGAGCTGTGCCATGTCTATACATGCAAAAGATTGCAAGATGGCACCGCAACAAGCTTCAATCTATCAATATAGGCCCACATTGGTGCAGGTAAAACTGTGCCATGTCTATACATGCAATAGATTTCAAGATAGCGTCATAACAGGATTGCAAGATAGCGCCGTGACAGACTTCAATTTATTAATATAGGCCCCCATCCGTGCAGGTAGAACTGTGCCATGTCTATACATGCAAAAGATTGCAAGATGGCGCCGCAACAGGCTTCAGCCAATCTCACAGTATGGAGTTAGACCTAGCAACGGGGCAAAATGTCAGGTGAGGAGGAATTAAAGCGTCCCCACTGTTACTGCATTGCATCTGAGAATCCATCTCCTATGCTGACCAGAAGTCAATAAGGCTCAGCGGAAGCTTTTAGGGCAATAGTCGATGCTTGAGGCATTATTGACCTGACCCTATACCACGTGCGCGACGCGATGGGCAGATGAGTAAAACCGATTAGCATCAAGCAGCCTGTGGTGGACGACCAAGAGCTCATACAGTCATATCAAGCGAGCAGTCCAGGAATCTCAATGTCCTTTGATAAAAGACCTGTCGTTTCTACATTGAAAATAATCGCGGCTTGCTGTATATTTTCTTCCATCTTATATAGAAAAGATCATGATACTCTTAACTTGGCTCCCCTTAGGTGACGCCCGCTTATTCTTACTACTCAAATGTCTTGCACTTCTTGCCTTGTTCCTCGCGACTGCTGACGCCGTAATTGCGAAGGGCATCGACCTTCGCATACACCCTATCGGCGACTCCATCACGGACGGCTACCAGAGCAGCGATGGCAATGGCTACCGAAATGCTCTGCTCAGCAAACTCGTCGGCAACAAAGTCAAATACATTGGCAGCTCGCGTGCTGGTTCCATGAGCAACAACGCGAACGACGGCTATTCTGGCTTTGAGATTGACCAGATCTCCACGCGCATAGATGCTGCCCTGTCACAGCGGCCGAACATCGTGCTGCTTATGGCGGGCACAAACGATATCAACAATAACGACAACGTCGATGGTGCACCAGCCAGATTGGGTTCGCTACTGGACAAGATCATCTCAGTGTGTCCGGACGCCGTCATCGTTCTTGCAAAGATTACGCCCATTGCGAATGGGGGTTCTCAGAGCCGAGCTCAAGCCTTCAACTCGGCTATGGATGGACTCGCACTATCGAGGAATAACGATGGCCACAAGATTGTCGTGGTCGACATGCAAAATTCGCAGACTGGCTTGACCACAAGGGACCTCATCGATGGCCTTCATCCCAATGATGCGGGCTATGCCAAGATGGCCAACGTATGGTACGATGGTATTGCTTCGGCAGCAGGTAATGGTATGATCACAGCTCCAAAAGCCGGCGCGCCAGTCTCTGGAAATGGCCAGGCAGTGTGCCATGGCAAGCTCTTCTGGTACAACAACTACGGTATCATTGCGAGTGGCGTTGGGGAGTCTGATCCACCGTTCAAGTCCTCGTGGATTGACATGGGCTCCGTCGCCTCCGGAATTGGTTCGGGTCAGGGTGTACGCATTGCGGATTTGGACGGTGATGGCCTCGATGACTACGTTTGGGTGGATGATAAGACTGGAGCCGCTACGCTATACATCAACGGTGGCTATTCAGATGGAAAGATCAACTGGCAGCCCAAAGGACAAGTCGCGTCTGGCCTTGGTGATGGTGCGGGCGTGCGCTTTGCTGACATTACAGGCGACGGTCTCGCAGACTACATATGGATTTCGAAAGATGGCGACATCAAAGCGTACATCAACAACGGTCCCAAAGAAGGAGGAGGTTGGAATTGGGCACCTTTGGGTAGCGTCACCAGCGGTCTGGATACAACTGCCGGAAGCAGAGCCTCGATTCGATTTGCTGATCTGGACGGCGACGGACGAGCAGACTTCAGCATCGTGGGTGAAGGAGGCTCACTGACGTCCTGGATTGCTACTGGTAGGGATGCCGAGCCAACATGGTTGTCACTTGGGATCATTGCTAGTGGCATCGGTGACGCCGCAGGTGTGCAACTCTTTGATATCAACGGCGATGGTCGCGCAGACTACATCTGGGTCGACAATTCGAGCGCTACTACTGCTTACATCAACCTTCGAGCCCAAAACAGTCTTGTCCCAAATTGGATATCTGCAGGTAAAATAGGAACTGGGGTGGGCACCGGCCGTGCAAACATCACGTTCGGAGATCTGACCGGCGATGGCAAGGCCGACTTGCTGATCGTCTCGAACGGCACCGGTGCGATCGGCATGTACGAAAACAAAGGTGCCGGTGCAGCGTATCAGGCTGGCGACCAAGTCGTCTTCGCGGATCTGGATGGTGATGGCTTGGACGACTACATTTCCATCGGGCCAGATGGTGCTTTGCTGGCATATCGCAATGGCGGCGCGAATACTGGAGCGAACAACGGATGGAATTGGATCCGCTGGGGCTCCATCGCATCTGGTGTGGGAAAGCGTCATCAGATCAGGTAAGTGCTCTCACTCGTTCCGAACAGACAAGAGATGAGACCCCGAATGCTAACTTTATACTCGAGGATGGCTGACCTAAACGGCGACGGAAAAGCTGACTACATCATCCTTGACGACATTACTGGAGCTGCGACCATGTACATCAACGGTGGGCAAGATAGCAACGCAAATCTTGGATGGAGTTGGATACCGCGTGGCGAGATAGCTTCTGGAATCGCACCCGGCAAAACCATACACTTTGCCGACATTGACGGCGACGGTAGTGCGGACTACCTGTATGTGGATGCGCACGGTGGAGTCACGGCATATCTCAATGGCGGTGCGAATTCTCAAGCAAACCTTGGCTGGCTCTGGTTGTCAGCTGGCAAGATCGCAAGCGGTGTTGGTCCAGGAAGCGAGATTCGTTTTGCAGATATCGACGGCGATGGCAAAGCAGATTATCTGGTCGTTGACAAAGCTACAGGCTCGGTGACCGAATATCTCAACGGTGGGCCCAACCTAGCCGCCAATGGTGGGTGGATTTGGGTCAACCAAGGACAAATCGCGACCGGTGTTGGCGCTGCTGGACAGAGCATCGTCTTTGGAGCTGTGTCATCGCGAGGCCAGGCAGATTACCTCGTCATCACCCCCAAATCGGGAGCTGTATCACTCTGGGCAAATGGATGCGATGGTACAGTAGGGGATGGCGGTAATGGCGATGGCGGCAGTGGAGGGGAGGTGGCGGAGTTACCTCGACAGTTTCTTCTGGAGGACTCCCACTCCCTACAGCTACTGGTGTCCCAATCGTGACGAACGGGCGTTGCACCGGCCGCAATTGTATCAATGGTCGCTGCATAGGTATTCTCTGCGCGAGTTTTGGCTGCTCCGGTCATGATTGTATTAATGGCGTATGTACGGGACTTGATTGCATTCCTCTTGGCTGTATGGGGCCCAACTGTGTAGACGGCGTATGCAAAGACCTCGGCTGCCTGAGAGGCGGTTGCATAGGCGCAGATTGTGAAAGCGGCGGCGGTGGTGACGGAGGCACTGGACACGTAAGTACTGAAATTGAAGTTCAATATGGGACAATAGCTGACTTTTTCATTGCCCAATGATAGTGCTTCGGACTCAACTGTCTTAGTCTTGGCTGTACAGGACTGGACTGCGGATCCAGAGGCATTTGTTTAGGCATTAATTGTTCTTTACGTTCTTGTACAGGTCTGAACTGCTTCAGTGGCACTTGCGCGGGCTCTTCCTGCACAGCCTTTGGAGGCGCAATTGGCGGTGGAGGTGACGCTGTAAGTTTACTCGGGATGTTCCACGTTATTTCATTGCCTGTGTGAGTACCGCTAACGGAGTATGTCAACCTAGCCTGACGATGGAAAAGACCCAGAATCATGCAGCACAAGCAGTAGGTATAGTACATGCACGACGAAGTTGATAGTGTCCAAGACAGTCTGGTCCAATGCAGACTTAACTAGGACCACGACTAGGACCACCAGCACTTGTTATACGGTTACAGCATGCACTGGATCACAATCATCGTTCACGACGACCACTCAAACCACCACCACTTCCGAGGGTCTTTGCGCCGCGACTGCTTGCGGGAATGCTTGTGGGCCAGCGAGGAGAAACACGGGGGTAATTCCGACTGCTGTGCCACAGCTTGATGACTCAGGAAATCTTGATATCGAATCAACGAGCTTTAACAGCACCCTCACTGAGCGCGCATTAGTCAAGCGCGAAATTCCGCCAGATGGTACAGGCGACTGGGCGAGTTACTATAAAACATTGAAAGCAGACTCCAACACGTTCATCCTTGACATCAATGCCGAGACGGGAGGGACACGCGCTTCATGGGTCCGGTATAAGTGGGGGGACTCGCCAAAAAACATGATTGTGGAGGATTTGTATGGTTGTGAGTCCACATATTTTATATGTTTGCGTTGGTTATACTAATCATCTCCCCCGACTGCAGGCATTGCTGTCCTCGCGATATCACACCTGGGTAAGTCATATGCGAGATCCTCGTACTAGAGAATCATTTTCATTTCATTTCAGGTGCTTTTGTCGGCCATTTCTGGGAGAAGGACAGCGTCATTGCTCCTGGAAGGTTCCCTATTGATGTTATAGGCCCACTTCAGTACGTAAAAGCGGGTCTTAACTTGATGGCTCGACTGAATGACGTGCTTCTAGATCCGTCTTTGACTCATCCAAGGATATCAGCAAGGAGTATTTTGGACCGTCAACAACATTCGTTATTATGGGTAAGCTACGATCCGAGAAGCATATGTGATACGTTGAATAACCTCTTACGTTGTGTTTTGACAGCTGGCACCCACAAAAGTATAGTTACGAACGGTCCTGATGATATCAAAAGTCTCAGTCAATCAGATCCTGCGGGGCCAGATAGGGCAAAAGAAGTGGATAGTATCGAGCGCCTACTAAGCTCATTGAATCCCGCCGCACCTGTTCAGAAATATTTCTACCTTAGGCAGTTCAACGATGAGATCAGAAAAAAGGGGGCTTGGGGCAGAGCAGCAGTAAGTTCAACTTCACGGCTTTTAGTACTTACAGCTGAACATGATCCTACTAGATATCCTTCAATCCAGATCAAAGAACGTTTCAAGGAGAAACACATCCTCCGGGTACTGCGGCGGTCAAGCTTGTTGTACAAGGTAGGACACAAGATACCATGGTCTGGCCATACGTACAAATCGACATTTGGCGAAGCAACTATGACGGAAAGGCCGTAAACGTGGTCAAACAAGTTGCAGCGGGTCAAGTCGTTGACCCTTGTAATGACCCCAACCCAGTGTCAAGCACAGAAACAGTGACTCTTGGGTCTGAGAATGTCGGTGTTGGTCGTAATCAGCCGTTCGCCATTCTTGATGGCGACAATGTCGCTGTTCAGAGTAATTGTGTCTGTGAGTCATGTCAAAACAGGAACTGCATATAAGACAGCGGCTAATTACATATCTCATCTTAGTCTCGGGTGGTCCCTATGCACCTGATCGAAGTTCTGGCCTCATTGCTGGGCAACTGATTTGCGAAAACGTAGCCAAAACCGGTCCAAAAGACTGTTTCAGACCTACAAATAACTTAGCAACGACTTGCGGTAGGGGACCGACGAGTGCTTGTGGAAAGCTGGGCCAAAACTGTAACGAGTACTACCAGCTTGTAGCGTCTTGTCGCGTCTAATGGACGGAATGTCTTAGGTGGAAGCATATCCATTCCGAGATTGAAAGAAAAGCGCGGGCTATCTAGAATTCTGTGGAAGTTCTAGAACGGCTCTCATATGTCTTGCAGATTGTACATCGCTGCACGCTTTTGACAAATGATTCAATTTGCTTGACACTTCTTAATATGCTCTTGCTTTCAATGTGTCTCACACGTGCTTCTTTTCATGCAGTGATACAGCTTTGAACCCCACCTATTGCACGCAACAACCGCGATCACCACTCTGGGCCTTTTTGGGATTCAGTTGCATCCAAGCCGCCACATCTGCTTGAAACGGCTTGTGGTCATGGTCCCTTGCAACTTCCAAAGCAGGCTCTGGATCCGCGCCTCGATCCAACAGTAGCCAGGTCAATTCTCGCGAATCTAGGTCGGGTCTTCCTATGCCTGGTACATAACTGAGTGGCGTCCCCCAAGCGCTAGACATGCCTTTTCTGGAACCGGGCTCTCGATCAGGCGCATTGACATCTAGCTTTACATCGTCCAGCAGATAACGCACGAACTCCAGACGCTCTGCCTTTCTGGCTCTGCCACTCTCTTGTTTATCTTTCTCGGGATCATCACTACCCTCGTGGCCGAAGGCAGCCCTCCCGACGGCTTTATGCAGCACGCGCTGGCCTAACGGCGCCCCTTTGGCGCGCAAGATTTCGAAAACCTTTCGATTTGCAACGATCTCTAGGATCGGAATGCAGTGGCGAGGAGCTTGCTCGATACCATATCGATCCCATGGTTGATTGCTGGGAAGGACGCTTGCGCCGTGATTCAAGCACCAGACGATCATATCAGCGTGGCTCGTCATAAACCACATAAAGGGCATGCCATATCCTCTGAAGTTGATGTCCCAGCCATGGGCAAGTAAGAACTCGAGGGTTGCTTTTGAAGGAGGACTGTCGCGGGCTGCGACATCCGTTGGGTCGAGATGCTTGACACTTCTACCACGGTCGATGAGGTACTTCAAGATGGTTGTCGAGTTCCCTTGTATTGCTTCCCGGCAGACTCTACTGTAGAACTGATTGAGGTCCTCATCGGGGGTCGCCGAAATGGCTTGATCCAGTAGTGTTGTGTCGTCCGTCTCGATCGAGGTCTTCACGAGAATCCATCTTTGGCTTTCTGCATCTGCCATTGTAGTGTCTCTGGTGACTCAGGTATTGTAGCAAGGGTCCGTAGTCCACGCCATGAAATGCGATGGTGGGAACGTAGTCGAGTTGCAGTCGGCGCCTAAGTGGATGACACGTGTGATCTCATCAACCATACTTTATTCTAGGAACCCTCGCCACAAACGCGCATCAGGTTACAATGGTAGGTGGCAGCCTGCGTGCTGATATAAGCAGAATAGCACATCGCTTAAAGCAACCTAGCTGATAATCGAACCGTGTACTGGTGCAATCCAGCCCCTGAGTAGTACCAACGCTTAAAGCACACGCGTATATTCATACTATAACTCAATTGTTGGAGTATTTCTCATACGCACTCGAGATTTTGGTGAAGAAAGAGAAAGAGAAAGAGAAAAATGAGAGAAGATCAGTAAACAGGCCCTGCAGCTAGAACATGTAAAGAACATGCCGCATCCAAGCTTACCACTACCATCAGCGAGTGCACTTTCGTAATCGCTAAAGATCGCAGCGCAACGTGCACATTCACCTCCATATAATCGGTCATAGGAAGAGATGACCGGCGACCGTCATTCGCAAAGGAAATTGTATATTCAAGCTAGCGCACATGGACAAAAACGAGAAACGTCGCTGTAGGCCATGAACCTGAGACACTGCAATCCTTAGCCCGCGCGAGATGTTGCTCGTGAATTCTCCACCGGTAAGCTCATCGGTTCACCCTCGCAAACTCTTGAGAACTTTTCATCTCACGAATATAGCGCAGAAAAGGTTTAATTCATCAGCCTACTCGCTGGCTTCGGCTTCCCTTGCTGATTGATGAGACCATTAATTGTAGCCTTGGTGCAGACGAGATGGTTTCTGTGCGCCATACGTCCTCCAGGGCTATACTTCCATCACATGACTATGCTGTCCTGGAAGCCGAGAAGTTGACCTTATACTAGATAATGGGAAATGGGATCAGGAGTACAAGGTGTTTGCTCCATGCAGAGCCACAGGGCGGTTTGGGTTGCAGCAGGAATTTATTGCACTCGGCGATCGACCGGGTAGCATTATGGCACGGTGCAATATTACATCGATGTTAGAATGATGGTTTCCGATGGGTGACGCTGCGCCAGGAGTTACTCAAGATTATATATATTGCCTAAGGCTCTCCAACTCGTTCCGTTCTTCCTAAAAGTGCGAGTTAATAACAATACGAATTTCTGAAGTCTTGAATTGAACAACATACTCGGGTCAATAGCCTTGGGATCCAAAACCTATAGTCGCCACCCGTAACCTGGTGATAATTTTAGTAAAAATGATTTACCATGGAGTGATAATGCGCCTACATTAATATAAAATTCCCAAGAGCCAAACTTGCGGGTTAAGAAATACTCGAGTGTGTGACGGGACATACTGTATGTTGGGAATGTGTCCCAGGTGTATTTGTAAACACTGGTTAAAATGTGTAGTCTTCGGAATTTCATGATTGAAGCGTCTCCGTCTTCTGTCGAGCCCCCTCTGTGCGTATTCCCCTTGATTGGCCACGACTGTAATCAATATTATAAGTATTATTCCTTGTATTATCAGGAAGAGTCGAACGCTGTTGGTGCATATTTTCAGCCTCTTCAAATCGACGGTACACGGCTCCACAGCGAGAACTGTTCCTTGTCAGATCGGAATATTGAAGACATCCGCGCAGATTTACCAAGTGACCTCTTCATCCGTAGAACCATCGTTTTCCTTTTGACATCTCGGACAGGATGGTTGCGCTGTTCTCAGTTCTTTCTTCTTGAAAATCATGCTCATCGCCACTCTCTGTCCTGGGTAGAAGCATGTTTCCCAACTTTGTGTCATGTCGATAACATTGCGGGTTCCAGCCTCCTCGATCACAAATTCACCTCTATCAATCATGTCAGGACCGCAGCCTGTCTCCTTGAGATTGACCTTGAGGATCGCGAGCAAGGCCTCCGCCGAGCGGACAAACTCCAAATGGAACGGACTCTCCTTGTTAAACGCATCGACCATGTAAACCGGCTGCTGGCGATTCACTTGTCCTGGTATCTGCGTGATGAACAGCTGGATGTCGTAAATCATTTGAAAAACACGGAGATTCGTCTGCAAGACCTCTGCACAGATGTGAAGAAGACGATTGCTCTGCCTCACGTTTCGAGCAACACCGTTCGCAACGGTGTGCAGCTTGCCCATGGCCCGCGAAGAGAATTCCTGGATACTTCCAGCGAGGGACTTGTACTGCGTTTGTTGGTTCTGAGCATTCCTTGTACTCGCGTTTAGGTGGATGGCGCCCATCAGAACCTGAATACTGCTGACATGCGCTTGGATCTCTGTCCGGAAATCCTCTACATCCCTCTTTTTGCAGACAGCCCATTTAATTTTCATCCATCCATCTTTGACATGGGAATTCGTTCCGCCCTGTGATAGGTGCGGCTGGTAAATCTTCACCTTGTTCCAAAACGCATCGATGGATCTTTGGCACAGCGCCGCCGCTTGGTACAGCGCGATCTTTTCGAAATGCTGCGATTCATCAAGTTCAATATGTTTGACGTTTATGAGGGTCTTTTCTAGGATGTAGAGTTCATTGAGCAGTTCTCGGAACGCAGCAGTCGAGTGGGATGATTCGCGGAGGGCGTTGATCACGGTGCCGACGAGATTGATGGTGGCAAGGAAGTCACCGACGGAGAATCCGAACCCGACTGACATTTTGAATTTTCATGCTTTGGGAGGGCGAGGAAAAAGAAGCCGCTCTGCTTCTGAACATGATCAGGCTGAAGCGTGTTGGCACATGTACAGCCAAGAGTCGTATACGATCAGCTTAGTCAGTTCAACGATTATCTTTATTAAGACCTACCTAATCATATCATTCCGACAACAGTCAGTTTCTCAGTTGTTATTGCGAGGACCTTATCAAATATTATGACATAGTGAACTGAATAAGATGGATTCATTAGATTGTAACACCAGAATATTAAATGAAGATGGGAGTTAATCTGGATAGGTCCTCATGACGATGTGAACGACTGAAAGACCTAGATAACAACCACTCTATAATTTCGTCGATTCTGTAAAGCACTTACTAGTAGCTGAGTGGCAAAATATATGTAGTATGTAAAAACGTGGATAGAGATATCAAAACGATAGAGAAGCACACCTAAACGAAAGCAGAAGATAATTATTCCCATTATCTAGATGAACTCAAGGTCCTACGTTATATACATATATCTATGCGCAAAATAGAAAAAAGCCCATGGATCCACACACAAAAAAGCCACCCAACAAAATGACTACTTTTGAAACAAGAGTTCGGATGCATCTATATCTTATCTATCGCCTAATGTCCATCCCATCCTTCCTCATTTTTAACGATACACCCAGCAGGACAATTACATCTCAAGTCCTTCATCCCCCTCACCTAAAACGTACATCCACTCCCCCTTTTCCAACCGCAAAAAATGTAAACGCCTACGCCCTAAATGCTATCCAAGAAAATTACACTGGTATCATCGCACGCCCAATACGCCACCACCCACCCATACATAGTACACCCCACGACTCTTTCCCCTCTACCTCCCCCCAAAATCCAACCTCCTCGCCACCTTCTCCGTCCTCGAATTCTCCACCTCCCCACCCACCCTCTTCAACTGCTCCCCCATCGCCTTCTCCCCTTCCTTCGGCCCCTTGTGCGGCAAATTCTCCTTCGTCTGCGGCCTAGGCGCAACCCCCAGTACGCATGCTCTAGCGCCTGCCGGGCCGTCAACCGCTTCGCAGGGTCCATGGTCAGCAGGCCGCGCACGAGGTCGATGCCCGCGTCGCCGATGAGCGGCATGCGCTGGCGCCACCAGCTAAGCGGCTGCGGACGCTTCGGCGGGACCCCCTCGAGCTGCTCCTTCCAGAAGCGCAGCTTGGACAGGCCGGGCCAGTCCTGCTCGGTGGGCACGCCGAAGACCTCGGTCACGACGGCGAGGTGCGCGAGGTCGGATTCCGAGGGGAGGAAGAAGTCGCGGATGGCGAGCTCGGCGATGACGCAGCCTACGCTCCACATGTCGACGCAGCCGCCGTAGTGGGAGGAGCCCAGGAGCAGCTCGGGCGGGCGGTAGAAGCGCGTGATGACGTTGTAGCTCATGTCTGCGTCGGGGTTTGCGAAGCTGCGGGCGAGACCGAAATCCGCGAGCTTGATGGTGTGGTCGGCGGCGATGATGATGTTGTTTGATTTGATGTCGCGGTGGAGGACGAAGTTTTCGTGGAGCCACCACACGGCCTGGCAGAGCATGTTGGCCCAGGCCTTGACGTCAGCCCCGCCGTACGCGATGGTCTTGTCCTTCCAGATGGCCTCGAGCTCGCCGCCGGGGAGGTGCTCGAGCACGAGGTTGATGTTCTCGTCCTTTGTGGTGAAGACGGCGATGAGCTCGATGACGTGCGGGTGGTGCAGCTCGGCGAGGTGCTTCATCTCGCGGAGGGAGTCGAGGTTGATGCCGTCCTGCCACTCTGCGTTCTTCTTCATCTTCTTGATGGCGACGAGCTTCGCGGGGTCGTCGCGGTAGTGGCCGCGGAAGACGGTGGCGTAGGTTCCCTCGCCGAGGCGGGGGCCAAAGACGAACTGGTTCCTGATCTTGTCGTTCATCTCCTCGGCGATGCTCTCGTCGGCGTCGGGGCCGCCGGGCGTGGTCGCGGCGCTGGCCGAGGCGGGCGACGGCAGCGTCTTGTGCGGGAGCAGGTGGACGAGCGACTTGGGCTTTGCGGCGCCCGGGGCGTTTGGCCTAGGACTCATTGCGGGTGACATGCCCATGGCTGCGGATTTATGTTTTTTTCTCTCTACTGTGCTATCTCTTTTGCTATCGTTTTGGTGAGAGATGGGCGGCGGTGGTGGTGAGCAAGGGTGCACGGTAGTAGCTACGGCGGCGGCGCAAACGAGAGACGCGGCGGGGATGGTGGTGTGGACTCTATTATCATGCTGGGACGCGTGCTATGCTCGCCATGGGCATGCTGCTGCGCGAAGGTGGAGGGTAAGAATTGGGAAGAGCAGAAGAATGCGGAATAAATCGAAGCGGTTCGCAGACAAGCAGGGCAGGCAAGGGTAGCAGCAGCAATGTCCCGCACGGACCACAGGTTACTGGGTAGATTCACACTATTGGGAGCTTTCTGCGGGGAGTTTCGCTGCACATCAATTCGGCTCAAATCAGGCCAATTCACGCGACTTTCCAAACTCTCGTCTTCGCCCTGCACGCCCGTCCTTCTGTACACTCCCCATGGCTGCCTCCGCCCGCCCCCCGCCGCCCGGCCTGCCTCCCAAGGTCGACGCCCCGGCCCCGAACCGCACGTACGTCTGCCTCCAGCGCATCTCAAGCTGCCGTTAACGCGAAAACAGCATCTACGTATGGAACCTCCCCGACAAGCTGCCCAAGAAGGACCTCAAGCGCAACCTGTACATGCTCTTCGCCACGTACGGTGTCATCCTCGACGTCATCGCCCTCAAGACGCCTAAGATGCGCGGCCAGGCCCATGTCGTCTTCCGCGACATCGACTCGTCCACCCAGGCTATGCGCGCCCTCGAGGGCTTCACCTTCTTCGGCAAGGACATGGTGCGCCGGCTCCCCCTCCACGCAGCCCCCGACACCCGCTAACCGTAACCGCCGCAGCGAATTGCGTACGCAAAGTCAAAGTCCAACACCATCGCGAAGCTCGACGGCACCTTCATGATGCCCGAGCCCGACCTCCCCGAGGGCAAAGCCATCGAGCAGACGGGCGCCGCCGCCTTCGTCTTCGGCAGCGCCCCCGCGAGGGCCGTCCCCGTCAACGAGCAGGAGCGTGCTAAGGGCACGAAGCGCGGACGTGACGAGGATGAGGACCAGGACATGGAGAGGAGCGACTCGGAGGACGACGACGCCGAGATGCAGATGTCGGAGAGCGACGAGGAGTAGACGTACAGCCATGAGATACCCACGCGGAAATTGTTTGAAAAAAGTTAGCACTGCACTTTTTGCATTGGAGGCGGTCAGAGGAATATAGGACCTTTTCCCACCCTGTCTGTCGCCCGCTTGCTGCCGAGTGATGGATCCGCCCGGCTGACAATATGCAGGTCCGCGACACAGCCGTCGACGTCCAGGACACCGAGTCGCAGGATGCCCGCGAGAAAGACGGGACCAGAGCTCAGCAAGATGTCTGGGAGAGCGGGCGGCTTGCGGGACCATATACAAATGGGTGATGGGGAACGGGTCATCACTTGCGTCACGCCGAAATGGTGGCACACCTAGGAAAATGAAATGCTTGCCCGCCGTCATAAGGTGTCGTAAATCTAGGGGTATCAGGTGTGCCATCTACACTCGCTCCAATGCAACCGTGACTGTGCCCTTGCTCCCCTTGCTCCCGCCAGCACCCATCAAGACAAGAAACACAGGCCGCCCCAACGCCAGTAAGGAAAGAAAACAACCCAGAAGAAAAGAAGAGAAAGAAATCCCCCGCCCATCCATCTACCTCCCCAAACACCACCCCAATACATCCATGCATCTCCATCCCCTCCTCCATCCTCCGTCCAGTCACTCCACAGTCCACCCCTACTTCTTCTCGCCCATCATCTCCCCCAAATCGGGCTCCATCCCCCACCTCTTGGGCGTCCTCGCCGCACAATACTCCCTCGCCTCCTCCTCCCCCATCCCCAAGAACTCATCCCCCTCCACCACCATCCCCTTCGTCCGCAACTTCGCCTTCACAAGCGGCACCATCTCCGCAAACGAATCCACAAGCGGCACCCCATACCGCTCGCACACCAACTCCACGTTCCCGCTCTTCCAAAACCGCCGGTCGCAGCACACAACCACCTTCTCGCTGTGCGCCCACAGCCCCAGCTCGCACATGGTCACGGGACTCATCGTCGCGTGGTCGAAGAAGAAGGTTATGACCGAAACCCGCGTCAGCGCATCAAGCTCCCACTCCACCTGCGTCCGGAACGCCGCCGTCTTCGCCGACGGCGTAATGCTCTGGTCCCACGCGCCGCGCCGCGGATTGCACAGCGTGAGCGGCAGGTCGCACAGGTAGTTTGCGAGCAGCGGCTGCCACTGGATGGCGGCCCCCATCTCGATGGACCCCGCGGCGAAGACGGAGAATTCGCGAAACGTGGGTGCCGTCGGCGGCAGGCAGTGCAAGAAGTCGGCGTGCGAGTCGCGCTCCAGGTCGTGCAGGGGCTGCGGGAGCTGGCCCCAGGGGTCCGGCACGTCGCCGTCGATGTTGGTGGGGCCGGATTTCGCGGGGGGCGAGAGCGGGTGTGCGCAGGAGGGGCAGGCGGAGGGGCGTTTGCAGAATTTGCAGGCCGAGGGGTCGAGTTTGGGGAGGGGGGCGATTTCGGGGTGGTGGGTTCTTGGGCGGTGTCGTGGCGCTGCATTGTGGGTGGTGGTGTGGGTGTTGGCTTCGTGGGTGGAGGTGTAGATGTGGTAGGTGGAGTAATCGTGGTCTCGGGCTTGGACGACGAAAAGTGGTTGCACAGCTGGTGGGCGCGGGACTGGGCCGTGAAGGTGGACGACCGAGATAGGTATGGGAGACGGAGTGTGGTGGATGCAAGGCTGGTTGTTCTGCGGCGTGGATGGGTGAGCTTTTGACCTTCTGCGGTTGTATGTATGTATGGAAGAAGAGGGTGAAGTGGGGAGGGAAACATGACATGCGCCCAACCAACTAACTACACTACGCGGGGGGCAGTAGGCGAGACCGAGCAAGCATACCTTGATCGCTGCATAAGGCTGAGCAAAGCAAGCGCGGGCACGGGGAGACGGCGTCAGCGCAAACGGCGATGACTGCCCGGCGACGGGGAGGAGATAAAGAAGCTGAGACGTGTGCGTGTTTGTTTGCTCGTACAATGAATCGCCCGTTGTGCGACTGACTTGCCGTCAATCTATGTAGTTATCTTCTAAACTTCACTGCTGTGCATCACCATGGTCCTCCTCTCTAGCCTACATATAACATCCCCCAGCGAGGCGCCACACCATAGGCTCCTACCCGCTAGTCTGCACAGCCCGAAGCTGTGCCCTCTCCACTCAAGGGTCATCGTTCGCCCATCGCCAAGCGCCCCGCCCCGCGCCACATCGCGTGCTGCCGCCGTTGAGGGCGCTGGACCATGTGGTTCGTCAATTGCGGCCGCGATCCAGCTGCCTGGAAGAACCGAGGGCGGGCTTGTGGCGCCTCAGGCTGTGGCGCCCTGAAGAGTCACTGGGGCCCGCTACGTGACCCCCGAGGCAGCTTTCAAGGCTACTTTGCTCTGCTTTCTTCGCGCGACAAGTACGCTACATAGCATGTAGGACCCTGGTTGGGGGGCGCCCGAGTGCGGAGTACATACATGAACGTATACGGGGTTTCCATCATCGATTGGGCATTGGGGCCGAGTATTGTGGGTATTGCCCTGGGTCCAGAGGCATAATTCTACGGGCCCTGTCGTAAGTCTGTCTCCTTTCCACGAGCAGAGCCACCCGGGCGGTTTATCGGCCTTCGTGGTGGCCTCTGTGCCGGAGTGCTGTTTCCAGTCCGGGCACGAGACGGACATCACGACGGTATGGCAAAAGGGCGGTCAGGTCAGCTACGGCGTGGATGGCGATGACTCCCCAGGTGATGAGGGCAGATGCGACACGGAGCTGGCGAAGCTGAGGGGAAGTGCTGACGCTCAGGTCGGCGCTGTGTGTGACCAGCGAACGTGAGCAATGCCCATTCTTCGAAAGAGTAGAACCTCGAAATTTTGTCATGTTCTAAATTGTGACTACTTAGGAATCTGTTTCGATGCCTAAAATGCACGGCAGCACTTTGCGGTGCTGCCCCATCCTCCGCACGCACCGGTGAGGTGACCCACATTTGTACCTGGTAGCCATGTGCCCGGCAGGATGCTGTGCAAATCCATACACCCACAGAACATCGAACACCCCGTTCAGTCCGACAGGCACCAGCGTCAACAGGGCAGCAGGGCGCAAGTCCGCTCTTCATCTCCCAAGTCTGCCTCTGCATCGTTGCTTCCGTTTATCCCCAGCCTCAAATCCAACCCTTCGCTTTGCACTTCTCTTCCCACGACTGCCGCGCCTGCTCGTCCACCACCGCACAAGCCCGCAGCGGATTCGGATGCTGCACTTTGCCGCCCATCAGCTTCAAGACCTCCGTTCCGTGGCCCTTTTCCTTGAGCTCCTCTGTCGTCGACCAGCCCATTGACCATCCCTTTCCTTTCCAGAGCTCTCGGAAGGCTTTCTGGCTCTCATCTTCTTCTTCTTCCTTCGGCTCCTCCTCCTCCTCTTTCTTGACCGTCTTTTCCGTCTTCTTCTCCCTCTCCACCCCCACAATCTGAAAGCAAAACCCCTCCCCAATCTCCATCCTCCCCCCACACCCACACACAATCCCACTAAACCTCACCGCCACATACTCCGCCTGCATCTTCACCCCCGCCGCCTCCGCCTCCGCCTCCGCCTCCGCCTCCACCTCCCCTCCTCCATCTCCCCCCGTCCTCCCCAGCACCTCCCCCTTCTTCCCCCCACCCCCATTCCCCACCACAAAACTCGACCTCACCCTCCTGACCCTCCTCTCCACCTCCCTCCTGCCCACCGCAACCCCCAACCCCACACTCGGCATCTTCCGCAGCGTCTTGCTAAACCTCTTCCCGAACTCGCGCGCCCGCCACGACACCCCCGCACACGTGGCACACGATGCCGAACGGGATCCCCGTGGCCGGCGCAACCAGCGGCGTGCCCGTGTCGCTGACCTCGCCGCAGGGCACCATGGCGGGCTCCTCGATGGGGAGGAAGGCGCGGACTTGGCCCGAGGTTGTGCACGTGCGGCAGGGGTGGTGTGGACATGTGGTGCAGGAGAGGGTGCCGAGTGGGTGCGGGCCTGGGTGGAGGGTTATAGGGTGTGACGTGTGGCAGGTGCAGCAGGTCCAGGTTGGGGTGGGGGTGGGTGAGGGGGTCGCGCGGGTGATGCGGATGGAGGGGACGGGAATTAGGGTAGGTGAGGATATGGTGGTGACGCTCTTGGTGGGGGAGGATGGCGTGTAGGCGGTGCCCTTGGTGGGTGAGGTTGGTATGGTGCTGATGCTCTTGGTGGGTGAGGTCGGCACGGTAGCGATGCCCACGGTGGGTGACTTTATGGTAAAGAAGCTCGTGGCGGCTGACTTTGGCGTGGCAGGAGTACTCTTGGTAGGTGAGGTTGGAATGACCGGAGTGGCTGCGGTAGGTGGTTTAAGGGTAAAAAAGCCCGCGGTGGGTGAATTTGTCGTTATATCGATGCTCTTGGTGGGCGATGCTGGCATGGCAGGAGTGCCCTTGGTCTTGGACGGTGAATTCAAGACACCGATGCCCTTGAAATGCGATGATGGCATGGTAGCGATGCCCCTGGTCAGCGAGCTTGCGTGTACGAGTGCGTCGTGTCGTGGTGGTGTGATGGCGGGCGCGATCGCTGTCGAGCATGTGCAGTAAAGAGATAGAGAGTGGGAGCGCGGTGGTAAGTGAGAGAAATACAGCGCGTCGACCGCGTGCGAGGTGCTCGCTACTGGGTTGAAAGCCTGTCCGCAGAGGGCAACTGGTGCCGGTGAATCTGGTTGACTACCGCTCGGTTGAAAGTACGTGTTTTCAAACGGGGGATTTTCGAAAAGGCGCGTGCCTTCCTGTTGGGGTGAGGCACGTGTAGCGTATCTATGTGAATGTAGACGGATGATAGGCACTTGCGAGACACGTCTGGATGGGGGTTGTGAACGCAGGCAAACAGGTGAGTGTACGTGTCTGCTAGGTAGATATCAAACAGCCGTTTACAGCGTAAATAACGACATTTGGCTGTGGGTCATTTCCCGCTCAATCGTAGAGGCATCTGCATAAACCGATATATATACGAACCCGCAAGTTAACAACACAGTAGATTTTGATATTCACAGGAAAGTATGTAAACGATCATCTATGGAGGTAAACATGATCCCTCCAAGTAAAACCCAGAAGGATTGCAAACTTCCATTGTACAGTTGGACAGTGGCCCCAGAATAGGAAAGTGCGTACGTGGCTGCCTATTTGAAAGTGCATGCACGTCCACCACAGAACACCTCGACTCTACAGCATCGACAGAGATACAGCAACAGAAAAATATCAACAGAGATACAGGAAGAGAGAGGCAGCAAGAGAGACACAGCAAAAGAGCCACATCAATAAGGATGCAGCAATGAAGATGCAGCAATGAAGATGCAGCAATGAAGATGCAGCAATGAATATGCAGCAATAGAGATGCAGCAACAGAGGTATACTATACATTAACCGCCCCATGCCTCCATGGGCAATCAATACAACACGGAACCCTCTATCCTCCTCCCTTCCCCTCCCCCATCCGCCCATGATTACAACATCTCAAACATCTCAAACATCTCTCAAAAATCATCCCAATCCCCTTTTCCCACCCACCCATCCCCATACCTGCCTATTCCCCCTCAAAACCTCTCCCTCACCTCCCTCAACAGCCTCCTCCCTCCCTCCCCTCCTCCCCTCGCCCCGAAACTCCCCCGAATCTCCACCATCAACGCCCACTTCATCTGGACGTAGAGCTCCCTCGCCTCCTCGACGGTCCGCCGGCCGCCGTAGGTGCGGCGCGCGAGGGCGTGCGCCGACTCGTATGCGCGAGGGAGATCGCGGTACTTGTGTTTTAGGATGTTGAGGAGGGAGATGTAGAGGGTGGAGTATTGGTGTTTGAAGGTGGGAGCGCTGGTGGCGGATGAGGTGGCGGTGGTGGTGGTGGTGGAGGCGGATGCGGAGGTCGTGGCTGAAGACATTGTGTGTGTTTGTGTGGATTTGGATGTGGATGTGGATGTGTGTATTTGATTTGGTGGTTGATCAGGAGAGGAGACTTTGTGGGCTTGATTGGTTGTGGTTGCGGTTGCGGTTGTACAGGAGACTTTGTCGTTTGGAAGTGCGTTGGACTGTTTGCGGTTCTGGTCGGTTGTGGTTGTGGTTGTGGTGCTGTTGTTGCAGCTCTGCTGTTGATAGCAAGGAGTTGACTTTGAAGGTGTGTGGATGTCCAAAAAGAAAGAAGAAGACGGAGCACAGGATTGGGAGGATGGGCCTATATGGAGTGCGGGGACCCCGTGGGGAAGCCGGAAACGACCACTGCGCTATTGTGATATGTGAGGGTTAGGTGAAGCCCATATTGGAGTTTCGGACCGGCGAACGGCGAGTAGCTTGGCGGGCAGGTGAATGTTCATTGCCGCCGTGTTATTGTGAGCAAATCTGTGTTGACGGGGCACAGCGGGAAAGGACGCGGCACCCTGTCTTTGCGGAGGCGACAACGGCGCTAGAGCGGTGAAGGGCGAAATGTGGAGTTTTGGTTCGAAATTGAGAGGTGAACGCGCGATTACTGAGTTGGTTCGGCTTCACCACCGGGAGGTATTGTCCTACCCGCTGGAATGCGCGTCTGCCACGCTTGTCTTCACCGCCGTATATCCGCATACTATTCGGTTGGAACTGGAGTGGGGATGCGCGTTGGTGGGGACTACGGATGTAATTGAAACCATACGGGGATGTCAGCTATTGATGTGGACAAAGCCCTATGATATAGCCAATGCAACCACGCAAGTTCTTTATCAGTATTCCCAAGAAAGTATTGAGCAAAATCAGTTGAGTTTCATATCTCAGGGAGAATGGAATTCCTCATGCTGAAGTGGTATCCTAGTGGGACTCGGGGTGTCCCATAGAGTCCGGTCTGTCTCCGGACACCTTCGCTGGGACGGCGGTGGCATTGTCGCACTTGAACTAACCGCTGGACCAAGCCCTCCTGTTTTTTCTACATCAATGTGCAAATCAATGTGTCGGCGAACAGCTGCGACTTGAACGTTCGCAGGACGACATATACCCCGTGTTTCCCCTGGATACCAGAAGAATTTATGGAACATCGGTCGCAAGCTAGCGGCGTTGACGGCGACAATCGCGACTGCGAATTCGCGAATAGCCCAGCGCACAATGACTAGGAGAGAAATATTTGGAACGATCGTGAGAGATATGCGCGTGATGCTGCAAGTGGCGTTAAGCATAAGCTTCCATGGCTGGTTGAATACATACCATGCAGCGAGGACGAAGAACCCAGAGGAGAGGAGCGCGAACACAACAAGGCGTCTGTATAGTCAGTACGCGGTATTGCATGGAGTACATTGACCCACGTGCACCAAGGTTTGTGCAAAGTCCACAGCACAGGAAAAGGCACCGTAATGAGCTGTATTGGTTCTTCTTAGCGCTTGATGTTGCTAAGCGGGACAATACATACCAACGCATCCGTCAGCGCATTTACACAGCTTGCAGCAATGAGAACGTTAGGCGACGCTGTGCAGTGCAACGGCGGTGGTGGCACAATCTGCCATCTCCTTCGGAAGGGTAGGCAGTTAAAAGTCAACGCCAATGTCAGGGCCGTAAATCCAGCTAGACAGAGGGCGGCAATTATTCGAAACACTGCAGGTATGATTAGATGCAAACACTCATTAGAATAGAGTACCACTCGTGCGTGGTCCCACGGACGCGTCCTGCTCTGTAAGTGAGTGATGGACTTACTCCATATCTGCCATCTTTCGAAAAACAGACGCCGGTACAGGACGAGTATTATTCCTTTGAGGGAGAATATCAATATGAGACTACCACCCATCCATCAGCATTCCCACTTCTCTACGCCGACTAGATGGAGAACAGCTCACTTGGTATACCAGCCTGCCAAGAACAGTTTACTCCCATACTTCACTCGTTCAAACTGCCGTTCGTCGAAGAGGGCCACCTCAGCCGGCGTGAAGCCCACGTTAGTCCCGGTGTAATAAGTAATATGGGTGACCGTGCACGTATACGTCCAAGTCGCCAACGCAACCAAAGCCAGTCCATCGTCGAGGCGTAGACCAGGGAAGCCTGCTATACGCAGCCGCACTGCAAATCGCAGGAGGATGCACAGGGCACCGACGGCGTAGAGACTCCAGAGCTCGGGGAGGAATTCATCGTCCTGAGTAAGCGGCATTAGGGCGATGGACTTTGCCAGGGGAGACGATGATGGATGCCCGCACGGATGAGGTGGAGCATCGGGGCCGTTAATGCAGGTGGATATTCGGAGAGTCGTTATGAGCTGGCTGCTGCTTCGCGACTGCCATGAATTCACGTTGGCAATGCACGGCGGTTAGGGCGACACGGCGGTTCGAGATAAGATATTGATATCGGATCTGGAGTTGTGAAGTATCCCGTCTGTTTCCAGTGTTTTCTTCGCCATGCTGCCTGACGTTCACATCTTACACTGCCCGGTAGAACTTCGTGATAGTGGCGTCCGGAGATGGTGCCGGTGGTGACCTGGGGCGCGCTTTCCACGTGGGAGAATTGCACTACGCTCCGCCAACGTCGTCATCGTCGCATCTGCTCGGGACTTCTTTTCCTCCTGCCATGAACCTCACCAAAACAACACTTGTGAACTCTTTCGACTTTCGCCCTGATTGCATTTGAAGCAGCCTGTTTTCGTACGAGAAACTCTTATTTCACATGTGTTCACAATCACGGTCATGTCAGCTCAGCAGTTGCTATAGCACGCTATACTTGATCCTCGAAATCCCGATGGCGCTGCCCCATATTTGGATCCTTCCCGCTGGTATCGAGCTGGATCTGCTTGCACGTGATTTTACGGGCTATTCCGTTGGTTCGGCTACTGGGGTTTTTGCGATCAAGAGCCAAGCCATCTCAAAGGTTCATCAAGAAACCTGAGAGTCGGTTCTCTTTCCCTCTTTGTCGTGGCCGTCTCGTATGGACATTGCGACGTACAGACACATTGTACTGCAACCAGGATACATACGACCCGAAGAAAGGATCTAGTACAGCGCGCCTGAACTCGCTCACATCCGCCCGCTGGAACTGGGAGACGGCGTCCAGCATGTCGGAAACCTTCCCAGGTTTGATCTATTCCACAGCGTGCCCATTGGTTACCGATTCTTTATGGAACGTCCAGTCTAGTTTGTGCAAGGCATACCATGCCTGGGACGTTCGAAAACCGAAATAATGCCGCAACGAGTCTGTATAAATCAATTAGCAGACACTGTTGAGCGAGCGCTCCGACAATTCCTGACTCGAGGAGGCGCTACATCACACCGCTCGGGACTTTTGAATCGCCGCAATTGGTATTCGGCCAGATCGCGGTATGCACGTGTGGGGAAAATGTCGGGCTGGACCGTCAAGTCTGGGGAGGCAATTTTTTCAACACCCCATGTTGTACCGAGGCTCCCCAGAGAACCACCTCCACGAAACAGCGGCCCAGCCCTGGAATCCTCCCCACACACGCGTGTTGTCCCGTCGATCGCGTCCGCTGCCTCTCCATCGATCGCGTGAATTACCCAATTGATATCATGTCCTTCCGCTGCACTGACTAAACCGCCGCTGTGCGCCGTTAGCCCTCACTCTTGCTCGGCGGCACGTCCTCTTTGGTATCTCCAGGACTGCACCACCCTGTTAATTTCCCCGCACGCCCATGCAGCGCTTAGGCAGTATCCACAGCAGCGGTCATGTGTCACCTTCCGTTAAAAGTTGAATATATATGAAGTTGGGGGTGGACCCCGCAAGTGGGCTGCAACACTTTTGATCGACCTTGTCGTGTGGGTTCGCTCGCTGCTGCATCGTGAGAAGCTACAGACCCTACCTAGCCATGGCGGAGAAGTCCGAATTCGGTGCTGTTGAGCACCACATCAGCAATGAAGACACTGAGAAACACACGGCGACGCGCGTTACAGAGACCAATGCCGCGTCGGTTGCTCTGGGTTCGTGCAACTTCCCCCCACCAGCTTTCCAACTTGTTTCCCTTCATCGGTCTTCCAGCTTGGTTCCCTCGCCAGCTTTCTCACTTTCCGCCATGTGTGCAAACGACAACTCTTCTAACAGCATGCAGCTGCCGCCATTGAGGGGCAAAAGCCCTCTTTTCGCTCAAAAAACATGATCAAGCTCTGCTTCATCATGTCCGTGTCTTACCTCGTCTCGACACTCAATGGTTTCGATTCTTCTCTCATGGGTGCCATCAACGCGATGGATTCCTACCAAAAGACCTTCGGTCTGAAGAGCGCGGGTGCCGCCACAGGAATCGTCTTTATTTCTTACAATCTCGGCCAGATTGCTGCATTTCCCTTTTGCGGACTCCTCGCTGACAACTGGGGTCGCCGCTTCGCCATTTTCGTGGGCTGCGTAGTCGTGGTGATCGGCACTGCCATCCAGGCAACGGCCCACACGCAGAGCCAGTTCATCGGTGGCCGTTTCGTCCTGGGTCTGGGAGCTAGCATTGCAAGTGCAGTAGCTCCTGCGTATGCGGTGGAGCTGGCGCATCCGAGTCTCAGAGGTACAATGGCTGGAATGTACAACAATTTCTGGTGGCTGGGTAACATTCTCGCCGGATGGACAACCGTATGACTTCCTGTATTCCAAGAACGAGTCGTACCGGGCTAACAGCTGCAGTACGGCACAAACAAGCACATGCCCCAGTCTTCGTGGGCGTGGCGTCTTCCCACGGTCGTGCAGTGCATTCTCCCCGGCATTGTAGCCCTCATGGTCATGTTCTTCCCGGAATCACCCCGATGGCTGCTTTCCAAGGATAGGCGCGAAGAGGCGATCGCCATCTTGGCCAAGTATCACGGCGAGGAAGACCCCAACGCGCCAGTCGTACAGCTCCAGATCCGTGAGATTACTGAGGATTTTGCGCGCTTCAGGAATGATAACCCGTGGTGGGATCTCCGCGAGCTTGTTAACACACGTGCTGCACGCTACAGACTGATGATGGTCGTCTGCATGTCATTCTTTGGCCAATGTAAGGCTTGCAATTTCCTTCCGCTGTTTTTCTTTTCAATGCATATAGAATGCTGATCATGTGATGTTCAGGGTCTGGAAACAACGTCGTCAGCTACTTCATGCCGTCTATGATCGACAACGCGGGCATCAAGTCCGTCGACAAGAAACTCATCATCAACGCCATCAACCCCATCTTCAGCATGATTGCCGCCATTTACGGAGCTACCCTTTTGGATCGTCTCGGTCGCCGCACCATGCTCCTTTGGGGTCTCGTCGGCGCCCTCTTCTCCTACGTGCTACTCACCGCCTTCACTGCGACTGCAAGACCCGATAACAACTATGCGTATGGAACCATTGTCTCCATCTACCTCTTCGGTATTTTCTTCGCCTGGGGATGGACTCCCTGCAGACGCTGTACGCCGTCGAGTGCTTCGACAACCGCATGCGTGCCAAGGGCTCGGGTATCAACTTCTTGTTCATCAACGTGGCCATGGTGGTCAACACGTTTGGTATCAGCGTGGGTATCGAGAAGATCCAGTGGAAGCTGTATCTCGTGTACATTGTGTGGATCGTGGTGGAGATGATCGTTGTGTACTTGTGAGTATCTTCCCTTCGCACACGTGTGCAGAAACGCAAGACAAGGATACTAATTGCTCGTAGCTTCTTCGTTGAGACGGCAGGAAAGACGCTCGAGGAGCTGAAGGATATCTTCGAGGCGAAGAACCCGAGGAAAGCGTCCACAAAGAAGGTCAAGGTTACAATGGATGACAGTGGACGTGTGCTTGGAGTGGACGGTGAGGCTGAGTCGAGGGTTTAAAAAGAAATTAGACAATGTTGTGGGTGGAGGGAAAGGGGGAAGTGTACGGTGCAGTTGATGGGAGGCGGCATCGTGAAACTGCATTTTACGAGTTACGAGATTCTACGACTCCTAGCCTATAGTGTCATCAGATTCAACTCCATCAGTTGTGTAATGTCTTATGTCGCCTCACGGCCAGTCTTTTTATAGACGTCGGGAGGACCTCAGTGAAAAACAAATTCAAGTAGACAGGTAATGGAGAACACCGACGTGCCTTGTTGCTCGGCCCCAACATGCATCCCGCGCTCTCGTCAATTCCGTTAAACGTCTCATGTTTGGCGTATTGCTCTGGTGCTCCTTATCGTTGGATTCGTTGCGTCTGATCTACCTTTGTGGAGTCGGTAAGACCTATACAGGTCCTTGCGACGTTGATCAAAAGATTGAATTGCTGCTCGACCGATCGATCGAATGCCGAAAGATGGATCAACCTATCCTCACCTACTTATACATCGAGTGTCCTGTTGCTTCATAACTTAGAGGGCGCTGCACTATGAGTCACCAGCACTGTGAGTCACCCGGCATCGATAAATATATCCAACTTCACCTGAAACCCTCACCTCGGCGACCATGCACAGATCGACCAGACGGTACCCACCTCGCAATATGACCCGCAGATCAGCAAGCATGCCACGTGTGAGACGTTTCTCAGCCCTACATCTCAGCCCTACATCGTGGTGGGCACGCTCTGCTCACGCTCTGGTGTATCGACCCCTGTCTCACCCAAAGCGAGGCCACACCACGGTGCTTTTGTCTACACACAGAACTGGTCTCACACCTGCCATTGGTCCCAGACGCGAACAGTCATACCGCAGAGTCGTAGAAACGAAGTGCTCGCTCTTAAAGAGGAGAGTCGCACGCCCACGCCCTGCGTTTCGACAGCCGTAGTCAAGACAACACCAATCGCAGCGGCGATGTTCACCAGATGCGCTCGCTGTGGCGTCGGTGGCGTATATACGTATCTCATCAGAAAGAACAGAGTGCCCTCCACCAATGCAATGGGGGGAACATTTAAAGCTCGCGCTCGCACAGAAGACGGTAGCAGCATCGTGTGCCGCACTGCAAAGCGCTCTTTTCTCATCCAGTCATCAGCGAAGCAGGCCTTTGCTCGTTTCCAGACCATCCATTCAGATCAACGAAGGCAGAGGATAGCGACAAGCCCACGAAATGCCGCTCGCCCGTCCCCACGCAAACTCCCTCGAGCTCTCCATCGAGCGCATCCGCGCCACGTCGACATGGCGCCCTGCGCGTCCGCCCACGCCGCGCCGCTCGACTTACCCCTGCCGGGCACGACGTCGTTTTCAACGGCGGCCGCCGCAGATCTGGAGGTACCGCCCGTCCCGGCTCTTTCGTACTGGGAGCCGGATACCCCGTCGCCGTTGTCGCCGTGGAATCCGTTTCTCTTCCCCCGGGGTGCAGGCCGGGGTTGGTCGAGGGGGTGGCGCCTCGTTCGTCGTTGGCAATGAGTGATCGGATGCCATTCGACTCACCAGATTTCCTCATTTCGCCGCGTCGGTCTCCTTCGTCGTCAGTGGACATTCGGATACCATCAGACTCACCAGCTTTGCTCATTTCGCCGCGTCGCTCTCTTATCAGTCCGGCGTTATCGCCCAGCTTCATGAGCCCGCGGACACCCCCTTACCACCACCACCACCACCACATGCAAACATAGCATCAGCATCAGCATCAACGTCAACGTCAACGACAACACCGGCGCGGTGCAACAGACGGCACTCGACCACGTCGTCGATCCCACTCGGCGATCTCGAGACACAGCGGCACGAATCGATCCGTGCTATGCTGGCCAGCATCCACGACAAGGTACTGACGGAGATGAAGACGCGCAAAGAGAAGGAGAATGAGAATGGCAATGCTCGAGTCACACACTACCTTGATCTAGCCCGGTACTATAGCAAGGTCAAGACGCGCCGGGCGCGTCGCGACGCCGTGTGCAGGCGGGACTTCCGCGTGGTGAGGGTGGTGTGTCTACCTACATAGGGACGCATGCAGGGGTCGTGGTTCCAACGGTGTGGTCAGGATAGATGCTATTATCGGGTGGGAGGGGAGGTAGCGCACGGCTGTGGGCGGATCTGGACGCAGGCTGCGCTGCCTGCGTGCCGGGGATGCGAGGCCTTGCCTTTCCGCCCCGCGGTTTGTGTCGGGACAGTGGGTCTGGGTCTGGGGATGGACGCTTCGAGGATGGTAGGGTAATGGTTTGGAAATGGTGGCGTCGTGTTGGGCGTTCGGTAGAGGCGTGCATGTACGGTGCATACATAGACTAGACGGCTCTGGCAGCTGGGATGGTGGCTTCTGTTTCAATCAAATTCTCAATACTGCGCGTAAGACTGCTAAGAGGGCTTCCAGCAATGTAGCTACTGCTTTGGGGATGTGCCCCGTCGACGACCAAGGCGGGCCAAGAGGTCCCAAGGCTGGTGGGCGGCTTGCGCGTGGAAGAGCGCTAGAATCCCCCCTCCCAAGGGTCCACGCGAGGGGAGCGTTCCAACGCATTCATTTTACTCGTGCTTTGTCTGATTGTGCTTTTCGCTGTTCCGGAATTGTGGAAATGCTCATGCAATCAGAGGGCACCGGCCATGCGAGGGAGCCGGGTAAGCGGCACATGATGCATGCAAGGGTGGCATCCTCGCGGCCGCCATATGGTCAACACCACGCCGTAGGTACATGGCTTTACGAAGCTATGTGTCTTCGATCGCCCAGACAGGTGGACTAGTGTCTGGAAGCGGCGAGCAGTCTGATTTGCGGGCGCGTCCCATTGCTCGGGGTGTGCCAACGCCCGACGGGCTGTCAGTGTTCGCGGTGAAGATCAGTGGGGTATGGCCCCCGTCTCCACCACCGGGTTTCTGGGGAACAGCGTCGAGGAGCGGTCGACCGCCGATCTGGAGGCGACTCGACGCATGCGAGGGTGCAGCAGACGACGGGGCGGAGGGCGTCGCCGGGCACGAGGCCAGTGTCTGCCGCGCGGTAACGGTGTGAATGGATGCGGTGCAAATTTGCGCCCCGCCGAGGCCGGACCGCGACTCGTCGAGGTGCGAGTGGCCAACAGGCGCCTCTCTTATCAGCCTCCGTATACAGGAGACTCGTCGAAGCATGCCAAGTGGGCGCCGTTAGCCCTGATGAGGCAGGTGCCGCATCTGGCTGTCCGCTCGCCGGGGGTGAGGCACGTGAGCGCTCGGCGGCGGCCCAAGCCTCCTTGGCCAACCACGCCGTAACGCAGACGGTGCTCTTGTCTGCGTGTTCGAGAGCAGACGCCGAGCCTGCAGAGATATCGCTCACTCGTCTGCATCCTCCAGGCTTACTGCATGTGGCAGCTCGCAACACGCCCACGAGCACCACGGTCACCACCAAGTCTCGCTCCGCCCTCAGCGGCGTCCAGCCAAGGCCAGAGAGGGTGGGCACAGAGATAGGGGTGGAGCCCTACACAGCTTGGAACGACACATTTACGCCTGCTTATCAGAGAGGGCTCATCTTACACAGGCGTCCGAGTGGGCCTGTCGCGCCATAGTCACTCTACAAGTGTCTACCCCGGAGCCTGGCCTTCCTAGTACGCACCCCGCCGTTTAATCCTGACTAGACCAAGAGCCGCCATGCCGCTAACAAGAACGGTGGTCATGAAAAAGTCTTGGATCGCACCCCCGGGGGGCTTTCGCCATCGCTCCAACGCGGCGATCCAATCACAGGGGCGTTGGATATCTGTACGGTGCACGGCCCCGCCCCAGACGAACGGGCGTAGGCGTCGCCCATGAGTGAAGGCAATAATGGTCCATGGCGAGGGGATTGCTACCCTTGTCGGCCGTGCCGATGGTGTGAAAGGGTGCTCAAACACCACTCATCTACCTTAAAAGGAGCCCCTCCCGCGGATACTCGTTCCTGCATTTCGCCCTCGAGTATCCCCAGAACTCTCCTTCACCATGGCGTCTGACAAAGGCTTCGAGGCCGACGAGAAGCAGCTCAGCTCTGGCAGTCCCACGGCAGCGCCTGCCTACGAGGCCGACCATGGCGAGCACTGGCGCCGGGAGGAGGACTTCATGACCCGCAATGGTCTGAACCTCAAGTCCTTCCAGCGTCGCCCGGCCGGCACCGTCGAGCTCGACAAGTCCATGAAGCCTCGCCATCTCCAGATGATTGCCATTGGAGGCAGTATTGGCGCTGGTTTCTTCGTCGGTTCCGGTAGTGCCCTCAGCGGTGGTGTACGTACACGACAGCTCACTGCAGCCACTCACTTCACAGACTGACTTGCGCCCAGGGTCCCGCGTCCGTGACCATCGATTTCATTCTCATGGGTATCATGATCTTCAACGTCGGTAAGTGGCGCGCCGCCGCAATCTTGGCCCTTGTCCGTGGCTTACAATCTTGCAGTCTACGCTCTCGGTGAACTCGCTGTCATGTACCCTGTCTCCGGTGGTTTCTACATCTACTCGTCCCGCTTCATCGACCCCTCGTGGGGTTTTGCCATGGGCTGGAACTACGTCTTCCAATGGGCTGTCGTGCTTCCGCTCGAGATCACTGTCGCTGGTTTAACGATTGATTATTGGCACGCAGACGTCCCGCTGGCTGTATGGATTACCGTTTTCTGGGTGTTCATCATTCTCGTCAACGTCTGGGGTACCCTGGGATATGCCGAGGAAGAGTTCTGGTCTTCCATCATCAAGCTCTCCGCCACCGTCATCTTCATGATCGTCGCCTTGGTCCTCATTCTTGGCGGTGGACCCAAGGGCGGCTTCTACGACCACTACTGGGGTGCCGGCACGTGGTACAACCCGGGCGCCTTCCGAAATGGCTTCAAGGGCTTCTGTGGTGTGTTTGTCACTGCCGCCTTCTCTTTCTCCGGAACCGAGCTTGTCGGTCTCGCCGCCGCCGAAACAAAGAATCCCCTCAAGTCATTGCCCACGGCCATTAAGCAGGTCTTCTGGCGAATCACCCTGTAAGTTCCACACGTTGATGTCTTTGTTCAAGCCAACAACTAATTTTGACCAATAGTTTCTTTGTGCTTGGTCTTTTCCTTGTCGGTCTCCTCGTGCCCTCCGACTCGGAAGATCTCCTCGGTTCCGGATCTGGTGACACCAAGTCGTCGCCTTTCGTCATCGCCGCCCGCAATGCCCACCTGTGGGGTTACGACCACTTCATGAACGCCGTGATTCTCGTCTCAGTCATCTCCATCGGTGTCTCCGGTGTCTATGGTGGTTCCCGTACGCTCACTGCTCTCGCCGAGCAGGGCTATGCCCCCAAGATCTTCGCCTACATCGACCGTTCCGGACGTCCTCTCTTCTCGGTTGGCATCATCCTTGCCATGGGCGCTCTCGGATACATGAACTTGGCTGCTACTGGTGAGACCATCTTCAACTGGTTCCTCAACGTCTCCGGTCTTGCTGCTCTCTTCACTTGGGGATCCATCTGCTTTGCCCACATCCGTTTCCGCAAGGCTTGGGCCCACAACGGCCACACTCTCGACGAGATTCCATTCAAGGCCCTCTGCGGTGTCTGGGGCTCGTGGCTCAGTATCTTCCTCATCGTCATCGTCTTGGTTGCTCAGGTACGCCATCAATCCAAAGTCATCTAGGAAATTCATACTGACTCTTTTAGTTTTACGTCTCCGTCTCTCCCCTTGGCACCAAGACCGGAACTGCCTACCAATTCTTCTACGGCTACCTCGCCTTCTTCGTCGTCGGTTTCTTCTGGATCTGCGGATACCTGTGGAAGAAGGAGGGATGGCTCAGCATCGACCAGATCGATGTCGACACGGGCAGGAGAGAGCTCGACTGGGACTACATCAACGCTCAGCGTGCTAAGGAGGCTTCCTGGCCCACTTGGCGCCGGTGGTGGCACAAGCTCTTCTAGAGCGCCTTCCCGGAGCCAGAAGATCGACTGTTGCTGTGGAGTTCGGAAGGGTATACCACTGGGTTGAAGATGTTTTTCTGCTCGCCTGTATAATTTAATATAGCCTGTAAATGCAAGTCGCGAGTACCGCAAGAGTACCGCCACTCACCATCTCTTCCTCAATGTGTCCTATTTGTCTCCGTCGCGGTTGCTTCTGCTGGTTAGAGGTCCGTCATGTTGTTAGTATTGTACCCCGCGCGACTTGACGTTCCGTTAAGCTCTTGTCTTAGCCCCGTCCTTGGTTTTCTTGTGTGTCGCATGGCAGTCTTACACATTACTCACAAAGAATAGTCACCACCCAGACCGCTTGCGGAACCCCGTCACACCAAGACAGTAAGATACCACCATCCCCATGGGACCCTTCGCATCCTACCCACACCATCCCAACAATAATCCATCCAATCTCACCCCAGTCGCTCTCAACGTCCGATCAACCGTACCAAAATGTCACAACCTTCCCGTCGCAAAGTCGCGCCTCCACCCAATCCAGTCAAGCCCACCCACAAAGAGACCTACCCTTCGAACGAAATACCTTACACGAACAAAACCGCCTACGAAAGCGAATACATCCACCTCCCCAACGGCTCCGTCGTCCCCCTCCACGACGCCCTCCCCACCAAAGGCGCCCCGCCCACCCGCTCACGTGCCAACAAACCCCGACCCAACCTCATCGAAAAAGACCTCACCAACGCAGAGCGCAGACCCAAAGAAGAACGCAAATCACAGAAGCCGAATCTAGGCCGCGCCACCCTTTTATCAGGCATCCTGCACCAAAACGACCAGCACCGGCAAACCGTCGTGCACAGCCGCGAAAAGGCCGTCAGCGCCGCCCTCAAGGCCACAAAAGCCGCCAAAAAAGCCGCCAAAAAGCCCTCGATGAGAAAGCCCGCTGGCAGCGCTCCGCGAAGCTCCTCGGCTACCTCCTCGCCATCGCGCTCCTCCTGCTCGGCCTCCAGTCGCGCCGTCTATCCCTCCGAGCGGAAATCGGAGAGCCTGTCGTCCCGGGGCAGTTCTCGTGGGTGTTGAGGACGCCCGCGGAGATGCTGGGTGGGTGGAAGAATAATCGCACGGGCCCCGGTGTGGATTGGGAGGGAGGTTTGCGGCGAAGATGAGGATTTGGGAGAGGGATGGGGGGCTTTGTGTCGGGAAGGATTTGGAGGGTGGGGAGGGGGTTGGGGGAAGGCGAGTGAGGAGTTGTGTGATGTGGCGAGGGAGAAGTATCGGTGGGCGTGGAGTCAGGTTGAGGTTGGGTGGGGGAAGTCTGAGGAGAAGGAGGCGGCGGTTTCGAAGTAGTGTTCTGGAATGAGGGCTCGGGTATCGTCAGTGAAGGGATATATCAAGCCGTGGGCAGACGATTGAAGAGGGAAATGTAAGATACAGAGTAGGCTTTGGGTGCTTGATTTGCCGTTATAAGTCCGCCGTATCGTGCGTGCATTTCGCCCCCACTATGCCTCCGACAAAGAGGCAACGAGGCAAACAGCACGGCCCCCTAGCCACCCTTCTAGTTGACCATATTCGCTCTTTCAAAATTCCTTCCATTCCATTAATGATAAACAAACTGCTCGTGATAGGACAAATTCGAGGAAGATGGTCGCTAGTATAGTTGGACACGCTTGATACGAAGGTTGGCGACCTGCTGTAGTGCTTAGCTATCTATGTATACGATCTATGCGTTAGCGCCATGATGAAAAGTAAACAACCTCCACCACATCTCAGATCGTGAGCAACACGTTCGTTATCGTCCGAGGAGGAAGTCAATTGATTCTTCTAATACCGCCTGAAAAACTAACCCCCCACCCCTTCCAAACTCTACTGGCGAATTTCTAGATAACCGCAAATAGTCATACTCTATAGCCTCGGCATCTGCAGTTGAGAAATCTGCCTCTTGTAGTGACGCACACGAGTCAAGTCCTTCTTCAAGTTCTTGATGATGTTACTGATCGAATGGGCATACAACTCGTGAATCTTCCTCTGCGTCAAGCCGCGATCCTTCGTCGCGTCGAACCAATCCACTTTTGCCGCCGCAATCCTAATCTTGTGAGCATCCCGCTGCGACTTAGTCATTGTCTTCATGCTGGTGCTTTCCAATGTCCTCAAATGGGCGGCTGTCTGGGTGACCTCTTTCTTCTCGCGTTGTAGCTTCGTCGTCAGCCTTTGCTGCTCCTGCCGCCGCTTCTGGGCATATGTGGATGGCGTTGCGACTCCCTTCTTCTTGCCTTTCGGCTGGCCTTGCGCGGCTCTCTCGTCGCGCTGTCGCACACGGAGAAGCTGCTCGTAGTGCTTGATCTTGGCGAGGATCGGGCTTTCCACCTCTTGGAGGCGGGCCGTCAACCATTTACGAGTCCAGGTATCCATATCAGAGAAAAGCTCTCTCATGAAAGAATCCCAGAGTGTGTCGAGGCCGACGGCATTCTGCTGCCCAGTGATCTGGGGGGCATTCTTAAGCTCGAGCTTGACGTCGTCGTTGATCTTGCGCATTTTGGCTACGACAGTCGGGTTGCGAAGATAGCTGTAGACTCCAAAAACCTGCCAAGCGATAAGCTACTTGCGTGTGATGTAAGGATAGGATAGAAGTGGCATACCGTACGAAGGACACTCAGGTAGTCGGCTGAAGGGCGAGCACCAGTCAGGGCGTTTTTATATGCCTTGTCGTAGTTGGCGGGAGTCATTGGGTTGCGCCCAGACCACAACTCTTTCTTGAACCCGTTGATTCCGCCATGAAGGAGAACAAAAGCTTCCCAATTGACCGTGGAGCCCAAAGCCTCGAAAACGAGCTGGTTGAGTGAAAGGCGCCGTGGCTTCACTTTCTGCTGCATCTGAGCGTTTGAGTAACTTGGTTTGTATTTCCGATTGATGATGGTCTTCTGAGGCTGCGCCTTGCTCCATTCGTTCCGGAAAAAGGGAACCAAAGTTGGATGGCGTTTCTCTGCGTACTCGTGGAATTTCTTGACCGTCTGGAGCTACAAAGGAGGTTAGCAGGGAAGCCGGTAATACGATTTTACGAATTCGTTTACCTCGATTATATGTTCCGTAGAGTATTCGATATAGTTTACTTTTTTACCTTTGGGGGCCATCTTCACCACGCTGCTACCCAGTTTCTTGTTCTGAAATTCAAATATCTCGGGATTGCCATTACGTGGACCTACAGGGTGAGGTTAAAAGTCAGTATACTACTCATGAATAACGGGGAATGGGTAAAAGAGGACTTTTCGGCTTGGGCTGTACGATTAAAGTCTGAACATTTCAGACCTTCGCGAAAGCAGAAACCGACTCTTTGTATCTTGGATTCACGTACTTTGGTACAGCTTTGAACTCTCAGGGTAAGGTAAGGCTTGTAATCCTCCTGGAGTGCGAGCACGCTTCTCAAGAATCGAATGTTCATCGTAGTATTGGGTTTCATTAGCATCTCCTCGAGCGGCTATCGTTCCAGATGTCCCAGCATTCTTGTCGTAACAGTCGATGTAGATAAAGCACAAGTCGGTCTGTGTATCAACGTAGGGAACGGCCAATTTTGGAAAGGTAACAGCAGTTGGCTTAGTAGAAGGCGTGACTTTGCTCGTCGGCGTCTTCGTTGGTTTTGTGGTGGGCTTCTTGGTAGGTTTCTTGGTGGGTTTCTTAGTAGGTTTCCTGGTAGGCTTCTTGGTAGGCTTCTTGGTGGGCTTCTTCGTAGGCTTCTTCGTAGGCTTCTTGGTGGGTTTCTTCGTAGGCTTCTTTATGGGTTTCTTGGTGGGTTTCTTCTTTGCCGGCTTTTTCGTTTTCGGTTTTTTCGGCCTCGTTTTGGCTGGCCGTCTGGAGCCACCCCTAGAGCCACCTCTCGATCCCCTTGGTGCACGAGCTTGAAGAGCTATGGGGAATCGATCATTATGTATACCGTTGATATCACTTAAAGCCAGGGTCTTGGTACTATGGTATAGTCAGATTGTTGTTTCGAGATATGTCAAAGTTATGTACGTACGGCTCTGCCCGCGGAATGATAGCGAGCACAATGGGACCTGCCACTGCGAAAAGAAGAAGGTATCTGTAAAAGTTCCAAAGGTACATTATGTACAGTGAATTGCAATATCAGTAACGAGCGTGGTAGAAGACAAAAAGGACAGTTGTAGAATAGTATTCTGATCAAATGCGATATCAGTATCTAATATAATACTCAGACAGTTAGATGTTATCATTTATATCCAATGTTCTTGGTCTATGCCATGCTCCTCGGGCGTATGCTGAGATGCCGGACATTGGGGTAAGATCGTTTGTACCGCAGTCTACACTAACTCCACATAAATTCATTCCCAGTTAGGATAAAGTGGAGGAAGTATCAGGCCGACTTATCAAGACATAAATAGCGTCTCACACCATACAAGGATTGCTAGTAATACCTCAGGAGCATAAAATTCATCTATCAGACAAATCGATTGCATAGACATTGTGCTCAGGGCTCTTTGCACAGGTGTTAATATTGGCGCTATGCGTTGATTTTTTAACGCCATTCTCTTTGGACCCGAAAATTCTTTGGATTTCTTATTTGATTGTTCAAGTAACAATGGAATCAGTGAAGCGTTGGGTCCACATTAAGATCAAAGTATTTTAGCCTTCGCAGCAGACCGGTCAGCATCTTGATACTTAGGTACCCTAAAAAAATGGAGAAAAACCCTTCAGCCGCTTCCAACAGTGTTTAAAAACGCATGTTGGTCCCGAGTCCGGTGTAGCATTGCGGCACAGCACGAAGAAGTCCGATCTTACGGGATGCCAAGCATGAAATTTGGCCCCAGGGTGGGGTGGCCTATGTCACGTGGCTATCCACACCTCGTCGCACCTAAATATCCTCTGATATTTATAGCCTGTTTAAGGTGGGGCTCCACTGGTACCAGCGCCCACCCGCAACGATATTACTCAATCTATCATCCACCTGCGACGACATTTCTTTACAACCCGCCCTCAATACACATCATGCCGGACCAGGACTGCATTGCTCTAAGGGAGCAATTGTCAAAACATCCTGACGTAAAGTTGGGTTTTATCATCTATCGGTTGACCTACCAAAATAATGAAGAATGGACCCGCGTAGTAGAGCACATCAAAAAGCGAACTCGACAGAATCTTGAAGCGACTGGCGATAGCGACCTTTTCCCACATATCGATTGGAATGTCCAGGAAGATCCGACACTCGACGGCGCACACTCTGGTCAAGTGCGCAAGTAAGTGCTCACCCACTGTAGTCCATGGGTCATAATTATCAGGTATTGACAGCTACAACTAGGCATTTCCTGGACTGGATTGAGCGCGAGGGAGCCGATCGACAAGCGGGAATACCTAGGTATATGGCTTGCGTCGCGATTGAGCAATTCCTTGTCGAACGATGTCTGATGGACGCGGATGCTGATGCGGATCCTGACAACGATTCCTCTCGGGAGAAAGGATTCGTCATGCTGGTTTCCGCAAACAAGAAGGAAGACGTGGTCCATGTGGCAGTCTCTTCCATCTTCCCGAGGGTGTATTCGCTGCTTGAGGCATCATTATGGGATGTGATTCAGCAAGGAGCGGAAGAAAGAGGGGTGTTCAATAATTGATAGCAATTGTAAGTCTGGCCGCGAAAGTATTCTTTGAATTTGATGTGAGTCTACACGGTATTGATCTTGCGCCATGATGAAGTGTCTCTTAGTTCCGAAGGCCGAGATGGAGCTGACCGTATAGTCGAGGAAACGATTCCGCTCCACCCAAATTGGAAGAGCGGTCGCACTACTGGCAAGGAGGCTGCAAGCACAGCAACAGACAACTCAATTATAGCCCATACAGCTAATTCACTTTCGATTTCTATAGCAGTTAGTTGAAATGAGGCAGACCGAGGCATTGAGCTCTTACCCCAAGGGGTTTTAGCTTCTATAGCGAGGTGAGCCAAATGAAGATCGCAGGACTTGGGTATCCACTTACGTTGACGAGCTTCGATAAAAGTATACATGCGGCCACAGGCTGCCCCGGTGGAGCTTTGGGCGTGAGATTTCATCGTACAACTTTAGGCACAAGACTTACAGTGTCCCTAATGCAAAGAGTCCCAGTATACCGATTTTCCTTGCAGTTGTTATGTGCATATGCCAAACTACAGGAATAGGTGAAACCAGCACAAAGACATCGGTGATGATGTCAGAAACAACAAAGCCGTAGGATGCGGGTGCTGCCGCCTTGCAATAGCGGATAGTATCTTCTGCACTCGTCCACAGGGCGGAAATTCTAGTGCCGCACTGTAGGATGTTGGCGACTAAAAATCCTACTGTCCATGCCGTGAGTACTACGATAAGACCGATCGAGTATAGGTGGAAGGCGTGAACGACTTTGAATACCCTCCGGTACAGAAACACGACACTTAATTTCACTGAGCCCAGCCCAGCTATGAGAAGAATGCATTTTACAAAGTTATACTTCGTCACGTGGATCAGATCCTTATTTCAGTAATTATCGCACGAGAACCATACCTTGGAGATCATCTCTTCCACGCCTGCCTCTCTGGGATTTTCGTCTGTCTTGGAAAGGTTGGAATCCTGGCTATCGTATAAACCAATCGAATTCGCTGTTTCGTGGTCAGCCTGGTGGAGGCTTTCCTCTAGTGGGTGTGGGTAACGCCCAAATGACAATTACCTTTCAACGTAACTGCAGCCAATGCCCACATGATCACCTGATCTTATGTCAGCTAGATACTGCTATTCATACCTTATTTCTACATACCAGACTAGCCAGAGTCGTCCAATCATCGATGCCATATTGCTGTTTCTTGAGCTTGCGCGCCCAAAAGCGAGCAATCACTGCGAGCGTCGCGACACCACTCAAAACCGCGGTGAGCACTTCGATTGTGGGGGCATCCATCAGCTCAAAAAGCGCAAGGAAGGATCAGCCAGTATATATGCAAATATGACTGGCTGATTGTCACACAGGAAAATTTAATGCGCTCAGCCTTGGCCGCCAGAGCCCCGGAGTTCGTAGACCCAATGAGCAGGCCCCCAGAAGCGACAAGGCGTATCTTCCCACGTTCTGGGGCCAAGTTTCATCATTGTACTCTCAATTTATGTTGGAAAAGCGCCGAACTGCCTAAAGAGGTTGCGATCGATTCATTTTTATTGAGCACAGGGAAGCGCAGCTTTAGCCAGCCGAAGTGTCCAAGCCACACGCTTGATATTTAGATATCTGTAACACATGAGTAGAGTCTCGTTCATAGTAGAAATATCTCAGATCGGTATTTCCTACGTTTTTCTCGGACTTCACCTGATACGTTTCGTGTGTGCACTTTGTTATCGATGTAAAGATTCACTGGCCGCGCAACGAACCCAAAGAAAGCGACCGTTTCAATATACATGGCATAAATCGTAAGTTCAGGGGTGAACATGACGTTCTGACAAATGATGTACGAGTAAGACGAGCTGCTCGCTTCGCCTGGTCCAACCCGTGATTTGTGTTGGTTCCCCACCAAGATCCCGAATGTTATTTATCATTTTCGCGTATTCGGGAGGATCTCTTCATTTGTTTGTTGACTACAAACATAAATTATCGGGAATAAAATGTCGGGTCACATTAGGGATAGTGGCCCAATTTCTTGTAAATGTGTGCCAGTTTACAGTCTGATTGGCCTGGGTCACTCCCCACTGGCTATTGGCCATAGCAATCGCACGAGAAGCGCAGCGAATCCTTGAAAACTCGTGAAATAAAGACAAGAACACTGCATGGTCATCAAAACATGTACATGGTCGTCATTTTGTAGCGCAAGTACCTCCAGGCATGATATACTCAGGATGATTATTTAGTGGCATTATCCAATGGCTCGACGGCTGTCTTAAACCCATTTGTACACCTCTCTAATCCCCAAATCTATTATTTTTGAAATTTACAATAAAAACGTACTAGGAAAGCTTCCCGTCACATTTTTGTGTCACTAGGATATTATCTCTTGCACCTTAAACGGCGATATTTACGTATGCACCTAAATGTAGTCCCAGTAGGAGAGTCGAAATGAGTGTTGTGTATCATCACAGCGAAGGAAAAATCGGACTGCGCAGAAAATAGATGCCTCGCAAGCTTTTTTGAGTAGGGCACTGGTATAACTGCTTGCCGATGGAGATCTAGATTGATTGGTTTCATGCCATTTGACCTACTGTGTACATCCAACACGACGCACATATTGGTGTACCAACAAAAAATCCTAATACCTTTCCCTTTCCACATGCCGACTACTCATACGTAAATCCAAAATCCACCGTCTCCACAACATCCCAGTCCTCCTCCTTATCCTCATCCCCAAATATTCTCAACGCACTCACCCTCAATCTATAGCTTCCCTCCTCTAGAACCTTTCCATCAGCCATCAGTCCACTGAAGAAAACCCTCGACTCCCCCTCGGCAGGTAAACCTGTGGTGATCCTGCCAAAGCGCCAACTACCTTGTCTCCGCGCAGCACATCGATGCGCACCTGAGCACTGCCGACGAGCAGCTGCATGTAAACGTTGGGCTGGGCACCCTGATCGCCATCATCGACAGGTGGAGGGTTCGATGGATCGGGACGTGGGATGGTGTAGGTCTGGTTCGCGGGGATGGCAAGATAGTAATTGGCGAGGTAGACCAGGGAAGGGAGTAGAACGGGGGTGTCACGCATGCGGCCTGCTACGCCCATGTAGGGAAGTACGAGATCGATGGTGCTGTTCTCGGTGTTGCTGATACCGATATAACCGCTGTATACAGGGAGCAGGGTTGCGTTGACGTTAGCGGGGGCGTGCATGTGACGGTTACGTCGACGGACTTTCCTGCGGCGACGGTGATCGAGCTGTCAAAGTGTCAGCATGAGGATAGTGGGATATTCATTCCGAGAGAATTACCTAGAGCTGAATTCCAGCTCGGCCCAGTCTTCGACAATAGGATTGGGAAAGGAGGCAGGTCTCAGGACACCGTCAGCTGCTTTTTGCAATGTGTGCATTGTGACGGCCTTCCGGTGAGTCAGTTCCAACACTGCACTTTGTTCTCCAGTGTTCATCACGCTGAAAGTCCGATTGTTGACGAAATGATCAGTGTCGTTCCACGCGATGTTGTCAATGCTGATCTCAATGGTTGTATGAGCGGCATTCCACACTTGCACAATGCCAGATCCTTGCTGCGGAACTGGGGCTAGGATATCTGTATGAACCGTTTTTCCATCGTGCCAAGAGATGGGCTTCGCGGTCGAAGTCAGAATGCGACGCAGACGTTGAGGATCAAGTTTGCCCCGCACTTCTTTTAGCAATGCGAAGGCGGATGCCGCCAGAGGAGCAGCTAGCAATAACAGTCAGCAAGATATCAGATCTAAAAAACGTATGCACTCACCCATGCTGGTGCCGGTCATAACTCGATAGCTGCCGCCACTTGTCAAATAGGTGCTAAGGATGTTCTCGCCCGGTGTAACGATATTTGGTTTGACTCCCAACTCCCAGCTAGGACCCCAACTGGTTAATGAATTGGCAAGAAAGCCACCCGTCGCCTTGTTATCGAGCTGCTCTAACTCGAGGTTGGCGTTGTTGCCAGGTATGTTTACAGTGACAGTTTTGCCTTGCTGAAGCAGAGACAACCATTCCTCAGCAACATATGGCGCTATTCTGGCGATGCCCTCGATGCCTTCTGTGTAGATGATCGGGTCGTCCCGCATAGTCCTATCAAACGTGAGCGTAGTTCAATACCCCACCGACCCCTCAACAGCTTTTGATCGCCCGATGGCTTCAAAGCAATACTGTGAAACACCGTACGTAGATAGATATCCAGGCCAAAACTTACAAGTTACTTCCGGTGCCATCATAGTACAGCATATACCGTCCACCCTTCGCTACAATATTGCTGCCCTGGTCTGGAGGATAGCAGCCAGTAGCCCTTGCATCGAGGAACTGCAGAAGTACGATACTCTCACTGAGATCTGTACCGTTGGGAAGCGGAGTGCAAGCATTGTTTGCATCGACAGCAGACCATACAGAAAGCTTGACATCTGACGTGAAACTCGGTTCACCCACCAGTACCCCGAAGCTCGTTGGGGTAGAGTTTCCGACCGAGTAGGAACCGCGTGGAAGGAGAACAGGAAACTTGGTGTTCGAAACGGCGCCAACACCCGTAACATCGAACCCTGTGGCCGGAGAGGAAGAATAAAACATTCCGAGACCACCGTCATTGCCTTCCGAGATCGCAAATTGAATGCCCGAAGCCGCGATGCGTGATGCGACGACGGCCAATACATGACCGGCCCATCCAATCTGGAAGCCATTCGAGTACGAGATGATGTCCGCGCCGTCCTCTACAGCGCGACCGAATGCTGCTAGCTGAATCTCATCTGTCGTGGTGGAAATACAGTTCCAGATTCTGTACGCCGCAAGCCGCACCCCAGGCGCACCTCCTGAGAACCCGTACTTGGTCTTCTCAAGCTGAGCTGCAATCGTGCCCGCTACGTGGGTACCATGGCCAAAGCAATCGTCCATGGGGTCATTGTCGGGTTCTGGCTCCGTCACACCGAGTCGGAAGTTGTCGCCTACGAAATCGTAACCGGTCGTCACGAGGCAGCCTTCGCCCAAGCAGCCGCCCAGAGCAGGATGGGTGTAGTCAACGCCGCTGTCAATGACAGCAATCTGGACACCTTTTCCGGTTACGCCTTCCGCGTGAAGTTTGTCGATTTGTGTCATGACGTGGGGCGAGAATGGCTTCTCTTCCTGGGACTGACGCTTGGTGTGCTGTGTTGTGGAATTTGTGGTGTCCGAGGGTAGCTTTGTGTCTGGCATTTGCAGCTTTGTTGATCTAACCGGCCACACTGCGCCAACAGCCGAGTTGTGCTTGATTTGGGTGATGACATCTGAGCTGTTGGCGCTTGATGTAGCAGTCGTAGGATCGATCGAGAAGGAGACTCCCTTGAAGAACCGGAAACTCAGATCCATCCGGTGCTGCAGAGTCAACCCCTCCGCCTCGAGAGCAGCATAGAACGTGGACGGAGTGACATCGTCATCCGCGAACTCCGCGATGTACACATTAGATACAAGGCCTCCTACATCGCTGCTATAGAGTTAGAGGCTCGACTATGTTTGATATACGCGCTACTTATGTGGACCTAGAATAGGTACTTACGAGCTATTAGCACTGTTAGCTGCGGCGTATACGCCGGTGAGTGAAGCGACCAGCAACTGGGCGAGCTTCATTTTTGCCGCCGGGATGAAACGAGGGAATGGCGATGACTTGCAGCATTGCGAGGGCAGAAGGGCTCATATAGGGATCGAAAGATCTTCCACGCATGATTTCTCAAACCACCCATGGAAGTTCTCCATCGCCAAGGGCCATCGTAATAGCTGCATGGGGCAGGTTGCAGACACCTACTCTACCGACACCCTAAATTTGGGCTCTTAGCAGCTTCATCGTGCTGTGCACGAGGATAATCGTGGGGTTGATCAATTTAGACGCTATTGGATGCTACTCCCTATTCTATTTCTGGTTTAGTTTCGGAGGCATCCGGCGTGAAAGCATCCGAGCTATATCTACCTCGGTGCCGCCTCACCATCATTCTCCTATCTGAATACCTCGATAACTTACTATCACCAGGTGCTTCGCTAGGTTCCAAAGAAGGCGCGGTATGCTTCTGGTGTTGCGTGGAACATGTCAGCCCCCATGCCCGCTTCCGAGTAATTCAAGTTTAAGGTGGACCGGAGTTCTTGCCCCTAGCAATGGACCTAGCTCATCACAGAAAATCGATTTCATTGGCATCGTACTTGCCTCTTCTCGATAAGGTATAGATGTCCACGTCCTACTGTCTCTGCTCTTTGAACCGAAGCCAGACTACCTCTGCAGGTTTCGTGTTGAATGCCAGCTTCGTTTTCATCGGCAAGCTATTCCTCACGTCCACGGACACCACGTCGCCTCCGACCTTCTCCACAAGCTCAATCGAACCGAAAGCCTGCAGTATCCTGCACAAAGTGAATTTTACCTCCATAGTTGCCATGCTTTTTCCCAGACACGATCGCGGCCCGCGATTGAACGGGAAATATGACCACGTATCCGGTTTGCGGTTATCCCAACGATGAGGGTTATACTCGTTCGCATCAGGGCCATATAAATCGGTGCGCCGATGTACACTGTCGAGACCCATGATGACCGTTGTTCCTGCCAAGATCCCTACTGGAGATGTGCCTGCTGGGCCACCTCCAGTAGGGAGCGAGGTGTCTTTAAGCGCGGTGCGCGTATTCACTCCCACCGATGTGTGCAGACGCATAGTCTCTAACACGACGCTGTTTAAAAGCTCCAGGTCTTCAAGCTGCGCTGCGCCGGGTGCTCTAGATCCAAGCGCCCCTGAGATTTCCGCACGAAGCTCGCGTTGCAATTCTGGGTGTCGTACCAGCTCGTAGAGTGCCCATGTTATGATAATAGCAACGGAGTCCCTACCTCCCACAATGACGGATATGATTGCATCCTTCAGGACGCTTTTTGGGAGCCCCTGCGTGGAAAGAACACCCAACAACGATTGCGCTTTTCTTTCTCGCTCCTCAGAACTGTCCGAATCTCCAGGGGAAAAATTGCGTACAACATTCTCGAGATAGCTATCGATTGTCTCGTACGCCTTACCATCCGGTGGAAGCATGGCCCCAACCCCACTCAGGATGTTCCTCCATGTATTTCTATTCTTGTGCTGTTGTATTGCATCGCGCAGACTCTGGTCGTTGCTGAGAAGCGTATCGGTTGAGGTCCCATAGAAAATATCAGACACGACATCGATAGCGAACCGATTCAGCAGATCAAGGGTGTCGTGAGGCTGTCCATCCAAAAGAACTCGAACCAGTATTTGGGTATGTTTCTCCGTGACAGCGTAGTCAGTGAGACGAATTTTCGCTACGTGGGCAACGAGGTGGTCCCGATTAGCCTGCCAGGCTTCGCCATCGGTGGTCAGAATAGAATTTCTCATCAGACTGCTCCAAATTTTGCGGTAAATCTCGCCTTTCCCGAAATCAGTAAACTAGGGTTGCTTAGCTGAGTTTCTACAGTAAGGCGACTGGGAATACCTGTGTAGACATCATGGCGCGGATGTTTTCCACGTTGTCGGTCATGACCATCGTTGCACCGGGCAGATTGAGCTCCACGGTCCGCCCTGGGACATTTAGAGTGCTTTGCGTCCACTCAAGGACTGTGTTGGTACGCAGATTTCGAACCAACTGCGACAGCACGCCGAAGCCTATATTTTAACCTTATGTTAGAGGCTTTGAACTTGGGAAAAATCAATCTATGCAAGCATATCGTACCGAGCGGTAGGCTGGAAGGCACCGAGGGAGCGCGTGCTCCCAATTTGGCCTGTCTGTTCGCTTTGGAGTTTGCTCTGATTACGACGGTGCTGATCCAAAGCAGCCAAAAGAGAAGGAACCATTGGAAGGTCGAGAATATTCCGAATAAGCTCCCCTCCAAAGTGACATTGTCAGCTGAATTGCCCATCTCCAGTATCGCACGAGATGTCTAAATCAACAGTCGTCTTGCAGCGCCCTTGAATCTGGTATCACCTTGATTGGAGGACAGATGTTTTCACCAGTTATTCTGGATGAAACTACCGCTGGCAATGCTCAGACAGTCCATTGGTGTGGGGATGTGGTGATTGAGATGCTACGCCATGCGGCAGGGTACGTGAGCGGGGCTATGCATCACAGACGCCGATGAACCACGCCGTAACCGATGCAGGGGTTTGCAGCAGGCCAATCCTACGTGTAACGGTGCAACCCACTACAATCTCAATCCCTGCATGTCGGGAGAAACCCGTCAAGAGCCGCCCCACCCAAGCATTGTGCTGGTGCATGTGTAGGGTGGGAAACCGGCCATCTTGCACTCTTCAGCATCCACAGCTCGTTCCGTCCTTGCACCGATCGACCGTTGCTTCTCGGTAAAATGAGATTTCTCTGCTTACATGGCAAAGGGACTAATAGTCAGGTGAGATTCTCGATGGATTTCGGCAATGACCAAATCCTGTCTGACTACTTGACTGCAGATTTTCGAGATCCAAACAGGTCCAGTACACGCGTCGATTGTTCCTCCCAGGACAGATCACTAACCCGATTCACAGCTGCCTTGAGGCACAAACTCGGCCCGGAACACACGTACGAGTTTCTCGATGCGAGTTTTGAATGCGAGCCAGCACCAGGTATGAAGCATGTCGCGCCCACCCTACCAATCACACTCCCCACGTCAGAGTGGACTCAATAGCTCTAGTGCTGAGTCGGGATTACAGGCATGGAGATACTTGCACCGGAGACAAACGACACTTTCCTATCCTGGATAGATGAAGGAAATGCACAGAATACGCTCGATGCCTTGAACGAGTTCGATGCCTACATGGAAGAATCAGAGTCGTTCGATGGCGTGATGGCATTCTCGCAGGCCGCAGGGTTTGTCGCATCGTATATGATTCGGCAGCTGAGAAAAGCAGATTCTATGCACACGCTGGTTACTCCACCATTTAAATGCGCCATCTTCTTGTGCAGCGCTCCGGAGACCCAGGGCGGAGAATTCTCAAGGTTTCTCGACCCTGTGCTGGACAAACATCGTATTCAAATCCCGACAGCGCATATCTGGGGCCGGAACGACATTCAGGTTCAAGGACCTGGATCGTGGCTGGTTGATCTTTGTGCAAAGGATGGAGCGGAGGTGTTCATTCATGATGGAGGCCACGAGGTGCCGGGCATAAAAATGCCAGATGCATTGAGAGCTACTGTACGGACTGTGCAAAAGACGATAGAACGAGCTACCTTTTTATGCTAAGACAGGTCGATCTTCACGTATATTTATACTTTGATTTGCTTCTTCTGCCACATCAGAAAAGAAGCTAAAAGCTGCACACCTGCCATGCCAGCCAGAATCTTGGTTTGCAAGTTATATCCCTCCGCTAGCTTTTGGCCGACGACATGCTGCGTCGCAGGATCCAATTTGCTTGCTGTATGTGAGAACGCAAGAAGCGCATTGATCTGTTCTGGCTTCAAGATGCCCTTCAGGCTGGACTTCAAGAACGCATTGCGCACAGTGTTGACGATGGCAAGAGTCACCGCTCCTCCCATCATGCGGAATTGCGTCACAGAACCCATAGCAACGGCTACAAAAATTCAGCGTCAGCCTGATTACTCAAACAGTGACCTAAAAATACTTACAAGTGTCTTTGGGTTGCACTGAGAACGGAACTAAGAGCACAAGGAGCGATATATTGGAGCCACATCCAAAGCCGGCGATAATCTCGTAGCCATACTGTCTTGCGGTGATCGCTGTAGAGGACGGAATTGTACCTAGAAGGCTAAAGCCAATAACTTCCAGGGCACTCGCGCCGATGACTAGGTAGACAGGAGGGACTCCTTTCTTCGTAAGTGCTGCCGAAACAGCGGACGATATGGGTGCAGATGCGATGAAGGGTATGCTCCGGATCCCAGCCCCAAGAGGCGATGTTCCGTGAACCACTTGATATCGCTGTGGAAGCTGAAAAATGGTACAGAACCAGCAGCCTCCAAGGAAAATAGCGTTGCTGTGTCTTGTGAGAAACATACTTACGAGTGTTGATCAAACCTACATAATCATTCCCATCCAGACACGGTTTTGAACAAATCGCCAGGGGAAAACGGGTTCGACTGCGCCAGGAAGGCTATCACTTTTCGTTATGTGTCTCTCCCACAGCAAAAATGCGATCCACAATATCCCTGAAACAACCAGCATGGAGATGACGAAAGCAGAGTCCCAGCTACGTGACAGACCGGCTTCTTCTACTCCAGCGACCAGTGAAAGCGTTGCAAGCAAAAGTATCGTACTACCCAAAAAGTCGACTCTTTTCAAATTCACTTTGGATACAAGTGTCTTGAAGCTCTTGGGATTGTTGTGGTACGGAAACCCGCGTGGGACAACAAAGGCGACGATAGCTATAGCAGGCGCTGCAGCAGGAACATTCAGGAGGAAAATCCATCGCCATGTTGTACGCATGGGTATCGCGCCGCCGAGGATAGGACCTATGATCAGGGAAATGGCATATACAGAGGAAATGAACGTTATCAACGTTGGATAGGTCTTCTTAGGGACGAGATCCAGGCAGATTACAGTGCATATCGCGAAGCATCCACCTCCTCCTAGGCCTTGGAAAGCCCGGAAGATAATTCTGGTGACTAAATGAGCGTGTAGATGACGCACTGGGTATGGCGGGCTTACAGTTGATTTAGCGACTGGGCGGCGCCACATGCACCTGAGAAGACAGTAAACGTGATCAGAGCTGTAAAGAATGCTGGCTTCTGTCCAAAAATGTCGCTCAGCTTGGAGATGATAATAATGACCGCTATTCATAGTTAATTCAGGACTGGACTAAACGATGCAACTTGCACTTACCCACGAAACCCAGCAAGTACGCAGATATGACCCAAGAGCCACGTTCGAACCCGTGAAAGTCATCGGTAATAGCGACCAGAGAGGTTGTGACGATTGGTATCTCAAGGTTGGCGAGGAAAAGTGCTATTGTTATGCTGCTTCGTCATTACTAAAGATGCACGTCGTATGGAAGTCAGCCCAAGGGTGTCTTACGCGCCTAGGAACAGATATAGTTGTAGCCCAGTCAGGTACTGCACTTCACGGCTGCTGCTACCGTTCTCCTTGTCGTGTTTCTGACGAGTCTCCTCCGACATGTCATCGTGATGATCTTCCCGACTCCACCCCACCCGTTCCGTGCTAGGCGATGGTTGCGCGTCCATCGAAAAGATAGAGGGTTGTTTGGAATCGCAATCGGACTTGCAAAGTGACGCGCGTTCAGCCTCGTGGCGAACCTACATACATCGGTGGCAGGATGATGGTGGCAGGCACCCTGAAACCCGCGGAACGCCCGTCTTGTTTGGTGTCTCTTCCTTGCATGTACATAAGCGGAACCCCTGCAACAAACACAAACCGACCGGATGGCACCCTTGCGGAAATGCTCCAGTTACCGTTCGGTACTATTACTATTTACATGCAGAGTACGTAGGTTAAGAAGTGGGGCGATTAATTATGCACGTCGGCGGCGTATGTAGACATTGCGACTCATGTATAACTCTCTTCTCCACCTGCCTGTAAGCATCCGTCTTTTAGCTGGAAAACTGTCCTCTATGATGGCACATACGCCACATAGATCCCAGGAGATAATATTGAACGAACCTACTGCCCGCTTTTGATCCACCTGACACACGCCGCGCATATACCATCGCTACCGGCCATGCACGTCCCACAGTTGCATTCCTCATGCATAGAATTATAAGCTACTGCTTGATATGGGAATTTCAGCTATATCGCGATTAACCTGAACGGTGGAACAGAGCATCAATATGATGTTATACTGCCGAACGATCCCGTTTCCCTAGGTCAGTTATTCCAACATATGGACCCATTGAGATATTTTCTCATCAAAGTAATAGTGAATTTGGATAGCAAAAATTATATGAAGAGTTTTCGTTACGGCCGTCAAGACTGCGATCTTCACTCCCGATGACTTCCGAATTACACGATTCCGGATCGTTCGTCTTCGGCTATGACCACACAAATTGTATTTGCTCATCTTGAAATGCATCAAAATATCCGTTTCCGGTCCATGAGTCGACATATGGGATCCTAAGACATTGGAATGTCATTGCACGAGCAACAAGGCTCTTAGCATCGCCGCGTCCGCCACCAGCAATGGATCGGACTTGATCCTAATTCTTGTCCTACGAGCTATCGTACGGCACTTGAAAGAATTTCAGCTCCCAAGAAAATGAGCTATTGATTTCGTGTTCCTGGTCGGAGTTCCAGCTGCACAGTGGAACCTTACGATTATGCCACATCGTCAACCCCTTCAGGACTCCACAACCCCGAATTTACCGGTGACAACGGTAAAAGAGACATTGAGTGAGCTTGATATTGGCTGTGGAATTTTGGTGGCTTGTATGCTATTTTTCCTACGCCGTTTCAGGCATAAGGAATCTTTTCGGACTGGGGTTCCGCAATACGTGCGCGGCTACGGCCCGATCGCCAATTTGAGAAGCATACAGATGAGGGCCTATGAAGTAGTGACGGCCCTCGGTCCGCGAGAGACTCCGTGTTTACGGGCGAATAACTCGATAAACTGGTGAGACGAAGGGATTTTAGCACAGGTTCTGTGGAAAATGCGGGTCGTGAAAGCTGAACTCCGGCTTGGGGCTGACCATGATGGTCTTATGTTTTTTTGTTTGCCCTGTAGCACATGTACGCCATCGTCTCAGACTGTACATAAACGAGTGTAGCTGCAGCATCTTGCTTTTTATCGTGCCAGTTGTGACGCGTTTCATGAAGATCTGCACGCGGATTTCAGGTATGGCATAACACCTTCAAGATTGGGCCGCTTTAGCTATGTCCGATGAGCTGATGGATTTAAATTATGTGAGCCCTAGATCGTGCGACACCCAATTCCCTCTGGCTACACGAGGTCAAGGGATTAGATTACCTGCATGCAAGCACGGAGGCCGCTTCAGCCTATCGGATCGGCATGGGAACACCGGGATGGGACTTTACCCCCTTTGGTACCCAATCACGGCGAAGCTACCCAAAAAGACCCCAGGAGCTGATACACATGGCATATGAACTGCTGCGTGGCAGCTGCACGTACTATTCCTCCCGTTTTCGGTTATGGCCTCTGCGTGAACTGAGCTTGGATCGTTCACCACGGAAGCGAATTGGTCTCCTCAACCGCAGCGCGCTCAGAGACGAAATAGGAAGGGGAATATAGTGCCACTGCGCCAAAAGACCGCAGGAGCGCGGCAAAGGTTCTACTCGTCTGTTCCACCAATCTAATTAGACATGCAATGCCGCGACCGAGGCGATCCTTAGTCTTGGAACCATCCGGCACGGTCGTGAGACGCTGGCAAACGAATGAAAGCATCTTGCAAATTTGCATATATTCAGCGCTCACCAAATCGGGCTTGCTGTACATTTTCTGATCACCCTTCCCTACTGCCGAGGATCCTTGCATCTACAGCTTGCACACCATGGAGCCAATAGCTGTGATAGGCCTGGCTCTGCGCTTCTCTGGTGACGCCATATCGGAGGAAGGCTTTTGGAAAGTGATGATTGAGAAACGATGCACCAAGACCGAATGGCCCCAGAGTCGTATCAATGTCGACGCCTTCCATGACAGATCTAATCCTTCCAAGAGCGCGGTAATATTCAACTGAACACTTTCACCTGAAGTCTTTGTTCTGATAATTCTTGTTACCAGATCTCCTCTCGCGGTGCCAATCTTCTCTCAGAAGATCCGACACTATTCGACGCACCTTTCTTCTCCATCAGCAACAACGAAGCGTCCGCTCTGGACCCACAGCAATGTCTTCTTTTGGAAGCTGCATATCAAGCCGTCGAAAATGGTACGCAGGCATGTTATTCATGGTTGAGATTTTCAAGTAACGTATTATACAGCTGGTATTACATTGGATTCGCTTCATGGAACCGACACTGGCGTGTATACCGGATGTATGAACGATGACTACAAAACGATCCTCGCAAGAGACATCGACATGACGCCTAAATACAGTGCTCTCGGCGTTTCCCAGAGCATGTTAGCAAACAGGATCAGCTGGACCTTTGATCTGAAGGGACCGAGTTTGAATGTTGACACAGCATGTTCAAGCAGTCTTATGGCGGTCGATCTTGCCTGCCAAGCCATACGAAGCGGAGACATATCCATGGTGAGTGATTTTTTTAAATACCAAATCAATTCTAAATGCCCAGCTCAACAATATGAACGATTGCTTCGTATCGTCGCCAGACATGCTAATGCGAACCACTTCAAGGCGCTAGTTGGTGGAGTGAACCTACTACTAGGCGTTGAAAGCTCCATTGGTATGAGCAAGATGGGAATCCTCTCTCCAGACAGTCAGTGCCATAGCTTCGATGACCGAGCCAACGGCTTCTCAAGAGGAGAAGGCATCGGAGTTGTTATGCTAAAGCGTCTTTCCGACGCTGTAAGAGATAACAACACTATCAGAGCAGTTATCAGATCCTCCGCATCAAATTCAGATGGGCGAACACCGGGGATAACTCAGCCGAGTAGTGAACGGCAGGAAGATCTCATACGTTTTGCGTATGCAAAAGCTGGGCTTGATTTTTCCCAGACCCGGTATTTTGAAGCTCATGGTATGTACTGCATGTATTGTAGTTTCAGAATTTTCTGACGGTATCGTTGAAGGCACTGGTACGCCTGTTGGTGACCCAATCGAGGCATACGCGATAGCGAGCGTGTTCAGTGCTTATCGCACACCAGAAGACCCACTTTACATGTAAGCTTGAGAGATGCCATGCGCTCGAATATTATCTCATGATATATGCAGTGGGGCTATGAAAGCAAATTTTGGTCATACAGAAGGCGCGAGTGGTATCGCACAATTGATCAAGACAGTTATGATTCTAGAGAGGGGAATTATACCCCCAATCGCAGAGCTCAAAAACCTCAATCCAAAGCTCAAGCCAGACATCTGGAATTTTGAGGTAGGTAGCCGCAATGAAACGTTTTGCAGAATTCAGGCTTATTTGAATCGCAGTTCGTTAAAGAAGCGCGAGTCTGGCCAAAAGCGGCAATCAGGAGAGCATCGGTGAATTCATTTGGATTCGGTGGCTCCAACACACACATCATAGTCGACGATGCATACGGTTATCTGAATTCTAACGATATTAACGCATTCTCTTCCAGCGTACCGAAAGAACCGACGAAAGACAACGGAACGAAAATCAACGGCTCGCAAGTTGCCAACGTAGCTAAAGTTAGGAGCGGAAATCACCAACAAAACGGTTTTCACCAGTCAAATGGAACTCCTGAATTTCACAACATTGATAAAACGGATCTCGGTCACGACGCTGAAGACACAAATTGTACCAAAAAGCGCTATCATGTGCAGAGCGGCATCGACGGCGATCATGAGATTAGGAAGAAAATAAAGACCAACGGAATAAACGGTTTGCCTGAGATGAATGGCATCCGTAGACCTCTTAAGCAGCCGTATCTCATCCCATGGAGCGCAAGTGACGAAAATGCCTTGATACGCACGACCAAAGACTTTTCAAGACACCTCAAGACTGACAGGGGCGAAAAATATCTTCAAGAGCTCGCGTACACCCTTTCGAACCGCCGCACAGTCCTTGGATGGAGATCGTTCGCAGTACTAGACGCTGCTGACAGTGCGGCTGATTTAAAAAGATATCTCTCCTCTCCGGTTCGCTCAGAGAGAGAACCAGCCGCAATATTTGTATTTACCGGTCAAGGTGCCCAGTACAAGCATATGGGCTTGGATCTGTTAGGATACCCAGTTTTTAAGAAAAGCCTTGACGAATTTGATAGCAGTCTTCGTGAGGTAGGCTGCGAATGGTCGTTGTTCAATATCCTGCAGGCAGACGATGCGAGCATCAATGAACCAGAGTACAGTCAACCCCTGTGTACAGCGCTTCAAATCGCCCTTGTAGACCTTCTACGATCATTCAATCTCGTACCTTCATCAGTAATCGGTCACTCTTCAGGAGAAATAGCAGCAGCATATGCAGTAGGCGGCATCGATCTCAAATCTGCGTGCAAAATAGCTTTCTTCAGGGGAAAGTTCGCTGCTGAGATCTCCAAGAGTGGAACAATCGGATCCATGCTCGCGGTTGGCCTCTCGGAGGCTGACCTGTTGCCCTATCTCGAATCACCGGAAACTACAGTGGCTTGCATGAACAGCCCTGTGAATACCACAGTGTCGGGTCCCAAGGCAGAAATTCAGGCCCTGCATGAACGACTGGATAAAGCTGGGATCTTTAGCCGAGAACTCAGCACCGGTGTGGCTTATCATTCTCCAATCATGAATACAGTAGCTACGGATTATGCAGTTACCATCGATGGCATCACTCGCGCGCCCCACGGCACTGGTCCTACGTGGATAGCATCCACTGTCACGGGAGAACTGGTACAGGATGCTTCTTGTTTTTCGGATCCACTGTACTGGGTACGCAACCTCGTCAGCCCGGTCAAGTTCTCAAGTGCACTGTCGCAGTTGACATCTCAGCCAAAAGGCGCGCGCAAGCTAGGCCAAAAAGCGAAAATTGTGTGTTCTGATGTCGTAGAAATCGGCCCTCATGCAGCGCTCAAACGACCTATCGAGGAGACCTTGAGTCATACTAAACGCCAGCTCCGATATCATTCATCGCTTTCCCGCCATGAAGCGCCGTCGATACATCTTCTGAAGCTTGTGGGCCAGCTACATTGCTTAGGCTACAAACCCGATCTCCTGAGGGTGAACTGTCTGGATCCGAAAACACGAATTCGGACGCTGACCGATCTGCCACAATACAGCTTCAGCCATACTAGATCTTACGCCCGACAAACGACTTTAGCCGCTGGAACAGCAAAGCGGCGTCACTTCCCTCGTCCACTACTAGGAGCCCCCGTCGCCGATTGGAATCCGCTTGAGCCCAAATGGCGGCAGTATCTGTCCGTACAGAGTATTCCTTGGGTAATCGATCACCAGGTAGATAATGCGATCCTGTTTCCTGGTGCAGCTATGACTGTTCTGGCTCTTGAGGTGGTTCACCAGATGACACCGCCGGACGTCCAAATTACTAGCTACCGCATCAAAGAAGCCACCTTCTCTAGCCCCATCGTTATTCCCTCTGCGGAAGAAGAGCATGCTGAGATCGAAACGACATATAAGCGCATATGGATGCCGTCTGCTAATGGTTCGTCATGGGGCGAGGTGCGCATCAGCGTACGCAATGGTGATTCCGTACAAGAAGCATGTCGTGTTGTTCTGAAAGTCGAGACACAAGACACACGGAGCGGTCTTGATGATGGGTCTGAACTCATTGCACATAAAAAGCATCTTGTAGAACACTATCATAAGCTATCATCCACCTGCGAGAAGCCTGTGGACACGAAGGCTGTATACCGCACATACAACAAGATGGGGTTACAATATGGACCTGTGTTCCAGGGTATTCGGCAACCTCGCTGGAATGGAGTCGATACTTGTAAGGCTGATATCTTAATGGGGAATAGTGACAGCTTTGAAGTCGACCCCAATGAGTTTCCAGTTCACCCCGCTACACTCGATATTGTCGCGCATCTGATGTGGGTCCCACTCACAAACGGCGGCGCGACAACAGTTCCAACAGCACTGCCCACACGAATGAGAGATGTATGGATTTCCAACGTTGGGCTACGCGATAATCGAACCTATGCAATGCATGGAGTAGCACGATCCTGGAAGCGTGACTTTAAAGTCATAGAAGGTACCGCAGTCATGTTGAATGATGCTAACGTACCGATCTTCTCATTGGGTACACTGGAGTTCTCGACAATCACCAGGAATAGCCCTGATTCAAGCCAAAGACGCTTTATACCAATGTCCTTCAGCTTGAAGACTATACCAGATATCACGCTTATGGAGAAGCCGCAGTTTCAACAATTCATAAAGGCAGATGCCGCCCTTGATGATGCTGAGAGCTCGTTCAATAACGAACTTGAGCCAGCGCTGCAGTGGTTTATTCGTTCCACGTTGAATCAGCTCAAAGACAAAGAAATCGCGACGCTACCTTTGCATCTACGGAAATACGTAGATTGGATGCAACTTCAGGCAAAACAGTTCCCAGAGCCGAGCGATGAGCTTTCGAATGAGGCACAAAGGGAAGCTCTATTCCGAAACGTCGAGCAAGTGAACGACAGAGGGAAGGTCTACATGAACTTTGGGCGGCAAATGCTTTCTATTCTCCGCGGAGAAACAGACCCTTTGGCATTACTCTTCGGCAGTCCACTAGCGGAGGAATTCTACGTGGATCTAATGCGTAGCGTGTCAGTCGATGCCAAGCTTCGCAAGTTCCTAGAAGCATTTTCTTTTAAGAATCCTTCGCTGAAGATCCTCGAGGTCGGCGCCGGTACCGGATCCATCACGTCCTATATCCTCGCGCCCTTGCTCTCTGGAGGAGCTCCTCGGTTCAGCTGCTACGATTACACCGACGTCTCTGCGGGCTTCTTCGAACGGGCGAAAGAGAAATTCGCCCTTGAGGCACCGATCGAGAAGTTCAATTTCCGCATCTTTGATCTGGAGTCTGAGCCGCTTTCACAGGGCCTGGAGGCATCCACTTACGATCTGATCGTGGCGTCATGTGTGATACATGCTACGAGTAATCTCAAGGAAACACTTGCTCGTCTCAAGACTGTGCTGAAGCCGGGTGGGAAATTAATTCTTTTCGAAGTCGTGCGACCTGAACGTCTTCGCAGTGCCTACATTTTCGGCACGCTGCCGGGCTGGTGGGCAAGCACCGACTTCAGAGCTGATGGGGATCGAAGATGGGGTCCGAATATTACAACCGCGCAGTGGGAATCGATACTCTCAGATACTGGATTCATTGTTGATGCAGTAGTGAGGGACCATGAAGACGAATTTTGCCACGAGTTTGGCTTCGTCTTCGCGACGGCTGGCCATGAGTTGCCACCCACTATATCAGCCGCAGAAACTTCACTCATCGTGAACCCTGCTTCCAGTGCGTCGACAGAACTTGCAGCAAGGTTGAAACATGAGCTAAATGTTTTCAAAAACATGAAGATAATCAGTCTCGATGAGATTCGCACGCCTGAAGACCTCACTGGACAAAGACTTGTTGTCCTGGCCGAATTGGACAACCCTCTCCTACGAAGCCTAAGCGAAGCCCACTACAACGCTATCAATCTCATATCATCAAGTGGAAAACCTGTCCTATGGGTCCACAAAACGGGACTTGGAACCGATGAGTTCGCCGACTTCCAGATGGTCAATGGGCTCGCTCGGGTTTTAAGAAGCGAGAATCCTAATCGCGCATTTGTAACTTTGGCACTCCAAGATGATCCTTCTATAGAGTCGAACACGGAGACCATAAAGAAGGTTCTGAACGAGTTGGACGGCAGACATTGGTCGATCGAGCAATGCGAGCAAGAATACGTTGAGCGTGACAATGTTTTACAAATCCAAAGGGTCTTCGAGGAGAACGAAATGGACAATAAAATATCGGCCCAGACGAAACCTCAGCTACGAGAGCAGCGATGGGACTCCGCCGGCCCGCTTGCACTCACTGTACATAGCCCCGGATTGTTAGACTCGCTATGCTTCATCGCGGATCCACTGGCCAAGAGCAATACACCACTCGCCCCAGAAGAAGTTCTAGTCGACGTGCGAGTCATAGGTCTAAATTTCCGAGACGTCTTGATTGCCCTGGGGGCGATGGATACGGACAGGCTCGGCGTCGAATGTACGGGCATCGTGCGCGAAGCAGGCCCCAAGTCGCCTTTACGACCAGGCGACCGTGTCGTTGTTCCCAAAATCGGTTGTGCAAGAAGCGTAGTTCGATGCAACAGTCAGGTCATGGTCAAGATCCCTGAATCCATGTCTTTCGAGGAGGCAGCTTCGTTTCCGACTATTGCAACCACAGCTTATTATTCTCTAGTTGAGGTCGCTCGAATTGAGAAAGGAGAGACTATCTTGGTTCACGCAGGCGCAGGTGGCACAGGCCAATTCTGTATCCAGCTCGCCCAGCTGGCTGGTGCAGAGGTCTATGCAACCACCAGTACCCAAGCGAAGAAGGAATTCCTGATGTCTAGATACGGTATACCGGCTGATCATATTTTTTACAGCAGGAACACTTCTTTTGCAGAAGCGGTTCGTCAGGCGACCAACGGACGAGGCGTAGATGTCCTCGTCAATTCTCTAGCAGGCGAAAGCCTCATCGCATCATGGGAATTGATGGCGCCACATGGACGCTTTCTCGAGCTGGGCCGAGCTGATATCAATGGGAACTCTAATCTTCCCATGCTCAACTTCAAGAACAATGTCTCTTTCAGTTCAATCGCGTTAGACTACATTCTCGACAACCGGCCCGTGCTCTTAGCGAGGATGCTCAACGCAGTCACAGACATGCTTGTCAAAGGCGACCTAAAGCTTCCTTCACCACTCCGATCTTTTGATGTCTCCGAAATCATCGACGGCTTCCGGTATTTGCAGAGTGGCGGGAGTGTTGGGAAAATCGTTTTGAAGGTGGAGCCATCCCACGTGGTTCAGGTGAGACTTGTTCTTTTGACAAGCTATATATCAGTTATCGCTTACAATCATCCAGACTTACCGAGGAGAAGAACCTCATTGGAGGTTCTCTGAAAATGCGACTTACGTGATAGCCGGAGGCTTAGGAGGTCTAGGTCGCAGTGCCGCCCGGTGGATGGTTGCAAAGGGAGCAAAGAATCTGATCCTTCTTTCACGATCTGGTCCCGTCACAAAATCATCACAAGAGCTATTGAGCGACATACGCAGAGCGGGTGCGACAGTTGAAGCACCCCGTTGCGACGTCTCTTCGGAAGAAAGTCTGCGTTCTGTTTTGCACGAACTCGGGACAAGGATGCCTCCCATCAAAGGGTGCCTCCAGTGTACTATGGTTTTGAAGGTAAGCATACAATGACCGTTTTCAGTCTCTTTTTTCCCCTGGCTGAAACATCTAGGACGCTTTATTCGAAAAGATGTCTTATGAAGATTGGAATACAGCGACAGAGGCGAAGACGACCACATCATGGAACTTGCACAAGATTCTCCCACAGGGTATGGATTTCTTCGTGCTCTTTTCATCTCTGTCTGGTATAGCTGGAAAGATCGGACAAGCCAACTACGCCGCGGGTGACACATACCAAGATGCATTAGCATACCATCGTGTCTCTCAAGGAGAAAAGGGAACATCACTTGACTTTGGAGCCATGGCCAGTGTTGGGATCCTTGCCGAGAATACCGATTTTATGGGTAAAATGGGCCACGACGAAGACGTTATCCGTGTCGTGCAAGAGAACGAGTTCCACGCCGTATTAGATATCTACTTGGGTCCTAATCCACCGGAAATAGGTACCGAAATGGCTGCGCAGGCTCTGATTGGCATGTCTACGCCACAAGTCTACATCGACAACGGTATCGAGCTCCCATCTCTTCTTAATCAGCGAATGTACGCGCCACTTGCGCGCTTGGGTGCCAACACATTCGAATCCATAGGAGGGACCGATGTCGACGGGGTCAACTATGCCAAAGCTTTCCGAGTTGCAACCTCTACGGACGAAGCCTCATCAGTGGTGCTGGCGGCTTTGGCATCTAAACTATCCCGTTCTTTGTCAATAGCGACCGAGGATCTCGATCCATCGAAGCCGTTGCACCAGTACGGCGTGGACTCTTTAGTCGCCGTGGAGTTGAGAAATTGGTTCGGAAAGGAGTTCGAATCGAACGTAACCGTACTGAAGATTATGGGCGCGGCCGATATCAGAGCTGTTGCTGCACTTGTGGCGGAAGAAAGCACCGTGAGGAGACAAACTGAGTAGGTAGTTGTGGATGGTATGTTGGCAGATAGTAGCTGGGACGCCAAATCTTTAATCGAGGTGGAGCGACAATACATGTATGTTGTGGAAATAGTCCATGTCCACATGTATGTGCTGATCATGAGTTATTTCAGGATTCTAGATCTTTGTTCTTGAAACCAAGAGTGTCCGAGTCTTGCCAAGTATCTAGCTGAATATATCACGATGAAGCAGATATTTTGTCAAGAGACCCGTGCACGCATTGTAAAAAGAAATTCGTATTGTGCAGCGCCTTGTCTTGTCGTAGATCACTTGCTATTCGCCGACCCCGCGCTACTCCAGTCTCTAAGACCCAGCAATGACACGTGCGCCTTTTGCTGAATCGTTATGGGCTTGTAACAACACTGTCGTGCATTTTGCGAGTAGATTTACGGATTCGTTTTCAGGGCGAGTCCTAGATCTACCTAAGCTGAATTTAGTCAGCACCACCCCAAAAGAGATTAAACCTGTCCTAGAAAGGGCTAAAGCCAGATGTAAGCTTCTGTAGGATCGGTGTAGCCCTGGCTAACACATCGTAATCAGCTTAGCACTTTGCGCCATCAGGTACGCGACGGGCTGGATCACGATCCAGACTCTCGGGGTCCGCGCAATTAACTCGATTTGTATCAGAACTTTTGGTCGGAGGTATCGTCTCGCCTAAGTAACACTGTAAAGAGATGACAGCGCAAGCCACCACTTCAATGCGAGAGCGCCACCAAGGCTGCTCGCTCTATTTCTGTATCGTCAATCTAGGAGGGTAGAAATAAGTATAAGACGCATGGAGCAACACCTGCAGTCACTGTCACTAGAACTAACTTTGTTGTCGTCTTGAAAATGAAGCTTTGGACATCTGTTGTGCTCTTTGCGCCTTTGTTCGCACCGCTTGGGGTTGGAGCGGAGAACGCACATCAGATCGACTCGGTCTCGGACCTCAGTTCGGTCCAAAAAGCCTACATTGACCCAAAGACACACGACGTATTCGTTGAGAATGAGGACTCTGGTGTTACAGCTCTCGAGGAACGCTCTTACCAGACTGGTAGTAAGTACACATCGCCAAGCAGCCGTGAGAGAGCCTCCGCTAACTCAAACTTTGCTTCTAGATCCTCGTGACACTGTTGTAAAGCTCCTGAAGAAGCACAATGGCTACGGCTTTTGCAAAGCTTTCTGTTCCGGATATTCTCCGAAGCCCGTTACAAAAACAAATATAAAAACGTCAGTCAAGACAATCTATAAAACATCGACCAGGACGCCCCTACCGGTTACCGTCACCCTGACTACAACTGGAAATGCCCCGCCTGCGGTTGCCGTTACGGAAACGACAACACAGTCGACAACAGTCGACATCACTCTCACAGCTGAACCGAGCACGATCACCTTAACATCAGCTGTATTCACTACCGAAACAGAGACTGTCACCACGACAATCACATCTGAAGTCTCCATACCCATTGAGACTGTGTTCAAGCGACATGCCCCAAGCCCTCCGTCATGGCTCCGAGGCTACGCATCTCACCTTTTCTGCCCAGCCTGTGAACAAGCATGGCCCAAGCCGAAGCCCAAAACAGTGACAGCGTGCAAGACAACGACAAGATATTCCACCGTGACTCGGACCAGCTCGATTCCGGCTTCCACCCGAACTGCAACTGCAACAGTGACACCAGTCGCCAACACCTTTACCACCACAGAAATCGCCACCCTCACCTTCACGAACACAGAAACCACTACGCCATTGCAAACAGTGACAGAGGAAACTACTTCGACCACCACTGTAACCCAGACGGCGACCTCGACTGTTACGCACTGCGCACAGCAGACTAATGGTGTCTCTGGGATCTCTGCTGCATCCAACGGCCAACTCAAGGGAAACTCAGCTAGGACTATCGGCGAGTGTTGTCTTGCTTGTTACAACGAACCTCTTGGGTGCCAAGGGTGGACATTCCTTGGTCCGAGTCTCTGCTTCTATGGTGTGAGCAAGAATACTGCGACTGGTGGACTGTGTCCTAACGGCAAGGGAAAACCTTCTTTTTTGACGCCTGGCCCATCGGAATTGGCTGCGGGACCTGGTCCCTGCTATTCATAGATGTTTTTTTTTCAACAGGCAGTTTAATAGTAATGTAATGTAATGATTCCATGACCAATCAGCTGGAGATTTGTGCTACGGATATTACATTGTGTTTTTTTTTTGCACGATCTACGGTTGCATTAAACTAACAAACGGTTCTTCGCAAAGCAATATTGCAACTGGTCAACTTGCGCTCATCTATGAGCGCATGTAGCGATGAGATAAACAATACATTGAGCGTACAGTAGTCCTGTAATTGGGCTTCGGTCTTCTGATGGGCTGGCTATGCTAGCTTTGGATCATATATCCTTTTGTGCGAGCTTAGATTGATCGTTACAAGGTCCACGTGGTCAAGATGCCACTTTTTTGGCGACAGCGTACGTATTGGGAATGAATTTGGCCTTTTCTCTGCGCAGCTTGTGCAACCCTCGACTTGTTGGATCACAATGTTCACTCGCAATGATATCTTTCCGACGTGTATCAGGCCGTTTGCAAAGTACATTGTTATATTGCAATGCTGCATTTTCATCACGTGACCAATTTCTTTCACTGCGCTGGGGCGAGTCGTGATCTAATAGGGTCCGATTCTCCTGGGCTACAAGAGGCTTCGCACCACGCAGTCGCCTCCACATTACACACTCAACTCACACACTCAGCCCACACACTCGGCCCCCTAGCTGGTACAGGCTTGGGTACTGTCAGTATGGGCTTCACGTATTTCTGGAACAAGATCCGTTCTCCTGAATTCTCTCGCTTTGGTAGAGCACAGCAACGACCGCCTGCTCGTAGCCTTTCTTCCCGGATGCGTGCTCGGGTTTCTCAAGCAGTACGAGGGAAGCATGCTAGACGCAACCCTGGAAACAATCCTGGTGCAGTCGCACAGGGGATCCAAACTCCCGATGAACACGTCACTAATCGCGAAGAGGTGTCTGGCGATATCCCTAGTTCGGACAGCCAGATGGCACCAGGACCGTCATCACCCGACAACAATGACTTAGACGGTATAGCACTCATTCCAACGATCGTAATCCATCCTCCTTCACTGAGCGATAGAGCCTCCGAGTCTGGTGAGAACAACGTCCCGATGAAGGTACACTTCGCAATCCCAGAACCCAATAATTCACAAGAACTCTCAGATTCTGTAGCGAATGGAAACAGCAGCACTCATTATGCCAATTTCGACCCGCAATCAGACGATGAACAGGTATCTGTTCCTTCCTTCGACGAGAATGACGTGGACACAACTCCGGGTAAGTTCCGCGAGGTCCCCATAATAAACCCCCTACGAATCAGCCGAACTTCCGTTCCGCGATCTGAGATGGCTATTCTCGACTATTCAGAGACCCCGGTAGAAGGTGTAGCGCGCCAGGTCACCATCACGCCCGGACGGTCACTGATATCCATGATTAACCAACTTCGCGACAACGAATCTTGCTTTGAGTTCGATATTTCTGGCTCCTCACAGACGTCGAATAGCTTCCTCACCGAGCCATCTCGCTTTTCTTCGTTCGCTGAAGATGCAACGAATCATATCGACCGCATTATCGAGATGTACAGCTCTCTGACGGATCTGACGGTTCCAAATGCCGAGGATTCTGAAGTTTCGTCTACTATCGCATCTTGGAATCATCCTAGTACCACTAGTCCTTCGTTGAATGGGGACGTGATTGATCCATCTATGAAGCCGGCTGTACCAAACACGAAGGAAGCTAGTAGAAAAGATGAGATTTCTTCGTCTTCAGCAACTAATGCCATCCCGTCCCCATTGCGTTGGCCAACTCGTGTTGACTCGTTGACATTCGGGTCCGCTCGACCCGATCTCACGGGCATGGTTTACGATCAAGACATACTTGCGGCAATGAAAGAGCCTCCTCCGCCTATCCCGGAGCGGTCGCCTACTCGTCTCAAGCCACGTGTCAACCTAGAAGATCTACTTCGTAGCACTACTGGTATGCAGCCTATATCTGCTGCCGAGAAAGGCACAGGCAGGGAAGTTTGAGGTCGGTAAGGATCTATTGGCTTCAACGTGATTGCAAATATTTGCAAAGATATGGATAGTATATGCTAGATATGGAAGGGCATACAAATAGCGGGTATATGTTAGGTATGGAAGGGCATACAGATAGCAGATAAATGCTAGGTGTGTAAGGCAATAAAGAAGGTTCTGGACTCGTAACTTTGACAAGTCGTGAATAGATGAACTGATTGCAAGACTACATTTGGTAGCCTAGTTAATGATTGGAATTTTTTCTGTTTTTCTTCGCTCGGTGTAGAGACCAGGAGGGAGAGAAGAGAGGGGATAATGTATTATGCTAAAGAGCACATGGCGTAGAACAATTCCTCGTACATAAGAATTCGAACAAATAATTTGGCCAATATAGCGAATCTTCCAATCTGAATTGATTTTTATCAGCCCGTGAACTTATATAATATGACTAATGGCAGATATCTTCTAATAGGCTTCAACTAGGGGCATGTTCGAGAGCAGGGTGACTAATCATGGTTCCACGTTAAACCGAGTCTTTCAACTAGCATAGTGGTTGAATCATGCGCAGCGCCTACATGGACATTTAGTCGTATGCCTAAGAATTACACATTTCTTTCACCACTCCCGGTGCTGCCTTACAAGAAGGCGCTTGGTGTGTTTGTATATAAGGCTACATGCTTCTATGGTTGGTGACCTCTTCACACTCACCACCCACCCGCAACCCGCCACGAGTCTCAACTCAATTGATTTGGACAATTTCCTTTTGCTACTACAACTGATTCTAATCTGCGATTGACGATGACAAAGAAGAAGAAGGGGATCACCGGATTCTTCCGCAAGGTGATGCAGCGATTTGAGAAGGACTCGCAGGGTACGAATAACTCTGCCACAACTGCAAATTCATCGAACGACATTTCTCAGCAGTCCGATTCGATCCAAAATCTTGCTCCTGTGATGGTATCTCGCGCAGTGCAAGTGGATTTGCCTATGCCTGGAGAAATCCAACGCTTGCCGCCGGCACACGTTCGACCTCCTCTCAACTCAGGCTTTAATATGCCATATGTATCACATAATCAGCGTAGGACTCTTGATATTGAGCGGCTGCGAGAGTTTGAATCTCAGAGCGTCGACTCACTTGAGCGTCAGACTCCGACACGTCCTATGAAGCCGATGATGAGTGATCATTCATTCTATCTTCTACCAGAATACACCGGCTCCTCTAGCGAATCGCTCGGAGCCATGTCCAAGATCAATAGGCGTATACAGAAACATAAAGCAGGGAACGACGACTCGTCACTGTCTACTATGTCGTCTGTGCATCGGGGACTTGAACCAATTCAGCCACCAACCCAGATTAATGAGGGTGAAGACGGATCGATTGCTAACAAGACCCAATCTTCTTCTAGTTACGTCAATGCAGCCAGCACAGAGGAAGACGTCTTTTTGAGCTCCCCGCTCTCGATGCAAGCCCGTAGGCTCACGAAATCCAACCCCCAGCTGTACCCGACCTTAGCGGACGTCGTCGCCGCTATGCATTTAACCATGGTCCGCGCTCCAGCCCAACTGCTGCCATTCGAAAATTCATCCGGGAAAACCAAAACACCATTCCATACGAGCTAGTCCCTCCGCGTGGATCATCCCGTAGGGCAGCACAAATCCGGGGCATCTTTTCACCAAGCACTTTTGATCGAATCATCCCCAAGAAACATACACCAACGATCCTTCGAGCTACGGCGGATACTGGGCCGATTGGATTGCTCGACTATAATTCGCGCGAGTCTATCGCATCATCTGCACAACCGTATGACCACCGTACTGATCGAACGACACTCACGCCAGATGTGGACGTTCATCAGTCAAGCAGCTCATCGCTGCCTCATCCTATTTCACGAAGCCCATCTCGGATCATGGTATCTCTTCCACCGAGCCGCCTCGACCGGATCTTTGATTCTTCCTCCCCGAATGACGCACCACCGATTCCGCGCGTCTTCCAACGTAATGCTCCACCGCGCGTGCCAGATATATTCCGGAAGAATTTGCTCAAATCCCCACCTGTGAGCTCTTTCCGCCCCAACCCTCACCTTCCGCGCAATGAGGGTATGATCAATCTCCACGACAATATTTCTGCACAGCAACAGATGAATCAGTCATACGATAGCGAGCAGTCCTCCTCGTGCGGTACTAGCGGAGAGGTGCAGTCTGGAAATGTGCACCTCTCTGGAGCATCATCTATGAGCACCGATCGAGAGGACCACAGCGATAGTATCTATCAAGCCAACAGCGTAGCCAAGGGTAAGCAAGTCGCCCGCAATGAGCTCGAAGACCACGATGAGGGCAGCGATGACGCCGAGTGGGTTTCAGACGATACGGACGGCAAATTTGGGCGGAACGGCATCGATCCATACGATCGAAGCGGAGCGCAGAATCGATCGGGATTCTACATTAGGGACGTTTGAGCTATACTCGATACATGAGTAGAACTTTCAAGTGGCGTCTTCCTGAGAAGCTGAGAATGCGGAAGGTTTTGGTGTGGAATACGTAGGGAAAGGTAGAAAGTAAGAATGGAAGCTAGGAAACTGGAGAAAGAATGTTATGATCTAGGAAATCAAATATCGGAGATAGATTAGCACCACAATGGAACGGCGTGATGCCTTCCTGATCAGGTAGCAATATACAGAGAGTCTCTTATGGAGCCTCGAATCACCCAATATACATCGATACTTACTATGACACGTGAAACAATACACAACTAACAATTCTTATTAATTATCTAACAATTGATCCTTGGAGGTGTTGCTTTCGTGGTGGCGCGAAGGGGCTTTTTCGAGGGCGTGTGATTGGGGAACGCAACCCGAGCGGGTTGATCCGCCCCTGGTTCGGTGTAGTAGAACGCCACCTGAGGTTATTTCCCGGCGCGAGGGCGTTCTCATTTGCTACTGACACATGTCGATTGCCTCAACCCCCAGACTATCATGTATATGTCCTCGTTATAGACTGGGATTGTTCTATGTAGCAGTAGGTAGATGGTTGGACCAGAACCTGTGCGACAAAACTGATTGTGCAATCCAACAGCCCTTGAAAGCCATATTACAATTACACTGCCACATGTCAATATGCCTCACCCGCAAGAGCACTTGCTTTATATTATCGAAAGGGGGAGGAGCCAAGTGTTCTTGAACAAGGGCGTTTCAATCGGTCAAGCTACTGCGCGTCCTTTGATTACGAACCAGGTAGCAATGTGCAGTGCTATGTCTACACAAGATTTGATTGCACGGCTTAAACACGTAGGGTGACGAGGACCTGGTTCTTATTGACCCTTTGCATGCAGCTCACCGCTTCGTAGGGTCTGGTGCCTACTATCCGGGTGTTCCAATCGCTTAACTTTAACGCCCGGAACGATCACCAGAGGTTAAGATCTGCAAGGCGCATTACACTGTTCAAGCGAGTCATCTACCTACAAGAAGCATCAATGAACAAGTCGTTGTTATGGTCGAATACTGCAAGTCTTCGGCCAAACCCATATCGTACTAACTATCACAATTAGTAAATGGTGTTATCTATGAAGAGCTTCATGGTTGGAACAACACTTTCTTAAAAAGGTTACACGTGACAGCACATAGCTTACGTGGTAACCTCTACACATTTGCTAATATAAGGTTTGGTGTGACAACCTTCGCTATGGTCGTTACCTTGGAGAACAAATCACAGCTCAGTGTGCAAAGCGTATGCCGCACCCTTCGGCGTCTTCATCGACCTAATCTACCGCGACTTATTACATTACGCCCCGATACGCCCGGATAAGGCGGTCCCTCGTAGGTGGTGCATCGGGCCCACCGTTCGGAAGTGTTCTGTATGACGGGCGACATTCCCTAGCGTCATGAGTGCATAGAGCTGCCTAATTGACACGCAAAGTGTAACAAGCCTGTTTTCTTGGACAACATGTGCACTGCTGACTCCCATTGTTGCTTGACGTATAAGATTCGCTATTGAACACTAGAAGTCCTGCGGCAGCTCACTGCTACATTCACTCGTTCATACAGCTGAGACTGAGCAGTCTTTGTGGCCCTAAATGTCTCTCTCGGGTCAAACAAAAACTGAACGTCACGATGGAAGCGCTTCATTTCAGGGTTCAGTACCGAACACTGGGGAACAAGACTTGGATGTGCTAGTTGTTGGCGCTGGGTTCGCCGGAATCCATCAATTGAAGCACCTACGCGATTCAGGGTATAAGGTTCGCCTCGTAGACAACGGCTCGGATTACGGAGGAACTTGGCACTGGAATCGGTATGTCTTTGTTATCATCCATCTCCGTTTTTATGCTCACTTTAAATCTCTGCTGGTAGCTATCCGGGCATTCGGGTCGACACTGCGGCGCCCAATTACCAGTTTGCCGACCCTGATCTACGGAAAGATTTCACTTACTCTCAGCGCTTTCCTGGGGGTGAAGAGATCCAAAAGTATCTCAAGCATGTAGCAGAGCGATGGGATTTACGAAAAGACACGACTTTCGACACGTACATCGAGTCCGCAGAGTGGGATAACCACGCATCTAGGTGGTTGGCCACATCTAGCAATGGGCTAAAGTTTAGTACAAAGTTCTTAGTACTTTGTACCGGCTGCCTGACACACCGATTTACACCTGAGTGGAAAGGTGTCGATACTTACAAAGGTAATTGATTTATATTGTGAAACAATGGATCTAAACAACTGACTGATAAAAGGGCAATTCATTCACCCCGCCTCATGGCCACGTGACGAACCCGATTTCAAAGGCAAAAAAGTTGCAATCATCGGGACTGGAGCGACTGCTGTGCAACTTCTTCAAGAACTAGCAAGCGTGGCAGGTCACATTACCGTCTTTCAGCGAACGCCTAACACTGCGCTTCCAATGATTCAAGTAGACTATGATGGAACTAACAAGGGTTTCTCCGAGGAGGAGATCCGAGCTGCGTTAGCTGTACGCTTGCAATCTTTTGGTGGCTTTGACTATAACTTCATACCGCGCGGATGTTTCGACGACACGCCGGAAGAAAGACGCCAAACCTACGAACGACTTTGGCAGGAGGGCGACTTCAAATACTGGCTTGGAGGTTATAACGATACGTTCTTCTCTGAAGAGTCCAACCGAGAGTGCTATAATTTCTGGCGCGAGAAAACGCGACCTAGGATCAACGGTATGTATGCAATCTCATTGATTGTAAAAGCCTTATAGTCTCACAACATAATCAGATCCAAAAGTGGCCGACCTACTTGTCCCTGTGGAGCCTCCATACGCGTTTGGAACCAAACGCATCCCACTGGAGCAAGGTTTCTATGAGATATTCAATGAGCCTCATGTCAGACTCGTAAACCTCAGAGCATCCCCGATTGAAGAGTTTACCGAGAGCGGCATCCGAACGACAGCTGAAACCATGGATTTCGATATCGTGATTGCCGCTACAGGCTATGACGCGCTGACTGGTGCCCTCACGCGCATTGATCTCAAAGGGAAAGATGGAGTGATACTTCGCGACCGCTGGAAGGATGGTGTCAAATCGTACCTTGGCATGGCATCGCATAATTACCCAAATATGTTCATTCAGTTTGGCCCGCAGGCTCCCACCATTCTTTGCAACGGCCCTGCTTGTGCTGAGATGCAGGGAGGGTTCGTCATCGACACGATCAACTACTGTCGCGACAATCACATATCCACGATTGAACCCACGCGGGAAGCGGAGATAGAATGGCGGGAAGAGGTGCTGAAATTGGCAGGAGCCAATCTGATGCCGAAAACTGACTCGTGGTACGTTGGCTCGAACATACCTGGTAAGCCGCGTGAGCCGCTCATGTATCTCGGCGGCGTCCCAAAGTACTACGCTACATTGAACGCCGAACACGATGGCGGTTATCCAGGCTTCCTACTGAAGGGAGCCGGTAGTGCTAGTTCACACAAGTTGTAATGTTTTTAAACACTTCCCAGCTTTCAAGTTCAATTTTTGGGGTAGTATAGGAAAACCACGTTAAATTGGAAAACAATCAGATTGTGTATTTCGTTCCCCAAAAATGTTGAACTATTACCACTCGTGCTCGAATTTTCTGGAAGGTCTGTGATGCACATTACGCTTCATGAGTGTACGAAATGCTTGGAATCCGAGAATAGTAGAGCATGCGTCTATTGCAGAAAATAGAACAGAAAGGTTAGCCTTCGAAAAAAGAGAGACGAGTACCATCAACAGTGTCTCCTGCTTGGAGTAGTTCGATGTTGAGCTTGAAGGGTAAGTAAGACGCATGGATGACATTGAGCTAGAGTACACTGCTAGTCATGACAAAGCAATCAGACTCCTACCAACAGGGAGTCGGCCGAAAAAGAAAAAGATCTCCCTCTCACTGTTATTGCGTTGTAACCGAAACTGATCCGACCAGGTTTCCATACATACGGTCTTGCCGTATGACGTTGCTATATGTATATAAACCGTCCAAGTTCGTGAGTGAATATGTACGCAAACTCATACGATCATGAGCACGGTTATTGGTGCGATATAATGACAGGGTTATGGCCCAATAGGAATGCGTTATCTTACGGTTTCTAGGCAGTGCTGCGCTTACACGAGTGTACGCAAGTCTTGGAAGATATTGGGTGGATAAGTTGTACGCGAGTTTCTTGAATTCGTCAGTTTTGTCCATTTCTGGCTAAGCCCGCAGCTTCGGTTACCACTCAAACAAAAGATCAGTATGAAACATATCACTATAGCTGGCATCGGCGATTTGATTCCTGTCCCTATGTTTGTAATCTTGCTGCCTGTCTAAAGTAAGCGCATAATGCGGATTTCAAGTGCATGTGTCTGTGCCCGCTATCAACGAGGTGTTCTTACTATAGCAAGTTTCAACCATAGCATCGGGTTGATAAACGCGAAGTGCCGAGCCAAGACGTGCGGGAGGATTTCAAGCCATGCCAACCTAAGCGAATGAGGTTCTCTACCCTTGCTAGGAGGCGGCCACGTGCAATAGATAAACAGGCCTCACGAACGTGTAAAGGAGTGCGGGACCCTGGAGACGTTCAACGCTGTTTTGTCAGCTAAGTTATCGGTGAATCAATTATTCTAGTTGCCTCCTAAGCAGACGCAAATTCTTCCGAGGAACTCCAGAGCCATTGGTTTTGTGGGTCACAATGTCGGTCCTCGGCAATTGGACGTTCACGCCACTGATCACGTCGTTCCCATCGACGGTCCTTCCGAACCTGGGCTTTTGGAATGCATCAAATGGCACGTGGGAATATCAGATCGAAGTAGCCTGGCCGTTGAATTGGACTTCGCGAGAGGACCATGCCATTGTGGAGACATTGTGAGTTTATCAGCTGATCATGACATTGTCAGCCTTGTGAAGCTTACTAGGCTGTAGGTACGTCCTAGACGGCAATGCTCAAGGCAACACTGCTCTACAAGCAGTCCGTAATCGGCGACCCGTAGAGTTCGGCCAACCCGACACCATCGTGGTCAGCCTAGGATACCCAGACCTCATCCCAGACTCGCCATACAGTGAAGGCCGGTACCATGACTATCAGCCTCCGGTTTGCGCCTCCTGCCCCGCTCCAGAACTACCTGGTGTTCCGTCCAACGCCGATAACTTCCTCGCTTGGATAGATGAAGTCCTGAAGCCTTGGGTGCGCAACGAACTTTTTCCCAACACCCAGTTTTCCCGCGATGCTTTGCATGGCCACTCGATGGCCGGTCTGTTCGCGACGTATGCTCTTATCACCCGGCCGGACCTCTTCGACACGTTTTTGATCGCATCGCCTGCCTTGTACTGGAACAACAACTACATCTTCAGCCAACTCCGGCCTCTCAAGAAGAGCACCAGTGCCAATACAACCAAGCCTGCCGTGGCGTTAAGTTACGGTGGTCGCGAGCAAAACCCAGTGAAAAGGCGGGTCGAAACACAGGAGGAATTTGATTTTAGGAAATCTTTTCTTGGTTTCTCAAACATGACAGACAACGTCAACGCTCTGTACAACGAAATAAAGAACAGCACAAAACTCAGGGATATCGAACTGCGCGAGTATCCTTTCAGCGATCACGCTGCTGTTGGCATTGTCTCAATCTCTGATGGACTCGATTATTTCTATGATTGGGCGCCCAGGATTGCTACTCCCCTTACCAGTATATAATGATTTCCAAGTTGATAGGCAGGCATATAAATGCAGCAAAAGATAAGATTACGATGTTAGCATTTGCATGAGTGTGTCATGAAGCTTCGAGATCTAGATTGACCATGTCTTCTGTGGGCGGCCATTTCCTGTCCATGCGATATCAGGGTCCATGACCGGATGCTAATACTCACGGTTCTGTCATATGATATAGGAAACTAAAGGCACCCGAGCTAACGACGCAGGGCTTGCGCATTTCATGGTCACGTGAAGATAGACTAGCCCTGGTGGAGCCCTGGAGCTGGACCCTAGAGTTTTGGACGATGGCGATGAAATGACGTAAATTGCTAAACATGTTCTGTCAACACCTCGCATGAGCTACAAACATATAACTCCGCGAGGCTGAAGATCTTCGCGGCTTGCGATAAATACGAGTATATCATAACGGTCGTGCGTGAACCTGGTTGGGAGAAAAGTGATAACTATGCAGAAATGAATTCTACATGTCACTCATGCCATCCAAATCCGGAAGACTTCGGCTTGTGGATCCTACATTGATTACGTGCATGCGTAAAAATCATCAAAAACATAAACTTGTTAAGAGCGCCCAGAAGCACTAAATTCCTAACACTCCCCTTCGAATAAGAAGAGAAAGAGCATCTATTACTTGGGCCACTTCAAGCCAACTGTCATCTCGAACATGTCCCACGAACATGCCACCCACCACCGCGCCAAATTCCCCGATCACAAACCCCAACAAGATGCCTACTCCTATGAGATGGAAACGTATCAAAAAGGCCTCACCTACGAACGCCCACCTCTCACCTTCCAAGCCTCCAAATGGGAAGAATTAGCCTGCGACCGCATGTCCGCCGAGTCAAAAGGATACGTTTATGGCTCCGCCGGCTCGCGCGAAACCGACGACAAGAACAAGGCTGCATTCAAGAGGTGGAGCATCGTCCCTAGCCGACTCACAGGTCACAAGAAATTTCCCGATCTTACCACCGAGATCTTCGGCGAGAAGCTACAGGTCCCCATCGCCATGGCCCCCGTAGGGGTCCTCAGGATATTCAACCCGGAGGGCGAAGTCGCGGCGTCGAAAGCAGCGGCCAAGGAAGCCGTGCCGTACATACTCAGCACAGCAAGTAGCACGAGCACCGAGGATGTCGCGAAGGCAAACGGCCAAGATGGACAGCGATGGTACCAGCTGTACTGGCCGAGTCGACAGCACGACGACATCACCATCTCTCTGCTGCAACGCGCGAGGAAATCCGGATTCACAACGCTCTTCGTAACGCTAGACACGTACCTCCTCGGGTGGCGCCCCTCCGATATGGACAACGGGTACAACCCCTTCCTGCGCGCCGACCAGATAGGCGTCGCGCTCGGATTTTCCGACCCAGTCTTCCGCGCGCAGTTCAAGGCGCAGAACGGCGCAGAGGTGGAAGACAAGATGGGCGAGGCGGCTGCGAGCTGGATGCGGACTATTTTCAACGGGTTCAGCCACGGGTGGGAAGACGTCAAGTTTCTCCAGGAGCATTGGGATGGGCCGATAGTGCTGAAGGGCATCCAGAGTATCGCAGATGCGAAGAGGGCTGTTGAAGCCGGGGTCCAGGGAATCGTTGTCAGCAACCATGGAGGCCGTCAGCAAGATGGTGGGAACAGTAGTTTGGGCATGTTACCGCATATTGTGGATGCCGTGGACGGGAAGCTTAAGATCTTTTTCGACAGCGGTATACGGTGTGGTGCGGATATTGCAAAGGCTCTTGCGCTTGGTGCAGATTGTGTGCTTGTTGGAAGGCCGTATGTTTATGGGCTTGCGTTAGGTGGTGAGAGTGGTGTAAGCCATGTGCTGAAGAGCTTGATAGGGGATCTGGAGTTGACTCTGCATATTGCGGGTATTCCAAGCGTGAGCAAGAAGGATCTAAATAGAACAGTGCTGGTACGGGAGCAAGACTTGTTCGATGGAGTTAAAGGAATCAGCCTACATTAGAGTTGGACTCATCGGTTTGGATAAGGACTACGCTGAAAGTAGTGCGTGCAGTTGCACGTATGAGAAGGCAACGAAGGGACATTTGTATTGTATAGTTCATAGTAATACAGCGGGTATATTCAGCACGCCACCTTTTGTACCGTCACAAGAGCGTAGACAGCTTTTTTTAAACCCATTTGCATCTAGTCAGCTCGACACTCAGCTGCTACTCTTTCTAAACACGAAACATATTCAGCATGTCAAATATGAGCCAAAAGCTTCTCAACCGAGTCCCTCGCCCGTCTCGCCATAACCTCCGGCCCATTCTCCTCTCTCTCCGTCTCTTTCAAAAAGCCCTCAAGACTCACCCATCCACCCCAGCCATACTCAACCAACCACTTTCGAGCAATGTCTACGACTGGAAAGTAGCCAGGCTCCTCTAGCGGAAACGGACGTGCAACCCTCGACCACAGTAACCTCGGATCACGGATTTCTAGACCCTCAAATGCTGCATCGTCGTCCATCGACAGCGGCGGAGCCCACATCGATGCATCGGAAAGCTGTATATAGGCAACCAGGTCCTTTGGGCAGTTCGGGATGAAGTCGTCTAATGATTCTTGTAACGCCTGGTCTGCGCCTGGCAGTCGCCCGCTTTCGGCGCACGCATCGCCCCAAAGTCGTGCGTGGATGTGGTACGAGTCCAGACAGATACGGAAATTCGGTCTATCGACGGCTCTTGCGACTCGCACAGCGTCCTGCCAGAGTGCGTTGTGTTTCCCGAAAGCGACTGCTTCGTAGGCGATCTCGAGGCCGTGTTGCGCGGCGAGATCTGCTAGTGCTTGGAGGTCGCTGGTTACGATTGCTTCATCACCGGTTGATTCGGGGAGGAACATGGAGGGTACTTGGATGGTGCGCGTTTTCAAAGAAGAAGCTACATCAATCCATTCTTGAGCTTGCTTCAGTCGCTCCTCGAGTGGGATGTGGAGGTGTCCCTCGAAGTTTTTGAAAGCATTCAGTGCAAGGATAGTGATGTGATGTTTCTTCGCAAATTCACCAATCTGACGGGCTGAATCAACTAGTGACTGCGAATCCGACGCTGCATGTTGGAGAAGTTCGGTGTATACCAACTCCAGGCCTTGGAACCCATTGTTGGCCGCGGCCTGTATCTTGCGTTCCAACGTATGAGACGGGTGCTTCCCTAGCGATATCGACGACACTGCCCACTTGATCTCGGAACTAGGTGGCATATTCGATAGAATTGATCATTAAAAGCGCTCCAAGCGTCCAGCGTGGAAGGATACGTATAAACCGTCTATATGACTCCGAACCATGCGCTCACATCCGTGTCCCCACCGAGTTCGCACCCGTGCGATCCATCGGTCCGATATCGCTACATACACACATACATACATACGCCTAGAAACTGACGCATCCGCCGTCGATCTTCAAGAAGCTGCCCGTTATGAACTTGGAATCCTCGTGCCCCAGGAACGCAACCACGCTGGACACGTCGTGCGTCTGTGCAAAGCGCCCGAGCGGCATGCCGGCCTGCAGCTCTTCGAGCTTCTCTTCGCTCCACGCCTCGCGGAACATGGGCGAGTCCACGCCGCTCGGGTGGATGGTGTTGACTCTGATGCCGTCTGGGCCGAGTTCGTTCGCAGCCGTGAGCGCGAGACCCCTCAGCGCGAACTTGGAGGCCGAGTAGGCACTGAGGCCGGGAGTACCGCGCAGACCAGCAATGGACGAAGTCAGGATGATGGATCCGCCGTTGCCAAGGTCCTTCATCGCCTTGGCTACGTGCTTGAGTCCCAGGAACGCTGTATCATACTGTAAGTACATACATGTGTACCTCGGGTGCATGAGAGGTGAGAGGGATCACCCAATCGGGTATAAATCCGGGGAAGCTTACCCGACTTGACATTTATGCCCATCACCCTGTCGTACTCCTCTTCACTCGTCTCCAACAGCGGTGTTGCTTGGTAGCTCACGCCCGCATTCAGAAACCCAATGTCGAGCTTCTTGAACATCTTCACCGTCCGCGCGACCGCCATGATGACGTCTTCCTCTTTCGACGCATCGCCCACCACGGTCAGGATGCGCGAAGTGGCGATCTCGCCCGTGTAGATGGCATCCTTGAGCGTGACGAGCGCCTCCTCCAACGCCTCGAAGCTGATGTCCATCAAGGTGACGTTGGCGCCCTCCCGGATGACCCGCGCCGCAGTCTCCACGCCGATTTTGCCGCCACCGCCCGTGATGAAGGCGACCTTGCCGGCCAGGCGATGGGTCGCCAGAGGGACGCGGAAGTAGCCTGTGGGGTTCCTCTGCAGTTTGGGGGTGTTGAGCGGCTCTACACCGATGCCCGGTGTCCCGGGGGTGTTTAGAGTGCCTGTGCCAGCGCTTCCGAGCATGGTGAATGTTCAAAATGGGGAACAGGAACGGGGACGGGGACGGGAACGTGAACGTTTGGGGTATGTTCCTCTAGCTGCGAGGTCGTGCGGGGAGCTTTATTATCGGTGTAATCTGCCTCTTCGTCATGTTTTGAAGATTTTGAGTTTAGGAGGGTCCGGGAGTAGTGGCTCCACCTGCCCGTCGTTCCACCGATCCGTTGCGTCACCGTACAGTAAAGGCCGGTCCATTGCACCCCTTCTGATACACAAATAATGGAGACTACACCTCACCGGTCGTCGTTGCTGCGTAGCGCGGCCGGTTATCCAGCACACCGACTCCAGCAGCACGCGTAGCCGATGTCGGGTAGTGCCAGCGGACGCCACGTGACCTGCTCGTAGCCCCCCTGGAGCTGTCGCCGCGCTAGGTGCCAATGAATCAGGTAGCTGAGCCGTAGCCTGTGGAGAAGGATACGCCGGCCCCCGTGGGCAAAGGGACAGAAAATTTGGGGAGAAACTTTTCCCCTCAGAGGGGCTATGACTCGCCCGGGCGATTGGGGGGAATGAAACAGCGGTTTTAAATAGCGATTGCCGTCCGTTGGTCGCAATTCTTTCCCTGGAGCTGGAGCTTCGATCGCGACGTCGTCATCGCCTGTCTAGTAACTCCCTAGGCGAGCTCCATAGAAAATGAGGAACCCTTTCGCCCTGAAAGAGGACGCCCATGTGCATTCCAACATACCGGACGAAATCTATGGAGCGCGACCGTACATCCTCGCCTTCTCGGCGGCATGGGCAAGTATTGGTCGAGATAATTGGGGCATACGGGTTATCTAACGCGACGAAAGGCTTCGGCGATGTATGGATACGACAGCGCATTCATTGGCGGCACACTTGCGCTGCCCTCTTTCAAGCACCGGTTCGGCCTGGACACCGTCTCGTCCAAGGAGCTGACCAACCTCTCCTCGAACATCGTGTCAACTTTCCAGGCTGGGGCCTTCTTTGGGGCCATTGCCGGGTTTTTCGTTGCCGAGCGATGGGGCCGGAAGATCACCATCATGGGCGGTGGAGCCCTCTTCATGGTGGGTGCGGGACTCATGCTCCACGGCACGCTCGGGCTTTTGTATGCTGGTCGTGCCCTCACGGGATTGGCCATCGGAGCCACTTCGACCATGATTCCAATTTACATCGCAGAATGCAGCCCGGCTCTGATACGAGGAAGGCTAGTCGGCGTCTTCGAAATCATGTTGCAGACCGCGCTTGTGTTCGGCTTCTGGATCAACTACGGCGTGGAGAAGAACATCCCTGGAACGCTTGACAAGCAGTGGCACATCCCCGTTGCTGTGCAATTCATCCCCGCCGGGCTGTTGCTGGTCAGCATGCCTTTTATCATCGAATCGCCGCGCTGGCTGGTATCGAAAAACAGACTGTCACAAGCAACGAAAGCGCTGTGCTGGGTCCGCAATCTGCCTGCCGAGCATGACTACATCAGAGCCGAGATGGAAGAGATCCAAGCCTCCATCACCCACGAGCTGGAAGCCAGCGGCGGACGACGTAGCTTTGTCCAGATTTTCCGCGAGATTGGCGCGCCGGGAATCCGGAACCGAGTCATTATCAGCGTATTGCTAATGCTTCTCCAGAACTTGACGGGAATAAATGCGATCAACTACTATTCGCCCACAATCTTGAAGGCGATAGGGTACAAGGGAACATCTGTCGGCCTTCTAGCGACCGGGATATACGGCCTAGTAAAAATGTTCACGACACTCGTCTTTATGGTGTTTTTTGTCGATCGCTTTGGCAGACGACCTGCGCTCCTCGTGGGCGCTGTAGGGGCCATGGTGGCCATGTTCTATCTCGCAGGCTACTCTGCGCTCAGCGGAAGCTTTAACGGTAAGACGCCGGCAAGAGACTCTGGGAGCCAGGCGGCATTGGCGATGATATACATCTACGCTATCTTCTATGGATTTTCTTGGAATGGTATCCCTTGGATCTTCGCAAGTGAGGTGTTGCCGAACAGAGTTCGAACATTAGGCATGGTCCGTTATCCCATCAAATCCCTAGGAATGCTTTGCTAACCTTATCTAGATGTGTGCCGTGTGCATGCAGTGGCTCGCTCAGTTTATTGTGGTGTACTCGCTGCCGCACATGGTTGCAAATATCACATACGGGACTTTCATTTTCTTCGGTACCTGCACAGTTATTGCATTCACCTTTGCATACCTATTTGTTCCCGAGACCAAGGGTGTGGCCCTCGAGGATATGGATATCATGTTCGGCAGCGGAGCACCCCTTCTAGCCAGATCTGCGAGGAAAAGATATGACGAAGCACACGAAGCGGGTATCAACACAGTGACTATTGCGCACGTCGAGAACAAGCGAAGGGAGGTACGAGGGGAAGAAGGCGCCTGACTAACATGGCGAATGAAAGTTCTCGAGACTATCACGGGTCAAGTGGTCTATTTCATTCCACCAAGTACACAATGCACACGCATTTTCACTCGCACCGTTGCTCACAGGCAACCTCAAAAGCAGGGGACCGTGTTAAATATGCGCCTCACCTCTCTATACAAAGTGACGCCTGAATCACGCCGCCGTACCATCCACGCACGCAAACCTCAACACTCAACTAACAGCAGCCACCATGGGTGTCCGGAAGAAGCTCAAGTCTTTCCTACACATCAAGCCTCGCAAAGAAAAGCACGGTGCCTCCACCGTCCCACATGCATCTGCCCATCCCGCCGTGACCAACGCAAACTTCTACCAGCACCCCAACGCGCCCATCCAGCCCACCTCGCCCCTCCCCCATCCCATCTCCACCGACCTCCGCCAGCCCCGCAACTTCGTCCCCAAAGCGTACACCACGGCTTCAGGCGTGGTCATCCCGCCCGACTTCAGCTACGAGCGCACCGGGCCCGTCTACCAGGTCAGCGGCGCCTTGCCACTCGGGGGCCTGCGCGACAACGACGACGCCCCAGATGGGGACTTGGATGTTTATGGCGGCGCGGCTCAAGCGGCGTCGGAGTACTCGGTAGATACGCTGAACCGCATGACGGAGCTGGCGCTCGCGGCTCACGAGCCGGACACGCCGCTTCGGGAGGTCTCGCCGCGTCCGCTGCCGGAGATTCCGTCTGCTGGTGGACGTGTGGGGAATGCTAATGGGATGCAGCGTCGTAGGGGGATTCGCATTCTCACGGGGATGTCGAAGCGCAAGGTGAATGGTCTTCAAGTGCCAGATGGCGGTGATAGGGGGCGTAGATAGGGGGGTCGATCAGAGGGGTGGTGAGTGTTGAGGGGTGGTCATATGGGAGCCTAAGTTCGCCATGGCATTGTGCGAATAGAGACTCAAACCTGGATAAGATGGAGGAACCTGGTAAGTGACCGGGTTCTTTCCAATAGATAGCTCAGGGGGCAGACTTGGTTGGACAAGTCCCCCGTCATCCATAGTCAGTGTCTTAGAAAAATTCGGACAAATGACAATGAGATTCTCACGATTCAGATTTTACTTTGTTCCAACGAACGAGACATGTACTTCAAACTCCCCACATCCAACATCATGCCTTCACAACACCGTCCTCACAAAACAATGCCCAAATCAATCCCTCCCATAAACACTCACCAGGACACCACTACACCGAGACCTACCCTACAACCCCTTCCCCGTGAACCACCCCAGAATAACCCCAGAACCACCCCTCCCATACTTAACCAGTAAACAAAGACGAAAAAGAAAACTCACAATGGGCTCCCTCCTCACCCGCCTCGCGCCCGAAACCCCCAACGCCCGCGAAGACCGCCTCGGCCGCGAAGCCGTCTACCGCGCCACCATGGCCGGCCACTACTCCACCAGCACGCACTCGTTCGAGCGCTGGGTCGACGTCTCCGCTCGACCTCCCGCGACCCCGCGCTGTCTTTTGCGGAAACCGATTCCCGAGGCCGCGTACGGGGCGGTGGTGTTTGGAGACGGGCGTGCTGCTGCGGTGGGGGGCATTCTGTTGGGTTGCCTTCGGCGGGGGTCCTTCTGCTGCGCGCCTTTCTGAAGCGCTTCCTTTGGCTGCGCTTCCTTCTGTCGAGATCCCTTGTGTCGAGATCCCTTGTGCCGTGCTTCCTTCCGCCGACCTCCCCACGCTCGCAGGGGCGCGCGGACAGAGGGCGGACAGCGGATTGTACACGGGGGAGATTCACAGGGGGCTACTGTATAGGAGTCTTACGCCGACGGGGAGTGCGCGGCCGATTAGTAGGATCCTGGGGGATGTGCGGGTCCGGAATGTGGTGTCGGTGAAGAGTGTGGTGTCAGGGCGGAAGAGTGCTGCTGCTGGATAGGAGCTGGGAGTTGCGGTTTTGGCCATGTACGCGTGTAACATTCGTGGTGACTTTGCGAGATTATTCATCGTTGAGATAGCACTGCAAGGAATAGATTTGTTCAATATGTGTGTTTTGTTTTGTGTTCAGATAAAGCGGCAGCAGAGTAGCTGACTGGATGAAAATGGTTATAGTGGAGAAAAAGCTGTCGACCCCTCTTGTGACGATTGAAAACGGGCGTGGTTGAATATGTATAAATAAACCTGTCATATCATGAGCATAACCACCCCTCCACCCCAACACTCCCCCGCCATCAAGTATACGGTCTCCCCTTCCCTTTCCCCTCCTCCCCTTCCCCCTCCAAATGCGTCCTCCGATCAATATCCAACCTCCTCTGGAAATACTCCCCGACCCCAAACTCCTCATACTCCCGCCCCTCCTCCCTAAACCCCTCCAACACACTAACCCTCGCCTCCTCATTCGGGCTAAAGAAAAACGGCATACTGTACCTCTCCTCACCCCCACATTCCGCACCCTATGCACCGTGCTCATCCACCTGCCCCCCGTCACCAGCTTCAGGAAATCCGCAATGTTCACCACGAAGGTATTGGGCTCGTGCTCCACGGGCACCCACACGCCGTTCCCGTTCAGCACCTCGAGCGCGGGGTACGCCGTCCTGCTCTGGCACACGAGGGTGAACCAGCAGAAATCCGTGTGGGCGCCGATGCCGACGTCGGCGTCCGAGTCCTGGGGCGGGTAGTGCACGGCGCGGACGTTGGTCATGGGGGTCGTGGAGAGGGCGTCGAAGTGGGATTCTGGGAGGGAGAGGGCCAGCGCGAAGATGCGGAGGAGGCGCCGCGAGAAGGCGAGCATCGCGTTGTAGTAGGCGTAGATGGCGGGGCGGAAGAAGGTGGCCGAGGGGTGGGTCGGCCATTGGTTGCGGGGGTGGAGGTCGATGGGGTGATGGGCCGGTTTTGCTCTGGGTCCGTCGCGTCTTCGCCCATGAGGAAGCCTTCTTTGAGGTCGCCGCGGGTGCTGGGGTCGAGTTTGCCTTCGAGGAAGGCTTCGTAGCTGGGGTGGTGGTTAGTTATGTGGGTGGGATGGATGGATGGATGGATGGATGGATGGATGGATGTATAAACTGGGGGGATGGCAGCAGACGAGCGTACTGACCCTCTAAACTTCTCCGTCTTCTGATTGTGCACCTCCATCTTGACTTCGGTGGGGAGATCGAAGAACCTCGCAACAGCCTTAAACGTGTCGTCCAGCAACTGCTCGTCCACGCCGTGGTTGACCGCGTAGAAGAAGCCCACATTCCTGCACGCCGCGCCCACCTCCTCCGCCAGCTCTTTGCGATCATCCAGACTGTCCGAGTAGATGCGCCGCATGTCGATCTTGGGCACCTCGTTAAACGTCGGCAGCGCCGCCTTCCCCGTCAAGACTCGCCGCTTCCCAGGGACCCCGCCATCGTGATAGTGAACGTACGTCTCCGTTTCCGTCTCAATCGTTGACATGTTCGCCGTTTCGTGACTGGGTTAACGTCCTTCCGTCCGATGGGGTATATATGCACACATATACGTGTGTATGTATATACGTTTGTATGTGTGTATGTATGTACGTATGTACACAACGGCCCCGCGCTATGTCTTAAAGCACCACCAGCCTATGTATCTCCCCCCAGCCTTACCTACATATATGTCACCGGATATAAGCGGTGCGCTCGACGATCACCACGGCAGCGGGAGCTCTAAACGGAGGACCGCAGACGCGGCACCTGGCAGGACAGGACGGCCACCCAATCGGGAACAAACACATGTGACGCTGGCTGCATGGGCGTTGGGCGCAACGGCATGGCGACCTGGATGCGGCAGTAGGCGCGTGCGAAGGCGGATAAGCACCGCAGACGAGCGCAGACACGCTCGTGCGAAGGGAAGCTAGTACCGGCCGGAGTGGCATTGGTACGCATGTACTGGTAGTCTATGTACTTGTGGCGGGCGGCGTTGCTCCGAGAGCTCGAAGTGAGCACCGAGATGTGCCAATCGAACGGGCGTGCCGGCTAGTGCACGTGTAGGTTCTGCACGTTGCCGATGCAAAGCATCTTAGCATCTCCCATCGGTGGAGGTGTGGGTGTGACGGTTCGAGGACTGAAGCAAGACCACGGCGCGAACCACTGTATATGGTTGGGAGATCCACTAGGTGCACACGTGGGCATACAGTAGGGTTCCCCTAGGAGCGCGACGGGCAGCGGAGAAAGGCGCAAGGCGAGAGGAAGATTCTGCGGCCGCAGACCGAGGTTAGGCGTGTGGCATAGTAATCGAACCGGAGAAGCGTGTTGTGTCTTGAAAAAGAAAAACATGCGTTTCTTCTTCGGTCGTGGCGAGTCGAGTCGACTCGGAATGGACGCGGTGAATGCCCCGCCATGTAGTCTACCCCACCTGCTCGGTGGCGACTGCGGCAAAAATCCCATGAAGAAACGACCGGATTCTTGCCCTGGCCCTGAGAACAGTGCCTAGACCCAGCGGGGCTGTGCTGTATTTATCTACCGTACATGGTTTGAGTATTTTCTTGGAAAATGGCAATTGGCTGGTGTGGCATCACTGCCAATGGAAGGCGTGATGACGAACGGCCAGTGTCAGCGCCAATGGCCACTCACTTCGAAGCGGCGCACCTGGGCAATGCCTAGGGCTTTTTCAGAGCTTGTTAGATACGGTCTGTCATTGTCACAGGCAGTGAATGAACATGTCATGTGTGTCGACCAGAAACGTCACACCCAGCAACGAGAATCAAAACGCGATTCCTCCCTAAACAAACCCAACTCCCCAGCCACCCGCAAACCACGCCCCAGGGATATCGTAATCGAAGCAAGCCCACACAAAAGCAGGCCGGAAAACCGAGCAGGCCCAACAAGCATGCAGCCTCAGCACCACCGCACCACACCACACCACACCACACCACACCTTACCAGCCCAGCACATCCATTCATCCATCCGCCCATCCACACATCCATCCATCTATCCACCCTACTTCTTCCCCCCAACTTCTGCAACAACTCCTTCCCCTTATCCACGAACCCCCTCTCCCTCGCCGCGCCCTCCTCCCCGCTCTTCCTCCCCCCACTCCCATTCCCACTCCCATTCCCATTCCCACTCCCACTCCCACTCCCACCCTCCTTCTCCTTCTCCTTCTCCCCGCTCCGCGCCTCCTCTCCTCCTCACTCAGCACCGCAATGTTCGCCGCGCCGCCGCGCCCATAGTGATGCGGACCGTCCTGCTCGCGGTGCGCGGGGGCCTCGACGTCCTGGGCGGCGCGCGCAATCTCCGGGCGGGCGGGGTCGTTCTTCGCCATGTTGCCCGAGCCGCCGCGGCCCGTCGTGTAGTGCTCCGACTTGAGCGTCGGCGTCACGAGGTCCTTGGGCGTCGTGTGCGCCGCCGGGTCGTCTTTGCCGATGTTGCCTACGTGGGGAGGGGAGGTTAGTGCGGTGGAGGGGGAGGGGGTGGGCGGTGGAGGGAGGGGGCGGAGGGGGACGAGACGCTTGGAGGGTGGAGGCTGGGGGGTTGGGGGACTGGTGACTGGTGGACTGGTGGACTGGTGGACTGGTGGACTGGTGGACTGGACTGGGTGGTGAACGTACCGGCGCCGCCGCGGCCGTGGGACGCAATGCGGTCGGGGGTGGCGCGCTGGTCAGCCATTGTGAGAGGACGGACGTCTGGTGGGTGGACGTCTGGTGTTTAGGTGGTGTCGCAAAGGGCTGGGGCCTCGGTTTTGAGAAAATCCGAGTACGTATGTACGGTGCTGGGTGCGAAGTTGCAGTTGCAGTTGCAGTTGCAGTTGCAGTTGCAGTTGCGAAAGGACAGGTCAGAGGTTGGAAAGCTCAGAGACTGGACTGGACTGGACTGGACAGGACAGGACAGGACAGGCGCAAACGGGCAGCGGTTCTTTCTCGTCGGTGCGACAATGGACAAAGACGAGGAGCGGATGACGCGACCAGCAGCGGGAACGAGACAGGGCAACGGGGCCCTGCAGGAGGCTCAAGGCCCGTCTTGAATTTAACTCACGGCGCGCAGCCCAAGCATCCAAGCATCCAAGCAAGCTGCGTGCGCTGCCTGGCACACACACGGCGCGCCGTCGTCCTCTGGCGCCGTGGAATCCGTCCTTTCTCAGGCGCCTTCGGGCCAGCGTGATGGCGCCGGCACGCTCCATTTTGCTGGGCATTGCGTCTGCAGCAGCGCACGAAGCTACGGTACGCGAGAGGGGAGCGTGACAGTTTGTCTTTGCCCTGTCGTTCATTTGGCGGAGTATCCATTAGCTAACAGGATTGACGCGGCGGGGTTGAATACGCGACGGGCCCAGCGCGTGCTTCTCGGGCGCTATGTGTATGGATGACATCGATACTCTGGCTGGCTGGCTGGCTGGCATCCGGTGCATCTGCTGCGAGACACGGGCACGAGAATCTTCCGCCGGGTGTTGAAGGAGAGTGACAGATGCCACCGCGATGCATGTGCGTATGCCCCTTCACGATGCCCCCTCCGTGCAGCAAAAGCAAACATCCCACGCAAACGTAAGCGCATGATGCATGCCTTCCACCGCCCGCCAAGCCGCCGTGTTCCAACCACGCCTTCGTATCAGCTTCCCCTTCTACTGCTCGGTATCTATCAATCCTCTCCTTATCGGGGAGATAGCCATCGAACCAAGTTTACATCATAACCGCAGATGCTCACGATGATCATAGATAAACGCGTAGAAGCGGAAGGTCAACCGCCCCTTGACGTTCGATTCGACTCTATTCATTTTTTTTCACATAGAGTTGCGTATGACGTCGAATCGAAGATAGCCAAGGAAAAGGGTGTACCAGTTGTGGTTTTCAATTAGCGTCGTAAGGACCGGTACAGGTCATGCCGGGTATATACCAGTGTATTGTTGCCCACAGGTAGCCCTCGTAAGAACAACTCTGACAGTCCCAGGCACGATTCATATTATCTTAAGTCCCAACGAACCTTCCAATAGCCGCCCAAGGCACTCTTGAATCTCCCCGTGCGTCCATTCCTCGAGTTTCGACCCAGTTCCTTCGCCTAAATCATCTAGATAAGTGCACAAAGTTGAAGCTTCTTGAAGCCCATCAACGTAAGGATAATTTAGTTTTTCTATTTTTTAACATGATTCATAGATTAGTCCCACTCACCCCTAGCCATGCATTTGAGATGATTTTACCCTTACATACCGCATCCACCACCGCTTCTACAAACCCGCACGCCAGCTACATCCTCAACAGCATCCTCACCGTGGGGATGAAATCCTTCGAGTCGTCCTGCTGCTGCTCGAAGCTCTGCTTGAACGCCGCCAGCCCGGCGAGGATCCCGGCCACCATGAAAAGCAGACTGATGACCGACCAGATGACGCCCCAGCACTGCGACGACCCCCCGTACCGCTTCGCAAACACGCTGGCGTCGGACGAGTTCACCTTGCGCAGTATGAGGTCGTCGCAGATGTCCCACACCGAGTACAGCGATGACATGACGCCGATGAAGAGCTGCGTCTGTTAGCAATCGAGGTCGAGCTTTGGATCCCACCGTGACCCACCCTCCCCTTTGATACGTATATACACATGTAGGTAAGGAGGTAGGTAGGTAGGTAGGTAAGGAGGTAGGTAGATAGGTAGGCAGTGTCCACTCAAGCATGTACATGTACTCACCACAACAAAGCGCAGCGCCTCGGCATGCTTAATAAACCAGCACCCAACCAGCAATCCCACGGCGAGCAAGATGGTCACGATAGTCAGCCAGTCCTTGCGGGCCCACCACAGCGTCAGCAGGAAGCAGACGCCCAGCACGATGCTGGCGACCTTGCTCGCCACAATGTTGAACCCGCAGAAGGTCAGCAGCGCCCCGATCAGGCTCGACCCCAGGTACCCGGCCGGCAGCGTAAAGGCCTGCTTGCCGCCGCGCATGTGCGTCACCCCGCCTTCGTGCGGGTCCAGAGAGATGGACTCGACGCGCCCGCCCGTGCAGCACGCGGTTATGGCGTGCCCGAATTCGTGGAAGGCGATGACGAGCATCTGTATGTATGGTGTTAGTACGGTGTATCGTTGGTCTGGCATGCTTGATGGGTGTAGTTGGATGGATATGGCATGACAAACACATGTGCATATACATATATATACATATATACACACACATATATATACATGTCTAAGCACATGCAAACATGTATACCCGTCCGTCCGTACATGTATAAAACCAACAAACGACACAGGTAGATAGATATGTAGATATACATGTATGTATATAAAACATACAAAACTCACCTTGAACGGCCACAACACCCACCGCACATACGGCAGATTCCACAACAGCGCAATCACAACCACATACGCCGCGATGACCCCCAGCGTCACGCCCTGCGTGTGGTTGACGCTCAACCCCTCCGCCCCAGCTGCATCTGGTGCAGCGTCGCTGGCCCGCCGGCGACGAGGGCGCGCCGCGCTAGCTTGCCCAGTGTGGCGCGCGCTGGGGACGCGGGTAGGGGTGCCATATGTGTGTGTGTGGAGGACGGGGATGTATGTAACGAGTGAGTGAGTGAGGGAATGTATGGATGGATGGGTGTGTGGAAATGTAGGACAATGCGATTGTACGTATGGATGTATGGATGTATGGATGTATAGCGAAGAAAAGAAAACGGTCCTTGACACTGCTTATCCTTTGTTGGACGCGCACGTTGAGCTGGCTGGCTGGGCTGGCTGGTTGGCAGGGCGGATGACGACGCGCCTCGGCCGCGCCACGGGTTATTTTGGGTGTGGCTGTGGCTGGGTCCACGGGTGGGGATCGAGGGTCTCGGCAGTCATACCTATATCATCTGGGAAGGCATCGTGGTACATGTACTTCGTCAGGATACATCTTTGTCAAACTTGCAACATGTATAAATTCATACATGGATGTATATATATATATACTAAGAAGGATACTAAGCGTTGCGGAGGATATGTAGCGCCGCATCATATATGCTATGGTATGTGTATGTAGGTACTGAGCGACACATGCATGTGCGCAACCCATCTCGGAACGCCGGCAGACCAACCTTCATGCTCATCACCCCTCCCCAAGCCAAATAAAAAAAATCGTAAACAGAGAAAAGCCATGCCGCGCCCTCACGCCATCTTCACCTCGTCCGCATCGTACTTGGGCGGCGGCGTCCCCGCCTTCTCCTTCTCGCCCGCGTTCTCGAGCGCAGTGACCCCGTTGCCGCCCTCGACCACGCTCTCCCGGCGCTGCCAGTAGCCGTCGTCGCGCGTCTTGCGGTCGAGATACCCCGGGGCGTCCACTGGTTGCTGCGCCACGCCTTGAGGTTCGGCTCCTGGTACATGGCGTCGACGTTCTCGAGGGACAGCGACTTGGTCTCGTACATGAAGAAGTAGACGATGAGCGCCGCCGCCAGGTTGCAGCCGAAGAAGACGAAGCCGAAGGCGTAGCCGATGCCGCCGTTGGCGAAGGGCGTGAGGAAGCCGATGAGGAAGTTGCCTGCATGTCTGGGTTAGATTCCATCTTTAAAAGACATGATGCAGGTATGTGGATAGGATGGACTTACCGAGCCAGTTTCCTGCCGTCGCGAGAGAGGCCTGCTTGGCGCGGGTGCGCAGAGGGAACGTTTCTCCGATCACGACCCAGGCGAATGGGCCCCACGTCATGGCGAAGGAGGCGATGAACATGCAGGCTGCTACGATCATGACGATGCCCGAGCTCGTGTACTCGGTGGGAGGGCGGGCGACACCGACGGCGGCGAAGATGAGCAGCCAGGCAGATTGCCAGAGCGCTCCGAAGACCATGGGAGTACGTCTTCCGACGCGCTCGATGATGTAGAGACCGGGGAAGGTCATGACCACGTTGACCGCACCCAGGATGAGCTGCACCATGATGGGATCTTGGATACCCGCCGATTTGAAGATGGTTGCGCCATACTGATCACTCCACGTTAGCAACGACACGGCACACAGTCCTCAATGTACAGGCCCACTCACGTAGAAAAAGTAGTTCACACCCGTCCACTGCTGCAGGAAGTGGATCGCAAACCCAAGCAACGTCCTGTACACCAGCTTGGGAATCAACGACGGCCTCCCCGTGAAGCACTCCAACCACGTTCCCTGCCCCGCCTGGTTCTGCTCCGCAATCGAAGCCTGCATCTCCTTGAAGTCGTTCGACACCAGCTCGTTGTACGGGTCGTCCTTCAAGCCGCGCAGCCTCGCCAGCGCGGTCCGCGACTCCTCCCACCGGTTCTTCCCCGCGAGCCAGCGCGGCGACTCGGGCGAGAACAGGATGCCAATGCCAAGCGGCAGCGAGAAGGCGATGCCCAGGCCGATGACGATGCGCCAAGAGGCGTCGTTCTCCTGGAAGCTGCGGACGCCGTAGTTGATGGCGTTTGCGACGAGGATGCCGATGGTGATCATGAGCTGGTAGGAGGCGACGACGGCGCCGCGGATCTCGCGCGGGCAGCACTCGGACTGGAACATGGGGACGCCGATGGAGAGGTTGCCGACGCCGAGGCCGGCGACGAACCGGCCCATCATGAGGTGCACCCACGAGTTCATGGCGGTGATCTGGATGACGTTGCCGATGATGAAGATGGCGACGCCGAAGCTGAGGCTGCGGCGGCGGCCCCACCAGTCGGCCGTGTAGGCGCCGGAGAGGGCGCCGATGAGCGTGCCGATGGACATGAGGGAGACGACGAGGGAGGAGATGATGGTCTCGAAGGCTTTGGTGCCGTCCGGTTGGGTTTGGCCGAAGCGGTCGATGAAGTCGGTGAAGAGCAGCATGCTGGAGATTTGTCTATACGGAAAGTTAGAAGGGGCATAATTGGAATGGATGGTGGTTGACATTGACTCGACTTACCCAGTATCATATCCGCTGTTCAAACGAAAAGAATATATTAGCCATTGCTCCCACAGGTTCAAGTCGACAAGCTCACAATAGAAACCCTCCAATCGAGGTCACCACCCCGAGCATGATTGCCTCAATACCGCAATCAGCGCCATTGACGCGAATAGACCTATCCCCATCACATCAGCACTCCATCCTCTTCCAACTTCCCCCTCTCTACCAAACCACTCACATCTTTCCCAAACCCATGATTGCAAACAAAAAGTCTTTCTCTCTCTCTCTTTCTCTTTCTCTGTCCAACCACACTCGCAAAATCCTAACCCCCCAAACCCCCTCCCCAAACCCCATTCTTATACTCCCACCACGCCGAAACACCCAGCCATGGCATCGGTAATGCCCAGCACGTGCCGAGCCCCTGCGCGCCCCAGCCCTACGTCATCGTCTCCACGCAGAGCCGCATCCCAACCCGTCTCCGCCTGTCGCGTCGCCGCGCCAAGCACGCATCACACGAATCGAATGCGCCAGGCGCCCAGGGCCACCACCGCTCATGGCATGGCGACACCGTAGGTACTGTACATGCAGCGCGTGGGCGACAGGCGACAGGCGCCGCCGACGGGTAGCACGGCAGGCTTGCGCGAGGGCTTGCGCGAGGCACCGCACCGCACCGCGGGATGGGCGCGCTGGGCGCCGTCTGCGCGGGCGTCATCCTGGGCGCAGGCGCGTAGTGCGGTCCATGGGGGAGGGCGATTGCGGTCGCGGGGCTGCAAACGGCTAGGCGGGTGTACCTACCTGGGGAATCGGGATGAAGGGGGAGAAGAAAAAAAATTCAAACCCCCGGGGGGCGCGTCTGTGACGGATGGGGAATGAATGAGGGATTTTACATGGCTACGAGGGGGAGGTGGGACTGCTTGGCGGGGGTTGGCGGAGGTTTGGAGTGATGATATATGGGACTTTGCGGAGCGTTGCGGAGCGTTGCACGGGGATGAGTGTGGGAAGGGGGTTAGGGTGTGGATGCTTTGGGGATTTGGTGGACTGTGCGGGGGAGGCCGCTTTCGATGCGAGGGTTGTGGGTGGGTTGGGGGTGTGTGCTTTTGAGGCTCGGCGGGAGCCAGGCGGCTGTCGGGTGATGATGGGACTACCTAGATACTACTTAGACTAGGTGGATCGCGTGTCGGTGCGTGGTTAGCATGTTTCGTTAAGAGAGGGCGCCGAAATTTCCCCTTTGGCTTTGGACGGAGATGCTGGTGTTGGGGTGGGCGACAGGTTTTTGCTGCGAGCTGTGACGTGGTGGGAGCAGGGCAGGCTTCAGATTCAGACGTGCAGAGCCATCGGTCGAGGCATGTCCTACGGTCTGGAGTCTTTTCCGGAAGATTGCACATCGATCAAGGCATCGTCTGTCGAGGTGCTCACGACGATGACCGAAAGACTGGAGTCGGGAGGCTGCATAGAGAACTTCCAACTGCAGCGAACCCCTGCACTGCACCGAGAGAGCCGACCGCTTGATCCAAGGGCCATGTTAAGCAAAACGTCATTGCCCCAGAGCCTGGAAGTAGAGCTCACCCTTTCTCATCAAAGATGTCTAGGATATGATAGTGCTAGCCAGGCCATCCAGATCTAATGTCGACATACTGACGCAGCACGTAAGTTTGCAGAACCACAAAGCTGTAAACCTTGGATATCAGATATCAGATATTAGTGGGGTGTTGCCGCACCCCTGGTTTGAACGAAACGTACGCCAACCGGCCGAGTTTGTTCGATTGATAGCTGTAAATCTATCCACGTTGAACTTTACCTGCATGGCAAGAGTCTTGTGAGCCGTCTCCCGAAGAGGCTGGGCTCGTATGAAGAGCCGCTCTAGCTTACTTGAGAGAAATTCTCTCCAGGGTAGTATCGAATCTGGCAATTAATGGCTGCGGCCAAGCCTGTTGGTGGACGGATTCAAGGCTTATGCGTGAATTCCCCTGCAGCTCCCACATCTGAGACGTCGGGTGCTCTCACCACGATGGCTTGCCCAGGAAATGTTGACCAGGGTCTGCCAGACATCGTTGGCATGAGTGGAGGCAGGATAGCCAGTGGTCGGAAGGATTTGAAGACCAAGGGGCTGCAAGCACCCGATGCGAGTTGTGGCTAAAGGATTAATAAACTCAGTGGCCATAGCATAGTAATCCTGTACACTTATTTGCTTAATATGACTGCCATAAAGTCCAGTTAATATTCGTCACTGGGTAATAGATATATCGTATATTTTATTCTGTTTCTATCATCTTGCTTTGTATATCATTTTTACCACTCTCTCTTATGTATTTCTTCCAGGCTCTATTACAATCCATCTCTTTGCTTTTCTCTCGTCAATATTGTCTCCGCTGTCCAATTAATCTGGAATCTAGTGCATCAACATGCACTGGTTACGAATTCTAAGGAAAGAACCAACACTGAACAACCGTATAACCCCTACACAAGTGCCAAGCCGAACTTTCACCTCTAGAACGCCGTTCTTCTCAAACGTATCAATCGCCTGGTCCTGACGATAGAAAGTTTGGACACTCGACCTAAAGGGTCATGCTTTCGGGAAAATGATACGTAGATATGTAGCCCACAAAACAATTCTCGGCCGGGTCCTTGGAATATCAACACCCCCACGGACCTCATTACATGCAGTTTCCCATAGTTTCAAGGATCCCGCTACATGTGCTTTCCCGCCACCGCCTGCATCGTCTTGTGTATGCACGCACACAACTCGGGTATCCTAAACGGCTTACTAATGACGTCATCCATGCCCGCCTCAAGCGCCTCCGCCACCTGCTCGCTGCGCACATTCGCCGTGACCGCTATGACGGGCACATGGCCGTTGACGACCCTTGCGATCTGAAGTTTTCGTATCTCGCGCACGCAAGCTAGCCCGTTCATGACGGGCATCTCCCAGTCCATCAGTATCAGAGATAGCTTTTTGGCGTCGCCGGAGACGCAGTATGCGGTGCTTCGTAGATAGTCGAGAGCTTCGCCGCCGTGGTTCGCGACGGCGACGTTCATTCCGATGTTTCTCAGCTGCTTGGCGAGGACGCGTTGGTTGACGAGGTTGTCTTCGACGACTAGGACGTGGAGGAGGGAGTTGGTCGCTCTGCTTTCGCTCAGCGTTCGGGCTAGTGGTGGGGGTTCGTCTGTTGCGTCTCGAGAACGGCTCGCTAGAACGGAGGACTGTGTACGGATGCTGAGGTTCGTTGTGATGGTGTCTGGTAGTGATGGTGGAGACGCTTTCCTACATCTGACGTAGAACGAGAAGGTACTGCCGACCTTTGTTTCTGAAGCAAAGCTTATGGCGCCGCCACTAATGAGGCATACACGTTAGTTGGATTCACCGGGAGTATGGTAATAGGTTGCATACTGAAGTTCTGTAAGGCGACGTGATATGAAAAGGCCGAGACCAGAGCCACCTGTCGAACTGTTAGAAGAGAAGCTAGAACATCAAAGTAGACTCACCGTAATCAATATGCGTTCGTGGTGAAGCCTGGGAGAATCGCGTGAAAAGTAGATTGTGTTCTGCTTCACTCAAGCCACGACCGGTATCACGGACTGAGAAGATGATATAAATCGTCTCTCCTTTTTCCCAGTCCAATTGTAGCGTGCGCGATTCTTCTGCTCCAGGTGTCCGACGAAAGACAACACGCTCGTCAAGGCCATACAGGGGCGGATCAGAAGACACACCGAAGCTGACACTAATCCGGCGTGTCTCCTCTAGCCTGGTAAATTTGATGGCGTTGGTGATAAGATTCTACCTCTCACGTTAGCCAGGAATAGAATATCATATTGAGAGTGACTCACGATCAGAACCTGCAGTACCCGTGTGGGATCCAGAGACACGTATGAGACGCTCGTTTGGTTGCAGGACTCATCGGCGTGGTATTCCAAAGAAACGTCTGCGGCCTTTGCTTCTCCCTCGAACATTTTGACTGCATCGCGCGCTATTGATTGCAGTGGTACGTCGATGGGTGTTATGACGAAGAGACCGGAATCCAGTTTCGACATTGTAAGGACATCTGGAGTAATTTAGATCGTGGATCTCAGTTTGGCTTTGTTATTTCATACCGTCGACGATGGTTTTCATGTGTTTCGAACACTGCACTATCGTATCTGCTGCTTCGAGGGTCGTATCTAGCATTTGATCATACGTGATTTGATAGTCCGAAGAGCTTCTGAATGCTTTTTGGGTAGAGACAATCATCTGGAAGAGCATTAGCAGATTGTCAGATTGTTAGGTATGATGTTTATTACATCGGCACATTGAAGGATTGCTGACAGCGGGTTGCGCATTTCATGCCTAGAATGCCAATTAGTGAGCGATGCGAGTAAATTGGGTGTATCACAGCACCGCAATCATGGTCCATAGAAATCTCGACCATTCCAAGATTTCATCTTTCGCACGAGCCACTTACGAGGTAGTATCGATAAAGTTCTCCAGCTTCCGTTTCGAGTTCTTTTCTTGCAGTGCTTGTGTCGCCTGAAGCTTCTCGCCAAATTTCTGCCTACTGATATCTTGAAAGCACCCTACAATTTCCAAGAGTTCGCCCTCGTCTGAAAGTTCAGGCTGGATGGAAATCAAGACCCAGCACGGCTCATTTGTCGATAAAGGATTATCAATATCTTGCCCCTCTGGTGTCCATGTTTTCTTGAGCCGTAGTTCCCATGTCCTGGTTCTGAGTTATTCTCATGCACACGTCGAGCTAACCCAGAGAATGATAACTTACTGATGCTCTTTCGTTTCAATCAGGGCCGCGAATCGTTTTTGGCCGAGCGATATGTATTCATCGTCGATGAGCGCTTCCCATGCGTCTTTTAATTCTATGTCACGATTCTCGTGATACGGGTCTAAAATCCTCCACCATGCTTCGTTGCGATAAGAATAGATTCCATCTAAGCCCACGATGAAGATACCAATATCAGCACTCTCTGCAAAGCGCTTGAATTTCATAGCGCTGCGTTCAGCTTCCTTTTGAGTCATGGCAAGCTGGTCTCTTAATTCTTGTTTCATCATCTCAGCGTGTTTGATGGTTCTTTCCCTCCGACTTATGTCCTCCTCGTGTAATATAATGGATGTAAGTGAAGTCGAAAGCAAACGGCTTGCGATCAAAATAAAATGCCGGTATTCGTCGTCATAGGGCCGACGAGGATTCATCCCGAACACCACATAGCCCAGGATGTTGTCTTTCGAAGATGTCGGTGTTATCGGACACACCATTGCTCCTCTGCATGGATCCCCGTATCCTTTCCAGTCCACCCCTCGAACGAGCTCTACCGCTGGTGATGTTTCCGTCAGGTCAACAGTGATTGGACCACGGGCAGCCAGAGACTCTCGAAAATAGGGCATGAAGCCGTCGTTCCCGTGGAAATCCAGTTTCTTGGCGGTCGCGGGTGAGTTCTGGGGTAGTCCGTAGAAGCCTCTCAAGACACAGTCTTGGTGATCTTCCCCATGGCCCGTCAAACTGGAAGAAGAACTGTTCTCTAACAAGGCTTCTACTGAATAAAGCAGTACGAATGGCATGTCCTTGGTGTTTTGCGATAAGACATGAATCACAAGATCCCAGTACGATTCCAGACTGCGCGCCCGTGGGACTTCTTCGCTCAGCCTGAGAATGATCTGGGCCCGTCTTTCTGCAACGACTTGTTTGGTCGTTTCGACCAGCGGTTCGTAATGGGCAATTACAGCACCGTCAGAATCGAAAATGGGTATAAAGCTCCAGGAAAAATATGTCTCCTCCATGAACCCGTTCCGTACCATCTGTATTGGATTGTTCGTTCCTTCTATCGTTTCTCCAGTTAGATTCCGTTCGATCAGTGGCTCAAAATAATGGTTCCAGACTTGTGCCAGAGCAACGCGTGCACTGACTCCCATACATGGATGAAATCCGCCCAGCAGATCAATGTAGGTTTCGTTATAGATCATGATAAGATCTGGTCCACAAAACACGACCGCAGGGCGTGGGTCCTGCATGACAAGTGTGGTAATGCTCCTCAGTTGTGATGACCATCCGCTCATTGGCCCCAAAGAAGTGCCTGCCCAGTCGATGCTTCGAGCCCACGCAACATGAGGAGTCATCCTGTCTGGCGGTGTCTCATACGTCCAGTCGAAATTCGAAGTTTTAGATCGTGATGGTACTTTCAACAAAGCACCCTCCGGTTTAGAGTACTCGGGTCTGCCCTCGAATGTGGCATTGTTGCACGCCGATCGGCTCACTACTGTCCATTGCTTAGAGACTGGTATTTTCATCCAGGTGTGATCCCGAATAGTAGGGGAGTGAGTCGCATCGTCTCCTGGGCCTGAAAGCCAGTTTCTGAAAGCCGAAAAGTCTTCTGCGAATTTCGTCGAGGGGTCTGCTTCCACAGAGACAGGATCCAGCAACGAGTTTAGGAAGCTTCCAGAGTCAAGATCTGCGAATGCGGCGTTCCAGTAACACGGTGTAGCATGCCGTTCCTGGGGAGTGTCCTTAGTGCCGATCACGAAAGTAGGTCGCGGATCATGTTGTATCAATTCTAGCGCTCCGACCCCACGCAGACAATCTGAAGCGCATCTCGGCATGCCTTATGTGCAGCGCAGCACTCGTACCGGTGCAGATCGCTATCGGGACACAAGGCTCCTCCTGGTTTGTTCCCGCTATTGCTTATGACGGGTGGAGATGGGTGGGTAGGGATGGGTAGAAGCGACCATACCCGAAGCCATGAGCGAAGAAACTACCTCCAAAACACGGGGTTGCCTGAAGCGAAAACAGTAGTCCCGTGATTTCTGTTGGCAAAGGGTATGTTCTAGGCCTTGCAGTGCTGGATTTTACATTATAACTCGTACGTCATAGCTACGTGATAGCCTTTGCCGTTTTTGGCCGACTCGACTCTATCTTTGGATTAGGTAGTTTCACTAGTGTAAGCCTGCTAATGCAAATATACATATCATTATGGTATCGCAAAAACAAGACTGACTAACTGGCTGACTGTATACTTGTTAAATACACTTTATAGATGTTTGAAGAATTAGGTACAAGATCGAAAAAAAACATGAAATATTATTAATACAATCGAGCAGACGAGATGTCTGTAACGTTAACGCAAAGGTGATAGAATGTAAAGCATGTTCTTGTATGGAGTTGGGTATTACTGTAAGATGTAGTAGTGCAGATTTCCAGATTTTTATTGAAATAACCATTAACAGTTCTTCTGTATAGATGACGTGCACAAATCACTGATTTATGCCCACAGGATGAATTTGACCAAAGCAACCTTATTGCCAGCAATGTTGCCCTCCAGCCCCAAGCGTCGGATGATGTTCATCATGGAAAATGCGGGATGCGTTTTTGCCCTTCCAAACGCTATAAAAACAATCTTGTTCCAGGCCTAAGATATTCAGCATCGAAGTCTCGAAACTCGAAACATTCAACACCAGGCGTGGGTGGTGTGACCACAATAATGATACGGGGCTTACTAGACTTCGGGAACTTAATGGTCTTAACAATGAATGAACGAAGGGAAGTGTTCTCAGCAGTAGTGGAGCGAGTAAAGTGTGCCTTTCCAGCGACGTGTTTAAGGATCTTTGTAACCATTCTTACCTTAGTCTTTTGCTGTATAGTCGTTCTTGATTCATCTTAGAACCCAAGGAAGAATCGAATATTTAACAGAATGATGCGGGTGCGGTATAGCATTGTTGAATGAGTCAGTCACTGTGAATTCACAATGATTAGTGTATTCAATGAATCCACTGTCACATCGATGCTCACATTCACAAGGGAAATCTGTCCAGGCTTTCCACGACTAGATCATTGTCAATTTTGAGCCTTCTGATTTGCTTACACATATTGTGTCTGCGAAGGGATTTTTCGCAGCTGTATCAAGCCGCATCTCAAACATGACCCTCCCGCGAGCATCTTCGAATTTTCGAAAACCCACAGTTGATCAGTCGCTGGCATCTCACCGACCGCAATCATTACCGCCAAAGAATAACAAAGGCCTTATCTTTGGTGGGAAATCTCGACGACGAAGACCAACTCCAAAGAACTCAAATGACACCATCACAAGCTCCGCGTTGAACCCAGTACCACCAAGTTACCGGTCTCAAATTAGCATACCTTCCAATGCTATGTGGAGATGTAAATATTGTTTCAACTTGTACCCGATAGAACACGCTCGACTCGATCGGCCTTTAGGCTATTTTCGGTGCACGACCTGTCATTGTTCTCCTCAGCTTGCAATCATCAATATCCCACGGATAGAGCAGATGTTTGGAATAGAGTATGCCATAACGGTCCCCAACAACAGTGAAAATGTGACAGAAGCCCCCCACTCGATTTTTGTGTGGGTATGTTGCACATGTGGGCGTTCGTGGCCTCAGACCCCGGTACCTCAACGCTTGTCGCCGCAAACACCGCAGCAACGTCCCCACAGAGGCAGAAGTCTTCGGCGCATCTTCCACCGGAATGAGCCAGTTCCAAAGAACCAGAGTCAACCCAAGGTGGAACCCAAGAGATATACTACATATATCATAACGTTCAACAGCGGCTGCCTTTGCGCACACTATACATGTGAAAACTGTTATCGGGCGAGCGTCCTCGCAGAAGGAGAAAGTATCTCTAGAAGGCTTCAACCCGGAGAGATTGTCAAGGTATCACAGGAGCAAATACAACGTAAGCGCGCGGAGCTTATCGAGAGGGAGATGATCCCGAAGAGTTCTTTCCTTGACCTTGAACCTCGTCCACCATCATACGTGCAGGATTTGCAAACCACACAGTTTTGAATGTAGTCAACGACTTCTTATCATGTCAGGTCCTGGTCCATGAAGATCAGAGCATAGAAATAATATTGTTGCTCAGCGCTTCAGTATTAGATCCCTGCTCTCTGTTCATTTGTGGTTGCGGAAAAGTAAATACACGCATCAAAGGTTTATGGCGTTGAATTTTCATTGATCTTGTGGTATACTTTGTAAGACTGGGTGACTGCTTGTGATGAAACACTTAAGAAGAGCATTTGTATCCATTAACGTCTCTGCTTATCTCGGCATATTCACTCGTGTGAGATAGCTTCTAATAGCGACATGTAGCAAAAATGCATAACTTTTACTTATCGCCTTGGACTTCTTCTCTAAGACTATGCTCTTGTAAGAACCCTCAGATTACATAAACCTGTGGTAGCACATTAATCAGCGAATGATCTATTTATGGAACGTCTTCCTGAGGTACAGGGCTTGGTTAGCCTAACAAGCGTATATGTTATATCCATACAGAATACGTCGTCATGTGTTATAGTCACAGTGGATATTCATTGAATGAGCAGTCATGCAGAGATTTCTGGTTAATTGTACAGCTACGATTGTTACCCAAAGGATTATGGCGAGGGTCATACTAATCAATCCCTAGGTCATGAAGTGCTTGTGTGGTATCAGCTTTTTACAAACAATATTGAAATCCAACTTCGCAAACCGTTAATAGACAAGAGGATGTATTTCAAACCGTGCTTAATCTGATGGGCCCATTAGACCCGGAATTTAGGAAAAGAGTCTTATAAATTATTCCAATCTAGCATCGGATATAGAGTGTAACAGACGAGCAAGATCTATATGAAAATTTCAAATGATTCGTGACAGCAATCCAAAAGTCACAACCCTAACGGTAAAGTATTTTAAGCGCAATAAAAGTAAAGAAGTAATGGATCAAAACAGTATGATTGAAAAATTTGGCCATAAATCTCTACCGGTCGACATGTAATTACATATGTGTTCAGTCAGGTCGAACCTCCTATAGCAGGCCCACAGATATTTCCCTACAATAGCTGAGCGGAAATGAGAGACTGTTATTTTCAACAAAGTAGCTACGAGGACTCAAACCCGCGGAGCCCGGCTCAGGCTTATATTGATCATGCAACAAATTATTGGCTTCGAGGCTGGGACTACAGCGGGCTCTTGATTCGCGAACACTATTTGCTACAGCTGATATCGCAGGATACTGCAACTCCTACCGCAATTTCTTTCCACAATTCGGAAGGGTCTTCCGAATGCTTGCCAAACTGTTAAAGAAGAACAAATTTCAACGATTTAGGCCTATCGAGGAGGAGGCCTTTGACCGAGTCGAGGACTTAGTCTGCTCAGACGACCTAATCGCCTGGTACTCCCCTGACCGCCGCATGCGTATGGAGACGAACGCTGAGAATATATTAAGCGGTACGGTCTACTAAGAAGCGCTCTTAGGACTGTAATGTGCAGCTCCCTGAAAGTGGAATACCGTTGCGATGCGTTCGCCCAACTCTCCCTTCACTTCAAACGCGACGCGCCTCGCGCAACCCAATATTTTCAACTTTCTTGGCAGTCCTATATATTCCACAGGCAAAACATGCCCCTCAATTCTGCATTGCTCGGAACCCCTCATTCCACGCAACTTGATCAGAAAGTCTGCGGGCTCCTGCAGCGACAACACGCACCACTTCTGACCAACTTTGTCACCCAGCGACCCACACGCAAGCACATCGCAGAAGCTACGGACACGCTCAAACTATCAGATTAGCATTCAGATCGCTCCAGACGTCGTGGAAGCTACGCGCTCCACCTCCAATCGAGTTCGACATCCAACGGACTTCAAGAACGTTCCTACAGCACGCTTTGCGCATCACCACCCACGTCCTTACAAACGCATCTGGCAAGATGTACCCGGAACAGCCCACCAATGCGGCTGTCTCAGAAAGAGATCTCATCAGTCCGCGAGCTGGCGACTCTTCATTAGACATGACCCAAGCGCTGTCACCTGAGGAGGCTCGTACTGGCCGAGATCAAGAAGGACCCAAGAGTGGCAGCATTGACTTCGACCAACTCCAGAAGGCAATTTCGAGCATATCCAAACACCCCCACACCAGATCGAATTCGACCGTGGCTCCGAGCACTTCTGTCACGTCGTCTTCAAATCGGATGCACTCACCGAAGACCAAAAGTTCTTGAACACCCGCCAAATGATGAGCATCGAGAACGAAGATCTGCAAAAAGAGGTAGATGGTGAGCATCGCGTGCGCCTCGATGGTACAAAGTCAAAACGACACCACGGCAAATTCACCTTTGGGGGTGAATCGCGGTTTCATTACACGGATGAAATTATACGACCGCGCGAAAAGACAACCGCAGTCAGGAAATTTGCACACTGGCACAAGGAACTTCGAGATACTCTTTCAGAGAGTTTTACTAGGGCTGCGATCTTAAGCATCCCACTCAAAGTCACCTTGATCATGACAGCACCCATAGGACCCATGGGTGAAGCAGATCGCTGGTCCGGCATTGTTCGACACTTTGGTTTGAATGCTGTCACTAAGATGAAGGGGCTTGATGTTTCCTTCGTCGTGGATCTTCCATACTGCGAGTATGCTTCACAAGGTCTGTTCGAGAAATACGCACAAGAGCTGCGAAACTTCAAAAAACAGCACCCAGGTCGAAGTCATATCGCATTCGAATCAACCGAAATGCTTGAAGTCGATATGTCAGTGTACATGCTTCCAGTATATGACGCCATCAGACAAGCCAACCAACGCAGCAACATCGAATCTCTGCAGACTTTCATGCGGGATCACATACCTGGCGCTGTAAATGTTGGCCAAACTGCGGGAGCAAGCTCTGGAAATACCGGGCCACACGCGAATCATCAAGCTTCACAGCAAATCATCTCCAACGAGCTTGGTAGAATGCTGTTGGGCATATGGGTTCCTTCAAACAAGAAGGATGCGTCGTACGAGGTCAGGTCCTATGAGCGCAAGAATACCCAGAAGCAGTTGTTGGAGTCGATGAAAGCACGCGGATTGCCTCACGACATATTCAACACCAAGCTGGAACGGGCTGCTGCTCTTGCGGCCGACGATAAAGGAGGCTTTCGACCAGGTTTTGAAGTTGCGACAGCGCCACCGGTGGTCGACTCAGCAGCACCAACGACAGCCGACTCGACGGCACCGACGACAGCCAACCTGCCAGCGCCAGCGGAGGTCAACTTGGCACCGCCGCCGGTGGTCGACATGACAGCGCCAATGACAGACGACTTGCCAGCACCAGCAGACGTCAACTTGCCAGCACCAGCGGAGGCTGACTTGCCAGCGCCAACGGTAGCCGACTCGGCAGAGAATCCTGATACTATGACCGGTATACATAGCACTAGGTTGGAAAACGATAACCAAAGCTCCGTTGAAAGCCCTGTCGGCACTGCAGACTTTGAAAACGATTTCCTGAGCAATCTGCCTCCAGAGTACAAGGACATGGTTGCACCAGCATACGAGGACATGATCCCCCAGCGTACGAGAACATGGTCGCCCCAGTGTATGAGGACAAGGTCGCCCCAGCGTACGAGGACATGGCCATTCCAAATTACCAGGATAATTCGTCATTCCCCCTCCAAACGGGTATCAAAGCCATGGAACTCTAGAAGCAAACATCCCATCTCAGTATTTTGAAGAGCAATCTCAAATGTCTTTTGGGGATGTAAATGCCGCTTCGAATCAGTGGCAGCCTAGCTCAATGTCCACAGTACCCTTTGGGAACAATGGCAACCAGGAGATCATTGGAGAGCCTACCGACGGTTTCCCCCAGTCTCACAACCCACTGGCACAGCGGCCATCTATGAATCAGCAATTCCGAAACCGGCTGGTGATCATGGAGACAAACGCCGCTTCTCAAATGCCAATCACCACTCGCCGAATTTGGAGACTGGCCGTGTTTTGGGGGTGAATCAAGATCGCCATGTGTATCCCATCGTTTCGCCTTTGAATAGATCGCCGATCTATCATGCTGGTGATAAGCGTTCCCGCGACGTGGAATCTGACGATGGATCCGAGGATGAATTCGAGGATGAACGCCCAAAGAAGAAACAGCACTTACCGTCTCGTTTCATGCTCAATCCTCGGACTAGAATGGCACATGCTAATATTGGCGGCCCACGGCGCAATAATAGCTCTGGAGCAGCTACAGGACCTACGCGCCGGGAGCTGCGGCAGATGCGGGAGGAGTCATATCTACAAGAAGTAGATCAGTGGGATGAGGTGACGCCCCAGTCCACCTATCAACGAAACATCCCGTCGGCTGAACGTTCTGAAAAGTCCAGTGATCCACTAGGTCGTCGAGTTCTGCATGAGGAACGCATGCAGGACAACACTTTGCAAGACGCAGTCCGTGGTGACCGGGGATCTTTTGGCCTTGATTATCAGTCTTCCCGACCGGCCAATGATTCTCAAGGTGACCAACCGGGATACGCTCAGCAAGCACCTAGTTACCTAGGCTCTGACTTGACCGGACCCGCTTCGATTCCTGGCTACGAACAACCCATGTATCCTGAATACGAACCAGCCCCTGGATATGAACCACCTCCACAGTTCATGTCCTATGAGGAGTCAGATGCCGCCGGAATCCAAGGGCACCTCGCTGAACACCAGTTCAGAATGTCCCAGGCGGTATCGCATCAACCAGGATTTGAATATGAAGACGAAATTCTTTAGTGGTTTTACCCGAATTTCTTATTCAGATCTGGAGACATCTTTCTTGTCGCCATGGCTATATTTTCATTCCTAGAAATGCATACGCAATGGAACGGAAAAGCGAAAAGCAAGTTAGTGTCATTACAAGTTTTCTCTTTCTGATTTCTTTTCCCTTTGTTAATCTGTAGCATCACACTACAGAATAAGGTTGAAGAAGTTTGAAGGAGTTCAGTGGAGAGGGAGAGTGGTTAATCAGGGCATGCGAGAAGGACCAAGCCCGTGATAGGTGCTGTTTCATTTGCAAGGGATCTAAGCTCCAATGATTATCTGAGCTTGAAAGCTACTAAGTTATAGTTTTTGATTAACAGTTTTTGAGGTTAACAGTTTTCGAGGTTAATAGTTTTGAGATTAATCGTTTTTGATTTTTAGACTAAACTGATTTGAATGGAACAATTCAGAAATGAGTACCATTTTTGGGGGTCGTTATTGCACGTGCCGCTTTAGTGTTTTGGTGCTGACAGGGCGTAGCTAGTGTCGCGACAAATTAATGTGGCGTAAAATACGATAGTTTACACCTCCTTTTCAATTACATGCCAGCTCCATCGTCTGTCCCCATTGTGTCGCGCGTCTTGTTGTTGCATCTTATTGGAATTTATTCAGGGCTTACAATTGCCTTCTGGCTCTTTCGGCACCCCCGCTAGCCACACACGTAGATATCTCTCGACCTTGATTTTCCGTGCGAAGGCGCGTACTATCCTATGATCCTTGCATTGCTTTTGCATCTTTCTCGACCTTAATTCTGCGTTCCAGCATGTCGTCTCTTTTCTATGTATTCCTCGCGTTATCAGTACCGCCTCTGGCACTTGTGATCTGGTCGCTCTTCGATCTGTATCGCAACTATGCCAATGCGCGTCTAATTGGTCTCCCTATAACTGTCCGATTCATCACACCAGGCGGTCCGTTATGGATGATTTTCTCTCCACTGGTCATACCCATTGTGGCTCGTCTACCTTTCACAAAGTCCTTCGTTGCGAAATACAAGCGTGGCTGGGAATCCAGGGAAAGATACCGCACTCATCAAAAGCTTAGTGAGCTCTTCATCATTTGCACTCCCAGCGGTAACATTGTCAAAGTCAGTAATTTTGAAGTTGCCGACGACATACTAAAGAGAAAGGACGAGTTTGGGAGAGATCTCGAGGCGTTTGCAGTCCTGAATATCTATGGCAAGAATCTTGCTACCACTGAGGGCAAGGAATGGATGAGGCATCGAAAGGTAGCTGCTGTCACCTTTACGGAGAGAAACGCGGAAATGGTATGGCACGAGTCATTGAAGGAGGCCAGTCAGATGTTGGAGTACTGGGTAAACAGGGCAAAGAAACCGATACGGACCTTGGCGCAAGACACCCAGATATTCTCGCTAAACGTCCTAGCTGCGGCTCTTTTTGGCAGATCCTATCCATTCGAAGGGAAGGAGGAGAGCGAAGCAAGGGAGAAGGCCGCCGGCACTGATGCAAAAGACGGGGCATTTGGGTACCGTGATAGTATCGCAACTATTCTACACAGGATTGTGCCTATTATGGTATTTGGCGAGAAGAAGCTGCGCGACAGCTGGTGGCTCCCTAAAGGATGGCAGAAAGCTGGACATGCCGTCGCAAACTTCCGTGACTATATCACATACCTGATCAATGAAGAGAGGAACGCAATCGCGCGAGGAGCAACGTCATCGGCAAACTTGGTAACAAACCTGGTCCGCGCTTGCGAAGAGGAAGGCTCCGGCAGTCTCAGAACAGAAACCACTGTAGGAAACACGGCAATCTTAACCAAGGATGAGATAATCAGTGATCTCTTCGTCTTCGCTTTTGCAGGCAATGACACAACGGCACTTACTCTAGCCTATACTCTTGCTGAACTGGCAGCACATCCTGCTATTCAAGACTGGATCTCCGAGGAAATCCATCACTACACTGACACAAGCGACATTGAAAAGTGGAACTATGTGACATGCGCAAAACTAAAGCGATGCTGGGCCGTCATGTACGAAACATTACGACTTTCGCACCCGATCAGCCAGCTCGTGAAAAATACAGGCTCCCAACCACGTGTAATCAGGCATCAAGGAAACGAATATATGATTCCAGCTCACACCCCTGTCGAAATCAATCTACCATCATTGTCGACGATGCCCTCGTGCTGGGGCACCGACAGCCTAGAGTGGAACCCAAAACGGTTCATCACACCAGCATCTTCATTTGAGGACGAAGTCTTGCCTCCAGACACAACGCCGGAGTTCTTTCCTTGGGCTTATTCTCGACTCGTCTGTCCTGGCAAGAGGTTCTCCCAAGCTGAACTTGTCGGTGCCTTGGCAGCGCTTTTCCGTGATCATCGCGTCGAGCCTGCGCTTGAGCCGGGTGAAAATATGCTTGAAGCATGTCGCCGGGTGAAAAAGCTTGCGGAAGACATTGAACAGAGGTTACTGAGTGAGATTTGTGAGCCTCAAAAGATAGCGTTGAGATGGTCAAAGACAATAGAAAACGGATCGCAAGCGAAGTGCTGATAATTCGTCTATCAGCATTAGTTTGTACATAGTCACTGGCACGGCTTAGACCTAGGTTTAATTAAAAGAATTACATGGCTGTGCGACCATAATCGGATGACTGACTGACAGTTACATGGCTATCCAACTGCGATTCGCTGTTCGCATATCGCTTGAGTCGGCCTGAGGCATAACCGTTCGATGGTTTTCAGTTCGGCCAATAAGCTTCCCAGTCAAGACACCGACGCATTGGTATCCTGCTTAAACACTGCCTGATTCAGGCATAGTGGTCACGAACGCCCAATCCTTCGAAAATCAATAAATCTAACTCGATGGCACAGACCGGCTGAATTAAGGCCCGTATAGCTGCCTGGTTAGGGAGAGATAAAGCACGGAAATTCGATCATCACATTACCTCAGATTGCAAAAGGCCTGTCTAAGCTAGTTATTTTTAAGGTTAGACTTGTCTCGAAAACAGTGAACAAGGATCCTAGTAGCGCATCATCAGCTGGTAGAGCACGATCACGTCAGCCAATAAGAACTAGGATCAATCAATCAGGAAGTTCTGGGGCGGTATCCGAATAAGAGCAGTCACTTGACAGGATAGACAGTTTGCAACCTGATGGGTGTCTCGCCCCAGCCGAACATGAGTATGATAATGTGGGTGCTAAAAAAATACCTAAATATGTAGTATAAGAGAAGTGAGGTCGGTCAATACGCGACCTCGCATTCTTTCAACAGTCGCCTCTTGACCGGCCGCGCCATTCACCATGGCTCTCCAAAGTCTAGCTCTTCTTCTGCTCTTGCCTTTTGGGGCCATTGCGAATGATCAAAAATTTATCAGCGCCAACGGAGACTCCTCCAATGTTGCCGATTGTACCCCAGAACCTCAGATACCCTCGACACAACCACCCCCTGGTGGAAACTGGCTTGGCTTTGGTGCCGACGTCTACAACAATCATTGGGCAGGTACTGATGCCCAGATTAGTTCTGCCAACGTTGAAACATTATCGTCAGTATGCCAGAAGAAGTACGACCCTGGCATGAGCGCCGCACCGCTCATCGAGAATGGCATCGCTTATTATACCACCTTTGGAGGCTTGCTTGTGGCACTCGAGTACGAGACTTGCAAAGAACACTGGACCTTGAATGTCACGGAGTTGATTTTGAAAGTCAAGGGTAACAGTGATAGCATTGTTGCAACTGGTGCAGCACTTGCGTCGCGCAGCACGCCCGTCTCCGATGGAGATGTGCTCTACTTCGGGACACTTGCTCGAGCCCTGGTAGTCGCTGTCAACAAGAATACTGGCCAAGTCATCGATACTTTGGAGATCGGAAATAATCCTCTGTCAATGCTGACGCAGTCTCCAACCGTATACAATCATCGCGTGTTCTTTGGAGTGTCAACGTCCGAATCCGCTGTTCCAGCACTCGACCCAAGCTACAAATTCACACATCACGGTACCATGAATGCTATAGAACTCCGCCACGGACGCCTTGCCTTGATCTGGACTACGCACATGATTCCTCCAGGCTCGGAACTTGCCGGGGCCTCTGTTTGGGGCTCACAACCATCAATTGACCCAATTCGCAACCAAGTATTCATCGGTACGGGTCAGCTGTTCAATCTCCCAGATGAGCTCATAGAATGCCAGAACGCCAACCAGAACCTCAGTGTACAGACTGGGCACCTTGTCAACGAGCCTTGCCTTCCCCGCAACGTCTATCAGACCTCCGTTCTCGCCCTTGACATCGATACCGGTGTAATCAACTGGTATCGCACACTCGGTCCACTTGATGCCTGGAACGTTGCATGCGTTCAGGGAGCTTGGTCAGGGGACCCAAGTGCACCCCCTGGACCGAACTGCCCCAAGAACATCGGAAACGACACCGACTTTGGCATGGCGCCCGCTTTCGTTCTCGGATCTGAATACACACCAAGCAAGAAAGACGTTGTCGTCGCAGGCCAGAAGAACGGAAACTTGTACGCGTTCAGTGCACAGACGGGGAGCATGCTCTGGGCCATCAACGCTGCACCCGGCGGGCTCGAGGGTGGGTTAAGCTGGGGAGTTGCAGTCGACCGCGATACTGTTTATTACACTGCTCTCAACAGCAACCGCGTCAACTTTACCCTTTTTCCAAGCGGCGAGACGATCTCGAATTCAGCTTTCGGTGCTGTCAACTTGAAAGACGGAACGACAAAGTGGCAGACTGCGGCCCCGCGAAACAACACAGCCAAAGTCACACCTGTGGTTGTAAACGACCTTGTGCTCACCGGTACGACTGGAGTTTGGACTGAGGGCTCGTTGTTTGCTAGTGGACCCGGCTCGTTCATTGCCCTCAATAAATTCACGGGAGAAATCCTTAGGGAAGACATATTGGAGGATTACTTCCAGGCTGGTATTGCTGTCGTGAAAGAACATGTGTTATTCGGTACTGGTTATGGAGGTAGTCAGCCCGCACAAAACGGATCGTTCAACGTGTGGAAGATAAATACAAAATCCAACGATACACCAACGGATATTGGTGGAGAGGACAATGCTGAGCTAGAGATCAAAAAGGCAGAGTTGTCGAAAGGAAAACAGGATCTCCGCAAGAAGATAGAGGAGTTGGAGAAGCAGGCTGATGAGTTGGACAAGTTGAGGGACGAGTTGTAAATTATCAACATTCATAGACCTGCCTCCTTCTTTATTTCGTTCGAATTGGTAGATAGCACACATCCCAATTTGACTTCTGTCCTACACTATCCAGGTTTTAGTGTTAATGCGAGAGGACTATAGGGAAAATCTGCTTGAACCAAAGGCCATAGGTACAACACGTTGCAAGGTAGAACTGTGATGCAAATCTGGCTTTGAAGAAACAAGCAAAAACAGCTTCGTTATAAGATGGAAGTAATAATTAGAATATTGGAAAATCTTGTAGTGGCATGATGCATGGTGTCTGTCTACATACAATATAGTTATCCAAGAACACTATTACTTCCTCACCAGACTAAAAGGCCCGGTTGGGGGATGCAACTAAAATGCAGGGTCAGCAAGAAGGTCGGAAGGCTGTATGGTGCTAAACACCCTGGGTACGATGGGCTGGTCCCATACATACGTGTTCCAATGTACGAGGCTGTCGCAACGTTGTGTCTACTGGGCGACTGGATATCAAAGTCTGGTCTGCACCCTATAGTACAATACTCTGGGAGAAAGGATGCATCCTGCGCACTGTGGGAGTGGAAGCCTGAGATGCCTGGGGTGGACGATAACAATGCCTCTCTTGGGAAGACGGAGAACTTCATAGGGGAGCGTGTTATTGATACGTGCGAACAAGCATGGCGTGGCATCCCGGCGTAAATTAATGTGTAGGCTTCACTGGGTATGTCATAGAGGGCGAACCACCTGACTCTGGTCTCATCCATCGTAGTATTCTCCATCGTAGTCTCTCTACCGTACGCCATGACGCACTCGTTTATAGAAGTGTATACTTCGCATACGCCTCTAGTATTATATCATATCAGTGCGCGTTTTGTATGGATATCAATCATGTTTTCCCACCTGAAGGGCTCATAGCTGTGATATACATCGAAACCTTCCCCGTCCCTCCCCCTTTTGACACTTACTCTGCCCTGTTGGTAGCTGTCGCGGTCCGTGACCCGTCTCAACCTCAACCCCAAAAAGCCGCTTCTGCCTGCCTTATAAGCACCCCCACCACGCGCGCCTCTGACTTTTGAATCCACAGTCTCCCCAAAAGACCTTACAGGCGCCTAATCACCAGGTCTCTCAGATCTTTCCCACTTCTCCCTCCAGAACTGCAAGGCGATCGACGCACATCGCCATGCCTTTCCACCGAAAGACGACCTTCCGCCACAAGAAGCGCAACTTTGTAGCCTTCCGCCCCGACGACAACAGCAATATACAAGACCATTCCACCAGCAAGCCAATCGATATTCCTGGTGGGGGAATCCGCTATATCCACGACCGATTAACAATATCGAATCGGTGGATCGACCCCCAGTTCCTGCTTGGACCAGGAACGAACTTCCAACTAGAATTGTAGTCCCCAGTCTATCGGATCTAGTGGAGTATGCCGATATTGGTGTCGCCATGGGCTCGGTACCCGCTTCTCTCTGCCCCCCAGGCACCGACCTGTTCTACCCCCTCGTCTGGCGGACGAGATTTCCGGGGACCTAAACGCACCATTGCCTAAAATCGACGTCGCTGCAGCTGAGAGCAAACCTGCCGTGGATCGTCTCGCAACACTTCCCAAAATCGATGTCCATGTAGCCGAGAGCAAATTTTCCCAGGACTCGATCGCAGACTTTCCCAAAATCGATATCACTGCAGCCAAAAACGAAGCAGATGCTCAAGCGACCAAGTCCCTCGCAGGGTCCCACATCCGAGGGTTCATCTCTGCTCAAGACTATCTTCGACGAGACAGCGCCCAGACCTCTCCAGCTTTCCTCAAGTCCCACAGCTTCCACAGCTTCGACCGCAGCGACTCGGGTGTCAGCACCGTCCCCTCCACGAAGCCAGTCATCGGCGCTCGCGGCTACCGCAGCGACAACGGGACGTTTGCAGGTGCTCTCCTCCAGCGACCAACGGGCACCGCGTGGCTCTCCGCCTCCTCTCCCTCCCGGGACCCGCCAGATAGCCACCATCTATCCATCGACAGCAAGACGTTCGCAGGGTTTTTCCTCCAACCACCGAAAAGCGCCTCCTGGCTCTCTGCCTCGCCTCTCTCACATGAACTCCCAGACAGCCATCTATCCAGCGTCGGCGACCTCTCAATCCTCTCCACCAACCCCGGCAAGACCTCAGGTCTAACACCAACCCCCGCTCACCCTACCTCTCCCGCACCCCCAGACCCCCAAAACACCACCCGGCGGACCCCTCCCCGCCATGCAAACTAGCCCGCCCGATCCAGAGGAACACGGCACCGTCATCGTGCGCGGCGGCTTCATGGACCTCTCGCCGCCGCCTAAAAACTACATAGACCCGATGAAGTTCGATGAGGCTGTGCGGGAGTTTGAGATCAAGGCGCACGAGGACTTTCTTGTTGCGATGGCGGAGGTCAAGGCGGAGATTGAGAAGATGCGCGAGAAGCATGAGCGGGAGGAGAAGGAGTGGAGGGCGCAGTTGGGGGCTCGGCTGAGGGCGGATCGGCGGAAGGCGAAGACGTGGGAGTTTTGAGGGGGACGTTGGGTGGGGTTGTTCGATGGGGTGGACGGTGTGGCATGGCGAACTTGCGGCTTTGCCTCTGTAGTAGATGAGGCGTGTTTGCTGTGGGCTTTCTTTTTCTGTTTCTGTTTCTCTTTCTCTTTCTCTTTCATCTTCCTATTCCTCCCCTGTGCGCTGTTTCAGATTTGCCCATCTCCTTCCCCAAGATACCCAGAGATACCCCGATCGAGATTTACTCGTCAAGCTCGTGATTCAGCTTCTACATAGCTGTAGTAATTTCCTAATGTAATACTCTATTAAACAAACAATCTACTGCAATAGAAGACTTCGTATGCTTCTTGAACCCGCATCTAGCTTGAGGTACATGCAGGCAGTCTAGAAGGATCAGCCCCGTGGCATGCGTTGACAAAAAGGGACAAAAAGGGTCAAGACGGGGCTTGTAACCGCGGCGACCGAGGGCGATCAAAGGATCGGGGTAGAATGCGCATACCCACGTAGGTGGAAACTGTTGATCAAGTAGTTGAGTTCGCAGTTTCGGACCAGTGTTGTTGGAGGAACAGGGTCTCTTTCTCTGACAGCCAGCATTTTGCTCGCTCAGCCCAACGCGTCGAGGCGCAGAACCCCAACACCTAGGCATCCTGATGTATGTAAAGTGGGGGCCCAATCGAGCTCAAATCTGTATGTACATCTCAAAAACTGCCATGTAAGCCGAACACTATAAAACCCTCGTAGTAATCTAATGCAATGCTGGAGAGTCTACATACATACGTATTACAGTAGTATCACATCCTGACCCACCTATGAAGGTCACCCCTTCCACCCATTACCTCTCATCCCGCCTGCAACAATCGAACCATAGATCTTCACACACAATAAGATAAACCCACACAGAGCCCTGCATATGCATTTGCACACCTCTCCCGCGCCGCGTCAACACAGCAGGCGATGTGATGCTTGGACGATGTCATCCGCTCGGCTTGGACTTGCTCGGCGGAGCCAGGGTTCGTGCGTCTCGTTTCCGTTTCGTGCTGACATCACCGGTTGGGGTTTGGTCCGCGGACTAGATGTATGGACAGACTAGGGATGGGAACATCGTTTTGAGTGCTGGGTTGGGGGAGGAAAGATGGGATTGTAGAGGTGGTAAGTGAATGCTGTTGAAAAGAACATGGGGTTTTACGATATTGTATGGCTTTAGGGATTGTTCCGATGCTACACGAGTGCGTATTCGCATATAGTATAAATGAATTTCGCGGACCTCATCGTAGGGAAGAGATGCAGTTTCCAAGTCCATATGTATATTCGTATTATACCGGTGCAACGATACTACTCTTGCGACCTGAGCGCCATCTCTCCTATCATTCTGTCTTGACTTCATGGTGCTAAAGAAACCCCAGCATCGCCGCATCTTGTAGATCTTCTCCTCACAGGACAAACCCCTCTTTAACCACCCTTCTCTCACTCATCCCACCCAATCAATCATTCTACGCGTCGAAAATGGTATATAGCTTCCCACCCCATCCCGTACCCACCCCCAAACGCCGGCGCCATGTCAACAAAACTCAGGCTGTTTTACATACAGTATAGTACATGCACCACAAAGGAAAAAAGGGGCATCAAAGCATCGGCTGCGAACGCGTCGTCCACACCCTAAGCCTTCCACTTGGCCGTCGTCCACTGCTCGTACTCGTGCGCCAGGCTGCGCTGCACCCAGGGGATCGTGATGGCGGTCCAGACGCCGGCCCAGAGGAAGGGGAGGACCCAGCCGACCTGCGGGAGTTAGCATTGAAACCTCACTGCGAGAACGTAAAAGCGAGGAAGGTAGGGAAGAAAGCAAGAAAGAAAGAATGAAGAAGACATACAATATACGCAGCATCCCTCTGGATCGTAAACACGATGGCGACCGTAACCGCAGAGCACACAATCGCGCCAATTGCCCAAAACAGCGTCAACCGGTGCAGCATCTCACGGAACGCCTTGCTCGCCTGGTACCTGAGGTTCAACCTCTGGCGGAACTCGGTCCCGCCGCTGCCGTCCACGGCGCAGATGTCCTCGATGTACGCGTAGATGCCGGGGCGAAGCAGCGAGCCCTGCGGCAGCGACGAGATGCGGCAGGGCGCGCGGACACCCGCCAGGCGCAGGATGTCGACGAGGAGGAGCTCGACGCCGATGGCGAAGAGCATGGTGGAGGCGGGGATGGCGAGCACGCGGATGGGCGGGTCGTGCGGACACGTGCCGGCGATGAGCTCGATCATGACGAAGAACCAGCCGACGGAGAGGTTCCAGTGGAACCAGTCGAGCTGTGGACGGTCAGTACGTGACTTTGTACGGTGGTGTCGGTGTGGGGGGATGGACTCACGTAGAAGCGCTTCGCACCAATGACCCTGCAGTTGGAGTTCTTCCTCCACAGCCGCCGGAAGCGGATGAAGTACTCGACGATACTGACGGTACCCAGCAGCGCGGTGCTGATACTGAACACGGCATTCGCACTCAGCTGGTCGCGCGTGAGGCCGTACCACATGCCAAAGTAGAGACCAATAGGCATGCACACGCAGTCGAGGAAGATGAGCGTCCAGAACCAAAAGATGCTCTTCTTGCGCGGCCGCAAGCTATAGTTGAGCGGCGGCGGGTGTGCAAAGTCGGGGTCATCGTACGTGACCTGGGTATGCGGGAACAGTGCGGAGGGGTTCGGGGAGGGCGCCCGCGAGGGGTGAGCGCTGAGGTTGGCGTTGGGGGTTGCGGCGCCGGTGGCAGCGGCGGTGGTGGTGCGGCCTCGCTCGTCGCCGGAGCCGTCTGCGACGGGGATGCCAGGGACCTGAAGGGAGGGGTGGGTAGGCGGTTGGACGGGCTGGTGGTCGAGTTTTTCGGAGGGCGGCGAGGGGTCGACCATTGTCTTTTCTGTCTGCGGCGTGCCCTGGGGGTGGGCGGCTCGACGGCGAGCTCGACGTCTGGCTGGGGTGTGCTCGCCATGTCGTCTAGCGGTGGCCGGGATCAATCGCCAGGCGTCGTGTGCGTCGTGTGCGTCGTGTGTGTCGTGTCGTCTCGTATTGTATTGTATGTATCGTACCTGGCAGTGGCCTGTGGATGCAGGTCCGGTCACTTTCTGCTCGTCGGGGACCTAAAAGTCTTGACGCCGGGAAGCAGCGGAAGCCGTCGTTCTTTTATCAGGTCGGTTTGGATGCAAGCGTGGGAGCAGCGATTAGACGGCGCTGGGCATTTCTCTGTAAGCAACAAGCAGGATGGCGTCGATAACGCCGACGATGATTTATGACATGATGGCACTTGGCTGACCGAACCACCGCGAGCATCCTGCCCATTCACGGCGGCATTACATCATAGCCACCCCTTGGCGCCAACGCTCGGCGGGAATGCAGAGACCATGGCTAAACCGCCTTGTCTCCATCACGCTTCGGGCCTAGCCCCCAACCTTCCCCGGATGAATCCTCCCAAACACCCTCCCGGGATCACGCTGCGGTAGCGTGCCGGCTCCCCTCTGACGGGTGACACCGTGACCTCACCATTCATTTGCCAGTGTCTTTCGCCCATCTGCCCCAGCAACCCTCCGAGCCTCCGACCCCTATACTGCCGCTGCCCAGCAACCCTCTACCCCTCCAGAACATGTAACACGACCTGCCCATGGCCAGCACTCTCGGCCTCCTCACCTACGTGCTCTCCCTCCTCGTCCTCGTCCGCAGTGGTGTCCTCGCGCAGGCGCAGGCGCAGACGCAGACGCAGGCTCCACTCACAACCCGCAACAATGCCACCATCAGCCGCGAGCTCTTCTTCGAGCTCGAGGAGCTCGCCCGCATAGTCGACATCTCCTACTGCGTGGGCACCGCCGGCCTGGGCATCCAGAAGCCGTTCAGCTGCGCCAGCCACTGCGGCGACGAGGACTTTAAGGACTTTGAACTGGTGACCGTGGGTGCCCCTTTCTTTTGTACACACACACATATATATACATATATGTATTTGTATATATATCTATATCTAACTGACGCGCTCCTCGCAGGCCTGGAACACCGGCCCCCTCCTCAGCGACTCCTGCGGCTACATCGCGCTCTCGCACCCGCCCTCCAAACCACGCATCATCCTCGCCTTCCGCGGCACCTACTCCATCGCCAACACCATCGTCGACCTGTCCACCATCCCACAAGAATACGTGCCCTACCCCGGCGGCGACGACGACGACGACAACGACGGCGATGACCCCTCCTCCAGCACCTCCCCCACCACCTCCCCTGCACCCCCAACCTCCACCCCTCCCCCGCCACCCCCCAAAATGCACAAACTGCACCGTCCACACCGGCTTCTACACCTCCTGGCTCCACACGCGCGACGCCATCCTCCCCGCCCTCACCGCCGCCCTAACCGCCCACCCAACCTACACCCTCACGCTCGTCGGCCACTCCCTCGGCGGCGCCATCGCCGCCCTCGCCGCCCTCGACTTCCACGCCCGCGGGTGGTCCCCCCGCGTAACCACCTTCGGGGAGCCGCGCCTCGGCAACGCCGCGCTGGCCTCGTACATGGACGCGCGCTTCGACACGCGCAACGCCTCGACCTCGCGCTACCACCGCGTGACGCACGCCGCGGACCCCGTCCCGCTGCTGCCGCTGCAAGAGTGGGGCTACGCGATGCACGGCGAGGAGCTGTACGTTTCGAAGCCGGGGCTTCCGTTTGGCGAGGGGGATATACGGCATTGTGAGGGGGATGAGGAGGCTGGGTGCATTGCGGGGACGGGGGAGAAAGAGGGGTGGGGGTCCCTGCGAGGTTTCGGTTTTGGGAGTTGTTCTTTGCGCATAGGGATTATTTTTGGAGGTTGGGGCTTTGTGTGCCTGGGGGCGATCCCAAGGATTGGTATAGGAAGTATCCGAGGAGGGGGATGGGGATGGGGATGATGGGGGGATGATGTGCAGTGGGTGGATGAGTTGTAGAAGGGGGATGTGATGTGCTGCGCTTGAAAACGGAGGATGCGCTGGGCTGGGCTGGGCTGGAAAAAGTTCATCGGGATACCTTGGTGTATTTGTTGTATGACCATGATATAATGGGGCTGGAGATTGCCGTCATCAGGCACGGTGGATGCTCATTCCAGTCCACTTTATTAGTGCCGTGTAGTATATATAATACATGCCTTTCTGTCTGCCAAACCACTACTCCTCCTCAGACTCCTCATCGCTTCCCTCGCTGTCCTCGTCGTCCTCATCATCGTCATCCTCGTCATCATCACCCTTGAGCCCGTAGTCCTCCTGGAAGTCTACCAGCTGCTTGACATTGATCTTGAACCCGTCCTTTGCAAAGTTCTTCGTGAGATCCTGCATCCTGTCAGCAACGCTTCATTCCCATGGTGCGGGTTCACAAAAAGAAAGAGAAAATGAACTTACATCGACCATGGTGCCACCGCACGTAATCACGAGATCCGTCTTCGCAGGGTCAAACACATTCGCAAGCACCTCGTTGAACGCCTTCCTCACATCCTCCACCGTCACCTCGCGCACCTGCCCAAGCACCCACTCGGACCACTCCTTGCCCACGCGCTTCACAACAAGATCGATGAAGCTCCCCCTCGCCGCATCCACGATCGTCGCCTTGTCATCCACAAACTCCCGCACGATACTGCTAATCGCGCCCTCGAGCGCCAGCGTCTCAAACTTGCGTGTCCCATCGCCATACTCCCTGATGACGGTGCGCGCCTTGTCAAACGCCGCGTACGAGCTGGGCGACTTGTAGATGCGGAACTTGAGCAGCCCCGTCTGGATGTCGCGCAGGAAGTTGGCGCCGTACGCGAGACCCGTGCCGCGGATGTCCTGCCAGATGGGGCCCTCGACGGCATCCAGGTACGCGAGGGCGACCATCAGGCGGGGCAGGTCCGGGCTGGTGTACGAGTCTGGGCCCTTTGAGGTGAGCATTGCGAAGGAGGAGTCGATGGGCATGGGAATGACGTAGTGGGCGCCGCCGGGGTTCTTGCCGACGTCGGAGAGGAGGGACTGGCGTTCGTCGATGGGGTTGATGGATGGGTTGGGGCCGGGCTTGATTGCGTCTGTGAGGATCTTGAAGGTGGAGACGGGGTTGGGGAGGGTCTCGAAGTTTGCGATGGCGAGGACGCGGAGGTTGGAGAAGGTGAGGAGGTGCTTGCGGAGGGATTCGAGCTTGTCGATGACCTGCTGGGGGTCCGTCTTGAGCTGCTTGAGGGTGCGCTTGAGGTGGAGTGCTTTCACGAGCGTGTTGGTTGCCCGGACGGAGGAGGCCGGTTGGTAGTGGATCATGCGGTCCACGGCGAACAGCATGCTATGGCCGTCACGCTTCTCGTCGGGCACGTCTGCGAGCATCTTCTTCGCTGCGGCGATCAGCCTCTCGGTGTCGAAGATCGAGTTGACGAGCAGATCTGCGAGCCATTGGACGACATCCTTGAACTTGTCTGCCTCGGCGACAAAGTGGATGTAGATCATCTCTCCGTTTCCGATGTCGTTGCCGCGGTCGAGGCTGTACTCGATTGTGTCCTTCTCCAAGTCGATGATGACCTGTTCGAACTCGATGCGCTCACCGTTCCGCATGATGGGTGCGCCGAAGAAGTTGGTGAGATAGATGCCGAGCAAGGGCTTCAGCTCAGTGGGAACACCAGCGGTACCGAGCGCAAGGCCGAAGTGGACAAAGGATGTAGGGATCGACTCGAAGTGGATGAATAGGGGCAGACCATTCTCATCCTGGTCGATAATCTTCTGGATCTTGTTGTCCATAATGCCGAGCTTCTTTGCCAGACCGGATCGCGCGGTGGTTGTGTCAAAGAAGTGGATCGAGCTGGTACTGGGAACCTTCAGGCGCTGCATCATTTCCAGCGGGATGGGCTTGTCGTTCTCAGCCTTGGCCTTTTCCAGCTTTTCGGCCTTCTCCTTCAGACCAGACTCGCCGAGCTGCTCCTGTTGTTTCTTGACTCGCTCAACTTCCTCAGCCTTGATCTTCTCAGCAAGAGCTACGGAAGGCTTGCCTAGAAGAGAGACGTGGTGCGGCTCCACGATCCACTTCTTGATGAACGAGCGCCAGTCTTGCTCGGTCCATTCTTCAAGCTCGTCGAACACGGAGAGCGACTCTAGGGCTTCCCGAAGCTTGGAGCCATCGCGTGGACCGTAAGAGTGGTCCTTAATGATGGGATCCTTGAACTCGTCGTTGGCAGTTTCGGAGGTGAACCTAACCTGACGTTTGAATCGGTGGAGACAATCTTTGAGATAATCCAGATCGATAGGTTGAGAAACGTGTTCCTCCAGGACATCCCAGAACCGCTTTTCAACTTGCTCGAGCTTCTCGGTGGCGACGCTGGTCAACGTGAAATGTATGATCGATTGGGAGAAACTCCTAACATAGAAGTACACCATGCTGGTCAGGTGTTCTTTCTCGGCGAGCCTATTGACCAAGACAGAGACCGAAGAGCCAGCAAGATACATCAGCACCGTGTTAAGTGCCGTCTCGAGCTTCTCGTCAGTAGAGTCAGGACCGATGAGGCCAATCTGGATCTCACCAGTCGACTCGTCCTCCTCGGGGAACTCGACGGTCGCAACAGTCGTCTTCTCGAGGCCCTGCTCAAGTTTGGAGTCCGACCACGGTCGCTTGAAGGGAGCGGAGTACGACGGCACGCTATCGGCAATGTCCTCCTCGAACTTGTCCAGAATTCCAAGGAGGTTATCGTGGTCCACTTCTCCGATTAAGACGAGCCGGAGATTCTTTGGTTGGTACATGTCGCGGTGGAATTGACGGATGCGCTCTGCAGTCAAGACGCGCAGATTCTCAATCCGGCCACCGGTCTCGTAACGAAAGCCGTAGCGCTCCGGGTAGAGCAAACGGCGCATCTCGAGATCCATCAAGTCGCCCTGCAGATTCTGTCGGCCCTGCATCTCGGAATACACAACACTGTACTGGTCAGTTTGGGCTTGCCACAGTGGAAAATAGTGTTTACCCAGCATCGTGTCCAGAGCCGTCAATGTGGTGGACTTCCGTGTAGCAACCCTCATCCGTGAGAGTGGGGACTACTAAATGGTCAAGGTAGATTGGGAGGATCTGCGCGAAACCCTCCCAGCCTGCTGTGGTCAATGTGTAGACAGTCTCATCGACGTCGGTCCAAGCATTAGTGTCTGAATACGCGCGTGTCGAGAGCTTATCAAGCACACCCTTGAAAGGATACCTCCGTGATCCCATGAAACAGAGGTGCTCGAGTGTGTGTGCTATTCTTGGTTAGCAGGCATGCGGACTCACGATCCATAATTACTCACGTGCCCCAGAGTCGTCGTGAATCTCTGTAGCCAGCGCAAAATAGCCGTAAATCTTGGGACCCTTTCGGTCGACGACCACGACATTCATGCCTGTGCGCTGCGACTCATACTGGGTGAATTCGGCCTCTGCGTAGTCGGCTTTGAATTGCTGAACCTTTTTAAAGTTGGCATCTCGTGCTGCGGACCCCATCTTGCCAAAGGTGAATGGCTGCTGGTCTGAGACTAAATCGTAGCAAGGACGCTTGCTGTCGATGCAATGAAACACGTCTGCCTGACTTTCGATTACCGTTCCGGGTGTCCAGGCTCCTTTGTATGAACTGCGTTCCGTGCTAGCATTGTTCTCCGTCAGCTTCGGAACAGAGGGACGGGGCTGCTCGTGCAGATGTGCGGCAAAGCAGGTAGCTGCCAGTTGTGCAGTGAAGACGACATTGTAAAATACGACGCGGTGTGGGCGCATGACGAGGGTTAAACTAGATAGGAAGCCACTCAGCTGACACGACGCAGCATATTATGCCGGCTCGCGTGCTGAATGTCCCATGCTAGGACGTGAAGAGTGAATGTGCAGACGCGTGTGCTTACCGGTGTAGTAACGTTGCCTAAAAACGAAGAAGGCGTCCCAGAACGCGGCCCCGGGCTGTGCTGTGAGCCAGGTGGGTAGAAGTACACTTTCCTGAAGGCGACGTGCTTATTACAGCGCACTGCCCAGATGGAGAGGGGGATTGGTGAAAGTGGCCGGTAGGGGAAGAAAGAAAGGAAAACAGCAGTGCCAGTTGCTGATTGGACTCGAGGAGAAAGTTGTCACCAGGCACCTCACATCAAACAGCTCTTGACGATGGTGGGGGTGGTGGGGTTGGAGGCTTTCGGTAGGGCTGGTGCGCACGGCCCGCCTGGACTGCCTCCGCGCCACGAATCAACATTGCGTAGCTTCAATGTTCTGCCATCATCGGACACGTCGACTTGCTCGGTGAACGGTATGAGTAGGGTCCGATAGCCTTCATGTCTGCGTCAGTCTCCAACGAGGAGCTCGGGAGCTCTCTCCTCCACTCCATAGAGAATGGCTCCTTCCCGCAGTCAGAGCATGTGGCCTCTGCGCCGGTAGGGTCTGAGGCACTCCCAAAGCTTCGAGAGGCCCTGGAGAAGGCCAGGGATGACACAAAGGTAGCCATATCTTCTATTCATCCCATACGTATATTTATGAGCCCGCATTAATCGTGACCCAGGAGCAAATCCGCCAGGTCTCCCGCGAAGCTGCATCCGACGTCGATGGCTGGATAACCCAAGCCCGCAAGCTCCAAGCCGACATCAAGCGTTCCCAGGAGACGGCCAAGGAAATTGTGCAGCAGGCAGAAGTCAGCAAAGAGAGGACCTTGGCAGTCCAGGATGCGGCCTCCAAAGTCAGCCTACTGCACACCGAAATCGCATACAACGAGAGCCTGGCCCGGGTCGTGGAGCAGCTAAAGGACATTTCGACGCTACTGGAGTCTGCGCAGGATGCTGCAGTTCACAAGCATATCCTGCATGCCCTGGAAAGACTGGAGGACGCCGAGGGTGCATTCAAGAGCCTGGGACCGTTCGAGAACACCCGAGCGGTAGGACTTCTCAAGACAAAGGCAGACCAGCTCAAATCAGCCATTGTAGAGAACATCACAGAATTATGGAACAGTCTGGTCGTGGTCAACGCTGTGGATCGCAAGGTCACACTCCGGAACGAGGTCGAAGGGGAGACAGAGGCAGACAACGGCACAAACATCGGCACTGTAGTGGAGGCGCTGAAGAAAGTAGGACTGCTTGAGAAATTCATCGCGCGGCTCGCTCACGATTTCGATGCCGTCATCGTACAGCCACGGCTCGCCATCGGATCCGATCAGGTCGTGTCCGCTCTGACGATTTACGGTGACGATATCCAAGTCGTAGGACAGGTCAGCGATATGAGCGTCAAAGCAGCACTAGAAGATATCCAAGCAATAGCGGAGTATCTGAGCACGCGGACGCCCCCGACGTTGCTATTCCGCTTTCCGACAAATTGCTTCCTGTTCTTGCCAATCGTTTGATTTCGAATTGGCTGCTACCGGCTGTGCCGCTCTCCACCAAGGGCATTTCCGATTTCCAAGAAACCCTCTCTCGTCCTCGGCCTTGTGGAATATTTTGACGAACTGGGTTGGAATGGGCAGTCCCGCTTGACGGAATGGGTCGACAAGTCGGCCGAGATATGGCTGGCACGGCAGAAGGAAGCTGCAATAGCTCGGATCCAGCGAATTGTTCCGAAGAAAGTACAAGAGAAAAGGACCGTTGAGCGTGTGGAAACTCAGGTCGTGTCCAAGGGCGATGCTATGCTTGCGGGCCAGGAAGAGCACGATGAAGACTGGGGGGCTGAATGGGGTGACGAGGAGCCCGAGGCCGATGCGTCGGCAGAGGATGGCAAAAAGGACGACCCGGCTGAGGAAGAAGACATGAGCGCCTGGGGTATGGACGATGACGAGCCAGAAGAGCCACAGAAAGAGAATGAAGAGCCCAAAACTGAGCCGCAGAACGAGGAAGATGCCGAGGACTGGGGGGCCGACTGGGGTGAGGAGGAGGATGACTCGAAACATACGCCCGTTGAGCCTGTGTCCAAACCAATCGTGGAATCGAAGACCAACGGACAGGCTACGAAGCCAGTCAAACCCTCAAAAGACAGGGAAATGACTCTCAGAGAGACTTACACCGTGACAGCAATACCGGATTCAATCATCGAGCTCATCCTACAGGTAGTCACGGATGTCAGTACTCTAAACACGCCCGAACTCGTCGGCTCGGCCATGGCCCCAGCCAGCGGAGGTCTCTTTGCCATCCCAACGCTTTTGCTGGGCATGTACCGAGCAACAGCAGCAGCGCACTACTCCAAAGACATCGCAGCCAACATGCTCATCTACAACGACTGCACCCGGCTCTCCGACCGCCTGCGCACTTTCCTCGCCGAACAGGCGGAAGCCGACCGCTCGTCATCTCTACCCGCGCACCTCAAGCCGTCAGCCCGTCTCAAATCCAAGTTGGACGCCGACATCAAAGCAATCGAAGGCTTCGGCAAGCGTGCCTACGGCCGCGAGATGGAGTCGCAAAGGACGATCCTCCGCGACCACCTCGATGCCGCGCAGGGCTTCTCCTCGTGCACCAAGATGCCGTTCGCGTCCGAGTGCGACAACGCCATCGCCATGACCATCGACCGCATCGCCGACGTGAAGAACGCGTGGAAGCCCGTCCTCTCGCACTCGGTGCTCCTCCAGTCGCTCGGCTCCCTCGTCTCGACCGCGCTGTCCAAGTTCGTCGCCGACATCGAGGACATGACGGACATTGCAGAAGACGAGTCGAAGAAGCTCCGCGGGTACTGCGAGAGCCTCTCGAGTTTGAGCCACTTGTTCATGACGGAGGACGCCGAGGGGATGGAGAGGGATATGACGAGCGTGTACACGCCGAACTGGTTCAAGTTCCAGTACGTCAGCGAGATACTGGATAGCAGCTTGGCGGACATCAAGTACTTTTGGACGGATGGGGAGTTGAAGCTGGAGATGGGTGTGGAGGAGGTGGTGGATCTGATCAAGGCTTTGTTCGCGGAGAGCGACTACAGGAGGAAGGCGATTGCCGATATCAAGAGGAGCGCGCATTGAGATTTTTAATCGCGTAGACGTTTTGCGTATGCTCTTCTCGTCATGATGGATGATGGGGGACGATTCTCTCGCATGCGGGGCGTGAGCAGCATGAAACAAAGGATCCAGTGATTAAAATGGGCATGATGATAGCTGAGCCTTGGGAATCAATCATCATACGTATGATCACGTGGACGTTTTGCGTATGCTCTTATTGTAGTGGATGGATGAGTAGATGGATGGTACATAGACGGTCTACCGCATGTGGGGCGTGAGAAGCATCTAGCAATGGGACCCAATAATGAAAATGGGCACGACGAAAGCTTAACCTTGAACATACATCCTAATCATGTCAATCTCCACCCTCATCCCACCATCTAAAAAAATCCTACACATTTTCGACAAGTCTGCATTCGGAACATGTCGCGTGCGGTGGCACATGTGCCGAAATGGCCCGAAAAGGAAGCACTGACCACATTACAACAGGTGGTGAATGATTGGCTGCTCACAGTTTGCCCGAGGTCTTGCACGTCGTGAACGTAACCACTTCCAAGCCAGTTCGCCATCCCACGCAACCGCACCGCAACGCCCACAATGGCCTCTGCACGCGCACTCACCCGTCTGGCGACCTCGCGGACCGGTACGGACACCCCCTGTGTCATTCGTTGCGCCATTGGAGCTCACTGACTCTGCTCGCAGCCGCCGTCCGCCCGGCCGTCTTCGCTCGTGGCTTCGCCTCCGTCACCGACACCAAGGCTCGCGACCCGCTGTCCAAGGTCGGCGAGAAGATCGTCCCCGATGCAGCGCGTGCCCCCGTCCCAGAGAGCAAGACGTCCACCGTCCAGGACCCCGTCGCCGGCAAGGATGCCAAGATGAAGACATTCCACATCTACCGCTGGAACCCGGACGAGCCCACCTCCAAGCCCAAGATGCAGTCGTACGAGCTCGACCTGAACAAGACGGGCCCCATGATGCTCGACGCCCTCATCCGCATCAAGAACGAGATCGACCCGACCCTGACTTTCCGACGGAGTTGCCGTGAGGGCATCTGCGGCAGCTGCGCCATGAACATTGACGGTGTGAACACGCTGGCTTGCTTGTGTACGTGTGCTCGACGGTATAGATGTGCAGCAGCAGGTGCTAACGTGGAGCAGGCCGCATCCCCACCGAGGCTGGCAAGGAGTCCCGCATCTACCCCCTCCCGCACATGTACGTCGTCAAGGACCTGGTGCCCGACATGACGCTCTTCTACAAGCAATACCGCTCCGTCAAGCCCTACCTGCAGCGCGACACACCCGCGCCAGACGTACGTCTTTCCATGCTACCCCACCTCGACTCTATCCGTCTCTAACACTACCCCAGGGCCGTGAATACCGCCAGACAAAGGAAGACCGCAAGAAGCTCGACGGCCTCTACGAATGCATCCTCTGCGCCTGCTGCTCGACGTCGTGCCCCTCGTACTGGTGGAACCAGGAGGAGTACCTCGGCCCTGCCGTGCTCCTCCAGAGCTACCGATGGATCGCCGACTCGCGAGACGAGAAGAAGGCCGAGCGCCAGGATGCGCTCAACAACAGCATGAGCTTGTACCGTTGCCACACCATCCTCAACTGCTCGCGGACGTGCCCCAAGGGCCTGAACCCTGCGCTGGCCATCGCCGAGATCAAGAAGAGCATGGCTTTCACGTGATTGCGCTGAGGCACGGGAGCGACAGGGAGCGACTGGGAGCGACAGGGGGAAGCACGTGGGTGAATTGCATTTTTGTGGCGGGTTTGCGTTTCAGTTTTTATATTTATCATTGGCTTCGTGTATGTACATGTCGCTTGAGAGCTTGTATTTGTGAGACTGTACGCGAATCAACAGATTGATCATTTCCGTTCAAAACGCTTGGATATGAGCAATGCAGCAATACGAACCTTGGAAGTGAAAGTACCTCAAGTACCTCGGGGCGCGATTTTGATCTGCATCCGCCGTTAGGGAGTGCGCCACCTTCGCTTCTGGGGCGAGACCGTTGGATCCTCCGTTTCCAACATTCTACCCCACAAACGGAAGCTTGATCGACCGTGGCATATGTGATTAGTAGGATTGGGGTATATGCCCGCTGTCCTGCGACACTTCTGACCGTCTGCGCCGCAGGCTGAAAACGCAGCCAATGGTTAGAGTTGGCGCTACTCCATTCTCGTGAACCATCGTGCCTCGTCTTTCCGCGCTCACCATGGTCTCCTCGCACGCAACATCCCCCATGCACTTGCTTCCGGATCCCAGACGATGGAGCCCGCTCAGTCGAAGAGAGTCTCCAAGGCGTGCGACGCCTGCAAACTGCGAAAGGTCAAGTGCAATGGGCAAGAGCGATGTCAGCAGTGCAGTCACCTCGGCTTAAGATGCGTCTACTCGGTTTCCAAAAAGACGAGATCACAGGGGAAACGCGGCCGGGTCATCAGCGAGTACAAGAACCAGACGTCAAAGAACAGCCTCACGTCTCCACCCATCCTGCCAGCCATTGCCGGCCAGGTCGTTCTACCACAGCGGTCGGCCACCCTGCCCTTTGCTGGAGAACTCGACGGAGGTGAGTGCGTCGCAGCGCTGGAGGAGCCCTGACGAGCTCCGCCGTGGATGTGTGGACTTTGCAGTAATTGATCGCCGGCAGTGCTTTCACCCGTCGAGGTCGAGCCGGGCCTTCAATACGATCAGTCGTTTTTCCTTGACCTCATCCCTGACTACATGGAGGGCGTGTATCCCGTCCAGCCCGTCATCACAGAGGCCGAGCTGCGTGAATACATTCAGGCCATGGACATTGACCAGGAGGTCCGCTCCTTCGTGTGCTCCTTTGGCGCCTGCACCTTGAACCTCACCCGCCAGACCGACAAGCGCACAGAGGAGGTGGTCCAGACGATCAAGACCCTCACCAACTATGCAATCTCCACCATGAAGCCCGTGTATAAGAGCTTCCGCTCTTCCGTCTTCCGCGCAATGCAGTCCATGTTCATCCACAATTGCATGATGAGCATGTCGGCATCCGACGCTGCGTTCCACTACATCCGCGATTCCATCTCCGCCGTGCAGGTCCTGAGGATCGACAACGTAGATACCATGGCCCAGCTTTCACAGACGGAGAGATCACGACGGCAACGCTTGTACTGGCAGGCGTTTATCCACGAGAGATTTTCTGCTATACTGGACTACCGCACCGTCGTTTTACCACCGCTGAGCGTCTTGCCCGAAGCTGATCCCAGCATACCACTCCAGGTGCACGAAGGCTTTATTCAAATCATCAAACTGTTCCGTCTCCTCGACCCACAGTTCCTGCAAAACTGGCTCGGGAGCCAGGGCAACATCACGAGCACCTGGATCGAGGAAAAGTCCCGTGAGCTGGAAGGCGACGAGGAGAGCACCGCACGGGAGCTCGCGAATTTGTCCACTGTGAGTGGGCCAGCTTTTCTTGAAAACATCCCCGCACACCGCTGACCGTCCTCCCTCGTGCAGATGCAACGTGCCGATCTCGCAATCACCCGCGAATGGCTACGCACGCTCGTCTGGCGCCTCGCAATGTCCAAATCCCTCCTCTCCACCCGCTCTCCCAAGGAGTGCCTCACCCTCCTGTTCCCCGTCCGCCTATCGCAAAACCTCCGCCAGCAAGTCACCAACATGTCCCGGCAGGACATTGAAGTGCACGGGAGCTCCATCGTGCAAAAGCTGTTCGAGATCACGGACACCATCTCCGACGTGCTGATCCACGTGCCGGCGGCGACTCTCGAAGAGACGTCCCTCCGCATCGACGACTTCCTCTTCATCCTCGACTTCGTGCTGCAGTTCCCGACGCTGGACGAGACGCGGCGCGGGATCCTGCTCGAGAAGCTCGAGAGGCTGCAGAGCCTGTTCCCGGAGGTGGTCAGCAACGCGAGCTCGCCCAATCTGCCGATCGACCTGCAGAGTCCCACAAATGATCCGTGGTTCCAGGTCGCCCAGTCGAAGATCGGCCCAGACTCGGACGTGGACCCCGCGGGGCTGCAGGGCTTGGTGCCGCTGCCGTATGTGGGTCAGGCACCGAGACAGGGCGCAAGCCAACACGCCACTTGGAACCACATCTCGAGGAGGCTGTCCAAGGCGCATTTTCCGATCAGCTGAGCGTTTTCTTCCTCGTTTCTTGCGTTTTGGTGGTGCTGAAGATATATATATATATATGTATTGGGTGTTGTGGGGTGGAAAGGAAATCATGTACAAAAAGGGGCATCACGAATATCTACCGTATACATACATATTTGCAGCATGAAGATGGGTTAACTTGTTAAAAATCTAATTTCATGTACAGACGTCTATTTCAGATCATAAAAAAAAATGCTGAAGCCGAAATTGAGATCATTCTGACACTTTACATAAATATCCAAACATGTCATGTACATCATTCGCTCTAGATGGAGTCGACCTGCTCCACGTGGGCGGTCTTCTCGCCCTCGAGCTTCTTCTCCGTGATCGACTCGTCTTCTTCGAACTGCTGGACAACCGTCTCCTTGAACTTGCGAGCAGACACGCGTTGCTCGAAGAGGATGTCAAGTTCACCATAGGTACGGCCCTTGGGCTCAGGGAGGCGGAAATATGTCCAGACGAGGCAGAGGAAGCAGGTTCCAGCCCAGAAGAAGGCAGACTTGGCGCCCCAGTGCCATGCAGATGGGTTGAGCATACGGGGCGTCATGATGTTGCCGATGATAGATCCAATGTTGTACCAGTTCCTCGCCAAAACGACTGTCTTCTGGCGGAGACGTGACGACGGGATCTCAGCTACGAGGCAGTAGCACACGGGGCCGACGGTGGCGTCGTAGACAAACGTGAAGATGATGAGCATGGCGCCCACGGCCCATTGAACACTGGTATTTCCCTCGGGGGCAATGCCCAGGAAACCGATGACGAGCAAGATAGCCAGCATAGCGACGAGACCCCACACGTACAAGGTGCGGCGTCCGACTCGCGGCATCAGCCACCACGAGACGAAGACTCCAACAGCACCGATGGCGTAGATTCCCAGGCTCATGCTGAACGCGTTCGACGTATCGAGGCCAGCGTTCTCGAAAAAGTACGTGGAGAACCCCATGAACGACGACCCGCACCACGCCTGAGTGAACCAAGTCATGGCCGCGATCTCCGTTCGCCGCAGATCAGTCCCCTTGAAGCAGTCCCAGTACGACGTCCCCTCGCTCACGGCCTTCTCAAGCTCGTTCGTGTGCTTGTACATGGCAATCGTCTCGTCGGCGTTGAAATCGGGATTCTTCTCCGGCGACGCAAGACGCAGGACCATCTTCTTCGCGTCGTCGTATCGCTCCTTGCGAACCAGCCACCACGGCGACTCGGGCGCAAACGCAATACCGATGATCAGCGGAATCGGGTAGATCCACTGGATCGCATACGGGATGCGGTATGCCCACTGGTCGGGACGCTCCGACATCCCCTTGAGCACCCCCGACGCGATGAACTGGCCAAACACCCAGCACAGGTTGACGTACGTGGTGAGGATGGGCCGCAGCGGCACGGGCGTGACTTCGGCCGCGTATGTCGTGGTGAGCGTCTGGAACACACCCCACGGGATGCCGACCAGGATCAGCCCCACGAGCAGCATCTCGATGTTGACGGCGAAGAAGAGGATGAAGATGAGCGCCGTGACCGCCATCAGCGCCCCGATCATCGTCTTCTTGAACCCGTACTTCTCCGCGATCCACCCGTTGACCATCAGCCCCAGGATCTCGCCCACGTACGCGCCGTTGGTGAGGCCCGCCTGCCACGCTGCCGTCACCTGGTAGGACCCGTCGGGAAGCCGGACGCCGAATTTCTGCTTGAATGCCGGCACGGCCTGCAGGTTGGCGATGAGGTTGATGTCGTAGCCCTCCATGATGATGGCGCCGCTGAGGAGGACCGACCACGCGATGGCCTTGGGGTACAGACGGATGCCCTCCATGAGGGTCATGCGCTGCTCGGCCTTGGTGGCCTTGGTGGCATCGTGGGTGATCTGGGCGAGGTCGGCGTTGTTGAGGGACATGCGGCGCTGGTGCTCGCCGTCGACGGCGATGCTGTTGTTCCGCGACATGGCGAATGTACCGTGTAGGGCTGCTCAACACAGCGAATCGGCTCGGTGGAAACAAACAGTAGGAACGACACTGTGAGGCTCTCGGACGGAGGCGTCTCACTGGACAGCTCGTTTATGGAGAGTGGGCTGTCGATGCAGATCCTCACCGCTGGGACGCTCTCATCTACTTATACACAGATCCCACCGTGGTGTATATGTCGCGCAGCCAAGCGAAGGCGTGAGTTCCAGGGATTAGCGCCGGGAAGGGGGTCTTCCCCAGGTCTTGCCCGCGGGCCTGGCTTGCTTCCCCTCGTTCACGCCATCCCGGGTCCCAATCTGGAGGTTGGATCTGGGGTTGGCATGCGCGGCGACCAGTGTGCTCGAGTCGCGAGCAGCCCGCCGGCTGGCATTGGTGCATCTTCGGTCCGAGGTGATGCGAGGCGCGGGACGAGCAGCAATTGTGCTCATCACATGTGCGGCAGACGGTTGCGCATCCTGGTCTAGAAACCATGCCCTCACGCGAGACACGAATCATATTTCTTACCGAGATTCTTCCCGAGAAACCCAGCGCGGCGTCTCATTCGACAGGAGTCGGTCCGACGAGGCTGCATGCACGACGGTGGAGTCGAAACAGCCACTCGGACGTTTGGAACTGTGGGGTGCGACTATCGACCCCATGGGAGAGCTCTTGGGGGCGCGTCGTCCAAGAGCTCAACGACGCGTGTGGTTCCGTCGGCCGACAGTCGACGAATCAAGGGCGCAGGAACTCCGCAACGAGGCCTCGAGCACCCACTATGGGACACTGATGGAGCGTGGGGAAGCAGTGGGGTTGGATGGAGAACGGTACCATCGACCACCATGGCGGGTTATGGCGGAGGTATAAGGGTCCAAGACACCTTCGAGCAAGCCACCACTGTCAGTCCACCTCGAAACAGGAAATCCTCCAAACTTTCCTGCAGTCTATTCGTGTCCTGCTCGTTTCTTGGTCCTTGCTCGTCATCCCAATACGATCCCAACGTTTCCGGCCATGACGGTGACAGAGCGCAAGTGGTGGAAGGACGGCGTCGTGTACCAGATCTACCCCGCGAGCTTCAAGGACTCGAACGGCGATGGCGTGGGCGACCTCAATGGCATCCTCTCCGAGCTCGACTACATCCGCTCCATCGGCGTGGACACCATCTGGATATGTCCCATGTACGACTCGCCGCAGGTAGACATGGGCTACGACATCCGAGACTACGAGAAGGTATACCCGCCATACGGCACGAACGAGGACATGGAGAACCTGATTGCAGAGACACATAAGCGCGGCATGAAGATCATCCTGGATCTCGTCGTCAACCACACCAGCGATCAGGTACGTTCCCCTTCCCCCCTTAACCACCGTCTCACATGTTGACATACCCGTCTCCAGCACGCCTGGTTCCAGGAATCCCGCAGCTCAAAGGACAACCCCAAGCGCGACTGGTACATCTGGCGCCCCGCACGCTTCGTCGACGGCAAGCGGTGCCCGCCCAACAACTGGCTCGGCAACTTCGGCGGCTCCGTCTGGCAGTGGGACGACCTGACGCAAGAATACTACCTCCACCTGTTCTGCCCCGAGCAGCCGGACCTCAACTGGGAGAACCCGGTGACCCGCCAGGCGATCTACAAATCGGCCATGGAGTTCTGGCTGGAGCGGGGTGTCGATGGGTTCAGGGTCGATACCGTGAACATGTATAGCAAGGGCGAGATGGTCGATGCGCCGATCACGGACCCGGGGAGCGAGTGGCAGTTTGCGGGGTATCAGTATTGCAATGGGCCGCGGATGGGGGAGTTCCTCGAGGAGATGAATGAGGTGCTGGCGAGGTACGATGCTATGACCGTTGGGGAGTGTCCGCATACGCCTGATATGTCGCGGGTGGTCAAGTACGTGAGTGCGAAGGAGAAGCAACTGAACATGGTGTTCCAATTTGTAAGTCAGCCTCATCTTATCCTCTCCATCACCACCCCCTACACCAAGCGTTCCACCAAGACACGAGAAAAGAGAGAAAGCAACATCCCCTTCTCTTCTTTTCTCTTCTTTTCTCCAAGTCCCACTAACCCCCACCCAAAGGACGTCGTCGACATCGGCCAAGGCCCCTACAAATTCCAGACCACGCCCAAAAACTACACCCTCCCCCAACTCAAACGCGCCATCGCCACCACGCAATCCCTCCTCCGCCTCGCCCCCGACGCCTGGACCACCGTCTTCCTCGAAAACCACGACCAAGCCCGCTCCATTACGCGCTTCACCTCGGACGCCCCCTCGGAGCGCACCGCAGGCGGCAAGCTCCTCTCCCTCATGATGTGCGCCCTCAGCGGCACGCTCTTCATCTACCAGGGGCAAGAACTGGGCATGACGAATTTCCCGGCCTCGTGGGACATGTCCGAGTACAAGGACGTCGACTCCTCCAACTACTACGCGATGGTGGCGTCGCGCTCGCACAACGACCCCGCCGCCCTCGCCGCCGCAAAAGCCAGCCTCCAGCACCTCGCGCGCGACCACGCCCGCGTGCCCATGTCGTGGTCCACCGCGCCGCACAACGGCTTCTCGCCCGCGGACTGCGGCGCGACGCCGTGGATGCGCGCGCTCGAGGACGCCGAGGTGTGCAACGCGCGGCAGCAGGCGGGGGACAAGGACTCGGTGCTGAGCTTCTGGAAGAAGATGCTGGGGGTGCGGCGCGCGCACAACGATCTGCTGGTGCACGGCGAGTTTGACGACTTGGATGTCGAGAATGAGAGGTTGTTCGTTTTCACGAAGACGTGGATGGGGAGGAAGGCGCTGGCTGTGTGCAATTTTACGGGGAGCCGCAGGCGTGGGATGTCCCTGGGGAGGTGGCGGGGAGGAAGAGGGAGTTGTTGGTTTCGAGTTTGGAGAGGGAGGATGGTGGGGAGTTGGGGGCTTGGGAGGGGAGGGTGTACTTGCTTTCTTAGAGGGGTGGGGATGAGGGCTGGATGCAGTGTGGATGGGGCAGGATGGCTGGGGTGATGATATATACCTGCCATAGAGCGGAGGGTTGAACTGTCTATAGGCTTATGATTTATGATACCAGTATTTTTTATTACCCTCTAGATCACCTTTGAAGTGGCATAAACATGATTTTTCAACTGAATGATACTTGTACTTTTTTTTATAAATCCTACACTAGGTCGCCAGCCGTAGCTTAGCTTTTCGAAATATCATCCTAAGTAACAACAAAATATCGACATGCCATATATTTTGCTATCATATACATTACCTTCATAAGTTCGCTCCATCTACGTTTTAGTTTGTTGTTTCTAATCTAAACTCAAATAGTTCCATCCTTTCCCATTTTCTCATCAGTTGGAAAACAATTTCCTAAGCAAAGCTTAGCAATGTACAAATCATAAGCTAATCTTCAAATTAAGTTTAGGGTCTTGCCTCCCTCACCTTTTCAAATACTATATTTTCTCTAGAATAACACGTGTTTATACGTAGCAGCGCTTATATGCTTATCCTATCCATTTAATTCTACGTTAGCTTCCCCGCTCCACCACATATTTACTACACTACTAAAATATTATACTATCCACGCTTAACGTGCTAAAGACTCTTTGAACTTATATAAATACATAAATACACGACGCGTCTCTCTATGTCTTAATAATTATATCACGGGGCCCCCATGATATTGAAACGCACAAAACTCTCACGGTGACCATCGCTTAAGACTGATTCACATATAATTCGTTATACATCTCATTGACTTTGAATCTTCCCATTCCCTAGACCCTTCCCTCCCTCCCCGCTATCCAGACCCTCCCCTTTGAACTTCCCAAGCCCTCCCCACCAGCAATCAATCAATCCCAATCATCTACTATACAATACAAGAATCATATTTTGCCCCGAAACCCCGCCTTGCCGAATCGCACACACATACATACGTCCGTCCGTCCGTCCCTACATTTCCCTTCCCCTCCCTCCCTCTCTGTTTTCTTCTCCCCCTCCCCTCCCCCAATCAAAGCCCTCAAAAGTATATATATGTATATGTAGGTATGCCAAACAGAGCGCGGAAGAAAAAATATAGTAGCAACCCAATTCGTATTCCCCATTCCCATCATCATGATGCAGCCGTGATTACATGTGCCTCGCCTATGCATACATGCCGTGATGCCCGCTCGCCCGCTCGCCCGCTCGGTCGACGACGACGACGACGACAGCGAAGTGAAAGGCGGAGGAAGATATGAAAGAACAGAGCAGAAACGCAGAGCAGAACAGAACAGAGCTGGGAGGAAGGAGAGAAGAAGAAGAGGAAGAAGAAGGGGTAAAAAAAAGAAGAAGAGAAGATATATGAGGGGAGGATAAAAAGCCAGGGAGGGAAGGAGGGAGGGAAGGAAGGAAAAAGGAAAGAAGTCCGAATCGGAAGATCCCACGTAAAAACAAAAGTTGGTGGTAGTTATCCAGGATGTGCCCCCAAACGCCGTCCTGGGACCTGTTTTTGCTCGTTCTGTCCCGTGTAGTCGCAGTCGCAGTAGCAGTAGCATTCGCAGTCGCAGTAGCATAGTAGTTTCGTCGGAAAGCCGCGGCTCCGGCTCCGACCGCAGAGTGAGGTATCATGGAATGGAATGGAATGGAAAATAGAAACAAGCGGAGCCGCGACGTGGCTCGCGCGTCTCCACCAAACGCCGGATCGCCTGGTAGTAGTAAAAAAAAAAAAGAAGCAGAAGAAGAGCGGCAAAACATAGGAGAAAAGGGAGAACATCCAGAAGAGAGGTCCAGAACCATCCACGTGCGTGTTCCCTCCCCGGGGCCCCTCCCCCAACATACATGCATATCTTGACAAGCCAAACAAGCGCTACGCATCCTCGGGCAATATCCGCGCAAAATGCTTCTCCCAGATCCACCCCACCGTCCTCAACGGATCGTCCTGGTTCCGCGCCAGCCACAACTCGCCCTTCATGCCGATGACGTCGAAAATCTCGCCAGGCACATAAACCAGATACGGGATCCCGCCCTCCCGGCGATCATGCGCAATGTTGAACTCGAACAAGCTCGCAGCCAGGAACAAGACCTCGGGCTCATCCGGATCCGACGGCGTGGGCGGCAGCTCCTCTGTGGAATTGCGCGAGGACATGGGGAGCGCCGAGTTGAAGACGCCGGAGGTGCGGGAGGAGCCTGGTTGGGAGCGGGAGGAGGTCGGCTGGGAGGTTTGTTGGGAGTGGGCGGAGGAGGCGGTGGAGTGGGTGTTGTTGGTAAGGGTAGGCATGAGGAAGGAGGCGCCGATGGAGGCGGGCACGGCGAACGCAGTCGAGTGCGGGTCGAGGTCGAAGCTGCCGTCGAAGCCGGTGTTCCAGGCGGCGCGGGCGGCGGAGGTGGAGTTGCGGCCGCCGGTCACGGTGGAGTCGCTGGTGTGGGAGCCGGGCGCCTGGGGACGGTCGTGGCTGGAGCGCTCGCGGAACATGGAGGAGGCGGCGCTGGATGTGGTGGTGGAGTGGTTGTTGTAGCTGATGGGCGGGGCAGAACCGGCACCGTAAACGGTGGAGGGTGAAGAGCGTGACGGGCCTTCGAAGGAATGCATGCCTGAGCGAGAACTGTTGTATCCGCCGCTGTTGCGGTTGCGACCATGACGATCGATGAGGGACATCTCGCTGCCGACAGACTCGGTGCGGCGGGATGAAGACTTGCGCGAGGAGGCATCATCGGCCATGGGGATGGGCGACATGTAGTTGCTGAGACTGTTAATGAGCTCATGGTTGATGATAGCCAGCGACTTGGCGGTCTGCTCCATCTGGCGGAAGTCCGACCTGAATCGCTCTTGGTACGTCTTGAAGTCGTAGGTGATGGACGTCGTATGCTGCGGTTCCTGCTCGAGAAGGGGGAGAATTTTCTTAGAGCAAGTCTTGTACCAATCCTTCGACAAGCCGATGAAGATGGTGGAACAGAGCCGGATGACCTTCTTTGTGAGTTCGTAGAGCGCGGGCAGCTCCTGCTTGAGAGAATCGTTTATCGTGATGAAGCTCTTAGCGACCTCTTCGAGCTTGGGGTCGACCTTTTCTTTGCGATCAAGCGCCTGCTTGTACTTGGCGTACTGGATCAGAAGCTTCTTGCGCTGTTCCATGAGCTTCTGCGGGCCGACCCACTGGTCCCATACGCCAGAAATAGGCTTCATGACACGCTCCCTGACGGCGGTTTTCTGCCATGTGTTAGTTGAGCAAACATTATCTGGAATGTAACTACTTACGTGGTCCTCGAGAGCCTTGTTCTGCAGATCGAGGTGTGCCATGGCCCATCGCCGCCAGGTGCTTTCCATCTCAGCATTTGCAGAAGGGCCCGTCTCGGAAACGGTTATGAATCCCAGCATTACGCTGTTCAGCTGCACAGTGGATTCTGTCATGGACTGCAAGTATGTCTCCATGTCGGAAATGACGATCTGGATCTGGAAGAAGTGGCCGCCGAATTTCTGCGTGACTTGGTTGTACTCCTGGTCCTCGAAGATGAGTGCGGCTTCTTGCAGTGTCTTGGCCTTCTCCTTGCTCCACCGCAGAGCTTTGACGATTGACTTGACATTACGCTCGCTGGCACCTTTGCTCTTTTGTTTCTTGCCTTCGGACGTCGCAGCTCGTAATGTCTCCTGTCGCTTCTTGGCGCCATCGATTCGTGTTGCAATGGCGCTGATAGCCTCGCTGGCCTGCTTGAGGGTGGGCAGATCGGGGTGGTCCGGAACGGTCTTGCTGATGAGCTCGTTTAGCAGAAGCGGGTATCGCAGCAGGCGCTGGACAGGCTTGATCAAGAGCGATTCGAGATTCCAGGCGGTGGTCAGGTTCGGGCAGTGCTGGAAGCAAGCCATGACCCAGCCGAGCAGCTCGGGGTTCTGCTCGTTCGCCTTGATGAATTTGGAGGCCTCGTCGTAGTTGAGATAGTACGTTGTGTAGACGCGCTCCATGCGGGGGGCAAAGGCCAGCATGACGTCGCCCACGCGGACCTGGACGTCGTTCTCAGGGGTGCAGTGGATGAACTCGTCGTAGGGCTTGTCTGCCGCGTCGTCGGGTGGGGTTTGGTTGACGATGGGGCGGATGGCATCCTTGAGCGACTTCCACAGGTTGTGGGAGAAGTTCTCGAGATCCTTGCAGTTGCTGAACAGCAGCTTGCGCTCGTCCTCTGTGAGGATCTCCTTGGAGGTGCCCTCGAAGATCTGGTGGGCGACCATCATGTCGACGCAGAAGCTGTGCTCCGTCTTGCAGAGCTCCTCGATGACGCGGTAGCGCTTCTGCACCTGCTGGACTGCGTTGGCGCGCTCCTCCTCGGCCTGCTCCTCGGCCGACTTGGGTTCCAGCGTCTCTTCGGCCTGGGGAGGCGCCGGGTCCAGGGCCGTGGCTGTGGGGATTGACTCGATGGTGGGGTCCGTGCCAGTGGGTAGGCCAAAGTTGAGACCGCGGAACCGCTCAGATTGGGTCGGAGACACTGGGGGCGCACCGCCAGGCATGTCACGGTCGTTGAGGTCGGCGGGCATTGTGTCTTCGGCACGCTCCTCAACACGCAGCTGACTGGCAACAGAGCCTACCTTGAGAGGCGGCGGTGGCGGTGAGTAAGGCGGCCTTGGCGGCTGAGGATGCGCGTCGTGTGAATGTTGGTGTTGTTCGTGCATCTGCTGCAAGGACAGGCCCAGCCCTTCGCCCGTCCCAGCAATGTCTGGAAGCAGCTGCATGGGCATCTCGTTAGAGAGCGGCGATCTGCCGTCTCTAGGCGGATACATGGTCGCTGGGCCGATTTCATGGCTGTTGCTGTTATGGTGGCTGTTGCTGATGCCGTTGCCGTTGCTACCGCCTGCGTAACCGCGATCACGTGTCAGCATGTCGGAAGAACTGTCGGGCCGGCTAGGTCCCTCAATGGTGGTGGCCGCCGACGCCACGGATGCGCGTGAGCCCCGTGAATACCGTCTCGACTCGGAGGGAAAGATGATGGCCGTGCCGCCGGCAAACGAGTCCTCTGGGTCAGCAGCAAGTTGCCGTATGCTCGGGCCAGCCGTGGGGTGCTGCACCGCCTGCACCACGGGGGCGGCCTGTGCATCTGGGATCCCCTCTCTGCTCGCAGCAGCATCGCTGAGCAAACGCGCAAGATAGGTTTCCGTCGCCTCTTTCGAGCTCCAGTCCCGGTGCTGCGCTACTATGGGGGAGACGCTCTGCACCTGCTCCCAGGAATTCTGTGCAATCTGCGGTGTGATCGTGTCTGATTCGTGGTAAACATTCAAGATCTTGTTGATGACGCTGTACGCTTCGCTGTCCAGCGTAAAAGATGCCTTCTCCGCCTCGTCGGGCGTTTTGGGCACCCAAGGGGGCTGCTGGCCAATTTGGTGGAAGAATGCCATGCTGGCCGAGTCATCTGGCCGCAGAGTCCCTCGGCCAGCGAACGGGTCAATGGGCGAATCGCTAACTTCTTCATCGAGATACGATATCGTTCCCGTGGAATCCAAAGGCTGCACTCGCCAAGTCTGCGAGCCGATGCTGAGCCGCGTCTGGTGGTGCGGCCGCTTCGGTACGTCGTCGTTCCATCCTGGGCTGGAAACCTCGGACCCGAGCGCAATTGGTATCGATTCTCGCACCCCAAGCTCGGATTGATCCAGCGGCTCTTCTGGGCGTGCGATTTCTGCCAGCCGTTTGTTTGTGGGTTGGAATGTGAGTGCTTGCAGCAGCTCACCGCCCTGCTGTGGGTCCGAGGCGGCATGCGTCTCCTGCTCCTTTGGTAGCCCGAAAGAATTATTCATGGGCGGCGTGTTCTGCGCCATGGGTGGGGTGGTCATGAAGCTACCGGGTATTCCTAGTATGGGTGACTCCTCGAACGTCGTGGTCGATGATAGTGGCCGTCCAGCGGGTGGGGCAGAGAGCCCTTGGGTGGAAAGATGCAAAATGTTGGGTACCTCATCCAAGCCGGTACCCAGATGCTGATTACTATTATTCGTTTCTTGATGCGAAGCTGGTGCGTGGAGAGCATCGTCTTCGTCCTCTGATGGGTCCACGCGCCTCACGGATAAGCGTTTTTCCTCGTGGCCCGGTTCCAACATGCGTGACCGCTCCTGGGTATAGCTGTCGCCAAAATAATCATGGGTGCCGTGCGGGTCGGCACTTCGCGAGCGTGAGCCTGGGGACAGGGTCTGCCGCTCGCGCGAGTTCCGGAGCCGCGGCGAGGTGGGAGGCGGTAGTGTGGTAATGACTGCAGCCACGCTAGGTCCGGTCCCGTTGTTGCGGGCCTGGGGCGACTTTCCGCGCTCGCGATATCCACGGTACGATGCCGCTGTCAGGGTGTGCTGGTTAGTGGGGTTGGTGGTGGGTTTTTTAGATGGTGTTGAGGTGCGTCCGGCCAGGGGTCTTGCTGGCCGTGTAGGGGATGTCCTGCCGCTGCCCCCACGAGCCGCCGTCGGCCGCATGTAGTTGGGTCTTGCGGACCGCGAAGACGAGGTGGTCGAATCCGACGCTGTGCTCAGCCTCCGCGAGGCCACCGGTATTCGTGATCGAGGTATCCTGCTCTCTGACGTGGGGGTTTGATGTGGAGTGGACCGTTGGCTGTGCGGCGAGAAGACGTCGGCGTTGGCTTCGGGCAGTGAGGGCAGGTCGGCTGTAACGAGCTTTATGGTCGAGGTTCCGACCTGCGGGGCCGCTGGTGAATTGGATATCGATATCGGCTGCTGCTGGGGGGTGGCGGCCGTGGTGGTGGTGGCGGTCGAGGCGTCGAAATCAGGTATGCCAAAGCCAGGGGTTGCTGCATCATGTTCTCCAACCACCTCTCCAAAGAACAGCTTCCTCCCCGACTCCTTCTCGCCCGCTGGTGAAGCCACCTTTTTCTGGCCACCGTCTTCCCGGCGTCGGTGCCAGGCTTCGCCCCGTTTGCCAGGGAACTTTTCGTGCGTGCAGCTCGGGCACTCGCGGGGGACGCGGGGGCGGGCTGGGGCCGGTCTCGCGGCTTCAGGTTGTTGAACTTGTATGATCCGTACGAGGCCTCTCTGCCGTTGGGTGCGGGTGACGACGAAGCAGAGGCAGCGGCTGGTGGGCGTACGGGTCGTGCGCGCGTGGCCTCCCCTCGGGGGGACGACTCAGCCGACGTGGGTTGCTGGAACTTCTGGGCCATGCTCTTCACCGAGGGCCGATTGAACTGGAATGGAGGTGTGGACCGCGACGTTGAGGTGGTCGAGGTCGCGGGACCGGAGACGGAGCGGATCGACGGCTTGGGGTTCGAGCGCGTGGCTCCGCTGGGTGTCTGCTGGCGGGAACGGGTGGTCGTCATGTCGTTTGGCTGCTGCGGCACCTCCTGCGCGTGGGCAACGGCCGCCTTGTAAAACTCATCGGGAGCGTGTTCAGCGACTTCGTCTCCGCTGTCGATGGACTGAACCCAGCTGGCCACGCCGGGGTGGTATGCAAAATTATGCATATGGGTATGCTCAGGCTCCGCCATACCGAACCCCTACCGCACCATGATCCCAACTGCGAAGAGGGCGCGAAGCGAATGGCACGGGTCAAGGCGAGCACAATCAACAGTCAACGGCGACGACAACTAGCAGGCCAATCAGCCAGCAGCGGAGAGGGAGGGCCTCGCAGCGCGCGGGAGCTCGTCGACTCCAAGGCGGCAAGGGTTGCGGGAGACAACTCACACACGGTGAAGCCCCAATCTATCGTCGCGTCTGCCAATAACAAGCGGGGGCCACCGGTGGCCCAAGGTTGCCCTGGGGCTGCTGTTTCAGCCTGAACTGTTCGCGCTCTGCGAGAGGGAGCAGAGCAGTGGACGACAGTCGGCGTAACGCCAAACGGACAGGGCCAGCTGGTACCGGTGCTGGGGGAGAGGAGGAGGGAGGGTTGGGTGGGTGGGTAAGCGTGGGCGAGGCACTGTAGGGTGAATCGTCGTGGGTTGCTGATCTGCGGAAGCACGGGAGGAGAACCAGAGCCACCACTACGGTCGCCCTGGGCCAAGCTCACTGGCCGACCGTTGCTGTACCGAACTCTCCCCTGGCGCAATGGCGGGGGTCCGCTTCCAGAAGACGACACTGGAATGGGATGTGCATGGCGCTCCAACATGTACCATTCCACCACCACCGCGAACTGACGACTGCATGCATACCCTACATGGCCTGCCTGGACCCCCATACGCCGTGCTCGGCATCCCGCCGCGCGCGCCCTCCCTCTCCTCTCCAGACGCGCAAGACGCAATGTTTGTGGAGTGGAAGCTAAAAAGTAAGCGTCACGGCAGCTCATCCGGGGGAACGATAGGGTGTCGGTGCCAGCCAGTGTCGACAGCAACCCGCAACCATCCACCGCCAGACGCCCCTTCGCCTCCTGCATATGTAGATAGATGGTATCATAGACCCAGGACACCCGTCTCTCTCCTATCCCTTATCGTGCTCCGGCGACGCCTGCAGCGTCCCCCAAGGTTGGGTATCACGGCACAGTCGTGGATAGAACATATCAATCTCCCACACCCCTGGCGCGGCGGCACTGTGCATTAGGCGGCTTTGGGGAACAGCCCTGGAGCCGGCCAGAATCACGGTTGGGACACCATCACCGCACACGGCACCACCCGCACCACCCGCATCACTGATTCGCAATCCACCCAACCTGATGCCAACAACCATGCATGTCACGCGCGCAGGGTCCCACTCGCCATCACCATCACCATCATGAAGAGAGGCCGCCGCGCCCACGCTGGCAATCAACATGCCATCCCCAAGGGGGCTACCCGCGCAGCCGACCAATCTTCCGTCGCCACAACTGCCAGCGTCGAGCACCCCGTCCTGTCGCGCCTCTACCCGGACGTGCTGTCATTGCGCCACTATCTGCTGTCACGCCTGCCAGCCTCGTCCAGAGCGAAGGCCAGGCGCCGGAAATTATCTCAGCTGGGGTTGCTCGAACACCCTGGTCACGGGGACACTGCACCACCCGCACGTAGTCTTGACCTAGAGCTCGCTGAGCTGCTGGACACGACCTTGGTCGGCGTGCTACCTGGCGCCTCCAGGCGCGACGACGCCGAGAGGCAGATGAGCAGAGACCTCGACAGCTTCTCCCAGGAGATCTCCGCCACGAACCCTTCCGCAGGAACGTTCAAGCACGGGTACTTGTTGCAGGCCGAGGTGAGTCAATTTGACGTTGGTGATGCTCGTGGGCCAATGACGGGGTACCCCGAAAGGTTAAGAGAGGGTACAGTGGCTGACAAAGTTCAGATTGTGGATTTTGTCATCTGGCGACTGTTCAAGCGATCGACTTCGTACAGACCTGCCCATCTGCTCTGCCACGGCTTCCAGAGATCGAGTGGTAATGGCCGACATGTGCCACAGAAGACGGCCCATTCCATTCCTGGAGTATCGTCATGTTACAGGAACACCAACGTAGAGGCTCTCAAGGGGCCACTATGGTGCCGCTTGCATGCTCACCTGGGCAAAGATGCCGCCCTGATCATGATGGATCTGCTAAGTGACTGCGGCATCTTCATGCCGGTAAAGAAGAGCGAGGGGAACGGCAACCTTCTCCAGCTGAGCGGGCTCCCGATCTCCGATCTGAAGCCTGCGCATGCCCTCGAGCGCGCTCCCGCAGCACCACCAGCCGCCTTTCCGAGCAAGAGGCTCAACAGCCTCGCAAGCGAGGACAGGCAGCCTAACGCCATCGCCTTTGTTCGAAACCGCATGCTGTATGCACGCGCTGCCCTCAACGCCAAAGGTGGCGTCCGGTTTGGCATGCGCCACATCCGTGAGAAACCACCGACTACCTGTTACGAATGACTAAACTGATGGTGTACAGACGTGCTGAACCGATTTCCTGACCTGGACGATCAGCAGCAGACGGTCCACGTGATGCGTCATCTGTTTCCTCGCCAGTATGGGCTGCACAACGTATTCACCTCGGTGGTGGACAGGCGGGAAACGACCATGGCGTTCAAGGACTACACGCTGCGGGAGAAAGAAATCCACCAGGCCATGTGTCGAGAGCTGTCTGAGGCGAAGCGCACCGAGGAGTCGATGCTGAGATGGAAACAGCGTGTGCCCAAGAGACTTCGAGGCGAACCTCTTGCATTAGTCAACAAGCTACGTAAACTGAACAAGAGATGCTCGTACACAGAGCTGCTGCGTCATTACTGTCCCATTGAAGGCTTAGACCTATCCTCCAAGCCAGCCTGGAGAACCAGTGCTCTCCAGCCAAAAGATGATATATCCATGGCTGCAATATCAGCTCAAGATGACGCCAATACACCCTCTTCAACGTTGAAACCCCAAGCCGTCCAAGACACCTGTTTCACAGACATGGCCTGTCCCACAGCCCACGTCTCCGCCTTCTGCCGCGCCGTAGTCGCCAACGTGATTCCCAACGCCTTCTGGGGCGGCGATTCTAACAAGTCGATCATCATGTCCTGGATAGATCATTTCGTGCATCTCCGCCGCTTCGAAAGTTTGACCCTGCATCAGGTGATGGAAAACATTCAGGCAAGTCCCTTGCCCATGCTTGACACCAAGCCACGTGCCCATCCAGGCATTAATACCCACCCAGATATCCACTTTAGCCTGGCTCCGGGCACCCGGTCAGGGAGATGGCGTCAAGATGGCCAAGACGGACCACGACAAGCGCAGGGAGATATTCCTCGAGCTCGTGTACTGGGTGTTTGATTCGTTTTTGATACCCTTGGTCCGTTCCAACTTCCATGTGACCGAGTCGAACGTGCACCGCAACCGGCTGTTCTACTTTCGGCACGACGTGTGGCGCATGCTGGCGGAGCCGTCGCTGTCGAACCTGAGGCTGAACCTGTTCGAGGACGTGTCTACGGAGACGGCGACGAAGCTGTTGAACGCGAGGCCGCTGGGCTTCAGCAAGATTAGGCTGCTGCCGAAGAAAACTGGCGTGCGGATCATCACGAATTTGAAGCGGAGGCAGCAGATTAAGAGGAATGGGACGACGGTGCTGGGTCGTAGTATCAATTCGGTGATGACGCCGGCGTTCAACGTGATCACCTTTGAAAAGGTCAGTACAACTCTGTTGGACACATCGAAATTGATCACAGGAGCTAAATTCCATGCAGTCTCTCCATCCCGAGAGGTTTGGATCGTCTCTGTTTTCGGTCGGCGACATGTTCCCCAAGCTGGCTGCTTTCAGACAGTCGCTGGTCGAGCAAGGTCTCGGGGGCAGACCGTTGTACTTTGCCAAAGTCGACGTGCAATCTTGCTTCGACACGATCCCACAGCAGCGCCTGCTCACGATGGTAGACAGTCTCCTATCCATGCCACGATATCACACAGGTAAACATGTCGAAGTCCGCGCTCTTGGCCAGCTCCAGCAGCTGGACGGGCAATACGTGAACCCCTTGCCGCAGAAGCGCTACGTCGCGCACAGCGCCGGCGGCGACGTAATCACTCCATTCGACCGCCTCGTCGAGGACAAGTTCGCAGGCTCAAAAGCAAACACCGTGTTCGTGAACACAGCGGCGCAGCGGTTTGAGACGAAGGATGATCTGATGCAGCTATTGCGTGAGCACGTGGAACGCAATCTCGTTAAGATCGGAAAGAGGTTCTACCGCCAAAAGTCAGGCATTCCCCAGGGCTCTGTCCTGTCGACCATCCTGTGCAATTTCTTCTACGCCGAACTCGAGCGCGACGTGCTGGGCTTCGCGCTCGGCAGCGACTGTCTGCTGCTCCGGCTGCTCGACGACTTTTGCTTGATCACGACCGAGCGCGGGCATGGCGAGCGCTTTGTGAAGGTCATGCACCGCGGCCACGCCGAGTACGGCGTCGCGGTCAAGAGGTCCAAGTCGCTGGCCAACTTCGACGTGGCGACGGAGGATGGCCATCGCGTATCGAGGTGTGTCTCGGAAGTGAGATTCCCCTACTGTGGCGTACAGATAGACATGCGCACCCTGGAAGTCAGCAAAAGCAACGAGCGCACTAGTGCGGCGAGTACGTGAGATGCCGACTCATTCATTGCCTGTTCACAGCACAGCACATGGCATGGCTCCGGTGGGCAACGGCTAACGCTGGCAGGCATATCCGACTCCCTGACGGTGGACTGGGCAAAGGTGCCGGGGCAGACGTTCCATCGTAAAGCGCTCAAGTAAGTACGGTGAGGATGTGCGGCGCTGCAACCGTTTTGGGGCGCGGGTCGACGAAGTATTTGTGCACAAAGTGCGGACGGCGCGATGCTAACCACCAGGAATAGTGGGTTCAAGATCCAGTTGCAGGCCATGCTGATTGACACGTCATTCAACAGCGTGTCGACGGTGCTCGCCAACCTCTACCAGAGCTTCCAGGAAGCGGCGGTGAGGTGCTTCGAGTACGGGCGAAGCCTGTCCAAGGCACGGCCAATCCGCTCGGCCTTGCTAATCGGTAGGTGCCCATTCCCAAAAGCGTAAGAGTTCTGGATCGCAGAGCGCATCACGGCCGTCTAGCGATGCGGCGTCGATCATGGCACAAGCCCTGGCCGCTGATGGGTCCAGCCTTCTTTCTCGAACGTCCAGACCAACGGCCCAATGCTAATGGGTGGAATGCTACAGGCACGGTGGACGGCATGGCGGCGCTTGCCTTTGTGATGCTGCAGCGAAGGACGCGCAGTCGAGCGGCACAGAACGCGGAGAAGATACGGGGAGCGATTTCGCGGAGGCAGGTCCAATGGTAAGTGTGGCTGGCCCGGCCGTCTCACCGTCTCCCCGTTGCTGATGAACCACGGGTTAGGCTTGCATCGAGGGCCTTTTGCACCGTGTTTCAGCGGCGGCAGACGCAGCACGGCGCGCTTTTGGCGTGGCTGCGCGCGCAGATGGTGGCAGTCCGACCGGGTAACAGTGCGGAAAGGCGCATGCTCGACGACGCCGCGCGCTTGGCTTGCATGTGACGGATGCTTCAGCGGGCTGGTAGGGTTTTCGTCTTGCTGCTTGCAGAGATGGAGAGGCGGGAGGCTTGATGTGTGTTGGACGGCGCAGTGATGGCAGCGTGCATTGGCGCACTGTACATACACGGTTTTTACAGGCATCCGATAGGCCCTGGCCCGCGGCTCCCTGCATTATTTACACAATGACTGCGAAGAAACCGGGCATCCGTGATGTAACCGATGTCAACGGTTCGCAAAGTGGGTGCTCTCCAGCCACACCAGCCGTCTGGTTTCACATCTGCCCAGTCTCCTACGCTGCCGCCCGCAGCGCCTGTCAACTCCGAGGGTCCCCTTGCTGCTGCGGGCTGCTGAGTACCAGAATATCATGTGGACCTTGGGCTCCCCCTCGCCCCAGGCACCCGCACCCAGATTCCACAGCACATCGTGAAGAAATCAAGAACGGCCTGCCTGCCAGTGCATTCTGCCGTGAACGTTGACCCACGCTTTGTCCCCGGGGCTTGCAGGGGTTACTCGCTCCCGTCAGGGGCTTAGCCAAATTACTCGCCCGAAATTACGCCTACCATCAAGATGCCTACGGCGCTCTTCGCAGCCCAGCAGCACCACGCTTTCGGCGCTGGAGCAATTCTCGACAGCCCGGACATCCACTACATCCACTCGCACCTCCACAGCGACAAGACCCTGTACAGCATCACCGAGACCGACTATGTCACCGCTCTGATCCCGTCCACGCGCACCGCCTGCGCCGAACTATCCCCCTCTAGACGCATCAGGGCCCACAACCACCCTCTGCAGCAGCACCACGCCCACTACCACGCCCACAACGCCAGGAGGAAAGACCCCCGACCCCTCATGGCTACCGTCATGCACCACCACCACCACCCCAACACCATGCCGCTCGCCGCCCCGGGCAGCCCGCCCGACCTGACCAACTCGAAGAGCAGCAAGTCGAGCAGCTTCCATTCCGAGGGCCTCAGCGACATGGGCCCCAGCGACCTGTCTCACTTCGAGGACATCAACCTGGCCGACGACTCGACCGGGCCCTCGCACTTCCACGTCCCTCACTCGCCCAACCGCGTGCTCTTCGACGCCTCCCGCTCCCGCAGCATGCCGCACGCCGCGCCGCACTCGTTCCGCGACCTCACCAAGGGCTCCAAGCCGCGCCCGGCAGCCATGAAGATCCAGACGAGCAGCAATCTGCGCGCCGGCTCCCAGCTGCATGCCCCGGGCAAGCAGATGCGGAGGGGCTTCTCCTCGCCATCTGCCCCGTCCCTGGCAAACATCACCAACCTGCAGGCTCCCGTCCGCCGCTCGAGATCGCCCTCCCCGAAGAAGCCGCTCCCCTCCTCATCTTCCTCCCAACGCACCCTGTCACGCAAGAGCTCCCGGAACCTCGAGGTCTCGCCTGCCCCCTCGATGGCCTCCAGGAGGCAGTCGTGGCAGCACGCCGCCCGCAAGACCGTGCAGGAGCGAGAAGCCGAATGTGACGACGAGGACGACGAGCTGCCCGAGGACGCAGTCATCTGGAACGTGCCCATCTCGCCTCGCCCGGCCCAGGACCGTTCACCGGCGCCGTCCTCGTGCGGCAGCCCACCCCAGGTTTCCACCAGCCCTGCGAACAGCCGTCCGACTTCACTGCGCGGGCTGCCCTACTCGGCAAAGACGTCACCAGCCCTGTCCGACCGCCGCTCCGCATCGCAGTCGCCCGCGCCGCACCCCGATAAGGAGAGCCCGCTCCCGGCTCTGAGCCGCCAGCCGACGAACACGTCAACGTGGGAAGACACATATGGCGCGCTCGACGCAGATGCCAGGAAGCTCACCGAGGCGCTTGAAGAGTACCAGACCGAGATCGAGCACCAGCAGGAGATCAAGCGTCAGCAGCCGCTGTCACGCTCGTCGTCGGTCGGCGAGTCTGAGTCGAAGAAGAAGAAGAGCGTTCCATTGCCGCCGATCCGCAAGAGCGATCCGCTGATCGATCCCTTCCGGCCGTCCCTCGAGAAAGAAAAGTACCTCTCGCGCACTCGCCCCTCGTGGTTGCCTCCCAAGGACCCGAAGGAGGAGAAGAAGCACCTCAAGGAGTACCAGAAAATGCTGGCGCGAATTGAGGAAGCTGGTAAGTACAACTTCGGGGGTTGCAGAGCCCACGCTGACAGTTTCTAGAACGCCTCGAGGTCAAGCGTCAGGAGGAAGAAGCAATTGCCCGCGAGAAGGCCGAACGCATCAAAGCTGAGTACTGGTCCAGCCTGCTGCTCCCCAACTGGGATCAGGAGATGGCCAATCCCGAGCTCAAGGGCTCGCATAGGAAGATGTGGTGGAACGGCGTTCCAGCCAAGCTTCGCGGGGAAGTCTGGAAGAGGGCCATTGGCAACGAGCTTGAGACTTCCGAAATCACTTACAATGTCGCTTTAGAGAAGGCTCAATTGCAGGTCAAGGAGCTAGGCGAATCCGCGCTCGACGGCCGCTACGCCCAAATTGTCGAGAACACGAAGAGCGTCTTCCCCGATCTCAAGATGTTTGCCCCGGGAACAGAGGAGTTGCCGGAACAACCCCTGCACCAAGAGCTGGTCAACATCTGCATTGCGTACAGCTCGTATCGCCCGGACGTCGACACTACCATGGGCATTCACCACATGGCCGCGCTCTTCCTGCTCAACATGTCCGCGGCGGATTCCTTCGTTGCTCTCTCCAACATGCTGAACCGCGCGCTCCCGCTCTCGTTCCTCGTCCGCGATCAGACCGCCATCACCGCCGCGTACGACACCACCCTGGCTGCGCTGGCGAAGAAGTTCCCCACGCTCGCACAGCGCCTCGGAGAGCTTCGCGCGGAGCCCCACGATTTCCTCCTTCCGATGTTTACCAGCCTGTTCTGCGACCGCGTGGGCATCGAGCATGCGGCACGGATTATGGACGTTTACACCATCGAGGGCGACAAGATTCCGCCCCGGGTGGCAGTTGGATTGATGGGTGCGCTCGAGGGCAGCTGCATGAGCGGCGACATCGGCGCCGTCGTGGAGACCCTGAGTTCCAAGCCCCTGCGAGAGGGACCCGACGAATTCATGGGGAAGGTGTATGAGGCGGGAAAGAGCTCGTAAATAACTCGACAAAGAAGAGAGAGGGGGAGATGGGAACGGAGACCAAGGATCTATTCGCCATCTCGGGAGGATGAAATACCGCTGCACGAACAGAGCGGGCGACAAGTCCTCGATACGTACTTGGACGCGTGGGGTCACCGCGGTTCGGTGAGCCTGCTGCGAATCAACATACTTGACATCACATCACATCACACTCACACCGACATATGCTATCATTACATCTTCAAGCCCGACCAGGGGACAGACAGACACAGACACACAGACAGCAGGACTACACACGATCGACGATGATACGAAGCGAGCATGAAGCCATAGCACCTACCTGTATTCTCCACCAACACTGCATTCGCATGGGCATTATCGGCGTTTTACCACATATATATCTATCTATATAAATTCCCTCTTTCCACACAAAGAAGGGAGAGGGCGGCGTTTACCTACACTGGACTGGTTTGCGGAATGGGGTTTATACATTATTTTTTTTTTCACAACCAGCGTGTGTGTACCTTTCCTTTACTACTGCTACTACTACTCTTCGACCTGTATCTTTTTCTTTCCAGCCTACGTGGCTTCCAGCGAACAAACAAACAAACCAAACCAAACAAACGAACGAACGACCCCAGCGTGTGTGTGTACGTATGTATGCATACTGCACAGAGGACAGGGATAGAAATGTGTAGTCTTAACTTTTAAACTGCGCGGGTTGCCCAGTCTGCCTGACCGGCTGACCGGCTGGCTGGCTGGCTCACTGGCTAGCCCCCGTTCGATAGTATAGTATCCATGAATACATACATAACTACATAACTACATGCATATTCGCACGATACCCAGTGATGATGATGATAATAATAATTTCTCCTTTCTTTTTCACTCGCGCTCCATTGCGTCTCGTCTCGTCTCGTCTCGCATACAGTACGTATGCACACATACATCCATCCATCCATCCACACGGCAAGTACATCCGCGGACAGTCCCTGTCCATCTATAATTGGAACGTCCGGTGTTCCTGCATCTGCGTGGGTGCCTCGCGCGGAGGCCTCGCGCGGAGAATTTTATAAAAAAATAAAGGACATGACAGATGACAGACAGTCGGTACGTATGTAACGTGTGTAAGTCGGTCGGATCTCAGCACCCGCGCGCACCGCACCGCACCATTGGGAATTGTCCGGAGATTATTTATATATAGGTGTGGATTCGGGGGATATATATGGAATTGTATATACATGTAGCGGTGGATGGATAGGATGGATAATGTCCGATGGATGCCGTGCCCGCACGTGCCTGTCTGGTACATACATACATACATACATACATACATACGCTGTACAGCACGTGAGTACGGACGGACAGTATGTATGTATGTATGTAGGTAGACTATGTAAGTAGTGTAAATATACGCACATACAGTAGCTATTCCAAGCCCGACCCCGATCGACAGGGGTGCGCGCCCTACCTACCCTATGTACTCACCGTAAGGTCCAGCGACCGACCCAAGTCCGTCCCTCCACCCCGACTCAGGCGCCCCAGACTAGGGTCCTTCGTCAAACAATCATGTACGTACCTGTGGCGGTGCAAATGGCATCACCCTGCGCTAAGTACATACGTACATACAGTACAGCGATGCGACACTCGGAGCTCCGACACCGAGTACAATACCCCACAGTGTGTACCTACTGTACCCTGAAAGCATGCCCCTGCTGGGTATGGCACGCGGATAGCGCATGATGCACACGCACACGCACACGTCTAGAAGAACAAACCTGGTCCCTGTCCGAGGGCCGCACGCCCGTGTGTGGGGTTGCGAAGGCGTCATGCGTGTGAGGGGGAGAGGGTTTCAGCGTTGAGACGGGGGGCGCCGAGGTAAGGGCGGCGGGGCGGGCGGTGAGGGGAGGGATTTGTTTTTATGTATGTTATTTTTGTTGTCGATTTGTTTTTTGGTTTTGGTTTTGTGTAATGCACTGTAGGTAGGTAGGTAGGTAGGTGGCTGGGTGGGGTCGGTGTTCGTATGCACAGAATGTGGGTACTTATGTATGTAGGTGGTGGCCGATGAAGGGACGGGCTGAAATGCATCACATCACAAAATAGGAGGGTAGAATAAAACATTGAACGTTTACTCGTGCCATTGATGTCTAATCGAAATGCTGGAACAAGACGCCATAGCCCATTGCGATACTCCACGCTGAATTGACAGACCCAGACTCTTCGTTGGTGGTTTGGGAGACCGTAGTCGATTGAGTGGTGCCGGGCTCAGACAGAGCCCGACCTGAGGCTGATACTCGCATCTTAGTTGAGTACCACCTCGCGCCATGTTGGGGCCGACGTTGGGAGAGACCGTTGAGCATCGTCGGTCTCTTCGTTGGTGTGTTGGGCGACCGTTGTGGATTGAGTGGTCGTGGGCTCGGGCAACACCTCGGGCTTGACGGTCGTACCGTCCTTTGGTCGGCATCGTAGTATGAGCTTTTTGCAATTGGGTGCAAAGTTCGGTCGACTAGTGGTAGGCCCGTTCAACACGGGGTATGGTTGGCATCGTAGTCTGATCCTCTTGGGAGCGAAGCTGGTGGGCTCAGACGACACCTCTGGGCTGACGCCCGCACCTTCCTTCGGTCGGCATCGTAGGATGAGCTTTTTGCAGTTGGGCACAAAGTTTGATCGAGTGGTGGCAGGCTCAGGCAGCGCCTCGGGCTTGAGGCGTAATATGATCCTCTTTGGTGCAAAGGTGGTAGGCTCAGGTTGGCATCGTAGTTTGAGCTTCTTGGGTGCAAAGGCACATGGAGTGGTAGCAGGCTCAGGCATGGCCTCAGGATCGACGCTGGCGCCTTGTGATCGTGTGCGTACCATCTTGGGTAGAAGTGTGATTTGAGCTGACCGCTGTGAAGGGGCAGGCTGTAGTAGGATGGTTTGAGTTTGCCGCTGTGAAGGGCGACGAGTTGTAGCAGGATGAGTTTTGATGTCGGGGCTGTCTGTGCAAACTGACTGTGACGGAGATGAAGTGGTGGAAGTTTGAATGCAGAGAAGGTACTGATGGTCCGGTTTATATATTGGGGTCGTGAGAATGCGCGCGCTCGTTGGGGGGGCAAACCTTGGGTCGACACTGGAATCGCCTCAACGTTCATAACGGCCCTATAGGAACACCTTAACGTCTTCCACGACTTCTATTACCTTCCGTATGGCTTATCATTCCACCACGATGCCATTGGAAATTTCCCTCCCATACATGGAGAGCCCGGTTCTCTGTACCGGCCTCAGCCAATATCAGAAAGAGCAATGTGATCAACCTATGTGCCTGACATGAAAATTTCTCAGACTGAAGCCATTAGATTACAGATAATGACCCCAGCCGTACAATAGTATCATCCAGAATATAGTGCATATTCCTTGATTTCAGGGTTTCTGAATGATTCCTCTTGTTTACGTACATGGCTGAGTTGACCAAACGATAAACAAACATAGTTGGCATATCAAAGAGTAGTAATAGCTCTCACGAAATGGGCCAATATCTTAAGTATTGATGGATTAGCAAACCTTCGATTACTATGTACAGCGTAACCGGCCACTGAAGTCTTTCAATTAACATCGCAAAGACCTGCACAGATCATGTCGACTCCAGCCAAAGTCAAACCAGGCGCAAAATCTGCCACTGAAGTAATGTTCCTAGTATAAGAAATTTTAGTTATGATTGGTGTCGGGATCTATGGTTTATTACGCGAAAAGATAAACGTAACCGGACTCGTAACAGGACTACTTCCATAAGTCTAGAAATGAAGCCAACCAAATCAATTTGATATGAATACCAACAACTATAAGCCAATAATCTACGTGTTGGACAGGAAATCAGAAGACGAAGATTACATCCAGATGTATTTTCCCGGAGTTATCCTATCTATCCTCGATTATCCATTCCTTAGAGATTGTCCTGCCGTGCGTTAGTGCTGTTCAATCGCCAATGGGCCCAAACAGAAAAACACAATTGAAAAGAAAAAATGTTCGAGCTCAGACAACCACCCAAGACATAGAGAAGGGCTTAGGTAGAGCCACGGTCGAGGATGGGACTATCTGGCGTCGTCGGTGCCCCTGTGACAGACACAAGCGCTGGCTCCTACCGGGCGGGAATCGCCACCACCCTGGCTCATCCTAGAGGATACTACATGCAAATCTCTTGTGGCTTCTAACACCCCAGCATGACCCCCATTAAAGGCACGGGGGCTTGCGTTCAGTACTCCGAGGGGTCGACCGATGTAACATCGGTTTTGTTCTTGGCTCATCAGAAAAGAGAAAAGTGTGGATAGCACTATATCTCCGGGATCTTCTGGCCGTTTTGCGTGCGGTGCGTTGCGAAAGGTATCGAGATGAAGTGTCGTGCTGTTCGCAGCAACAATATCGAGTGTACATACCTGGAATCTGTTGTCAGCACTACACTCACCAAGGATGAGGGCTGTAAGATAAAGACAAATATACGAGTCTATGTGCGAGCCTGGACAACCACTCGACCACAAATTCTCCCGAGGGAGGGTCATCGTGGGACTATCCGGCATCGCCGACGCAGAAGAAGTGCAAGCGACTGGTGACACGAACAGACCCATCACCTCAGACAAGAACAAACTGATTTAGGTGGTGATGGCCAGTATAAAAAAAACTCCCGAGCCAAAAATTGGCGCCGGGGCTTGCTGCGTACTCTTCTGTGTCGAATGTTCTTCTAGGCCGCGATGAGGGGAAGGAAGTATGAGGAACTTGGTCCCACACTCATCTCGGCCGGAGTGTTTGCAAACCCGATGAATGGAGTAGTCACTTACCTGGCTTTGCGTCATCTGAATCGATCTTACGATCAGCAACTCATGGCAATCGAAGACGCGAGTAGATAGCGTTGGGATCTATTGGGGTCGCATATAGAAGTGCCAGCCAATGCGTATCTGGAAGAAGCAGCTGGAGGATCTGGTGGCTTGTAAGCTGTCGTTCACACAACGAAGACCCGTCGCCAGGGCGCCTGGCCCCGCTCGCGGAGCGCTGTATAGACTGAGACAAGACTGCATGATGCCCATTTGACAGGCCGCCAAACAGTGTATACCCGCTCTTGACAGAGTCCACTTACCTAGATGTATATGCAAGCGCTGCTCAACGCATCTTGATTGCAGTGAGCTTGAGCTTAGCCCAGCAGTAGCTAACAATGAGTGCGATGATACAGAAGATGATGACAAGAGAGCGGGCTATTGTTGGGATGCGGATGCTCGTTTCGAACGAAGAGTGGAAAAAAGTTGAGAGTTATGCAAGTGAGAGAGTAAGAGAGAGGGTGGCTGTCGTGGCGGGATTTTATGTAGCTGCCTCACTCAAGAAAAAAGGCGCTAAACCCCAGTTGGCGAGCATAAACACCGCGCAACGCGCAATGTGGACCGTGTTACGCGTTCAAACTGTTGTCTGTGAATCTCCTGGGCAACCAGATGCCGTGAAGGTCAGGTCTGAGCACGTGGGTGCTCTGGTCCCGACGACCGCATCCACAGCAGTGTTGGCAGGGGTTTCTACGATCAAAGCAAGCCATATATAGAGTGGCGAGCTGAATATTCTGCACATGTAAAGCTAATCCAGCTCCATGAAGGTCACTTTGAATAGATTGACTTGAAGCAAAAACCGTATGGAAGGATACTGAGTAGTGTGGTTACAGTGACGACGCAGCTTAGATCAGTGGAACAAATTCCTCAGGCAACTCTGTGGCTCAGGCTGTCAGACGTGTTGGCTGTCTGCGTATATAGCAATGAAGAGTTTGACATTGACTAGTGATACATTCGTGTAGTGCGATCGCGGGTCATTTTCTACGCGCACACAGCAAAAGAATGATCAAACAGTAGCCCAGATGTTGCGCGAACCAGTTCATATATATAGCTTAACAGTGTCAAATAGTAATTCAAGGACGATAGCCATCTCATTGAGGAAGCACTAAAGATGACTTGTCCCCTGAAAAGTCAGGGTATATCTGCAGACAGGAAAACAAACGTTTAAATAGAGGATCGTTAAGTGTTAAGAACACTCTCTAGGGAATGCAAAGACCGAGTGAAAGGTTCGAACTGCAGTCCTTCAACATACACAAAAAAATAGCAAAAAAGGGAACTTGGGGCCCCCACTACCCCAAGTCCCCAAGGGGCTCGACTTACCTGATAATATTCCCATGATCCTCCCCGAAGATAATTTGCAAAAGAAATAATATATATAGGGTGTAATAAAGCCAGATATTGAGAGTAATAATGAAAGTGCAGAGGTTGGCGCACTGGCATGGTGAAAGTAACCCGCGCGTCGAATTACATCCAACGACAAGTAGAAAAGTGGGGTTTAGGCACATTGAAAGTCGATTGCAAGTGAACATATTAATATCAAAGTCTCGCGCCAGTGTGGCCTATCTAGAATTGAATCAATCTATCCCTGGCTTGCGAGCCTCTCCAGGTCGACAGCCATGTGTGCCCCGAAGATACCGTCTAAGCAGGTTTGCGCTGCGCCGTGGTGATCCTCGCCAACAGACTCGGGTCCTCCCGCTCCTTCTCCATCTGTTGTTGCCAGGCAGCGTCCTTTGCGGCGGCCGCCTTCTTGACCCTGATCGTATTCCAGCGCATGTAAAAGCAGCAGAGCGGGAAGAGCGCGGTGCCGATAACGACCTGTATCCGAGTCAGTAACATGTCCCACAGCGATATATTCCTCGGTAAGGTTGGAAACTCGGACATACCCAGACGACCAAGATCCCCAAGTTCAGCCCTATCCTCGGGTGCAGATCGAACAGTATCTGGCGCGTAGCTTCCGCCACGTTGTGTATGGGCCACGCGTATCCCCACCGGAAGAACCTGTTCTCCAGATCGATGGCATAGAAGCCTGTAGAGACGTTGGTGATGACCCAGAAGATGAGCCAGATTGCCGTCCACGGTGTGCCCAGCAGCATTGCCATGTTCTCGCTCGCGAGTCCCAATGCCGCCATACCCAGCCAGTTCACCATCCAGTACACTATCCATGTCGCCCTTCCATATGCTGTAACGCCCACCTCAGTGCTTACGTGGGAGCCCTTCCGCCCGTTGGTGAACGGGAAGAGAAACATGAGAGAAACTAGGGAGTATACGCAAGAAAGGAGGCAGTAGGATACCACAGTTGCCAGGTAGCGCCATATGATCAGGTGCGTAAAGTGTAGCGGTGGGTGGCCGCGAGGTGAAAGGTATTTCAGATGGATCGGGAGAAAAATGTGAAGGAGAAGAACGAGAGGATTATCAGGTAGATGAGACCGATGGACGTGGCCGGTGTAGCAATTGGGGGGCCAAAGGGGCGTCTATGCATTGAGTTAGAGCGAGCCTTTCCTCCGGGTGTATAATAACTTACAGATCAATCACTTTGAACTCAATTCCAGGGGACACTGCTTGAGGGACAGTTCCGAGATCCAGATCGGATTCCGAGCTGTTGGCTAGGAGTCGCGGAATCCAAACACTGCCGAAATTCGAAACAACAGACTTCTGAATCATGTTGAGAGACGGCATGACATACGAGGAAGTCGTAGAAGGGTCGCGGGCTGTATTGACAATAATGGAGCACGCTGACTGCGGATCATACTCTTTACTTCCCCCTCTGACAGCTGCCTCAAGCTCCGCAGTAGCATTTGAGTGAATTATCACCGCAGCCCAGGCGTGAAAGTCATACACGCTCTCGTGCACCTTGAGATAGTCATTGTCGAATTCCTCCGGTCGGCGATACGAGTACCCGAGACGGTACTCCCCGAAAACCATATCCTGGATATGCTGTGTAACGAAGGGCCCAACGAAAGGATCCACGCCCTCTTGGCCATGGCCGTCGAAATCCACGACCAACACCTCAAGATTGCCGATCCTCTTCTCCTGGTTGAGAAGCGCGCCCCAAAACATGCTGAGAAGAGCCAGGATCGCACCTGCAAGTATGAGGTTGGTGCGGCACCATAGTGTCAGGACGTGTAGTCGGACGCCGGCCATCTTCCAGTGGAAGAAGCCTACGGATGGTTCCGGCTGGCCACGTCTGCTGCTTCTCGTTCGTGCCTTGAGAGTCGGCCGGGTGGAAGTGCGAATTGCGGCGACTTCTTGTTGCGTCTCGACTTTGTCGAGATCGGTCTGGTCTGACTCTTCGCGCTGCACTTGCGCTCCATCTTCGTGGAGCTCCTCCTCCTCTTCCTCCTCTGAACTGATATCGCTGGAGCTCCTGCTGTCATAGTCGTGATTGTAATGCGGCGCTATCTGGCAACCGAGCGTAGGCGTAATTGGGGGAGTAGAAGACATCTTCGTCCGTCGCTGAAACGAAGCTCTACAAACAACAGTCGAACGCCGGGATAAGAAGCTATGGAGAAGACCCTCCAATGGCCCCGAGTACCTCTGAAATGAATTGCAAGTTTTGTGTCGGGGACAAAGGGTTATTAAGTGACAGCTCCAGCTGACGAAGCCGCCCTAATGAGGCACGGCGGGCATTACATGTTAAGCGAACTCGACTTATTGGCTGCGTCTGGGCGATCATGAACGCTAAGCGATGCATCGACTGGGTGCTTCTTTTGGGAAGCCTGTGAAACTGGAGGCGCGAGTAGATTAATTGTTGTCATTGCTTACGAGCAACGCACCAGCTCGGGCTTCGGTTGCGCGTTTGCCGCCGAGCTACCTATCAGGGAACTGTGTTTACGCATCGCAACAGTACGTACAGACATTAGGCGCCGAGTTCCCAATCGATGAGGAGGAAGTAATACATAATATGACATGAGACAGTCTTGCATAAAGTACGAAGGAGCTGAGTTCATCAGTAGACTAGAACCCTCCGCCCACATCGAAGTTCCAGAAATCCGGAAACGTCCATCCCATAAGATCGACCTGCATATCCTGCAAATCATCGAAAGCCCCGTCGCCCAAGCCCTTCCCTTCGCTAAGTGCATTGGCCATAGCGCCCGTCCCCGGTATCATCGTCGGTAGCTCTCCCCCACCCATACCGTGTGAATACGTATGCGACCCCGTGGGTGTCCCCGTGGAAGGCCCCAGACTGGACACTGGCGTCAAAGGCGACGGGACCGTGACATTTTGACGGAAAGAATTCACAAGGGTATCAGCAGGTTCCTTTTGCAGAGCGAGAACGCGGAAGCACAGCGACGTGACGCGCTCCAGAGCCTTACGACCTCGCGAGCGTGCGTCGTCGAGTGTAGCGTTGGTGATGGATGCGATGGATGTGCCGCGATCTTGATTGATATTCGGCATGATGCCTTGCGCGGAACAGAGGAGAAAGTACTCCATGTAAGCAGTCCCGAGCCGCATGACCTTGTGCTCGAAAAGCTGGCGAACTTTCTCGAGGAGATTCACGGCGGTCGTGCAGAGCACTGCAGCGAGCATATTATCTGAGGGTAATTGAGGGATCTTCAACTCCGGAGCCGGCTGTGGGGGTTGTTGTTTTGATGCCGCGCCGATGTCGACGGGATGTATGAAGTTCTTGTGATTGGGTATGACCCGACCATCGGCAGGCGACGTGTGGAAGCAGTTGTGGTAGGTGATCTGGGCCAGCGTTATACCGACGCGCAGAATGTCGCTGCGTAGGTGACTGAGGGCCAGAATGTTCTTTGCCAGCAGCTCTTCGTGTAGCGATAGAATTGCACTGGCGGCATCTAAACATGCTGTGAACGAGAAGCTGAAGCGTTTGTTCACGACGGCGTGCTCGGCGTATGGACGATGCAGGATCAAAGAAAATTGCAGTAGTTGCAACTTGAGCATCGCAGTAGGAATCTGTGCCCTAGCGTCGGTCCACTCAGGTATGGATGACAATAGAGCATTCAGCTTCGCATCATAATGTAGGACATCCGAGTATTGCATGTCGGTGGCAGGGTTATTTAGCAGTTGTAGTAAATGTAGGCGAAGCGGCATAGATTGTAGTGAAACGTTCAAATACGATGTAGATGTGAAATGATCGATTGGACGTCCTGCTGGAATTTGAACCGCATCTATTGCAAAGGCTTCATCGGGAAGGTTGGATGGAGGCTGGACATCGAAATACAGCCCGCAAGCCGATGACTGTAGACCACAATCGATCGAGCACTGTAACTCGAGTTCCACGATGGTCAGCCAAACCCTTCTTCTCATCTCCTTCTCGAACTCAGTTATTCGACCTCTCGACAATAAAGATGGGTTGCGATGCAGGCCTGCTGCAATGGCGAGCCGGATAACGTCTCCTGAGTTGGTCCAGTCTTGCTTCATCTTCAAGTTGTTCATTCTCTTGGCCAACAGAGAAAGACATTGAAGTCGGAAGAAGACCAGAGTGGTTTGTTTGCGGGATTGTCGTTGCAACCACGTATCGCATGTTTCGATATAATCCAAGGCGGTGTCGCGATCGATGGAGCTGTCCCCGACGAAGATGTTACCTTCGTTCGGCTGCAGACACTTCGTGATGGCGAGTATATATAACAACAAAGCGGCAAATGGCGTGAGCGACTCTTCATTGGACTGTCGATCCCAGAAGGCTTGGTAATCCCTCCAGAAGCTCGGTTCATGTAAGATACGATAGGTCGTTTCGCAAGTCTGAAAGTATAAAGTAATCTTGGCATCCAGCGTCGACTTGTCTGGCAGCTGCATGAAGATTTCTTCGTCGTAGCCACGACGTCTTGCGTTCTTCTCCTTCATTTTGATTTTCCTGCGGGTTCTGAAAGCTTTGAAATCGTCGCGAACATGGCCCATATTTCCGGACGAGATGACCGACTCTCTCATGAAAGCTTGAAGCTCGGAAAACTAGACAGGTATCAGCTACCAAACCAGACTCAGCAGCAGGGACGACTCACCTGAGTCAGGGCGCTCAACGCACATGTTGAACCGTAAAATTGAGTCTTGAATGCCTTGCCTCGAAACATCATTTCCTCATGAACGCGAGGCTCATCTACTCGCGAATCGTTGTAGTGGGATGGAGCAAGTTCGTTCGAGCCGGCCCCGTTCTCAGCGGCTAGCTTACTCTCTAAGACCTCGAGACGCCTCTCTTGCGCTAGGTGTACGGTTAGGCCTGACCACCGGCCCTGCGTTCAACAAACGAGCTTACCTCTGACCTTCCAGCCTAGGCTTTCTGATGCAGCTGGCCCAGTGGGGACGTTATCGTGATTTGTGAAATTGAGCAGCTCGGCAGGACCGTCTCCATTGATGGGAAGTTCCTCAAGCAGTCGAGGATCATAGGTACATTGATCCGCTCTTCCCGTCTTCTGGCAGCGACCGCATACAGGGTCTATATCACGACGTGCATGTTAGTAGGTGAGATGGAAAGGCGGCCAAACCAGACATCAGATGACGCTGGAGATATTTCCGGATCACATACAGACGCGATCGCATTTCATCTTGCGATTCCTGCACGCATAGCACGACAGCACCTTTCGCTTCTTACTGGCCCGCTTCTCTGGGGCATCGGCATCGTGCTCTGGCGAATTATCGCGCGACTCGGCACTCCTGGTAGACATTTTGGGATGCAAAAATGGCTCTCCGAAGGTCAAATGGATCGGATAAGGCGGAGGAAGATTCTGGAGATGGGGATGGAGATGGGTAGCACGAAGGCCGACTCGGACTTTGGGGCGGATGCGGATCTCTGGTCCGAGCGCGCGTATACTTGAGCTCCCGTACGACAGCCGTCGACATCCGTATCTTCGATTGCGCCTGAAAACAAAACATTCTGTAAACTGAGATGTGTGCCTAAATTAGCTTCACTTCATTAGCCACCTTTATACATTTATGTACGAGCTGAAGTCGGATGGAAGCTTCTAAAGATCACGTGATCATGCTTTCGCGGGCGGGCGGCGAGCGTCTGCTCAACCAGCATCAGTGACCGCTAAAGGCTTTGAAGAAGCACGATACTCACAGGAACGCTGCACTTTCAACGATGAAAAGAAAAGCCAGGGTCGATCTGACACGACCCATGGCTGCGTGTCAAAGCGCTAGAGTAGAAGCTCGTCTGCATGTGGGGATGAAATTACAATGTGAATGTTTATGGTCAGGATCGAATGTGACGATATATCTGAAGCTCTGGTTCCAGGATATTGAAAAATTATCATATGCACATTCTGTATGTGTTGTCGATCACTAGGTCCTGCCGAAGGTCTTGTATTTCACCCTTAGTTTGAACACTAGATATAGAAGTGCATTTCAGGCATTGATTATGATAAGCCGCTATAACATGCCACAAACCTGGCTAATTCCGAGAAAAGTAAAGACTACGATTTGTAAGTTCAACTTAATTTTAACTATGGAGAAGCAATAATTCGATGTGTACAAATTATTTAGTGGTTAGCGTCACTGAATTATTTCTTTGAATAGAGACCAAGAAGAAAAAATTCCAGTCCATACAGGCTTCACAAGCGATAATCCATAATTCTAGTCTTTCGGGCTGTCTTGATCTAATCTCTGCACAAGAATCTGTCCCGGCCACCCTTTGACTTCAAACGTTTCTCCCCGCTCAAACCCTTGAGACTCGTAGTATCGAACCAGCCCTCCGCTACCGCCAGCATAACAATCAAGTCGAAGCAACGATACGCCCGCCTTCCGAGCTAGTTCTCGCGCTTTTTCAAGTAGAAGAGTACCAATACCTTTGCCACTAGATGCCCGGTCCGTTATGAGAAATAAAACATATAGTTCCGGTTCAGTTGCTGGCTGAACATAGGGGTTTGGACCGCCGACCGTCAAGCCGCCAACCACGCCGTTCATGATGGGAAGGTCCTGATCTTCTGCTTCAGACGCGTCTGCGGCTTTGTATGTTGGCGAGGTGGTGTCTACTGCGACCCACGTGTCGCCTGATTCTGCGAACTCTTTCGCACGTTTGATCCTGGCAGGATTGTCCGCGTGTCTTACGGTGCCGTCGCCCCATTGTTCGGTTTGGCCTCTTTTCACAAGCCACTGTGTTGCAATGTCCATGAGTCGAAGAAGGGCGGGGACGTCTTCCACGGTTCCAGGGCGCAGTACTATGCCATCATCTCGCACGACATTGCTGCAACTGCGTTAGTCCTCTAGATCTGCGGGGATGCTTCAGGTGCAATACCTAGAGGTCATGGTGCAATTTCTTAGCCTTCTTGACGTTCTGTAGAGAGCGTAAATGTGGGGTGCGCTAGGGGACGTGATAGAAATAAAGAAAATGGGTGTAGGATATGTGGAGATCAATGTTTCAGTATGTACGCGCGTCAGAGAATCTTGAATGGTAGTGATATCGAGTATCTTTGTGATGTCATAGTAAGCGCCAAGAGGATCTATTCCATCTCATTCCCTAGATTCTAGTGTACATACGTACGCCCGAAGCCGTCTTCAATGTGTTCTATGGACATGATCTGACTCGACCAGGACACAAACCTTGGAAGAGTACCCCGCCACTCCGAAAGCCACGCCGAACACCGATGCACACGCTATCAGACTACAGCACTCCGATCTGGGACAGCAAGGCGACAGCGCCTTGCAAAGATCGAGACTGCAAGATGAACAGAATTTCGTATCCTAGAATTTGCCTATGGAGTTGAGGTACTTCATCCTCGAATACCTTCCGCGCAAGCTGCAGCTGCATGCAGGCGCGGCCAATCACCAACACATCTATCCAACAGGGCCGCCACCTCATCGCTTCTATCTATTCCAACTGTGTCACTGAGATACGCTCATGCGCTCATGCCCACTCGGCCCGGTAGCCATACACCAGGCGGCCATTTACCCGGTTTGGGTGGTGCGCGTTCGTGCTCCGCACAGCAGAGACGATAGCGACCGCCAGAGAACACGAACTCGCAAAGCAGTGCAGTTCGAACCAAACTCATCTTGCGCTTGATCGAAGGACACCATCATACCTATCCTATTTCGTAGAGCTTCCCCCGAATCCCATACCGCAAGGACTACATCACGCCGCTCGAGCACCCGCGGCGACAGAGGATTTGGCTCCTCGCGCGCGTTACCCGGGAGGTGCTATCTTGCATATATTGTCATTATCCTGCAATTGGTGGAGATTGGGCGATCGACATGGCATTGCTGGGCTGCATCCTGTCGACTGCTGTGTGAGCTGTCCGATTGCTCCATCGGCCATCTAATCGCACCCAATACCTAGGTTTCAGGTCTTGTTCCAATCTACATGATGAGGCTCCAAGCCCTTGACTGCAGAGCCTCAGAGAATTCGTGCTTGGAGCACTCGTTGGCGCGAAGATGTACCTTTAACCGCTCTCCTCTGACCCGCGGGTCTTCAAGAAGGCCCTGTGGCCACTTCGAGGAGGGCACGGTACTTAAAACGCAACGTCCCTACATTGGAAGGGCTTGGATTGATTCCAAGTCTCCTTCGATTGATCATCACGTGGTGGTTTGAGAGAGCTTGCCCAGAAATGGATCATTTGACGCTTTCGCCATCAAATGAACTCACGCATATTTCCTGGGTCCCTGTGGCCACTGGTGTGCTTCTCTTGGTAAGGTCGTTCGATTACGCAGGTAGTGGATGTGATACTGATTTGGTGCTACAGTAGAGACCTCGGACTGTCCAATCCGTCCTCTTCCAGCCTGTCTGTGACACCCCACTGAAGCGCCGCTCTTACCCTGTAGAATCGGCCAATCTTGCGGAGATATTCCAGATAATGGGACTCATATCCTCGTCCTACCCATCCTGTCATCAATATGGACCACCAATGATAGCATTGTTCTAGTGCCGGTACCTGCGATCGCTTTGCCGACGGGCACCGATGTTTCAAGATCCCATTGGACCACTACATACAAAGACACGGTACGAGTCTGTCAACAGTGACGCCGAGGCAAAAGAAATGTCCTGTTGGGTCATTGTACCAGTGTGGGGAACCCCTGCAACCCCGCAACTGCCAGAGTGCCGACGTCCTAGCCCTTGAGCCTAAATCAACATCTTCCATCTACGCAGATTGGTCAACAGCACCAAGACCTCTCGGGGCCCTTCCATCCACTATCGAGGCCCATGTATACATGCTCACCTGCTGAGAAACGGCCGCATCACCGACGCATCGCATCACGAGCTACTCGACCATTAATTTGTCCGAGAAGCCCTTCTGGAATCCGTGTATCAGGGTCCACTTATGCGTGTTCAGAATAAGGGGTTGGATTGAAGCCTCGTGCAAGCAACACCAAGGGACTGAGATGAAAGAATCATTATCTGAAAAAAGGTCGCGTCAGAAATGTGTGCGAAATGTGCCATCAATGCAGGGACAACTCAGTGGGTACATGTGACGCTACGGTCAATCAATTCGAGCTCAAGATCAAGAGATAGCCTCCGTTGTGGCGTCTCCCTTGTGCTCTTACCCGGACTCGAGGCCAGTGCTTGAATTAACCTGGAAGCTGCCATCGCGAACCTATCAAATCTTTCTCACCATGCATGCCGTGGGTCTAAGCTGCACCTCTCTACCTTCAGTTTGATTGTAATCCATATACACAGGCAAGATGGGCGAATGGCAATACTCCGCCCAGTCAGTCGTATACGATGATCTTTCCATGCCTTCTCCAGGAGCCGCAGTGACCAGGATAGAATAGATGACCTCCTGGCTATCACCCTTGTAAGACGTTCGACTTCCATTTGGGGCACCTCCGGCGCTTTTTTACGATGGCTTGGACTAGATTGGATCCGCGCCGGTAGAATCAAATCTAATTCGCACGGCCAACCAGCAAATGTCTTGATTCGATTGTTACATTGATCATTCATACTGCTTCCCGTCGTTCCCCGGCGTGCTGAAATGGACGTGATCTGCGACAATCGTATCTGGTCCATACATATAAAGGGACCCTTTTCGTATACACCGCATGCACTACAGAGCGCCACAGAATTCGAACATTTCTCAGGCCATCATGTATCGCTTCCTTACTGTAGCAACGTCGCTTTTGGCCGTTGTCCAGGGCCAGTTGGTGGGGACCCAAACAACTGAAACCCACCCTGGAATGACATGGCAGCAATGCACCGCCAAAGGCAGCTGTACCACCAAGAACGGAAAGGTTGTCGTAGACTCTAGTAAGTCGAAAATGTCCGGGCATGAAATTTTGCTGATAGTCGCACCTAGACTGGCGCTGGCTCCACACAAAGAGCGGGTATGAAGAACAAATGAACAGTCAAGCTTCATCCTAACACATCCTTAGTTACGAGAACTGCTATACTGGTAACGAGTGGAACGCTACGCTTTGCAAAGGTAGGAATAAATGCACAGAGGCGCAAAGGATAGAAGGAATATCACACTCACATTGTCAGATAACAAGTCTTGTGCATCGAATTGCGCTCTCGATGGAGCCGACTACAAGGGTACCTACGGTATCACCGCAAGCGGCAACTCCCTCCAGCTGAAGTTCGTTACGAAGGGGTCGTACTCCACCAACATCGGCTCTCGCACCTACATGATGAAGGACGATTCTACATACGAGATGTTCAAGCTCGCCCCCGATCTAGAATTCACCTTTGACGTCGACCTGTCGAACCTCCCATGCGGTCTCAACGGCGCGTTGTACTTCGTATCCATGGATGCTGACGGAGGCATGAAGAAATACTCAGGAAACAAGGCTGGTGCCAAGTATGGCACGGGATACTGCGATGCCCAGTGCCCTCGTGATCTCAAGTTCATCAACGGAGAGGTGGGTCTTAATTGGCAGAAACCCCACGATGGGATTATCTGACTGTGCCACAGGGCAATGTCGAGGGTTGGCAGGCGTCGTCTAACGACCAGAACGCTGGCGTCGGTGGCCACGGAAGCTGCTGCGCTGAGATGGATATCTGGGAGGCAAACAGCGTCTCGACTGCCGTGACACCCCACTCCTGCAGCACGATCGAACAGAGCCGATGCGATGGCGATGGATGCGGTGGAACCTACTCTGCCGATCGATACGCGGGTGTGTGCGACCCTGATGGCTGCGACTTCAACTCGTACCGCATGGGCGTCAAGGACTTCTATGGCAAGGGCAAGACTGTGGATACCTCCAAGAAATTCACCGTCGTCACACAGTTCGTCGGCTCGGGCTCGAGCATGGAGATCAAGCGTTTCTACGTACAGGGTGGCAAGGTACATATGGCACTCTACTGGTTCGGTGGTTCACAACTGACCATGTTCCATAGGTCATTCCCAACTCGCAGTCGGCAATCGCAGGCGTCGACGGCAATTCGATCACGACCAAGTTCTGCGACCAGCAGAAGCAGGTCTTTGGCGACACATACACCTTCAAGGACAAGGGTGGAATGGCCAACATGGCTCAGGCACTCACAAAGGGTATGGTGTTGGTCATGTCGCTGTGGGACGACCACTACTCCAACATGCTGTGGCTCGATTCGACCTACCCGACAGACAAGGACCCCTCTGTTCCCGGCATCGGTCGTGGCGAGTGCGATATTACCTCTGGTGTAAGTAGACTGGTTCATAAATCGGGCCATGCGCTGACAATCTTCAGGTACCAGCAGATGTCGAGTCCAAGAGCGCCAGCGCTTCAGTCACCTACAGCAACATCAAGGTCGGGCCCCTCAACTCCACTTTCGGTTAGACGAGGACTGCAGCTCTTCGCTGGACAGGCAAATTTGGCAAAGTTGGGAGTCGTCGGTGATGCGCTCATTTCTGTAAATACATTACAGGCACGCGCCTGCAAAATGAACACAGACAGACTGTTTTCTACCATTCATCTTCGGTGTCCCTGTACATACATAGGTATATATAATTCTGTACCTGGTGTTCCAGAGCGGGCCCTAGAAACCTGTCAAAGTGCCCTATTTTTAGCGACGTCGCAGCGTCCGAGGATGTTGCTCGCAACGAAACACAGCTGAAACCGCCCTACGGTTTCGACACCACCGCGTGTTCTTAAACACCACCACCACCACCGCCCGAGCGGCTCTGCATGTATTTGTATTACCATGGATGATGTAAGATATGAGCACCATTTGAAGCACCGTGGGCGCGCGAATCGGCGCGTTGCGGAGGTATTTTGGCTTGCGATTGGCCTCGTTGCGCTCGGGGTGTGTGTACACCGAATATGGGCGTGGTGGGCTTTACGGTTAGGCACAAATTATGCGATAAGGGGCTTTCAACTCACGAGGCGACAGGCGCAGAAGCAAGCATGCGCGACCTAGGCCAACACTGGCCTCCGTCTGGATCTCCCGCAAGACGGCCTTTTTCACTTGTTTTTCTCAGCTATCTCTTCCCTATCTCAATATACCCCTGGGCCGGTTCTTTCTTCTTTTGTTCTATACGATTGTCATCGTCGCCATCCTTCTCAGCGTCGATGCGCCTACGTTCACATTTCATTTCACGGACGACGTCGCGTTCCGCGCCGCATGGACTACGCTGTCCCAGATACCACTTTTGTATCTGATCTCTACGAAGCGCGGCCCTCTTAATTACCTCACTGGCTTGAGTTATGTGCGCATCAACTACATCCATCGATGGGTGGGCAAAATGGTGTTCGTCTCTGCCACTGTCCATGCGGGCATTATGCTGTCTTCTATCTCCATTGAGGACATCCTGAACAGCCCGGAGAAGGCGATGCAAGTCGTCAGATATGGCGTTGCCGCTTATAGCTTGCTAGCCTGGATTGCTATCAGCAGCATCGCGGGTATTAGGAGAAGATGGTATACCATTTTCTTTCTGAACCACTGGGTATCGACAATCGTCTTCCTGGGAATGGCTTTGAAGCACGTTCCCAGTTATGCGAGAGTACCGATCTACGTCTCTATTGCTCTGGTAGCAACGGACAAGAGTATGGTTATTGGCCGGTATCTATGGTGCAACATGACGCTTGCCCCTATGAAGAGCAAGGGCTACAAGCAGTTCAGGTCAGACGACGAAACCAGGGAAGGCAAAGAACTGCATGTTCTAGCCATGGGATATCCCGTCAAGATGGTCTGGCTGCCGGGGCTCGTCGCCGGAGAAAAAGAAGGGATAAAGGAATCGACGACGGTAATAAGGATTGCCGATGTTCCGTTCCGGTGGAGACCAGGACAGCATGTGAGGGTTTGGATTCCAAAACTAGGCCTTTTGGAAGTCCATCCATTTACTCCAGCGACATGCTCCAGTTTAAAGACACAAAATCGGTATGGAGCGGAGCTCGAGGAGCATGGGCTGTTGCCACCAGATGCACGGACAGACGCAGACGACATGGTACTGATGATCAAGGCCCACGGTGGCTTGACGCAGCGGCTCGCAAAATACCGTGATCAGTGGCGGTCACTTCCGTGCCCTAATGCGAGTCGGCCGAGCTCCTCGCTGGTAGCTTTCTTAGACGGGCCATACGGCAACGCGCCAGCGTGGGAACAGCACGAGAACCTTGTCATGGTCGCTACATCTACTGGGGTCTCGTTCATCCTTTCGGTATTGGAGTACCTCGAAAAGATCTGCGTCGATCACCCCACGAAACTGCGTACACAACGAGTCAGCTTCGTCTGGACGAACCGGCATATCGAGCCTCAGTTTGAGGCCGCGGTGATCGATCAAATCACCAGAAATAGTATCGCTCTCCGCGACTCCGGTGTCATTGTGGAAGCAAGTATATATACAACATGTTCCGAATCCGTTGAGCGGGCGTCGACCGTAATACCAGGCACTTTCGATCCGTTCGCCCATCTCCGTGGGTCAAAGCAAAAGCGACTTACTGGTAGGCCGCCTCTCCGAATCAGAAATCCAAACGAAGCAGAGAGTTGGGAGTCGGACGAGGAGCCAGTGGACGGGTTCGAAGAATCGGACAGTGACGCGGGAAGGCGCTCGAGCGAAGACACCTATGTTGAAGAAGAGCCGGAAGAAGAGCCGGAAGAAGAGCCGGAAGAAGAGCAGCCGTGTCTGTCAGAATTAGACCCATTACACAGGGAAGAGAAGAAACGCTCAATCTGGGAAAGTGTCAGATCTTCGATTGGAAGGAGGACAATAAAAAAAGCTCCGGAGCAATGCCAGTGTGCTCTATCCCGATACCAAGAAAAGAAGTGCAGGAGTACACCAAAGCCACACCTCTTGACAAGGCACTATGGTGAACGCCCAAGTGTTTCAGATCTAGTGTCTTTAGCAGTTCCGCGTACGATCCTGGCGAAGAATATGCTCGTCGTGTGCGGCGGACCTAAGCTGGAGCTAGATGCACGGAAAGTGGCGACAAAGATGAATATGGAATTTGCGATGGGACAGAGGGAAACTGAACTGGATCTGCATGTTGAAAGCATATCGTAGATTACTATTCAGCTCCTGCCATTCAATGAAAGCAAGTAAAACTGAATCCGCTGCTTGGTATACCCTCATAATCCATGTTGATTTAATCATACCAGAAGCCAAGCAAAAACATCATATTGCCCACCAGTTCTCCGAGAATTTAGCTGCGAGTACCTTCTGCACTTTCTCTTCTAGTATTCCGGCATCTTACAACTGTAGAGTATCATCGGAGGGGTCTGGGCGATCCACGAAGTTCTGCGAGAACGCTTGAATGAGTCTTTTCTCTCGGTCGTTGTCGCCAATTCGATATTCCTGCAAACAATTAGTCCACGGGAGCATTCATAAGCCCAGAGTGTGGACCAACCTGGAGCATTCCGGCGAGATCTTTGTGGAAGGATCCTGTGGTTGACTCCATATTCCAGATCTTGTCGCATGGGGGGATCTCGCCCGCGCTTCCAATGTATCCTCGATACTGCAAATTCACCAGGAAGCTCACATTGCAATCGAAAACCTCAACCATCTTCACAATATCCAGAAGCGCCCCACACAATGCCCGCCATTCCATCAGGCCCTTATCGCTCTCCGAGTGTATCGTGAATTTGAATTTGATGGCACACGCGGCCGTAACTGGATCAAGCGCCATTTTAAGGTTGGAAAGACGATGGCTTATCATTTTGATTTCGGTTTCAAGCTCCCGCAAACGCTCACTAGGGTGGGTAGTCTTGTTATAGACGATGAATTTGCGACAGAGAGCATCGCATCCACCCCAGGCCTGCTCGAGAAGATCCAGCTCCAGCTTTCTTATGGCATCAGAAATCCTCATATCGATGCCGAAGGGGTCGTGGAACAGGAAGTACGTCAATGGCGAGAAATTGCGTTCAGAAGGGGTGGGCTGCACGTATACAACTGTGGAGTGACGAAAGTACGCTTGTTTGAGCTCGCAAACAAAATCTTCACCGAGGAAATCGGGATGTTCGTAGTGGAAAGGTAGGTCTTGACACACAGCACCGGAAAGAGGTGCTTCGATCCACGGGAAGACCGCCCCATCTGCGTTCTCTTCCCACTCTGATTCACCGTGAAGCTCCGATCCGAAAGAGGCGTCAATCACAAGTCGGAAAGAGTATGTCTCGACCCGTTCGAGTAGATGCTCGTAAATCATATCTCTTACCTCCCGCGAAAACCTAAGCATGGCCTTTCCAACGGGACGCAGACAGGCCTGTGAGTAGTCGATAATAGCAGAGTCGATGTTGCTATATTATTAGGTTAGCACCAACTCCCAGACGACTCGGAATGTTAGAATCCTCCTTACTCTTCACAATCATCCAGATGATCGTCGATTTCGTTGAGTCGATTGATTGTCTCTGGCTTCGCCCTCGCGTCTCGCCTGAATACCAGCTCGAAGTCATACTCGCGCTTCAGCTTCTTGCGCCTAGCAAGCGTTAGAGAGCTCGACCGCAGTATGAAACCAGACTTACCATGCAAGAAGTGCAGTGCGCATTTTGACGAATCGCTCGATACGGGCGTGCAAAAGAGACGTAACGGCTTCCGACATCTTGTAGCTGTGCTTTGGCGGGGAAGCAGCCCGAGTGTCGAGTGTCGAGTGTCGGAGTGTAGAGTGTAGAGTGTAGAGTTTTGTGGGCGCGGAGGAGTTCTTGAAGCGGCGCGTTTGCAAGACGCTGGGGCCACAACGAAGTGAGAGAACAACAGCAAGAGCTAGAGCTCCGCGCAGCGCAGTGTAGTGAACTCAAGAAGGCGGGGTCGAAGAGGACTCACCAAATGTGATTGGAATATCACTAGGATAGGGCATACGTTCCCCAGTGAGGAGTCGAGTAATATGTTTGCGTTCTTTATGACAGGCAATGAACCACCACTATGACTTACGATGGACTGCATATGTGTCGGGTGGGCATCCCTTTCAAGCAACCGTTTAGTTTGTCTCGAAACGCTGACTTGACCCCAGATAAGACGAAACGGTATTCATTTAGATTAGGATAGTTGTGTATCTAGAATCAGGTGACTTTTGGCCAACCTTGGAAGTCCTTATGTTTTGTATTTGGAGAAAGCGGCAGCAGAGTAGCTGACTGAATGAAAACGCATATATGGTGGAGAAGAAGCTGTCAACCCCTCTTGTGACGATTGAAAACGGGCGTACATAAGGAAGTCCTTATAGCTTAGACTTAAGCACACCTATGGCAACTGGAAAGCATGTACACTTAAGGGTGGGCATTTCTTCCAAACAACCGTTCAATTGCCCTCGGGACGCTGACTTGACCCGAGATAACACGAAACGGTATTCATTTAGATCAGGATAGTCTTGTATCTAGAATCAGGTTGTTTGTTGGACGAGTCCTTATGGCTTAGACTTATGTACACTTGAGGGTGGGCATCCCTTCCATACAACCGTTTGATTGGTCTCGAAACGCTGACTTGACCCCAGATGACACGAAACGGCATTCGTTTGGATTAGCATAGTCTTGTATCTAGAATCAGAGTGCTTTTTGGCTGGGCCCACCAAACCTAGACTTGAGCACACCTACCGCAACTGGAAGGCATGTACATTTGAACTACATTTGCAGTTGGAATTGGCGTGACCTGCTTAAGTTCTCAAGACACGAATCAGATAGAAGCTGTTCCGCAAGCATTCCAGGCACCACAGATTTCGCAGAGGAAGAAGCGTCTTCGTTCCTGTGTATTATCTGTTTCTTTTCATCTACGGGATTCATGAAAGAAGTGATGTCGTCCATCAACTATAAAGCCAGTTTAAATCAAAAAACATCAGAGAGTGACTGAAATGGAGAATACGGATTTCAATTGATCTACAACTACCCACATCTACCCACATGATACCAAATCTGAAGGTCTCGAGAAACCATGTCATGGACGCAAATTATAGTCACGGTTTTCGCTATTAGCGAACCCACTCCTACGCGCACACGTTGTTCGATCTTGGCTGAGGTCTGTACCACGAACTACTAACAGTATAACATACTGCGGGTGCTTCTCGCCGCTGGCCTGAAATGTCATGGCGCAAATTATAGTCACGGTTTCCGCTATGAAGCGAACCCACTCCTACGCGTTCATGTCGTTTGATCTGGGCCGACCCTGGGGATCGGCCTGAAATGTCATGGCGCAAATTATAGTCACGGTATCCGCTATCAGCCAGCGAACCCACTCCTACGCGTTCATGTCGTTTGATCTCGGCCGGGTCGGCCTGAAATGTCATGGCGCAAATTATAGTCACGGTATCCGCTATCAGCAGCGAACCCACTCCTACGCGTTCATGTCAGTTGATCTGGGCCGGGTCGGCCTGAAATGTCATGGCGCAAATTATAGTCACGGTATCCGCTATCAGCAGCGAACCCACTCCTACGCGTTCATGTTGTTCGATCTCGGCCGGGGCTCCTGCACTACGAACTACGTACGGTAGAACACACCGCGAGCATCGTCCGCCGCCGGCCTTGAAGTATGTGTGATCCTGTCGATGGTCGGGACGAGAGTGGAGTGGCGCTTGCGAACTCAGTCGAGAAACGGGTAGGGCTCGAGAGAAGAGATATGTTCCGCCTGCTCATGGGAGCTGAAATGGCCTGAAATATTGAGTTAGCCATGTTCCTCAATGCGAAAGTACACAAGAAGTATGGTGAAATGCCCTCAGTTACAGCTGTCCTTCTTGACCAGCTCCATTGTTGTCCAGCACGAACTAAGTCGGTGGCCGTCGAGAATGGTGGTTTCACTCATGCGAGCGGTGCAGATACATGGTGGTGGAGTACTTACCGAAAGCCTCTGTTGACGCCTTATGAGATTGAGTCAGCCATGTTCCTGAATGTGAGGATACACAACAAGTATAAATGAAAGCCCTCAGATTGCCGTCCAAATCTGCTCCAACTCTTTCCAGCATGAACTATGTCGGTAGCCGTCGAGAATGGTGGTTTCACTCATGCGAGCAGCGGAAAGAAATGTAGAATGAAGAAGCACTTGCCATAGCGCGGACCCAAAGCCTCTGTTGCGCATTCAGGCTAGCCAGAACTCTCGTTGCCTGTCGCGAACAGTTAGCAGCTGTTTAGAAGTAATTACTGCTTGTAGCAGTGGGGATGAGCTGTGAACTTACTGGTACTGCTGTGTGCCTGTTGCAGTTGCAGTTGCAGTCGCAGTCGCAGTCGCCAGAGGCAAAGCGAGCTGGACATGGCAGCCATGAAGCGCTGCTATCTTTGACTGATAGAGGAAAGGAAGGAAGTAGATGGAGTCAAGTGCAAGAGATGTGCAACCGATTGTGACAAAAGAGAGTGGCCGAGAGTGCGCAGCAAAGTGAGCAGAAAAGAGGATGGAGTGAGAGGTGGAGCAGGGAGGGCGGGGAGGGTTTATATAGGGTTTGTGGGCGACGCGAGCTCGCGTAAAGTGAGAGAAGGCGCAAACGGCCGCGTGAAGTGAGAGTAGAAGGCGCAAGCGGCCGGGTGAAGTGAGAGTAGAAGGCGCAAACGGCGTCACCGCCCAAAATCAAAACAAGCCAGTCAACCACGCAGCGCGTGGGACGCGTCAGCCCCACCTAGAGCGCCCATGGAAAGTTCCAGAAGGAAGGAGCCATGAAGACCACGAGGTGTAGCGGCTTTGAGCTTAAGGCCCCGGGGAGATGCCAACCATGTGGTGGTAAACAGCAGTAAAATTCTCACCTGGGCCTACGAATTGCATCTCTGTGTAGCATGACCCCTACCGTGATAGAACATAAGTCTTCTAGTCATTCGGCTGAACGAACTCCAGCTAATTCTTTGGTGTGGTCGATGACACGCACTTTGTTTTCGCCATAGAGGCTGGAATGATCTTTAACTTCTTGCATGTCTCTATAAAACATTCTTGGCGCTGGGTCACAAGCAATTGTCCAATACTACCATGATAGCATAATATAGTGCCGTTCTACTCTGCTTTTCCCTGCACCTTCTAGAATTTGTCAATTTCTTTGAGTTTGTTACTGTCGCATGGATAGCCCACGTGACTGGAGGCAATCCATTTCCTAAGTCCAATTGTATATATAGAGCAGACTTGTGGGCATTCAAAGTGTGTCTATTCAGCAATAAAAAGTTCCCAGAACAGTTGAATATCGCCATAGATTTATTGTCTGGTTGCAAGTCACGAAACTAATCACTTATATATATAAACATACATATACAATCGTAAGACCACTACAGTCTCAACAGAGATATATGAAGACACGCAACATGGTTAAGATACACTTGGTCTTCACCAAAATCCAAGAGGGTAAGAGCCAGAATCTCGAGCGCAATATTGCTTACAGCTAACGGTACGGCTAGCCTCATCACTCGTGGTCATTTCATGTCCCCCAGCTAGGTGGCGGTAAGCTAGCTGCGCTTAGAGACGGCGTGGAAGCCCAGTGTTTGTCGTCGTTAAGGCGGATGACCACAGCGGGTTGACTGAGCAATGTTATGTGCATCTCACACTGATTGCCATAACGTCCGGTCTGTCAATTAGGCCAATCAGCTTCGTAGAGTTGAATCGGAAGCGGGATATAGGTTCGTGCCTCACTCGCCCGAGTCTATATAAGCACTGCTCTTCGCCTGCTGTTTTTGTTCTCTCGTCACTCTTGCCTTCAAGCACCTCGGGCACCTCAAGCACCTCGGACACCTCAAGCACCTCGGACACTTCGAGCACCTCGAGCACGCCACACACGTCAAACGCCTCAAGCCGCTTGAACGATCCTACACTGCAAGCACTCCCTGCCGAAAACAGTCAATACAATAGTCCTTGAACCTAATCTACGCTGCGACTGCTGCCGCCGTTGGTCATCACACGCTCCACGGTCACATCGTCACATCACCTACCTTCGGAAGAGCTCATAACAACCAGAGACCAGTACCAGTCATGACTCCACCCACCAAGGACAAGGCTCAAACGCCCAAGAAGACCTCACATGCTTCTGCTGGAACTGAGCAACCATCCGGTGCCCAAGTGCAAAACACGCCCGGACAGCTTCCCTCTGATGGCAACCGGTTCTCCGCGCTGCAATCTCTGCCCACGGATTCCCCCAGCGAAGATGAGAGCACCCCGACGACCACCCGGCAGACCTCAGCCACCTACCGCCCACCACACGTTCGTGAGCGGACCGGGGAGCTCGAGCAAACACCTGTCGTCTCTAGACCTTTCGCAAACCTAGCAACGACCCACTGTAACACCGGCCGCAGCGCGTACTTCAGCACCACGCCCGCGAACCGCACTCTGAACTTCGGCAGCCCTACACCGGCTCGCAATCCGAACCTCAGCCCGACGCCCGCCCGCAACATGCCGGTCCCACGCAAACGACGGGCGACCGCGATTCGCACGCCACCAGCACCAGCCCTCAATACGTACGGCACCCGCGTGGCTAGTCTCCCAGAGTCTGTCGCCTCTTCCTCGCGATTCCCAGTGACGCCCGGCAGCGGCCCTACACACGGCATCAGCATCATCATGGCGCCTCCGACTCCTCGGGCGGCAGTCCACGGCTCTGGAGCAATCGGTGTTGAGCGCCAAGCGGGCACCCTCGAGCTGACCAGCGTGCCCCAGCGCCGCATGTGCGCCACCACTCTTGCCCTTGTGCGCTCGCGGGTTGCGTCGCTGGTGCGCATCCACCCGGACTCGATCGACGCTCGGCGGATCCACGAGTTCCTCAACCAGGTGTTCCCGCGGGGTGGTCAGGCAGAGACTATCCGGTGCCATGTCCTGAGCGCGGTGGAGACGGGGTATCGGTAAGCTAACACTACATGATAACTTGCTAGATCTGTACAGAAAGGCTAACGTGAGACAGTTACCCGGTCGAGGACGCCGACTGGAACCTCTGGCTGCAGCTCGTCGACGGCATCCCAGCTGCCAAGATGATGGACGAGATGCTGGCGGTCGGTCCTGCGGCCTTTGACGAGGTCAACGCCACGGCCCCGCATGCTGAACTGCTCGCGCGCCACGCTGATGCGCCTGAGGGAATGCTGCCAGAGGTGGTGGCGTATTACAACCTCGACAAGCCGTTCGACCTCAACTTCAACGGGCTGGGCGGCGATGATCGGAATTTGGAGCCAAAATAGGTGGCGCTGCGATGACGGAGGGGTATCTTTGTGGAGGATGCTTTGGTAACGAGTCTTCGGGACGAGAAAGGCTATGCTAGGATGTTGTTGTTATGGAACTTGCAGGCTGGCTGTGTGTATCTCATGCATTGGATGTTTCTCACTACACTAATGTACTTATCGAATGCCTCAAGCTTTTCTCAGCCCAGTAGACTATGCCGTTACTTCCAGCCACATTGATAGCCACATTGATACGCAAGGCGTCTGACTAAGCGAATTGACCCTGGCAGAGGTTCGCGCACGCGCTCACTAGCGCCGGCAGCTAGTGGCGCTAGCGAATTAGCGCGGCGGCTGCCTGCGCTCGTGCATCTGTGCGCTTGTTTATGTGGACAACATCTTGAATGTGGAATCTCGTTATGGCAGAAAGATCAATTCAATGAGCTACAAGTGCTGTGGCAGATGGCATATGCATGGCTTGGTAAGGATGGCAGTAGTGGGGCTCGAACTGGAATTGTTTTGTGTGGTAAATTTGGCTTTGCAATTGCAAGACATGTGATGCATAGATAGAGAGATGTGTACATGGCACTTTCTTTTCTCGAGCTCTGTTCCTCCAGTCTTGCCTGCCCGTAGTGATGATTCGCATACAGTAGTTCATGGTTATATGACTGGCTGTTGTATTGTAGCGCACCCTGAGATAGAAACTCCGTGGTGGAGTTTGCGATAAGTTGTTGTACTGTGCGCTTCTGCAAAACCACCACCACCACCATGCTATGACCTTTCACCTGACTAGTGCCCCGCGACTGCCCGTTTGCTCTCACTTCCAGGCAGCCGCCCGCCGCCCACAGAGAAATTACGTGATAAAAACCACTTTGTAGTCATATATAATCAAGCTCGTTTGCTATCTTACCATCGAAAGAACTCTCTGGGCTGAATGGCACAGTGGTCCTGGGCAACGACATTAAACTACCCTCCTCGTCATGGGCATGGACGCTAAAAGGCCCGCGTCACGGGCATCATAGACGTCATAAACTGCGACCCTCCGTCCCTTGGTCATCGACGAAAAACTGGCACACGTCTTGGGTGCGACGCTAAATAGGCCCTAGGCCCTGGGCATGGGGATAAAAGGCCCCCACTTTTTTTAGAGTTCGAGTCCCAGTGAGGCGTTCTCTATTTTTTTTGGCCTTTTTTTTTCTTTTGCGTTCACTTTTCGCAAGTCCCAGGTGGAGTGAGAGGTTGACCAGCCCACCACCCCCTACACTATCAAGTCCGGCAAGTCACACATGACAGAGAGAGCACTTATCACATCTACACAGGTGAATTAGGTGATTTCGGCTATCTTAGTGGGTGCACTCGTGTTGCAACATAGTCGGTATCCGAGTTGTTTGTATACATGGAGCTTGCGCGCTGGCTTAGGCTCGCGCTAATCAAATAGCGCTGCTTCCTGCGCACTCGCCCGCCCAAGTCCAAACAAACACACATGGGCACCTGTACCCTGGTGGGCCGAACGTGCGCCTCTTGGTTGTTCTCCTCAAGAATCTACAGAACAACAACATGGCACACGAGCTCTGCGAAAAACATCGATTGAGGATATGGTCAAGCAGATAGAGAGGTAGGTAAGTTTTTCCCACGTCGCGGGGTCCCCGCATTAACGAATCGCAGGCCCGCTCTTTTTCTACACAAGCTAAAGCCATCGCTGCTTAGCACGGCACGCTCGGCGCCCTGCCTCGGAGGCACATCGGTTTCCATTGGAGATGCCGCCAACCTATCTCCATCTCCGCAAGCAACGTGCGCGACTGCGCCAGATTGCAGCAGCCCACGCCCAAGCTCCCGCCAGCACAAGATCCCGTGGAGGACTATATATATACCTGGTGAGCGAATGATAGCGGCAGCCCACTCCGAGGAAGTGAGGATGGATACATACGTGCAGTAGTGCGGCGCTTTGACGCGGAGGATACGATGACCGCCCGGCACCTAGCTCGACCTATCGACCCAAGGCGACGGCGGGTAGGATCTGCGTGGGAAGCTTAAACGCACCTCTTCCGTACCGCTTGAACGCGTCTTTTCGCTACCGAACTTTTCCTTCTTCGTTCCTTGCCCGATACGCAGCCATGGTACAGGAAACAACGTCACACAACACATGCAGCATGTGGAGTATACCTTGCGATCCCCGTCGCCAGCCGGCAATCCTGAGCATGTCGATGTTGCCGCTGTCACTGGCCGTCTGGGTCGCGGCTTAGCGCGGCTTTGCGCGGATTAGCAAACTGAACATGGTGGTGGTGTTTAGCTTTGCCATTCTCGCGCACGTCGTTTTCGTATCATAAGGTGGTTGCGACAATCGACAGCGACGTAGTACATGGACTTTCTCAGCTGCAACACTAGGTATGTTCGTGCCATCCGGCGGCTCGGTAGCTCTCTTATACGATTTCATCCTCTGCATCTTTGGTACTCTATGCCTTACGGCTAGCCTGGAGACTGCCGGCGGGTAGGTCTTTCCAGCGAGAGCTGGTACGTGTCTACTTAACAGGGCCAGTCAATGCCATCTCACCTATTCTCTGGGTTCTAGGACGTGGAAGGTCATCGCTCCTTTCTGGTGCGGATGGGCGAATACGGGATAGCTCACGCTGGTCATGACGACTGAAGCCGTCTTTGCTGCTCAGTTCTTCCCCACTGCCACGGTGGTTAATTCGGGTGACACATACTTAATACAACCGTGGAAGGTCAGTATGTTCTCAGCGAGCTTGAGTACAGTTCCGACCTTGGCAGACATGTCTAACGACGGTTGCCGTTCCAACGTATGGGACCTCTGCCAGCTTGTACGCCAACAAGCTTCTCGGAATTACAACACCGATATGCTCTACTGGTCAGTCGCTGCCTGTGCGATCATCCCCGTCGCGATCCTCGCATGTACCAGCGCCCGCGACGAATTTACAACTGCTAGATCTTTTCACGTCTTTCGCAAACGAATCGGATATAGCCACGGCGTTACGTGGACCCTAGGACATTACAAAGGGCACTTTGGTTGATCAGATAAGATATCGTATTGCATATGGCCGAGGAGATGCTGAAGCTGAGTCGATGAGCGAGCAGCAACGATGCTGGCAGTCGTTGTGGGTGACACTACACGCAAGTCGATCGGCTCTTTGATGGTAGCTCTGGCTAACAATGGCAATGGCACCGCCTTCATTCTTGCCATGCTCTTCTGCCTTTTCGACCCAAGTTCGGTGCTCTTGTCGTCAACGGGCCAGCCCATCGTACTGCTGGTGTACCTCGCAACAAGAAGTCGTGCTAGCGCTGACTTGTGTCCACCATATCGGCAATCTGCTCGATGGATCAGCGGGGTCATGGGAAGCCAAACTTATGGGAGTCGGCTGTTGTACGCAATCGCGCGTGATAAAAGAACAATGATATTTCCGTCCTTCTTCGGTCGTATCCACCCTCGTCCCGACGTACCCATTAAGTCCATCGTTTTCATTCAACCGTTCAATCTCGTCTGCGGCCTATATCGTACCTGGGCGAACGGTCGCCTTCAACACCTATCTAACTAAGCAGCTGTACGATACTGCTGAGCCTTTCCCAAGCTATTCCGACACGGTCCTAATCCTTCCGTGGACTACCTACACTTACACAATATCAGAGCCATGAGTCGCCTTTCAAACTTGGAAAACGAGGGTATCCGTGCAACATAATCCCCGTCATCTTCGTCTAGGTCACGAACATGGTTTTCTATTTCCCGGACGCTATTCCACTCAATGCTAACTCTATCAACAATGTCACTGCTATCATTGCCCTGTCCATAATTCTTCCTGGAATGTACTACCTCACATATGGCCACAGATTTGAGGAACCGAAGTTCAATGGAACCATGAACACTGCGGAATAAGAACGGTACGTCCATGTCCACTCTTCACATTGAGAGTGTACAGATTTCCTCCAGCGTTCTTGTACCACTACTCTGGCAGAGCACGAATAGTTTTGTCGTGTCTAGATGACCGCAACTTCCTACACTGAGGTCGGTCAGAGGTTGAGATTGTCTAGCCATATTGAGCCCGGTCAAGGTGATTTGAACAGCTTCGGTTCACCGTCTCGCCTTCACAAGGTAGCTGCTCCTCCCGTACTGGTCACTAGCGCGGCTGCCATTCCTCACTGTTGGCTCATCTGACCAGAACTCTCATTCAATACCTTGACACCACTATGCATCAACCGAACAGGCTTCCTCTGATACTCTGTCTTTCTCCGAGACTAATCTTTCTACCAGACTACCTGTACCAGCTCGAACAAACCAAGTCATACCGCACCGCCGCAACACACACAATGTTTACTAGACGCCAGGATCAAAGACGTCTCTTGTCGCAGCCTGCTCATGAGTCTCGCCCGCAAGCGGCGTACCAGTAAGCTTTCATACTATTCGCTCGCTGCCTCAACTGACTCTTCGCAGATACGAACCAATCGAAAAACCCGTCTTGAAAGAGACGGTCCACCACTTCAGCGAAGGCCCCTTTTGGGGCAAGCCAGTTTCCGCAGCTCCTGAATGGTACATCATGTACCTCTGCTCCGGGGAAAAAACTTTCTCCTATGGAAAGACGCAGATTTGGCCACCGCTCTCGCAAACATGGGGTACAGGAAGATGGATCCGCCCAAACTTGCGATTCTGCCTCCAGTACGGGGTTTCCACCAAGATTACACTGCCCTCGCCAATGCCGTCCGCAATGCGTCGGACAGTGAGTTTCTCCTCATGACCGACGATATCGACAGGGCCAACACGCAAGGCCCAGGTGTCCGCCTGGAAAGTGCGACCGACGTAAGTTACCACAGGCAGGCCTACAAAGAAACTACTCTGACACTATATAAAGCGAAGCAGGGCGTACGACGCGGACATGAAGCGCAAGTTATTGGGCTTCAGGAGCGGCACCGAGGGAAGCCAGGGTCAGCGTTCGTAGTGGTATCTTAGGGTAGTGACTGGCGTTGTGGTGCCTCATGAAGTAATGAGAACATTGATAGATGACATGAATCAAGCACATTATTTTTTTAGGTTTCCGATCGACCGCTCTCACATGTGAAGTACATGCCTTGGTGATGTTGTGGAAGAGGCGAGTTGATAGAGCTAATTAGGTAAGCGTGGTTTTGCTCTCACCTGTTTCGCGTTTGCGCGCGGAATTACAACCATAGCTTGCCCACCATGACACTCATTATAGCCACCAATTTGCCTCAGGACACAGCTCCACAGCTCTTCGCGTCTCTTCGCCCTCGTCGGTTCAGTTTTCTGGGCGCAATATGTCCGTGAGAGGAAGCAGCACGGGTCGCGGACGCGGCAGACCACGCGGCTCCAAGAATAAACCCGGCTCGAAGCCAGTAAGTCGGGCTCTGTTCTTTTGAAACCGCCAAAATTACTCATCTCAAGCGCAGTACCAATATACCATATACAAACCTGGTCCGGAGATTTACGAAGAGCTGTTTCGCCCGCACAACGAACCACCGGTCATTACGCGAACCCTCCCGAACACATGCCCTATTCCATTCGCGCAGTCCTCGATCATAGACCGGCGCCAAATAGAGGGTTTTACGCGATACTACTACAATGTCCGAATCACGTACGACCGCGACGAGTCCAAGGATGCGCACGAAGCTACAGAGCCCCGCGAAGAGATCGCGCAGGTCGAGATGAGCCAAATCCTCAAATATGTGTCCCGTCGCGAACTCGAGCGCTACGAGCAGGAGGACTATGCGCAGCAAGCACGAGCTGAGGAGATTGCCAGAAGAGCAGAAGCGGAGGAGCTTGCAAAACGCAGACTGCAGAAGAACTTCCGGGAGCCTGGCATAAGTAAGGGCATCGCATTGCTGGAAAACTTGGAGCTGGGCAGTGCGGAGGTGCCGAAACGCGGGAGAGGGAGACCGAGAGGGTCAGGGAGAGGCAGAGGCAGAGGACGAGGAAGAGCGCGAGGATCGTGGCTGGGTCGAGGCGACGTCGCTACTACCACGGACGATGACGCAGACCCCGAAGAGGTGTACCAGGGTCTGACGGAACAAGAGCTACTGGAGGCGGCAATGCTAGAGACGTCAGACGACGACGAAGCGGAAGAGGCTGCGCTTTCGAAGCCGTCTTCTCCGAATTTCGCAAGGAGCTCTTTCGTCGCAAACAGCGCCTTGCCCCTCTCACCTGTTGCAATGCACCGGCGGCTTTCAAAGACGCTGATACCACCCCATCTGTTGCCTGCCCGAGAATCGCCCGCCGATGAGCGCTCAGCCTCTGACGACGAAGAACAACGAAGTGCGCGTTCTATTTCAAGCGGTACGGCACAGCCTGGGCTCGAATACGATATCCGCGGGCAGCAATTTTTCGATATGGATGAAGATGGCGAAGAGAGCGAGGGAAGCGAGAACATCGATGACATGGATCAGCATCGCACAAAACGGCAGAGAACAGAAAGCACGTCGTCCACGCGCGCCCCCGAGTCGTCCCGGCCAGGACTACTTCACTCGTGGGCGAAGCAGCCGACTACACATACGCGCTCGTCCTCCAGCACCGACCCACTCAATGCGAATGAGTCCAGTACCTCCGATGACGAGACCGATGCCCACGCAGCTAACGCACAACTTCGCTCCGAGATAGAGGAGACTCCGGACCTCGCGGCGTCCAACGACAATCGCTACGAGGAAAACGGCGACGTGGAGATGATCGACAGCGAGGAAGAGTACGTGGTCGAATCCATAGTATCGCACTCGTACGAGAACGGGAAAAAGTACTATCTCGTCAAGTGGGAGGGCTACGACGACAAAAGCGACTGGCTGCCCGAGGATGATCTCTCGGGTGCGCGGGAGCTGGTCACCAAGTACAACGAGCGTCTCTTCCGGACGAAGGGGAAACAAGCCGTGCGATGACGCGGCGTGGAGGGGAAACGACGAGAGACGACTATCACGCTTTATGTATGAATCAATGTGGTGCGGCGGAGACGGGAATAGCTACCCACTTCTGCAGATGGCCCATACAATGTATATCACATACCCTACCTACAATCATCAACACCGTAACCAACTCGCCTTGTTGCCCCACCGCTCAAGCATGCACATCATTCTCATTATGCCGATCCTTCAGCCCAGAGCAATTGTTGCAATTCGTGCAGTTGATGCAATCGACGCAGTTATCAAGGCTGTATGTATCCAGGGGTCAGCATCCACCAGCATAGCTTCACCAGGCGCGTGTGTGTATAGTATAGATGTATGTATCTATGCATACTTCTTACTATCCTCGCATCCCTCGCAATCATTGCAGTGCTCGCACCGCACGCAGTCTTTGCAATCGTTACAGCTGCAGTGTGTAAGCAAGCATGGCGAATACAATGCAAGAAATGGAAGCATTTACAACGAGCAGTCCGTGCAGTTCGTGCAGTTGTTGTTGTGGCCCGAGAGCGCCTGGGGCGTTTCCTTTGGGGAGGATTGCGAGCAGCCCATCGTTGGAGTGAGGCTGGTTCTCGAGGAAGTAGGAGTGGGGCTTCTGAGGATGCATGTATCAAGATCTTAAGGGGGCATAGGGCGTCCTACTAAATGATGGTGTGGTTGGTTTGATTGGAGCATGTTTGTATGCAGGGTAGCGACGTCATGCAGGAGGTCGTCATGATAAGGCTACGCGAGGGGTTATTTTTCGCCCCCATGGAAGCTCGCTTGCATGACGGCTCGCGTGTGATCATGGTGTAGGGCTAGAGGAAGACAGGCTCTTGGGGTGGGTTGGTGAGTGTTGGGGATTGGACTGGTCTTGAGGTTGGGTACATCGACCCTGGATTGTAGCAAGGTGGGTAGATGGATATGACGAGTAGAACGCACGATATTAGACCTTTTATGTAGTATCCCGCTACAACTGCTCTTCTCCAGACAATAATTTTGATCAAATCTGCAATACTAAAAGTCGTAGTAACAGAAGCCCTCTGTATCTTGTCGATAATGCCAAGGCATGCAGGAACGCCAGAGACACATCTTGACAAGTAGTTCTGAGGCTTAAGCTGGAAGATGGGACCTACCTGCCGTAATATTTACATGTCACGCGTTAGATAGCGAAAGCTCGAGAATTGCCTGTTCATGTACAAGACGCGTGCCCGCCCGCTCGTTTTGCAAACAACAACTGAATCTTGTGCCTCACATTTGGGATGGCCCGTAGCAGCGGGGATATTGTTGAGTGTATTATCTAGTGCGCTCGAAGTCGGGAGCATGGAGATGGTTCGCAACGTCCTTGGCTGATTAGTCGACTTTCCCCAAGACTGTTTTTATATATGCTGTTGCAACTGTGCAGTACAATCATTGTCTACCTTCGACAATCAAAAGGATGTAGTGGAAGGCTACATATGTTCTTCGTCGACAAATCACAATGTCCTCTCACGACCGCGCCCCTGCCGCAATCAAGAGCACCGTCACCTTAGTTAGATGGAGCATGGCGGGCAGGCGGGCAGGCGGGCAGGCGCCAACATCACCGGCCTCACGGAGCTAAATATAGCAGTACCTCAATAGCAGATATACAAACATACATATAGCAATAATATATCACACACAGTACAAAAAGAAAACAAGCACACGCGTAGTTCCCCAGGCACATTCACACCACCCGCCATGCCCCAAAAGAAAGGCCTCCCACACGTCTCTACCCCGACTCGAACAGGCGCAAAAAGGGGCCGCACGCGCCGGGGGTTGGGGCAAGGGCACGTGCGGGGGGAAGGACGGGGGATGTATTACCTTTGAGCTATCCTCACCGCAAGCGGATCATTGGATGGTATAATCTCTAACGGAATAATATATATACACCTACAAAAGGCTGGATATAGACAAAAAAGTGTTGAGAGATTAAGTGCGGCAAGGAAAGCGCGGGGCAGGTGCGCAGGTGCGCGGTGGTGGGACAGTGAAGGCAGGCGCGAGGTAGCGGCCTACGGACAGTGGGGAGGGAAGCTACACCTTACGGCCAGCGTAGGTGCGACGCCGTTTGACTTATGGATGGAGGCTGGTGATACAGGTGCTGCTTTCATGGGTGCAGAAAGGACGTGGGTGTCTTGTATGGGGATACATTTATGGCGGCTGTGTGCCTATGGGCTGTGCAGATGATTTACAGCCAGCCCTGCTAATGTGCTGCTCTCAGACGCTGAGGAAGTCACACTTCATGCTACAGTACAGCTAAAATTATCCATGGATGCAGTCGAGTATGGATCCAGACTCGTCCAAGTATTGTTTCTTGCGAAGAGTCGGGTGCCTGCCATACTGCGCGCGTGACTAAAATCTATCCATGGACCATGGGCTGTACAAGCAGTGCTTTTGATATCACGTCTACATTGTTTCGCCGTTGGCAGCTGGCCTCTTTAATGTGGGCAGCGTACTGCCAAGGTAATATGCCCGGAGCTTTCATCCATTGCAGTTCCTACATAGCATAGGTGGAGGTAGATTCGGACCACAGAAGGAAGAGTCCAAAAAGCTATCACTGCAGGCAAAGCACATGCTTAGGAACTTCATAACGAAAACATTACAAGGAATTGGTATCTAACATCTCAGCGAACGTCATGGCTCATATATACACATAACTCAACATGCATCGCAGAAACATCAAAGTATGCCAAAGTCAGTCAGTCAACATGTACACACACAACTTGATACAAAGCCCTCGCCTACAGGTCCCCATTCCTCCGCTTCGCCTCCTCCAGCGCCTTGCTAAGCCTCTCCTTCTTCAACTCCTCCTCGCTGAGCGCCACGCCGCCTCCCTCAGCAGGCTGGTTCGCCTTGGCCACAATCACCTCTTCGATGACGCTGCGATCCTGATCAAGCACCGACTCCTTCCTCTTAAACTCGTCCTTCAACGCCGCCTCGCGGTCTGCAATCTGCTTCTCGAGCGCAGCAACCTTGTCGGCTTGCTTTTCGGCCTTGGCGGCTGCGAGCTGGGCTTCTAGGACGGAGCCACCGACGTCCATCTCGACGTCGTTGAGGAGCTGGAGGAGGGCCTTTGAGGAATCGCTGAGCGCGAGGACCGTCTCTTTTGCGCGCGTGAGGAGCTTTTCGTTGTCGGGCGAAGGGGGTAGATCGCGGGTGGCTTCGATGATGTCTTGGATTTCTTGCTGCTCGACGCCGACGGCTGCGATGACTGTTTCCTCGACCATGTGTACGAAGTCGTCGACGCGAGCGGCCTTTTCGTCGCGGGCGTGCAGCGCAGCGTCTTTCTCGGCGTTGGCGAAGTGATTTTCCACTTGTTTCATCTTCGTGATGTTCCCTGCCGCGTATAGGGGTTGGATCTCGGTCTTCTTGTACCGCTTGTCTCGTTCTGCGACCGATTCGACGACCTTTTCGTGCCGTTGCTCAATCGCTTCGAATAGATCCTCCATCAGCTTGAGACAGTTCTCTGTTATCGCGGCGTCGCTTCCTTCGAAGCTCTTCCTGCCAGATACCGCCGTTGGAAGTATGCTCTCGACCTCGATGTACAGATCCATCAGTTCTTTGATCTGCTGCTGCAGACCGTCGTAGACTTTATCAAACACCGCCTCAACGTAAGACTTGTACTCATCTCGATCTTCATCAGATTTGAGCTTGAGTTCCTTTTCCTTGAACTCGTCCTCGATGACTGCGATGTCTGCGTACGAAATCTCATGATCGTTGAAAAGCTGATCGGTGTGTTCCTCCGATTCTTCTTGACGCTTACGGCGCGCTGCATCGTTCTTCCTGCGAATCACACTTGCTGATTTATCCCAAGGAGTGGTCAAGTCCACAAGAGATGGGATTTCTGCGAGGGCGCTGGAAAGCGTGTTGCGGACCTTTTCGAGCTGTGGGTTCGGGACAGGCACACCTACCTTGGCTGGAAGCAGGCTTGTTAGTCTCTCAGCTGGATTTCCCTTCGGTGGCGCCCTTGTAGCTAAAGCTAGCGGGCGCTGGGTAGACAATGGTGCTGGTACGAATGCATCTGGAGGAGTACCATCACCGGTATTCGGTCTACTGGTAAGTGATCTAGTGGCCGGGGATGCACCAAAGAAGACCTCGTCTTTCTTGTTCCCATATGAGAGAGTTGGGTTCAAAGCTGGAGGAGTGGCTGAAGAGACAGACTGGCGATGTACTGTTTGCCCAAAATCGGATTGAGTAACACTTGCCGGCACGTATGCTTTGTAATGTGATTGTTCCACTGGGGGCGACTGTACGGGCGTGGGTGTTTTGTTGAAGCCATCGTCCTGGGAACTTGTCGGTGTAAGTATTCCAGTTGCATTACTGGGAGCGTTAAATGTCTGTTGGGTGCGAACAGACTCTTCAGGCTTTAGGGTTGGTCTATGTTGAACTATTGGTCGACCGCCAGGACTATACTGTATATCGTCCTCGTCGAATGGTTCCGCGGCGGGCACCTTGACTTTCATGTCATTGTCATTGGAAGACGTGGTATGATCCCTTTGCGTTACGGGAAGTGGTTGACCGTTGTTCTGCTGCTGATTTTCCTGTGGTGGAGGCGCGCTGTAGTAATCGATACCTCGGGCGCTGGACTCAGCTTTCAAGAAACTGGTGAAAACCTTGATCTTGTCCTCCACCACGGCTTCATGTGCTTCGTTTCGCAGCATTGCGATGTATCTTTCCAGCGATCCCGCATACCATGAATCGAGATCTGAAACAAGCATTGCGGGTGTGGGTTTGGGTACTTCTTTTGACTTTTCTGCCTCCAGCTGTTGCCTCAGGTCGGTGGCTAGGCGCTCTGCGGTTTGATTGTTTTCGATTTGCTGTTTGAGATTGCTGATCTCGCCATCTTTGACTTCCACCTGCCTTTTGAGATTATCAACGAAATCATGGCCCTTCGAGATGGTGTCTTCCTTCGCCTTGGCTTCCTCTCGTAATCGCGCGATCTCGGCATCTTTTTCTTTGATTGTATCTGCTTTGCCTTCACCATCTTCCTTTAATCGTTCGATTGTAGAGTCTTTCTCTTTGGCCAACGCATCAGAGTTGGTCTTCGTTTGCTCGGCGGTCGATTTCATGGTGTCGATCTGCTCGGTCAAGACATTTCTCTCGTATTCAGCATGTGTTTTTGTCGTCTCGATGACAGCCTTTAGCTGCTCCACCTCTGCGTGAAGTTTAGCCTTTTCATTCTCGAAGTCCGTTCTCAAGCGTTCCAAACTTTCACCCTTTTCTTTGAGCTCAGCAGCAAGAGCCGCGTGTGCTTGGGGGTCAATGAGTGGTGCAGCGGGCGCGAAATTATTGTTATTGAAACTTCCTTCCGCTTGGGGCGGTGGCTGATGGCGTGCTTGCTGTTGCGCTGGCGTATTTCGTTGTGAAGACGGTCGCGAAATCCTTAATGGAGCGACCATTGCATCGTCCATAACGAAGCCTTGTTGAGTCTGCATTGTATGCGCAGCTGGTGGGACATCGGCCCTGGAAGCACCCTGCTGTGGCGGCTGCATAGGTGGACGCTGACTTGATAAGTTTGGTGGAGGTGTGGGCTGATAAGTGTCACGATTCGGAATGTTTGTTGTAATCGGCTGCACTGGCGGCGTAGGCCATTCACTTTCTGTTTGAGGTGGGGAGACCTGAGGCGGCACTTCGACACTGTCTAATTGCACCGGCACACCCTGTCTGCCGTCCTTTTTCGGTGCAAAAAGCTCCTCGTCGTCAACCTCCTCGGCTCCACCAAAATGCTCCCAGTCCGACGGACCACCAGTCCCCAGTGCACTGAATTTTGTTGCTTGATGAGATGGAGGCGGAACAGGTTTGGGTGACTCTGTTCGATTACCTGCCCGTTGTGCATGTATGGCGCCAAGGGCTATGGAACTGACAGACCCGGTCCTTACTGGACCAGATAGACCTGTGCTGAAGCGGTTCTGTATTGGAGAGACAGGCTGGCTCTGCGGGCTCGGTTCCTGGACAAAGCCCGGTGGGGTTGTTCCAGTATGCCCATTGACTGGTGTGGGCGCCTGGATGCCTTGTGTAGATTCAGACCCCTGGGTCTGGTGTGTCGGCTGCCATGTATGCTGCTGCCCACCATATGAAGACTCTGCGTTGGCTTGGTGCTGCGAGAAGCCTTGAGCCGCCGGGGGCGTCGGTTGCCACTGGTTTTGGGATTGCTGCTGGTAAGGTTGAGACTGGCTATGCTGGTCTTGAGAATGCTGGTATGGCGGAGCAGGCTGTCCCGTGAATTGTTGTTGCTGATTTGGCAGGCCTTGTTGCGCCGGCTGTTGCTGCGTATTATCGCCATACAGACCTTGCTGTTGGGACTGACCTTGCGGGTAGCTATTCTGAGCAGGCTGTCCATATTGCGCTGGCGGCGGGGCTTGGCCAGTAGGAGGGTACTGATCTTGTCCGTGTTGCGGCGCTTGCTGTCCCGGTTGCTGTCCGTACTGCCCCTGTCCGTACATCGACGAACCGCCTTGTGTATAGGAATGAGGATCAGGCGCAGGCTTGGTGTATTTGAACTTCCCCCTTGCAACGGTGCATGCGATGCTTGCTGCCAAGCTGGTGTGTCGGGAGGCGGTGGCACATATACGCCAGGCATGGGATTTGTGTTCGCGGGTGTGTATGACTGGACACCCTGCCCGGTGAGCGAGGGAGGAACATAGGCGGGGTTCTGTTCATTCGGACTCAGCACCGAGTTGGGAGGATGCTGCGCGACCGCCGAGGAGGGCGTCGAATATGTCCCTCCCTGATCAGCACCGTACATAGAGCCGGGTCTTCCTCCCGCCTGCGGTGTCGGTGTCTGTGTCTGTGCCTGTGAGGCCGGGAAGTACGATGCCCCAGATGCTGCGCCGTGGGTCGGATACCCGCTCTGCTGCCCATATCCACCTTGCTGGCTTGTCGGTGGGTAGCCAGTGTTCTGCTGGGGCGCCTGATAGCCCTGGGCCGGTTGCTGGGCTCCGTAGTTGTTCTGCTGTGTCCAGCTTTGCGCGGGGTGCTGGTGGGGTTTCGGTGGCGGCGGAGGAGGCACGTCTTGCTGGGAAGGATATTGATTCGAGGCGGGGGTCTGGTTCTACATGCATGCAGCATGAGCATCGGTCCAGTGGTTCAGTAGCTGTGGAAGATCATACCTGCGAGTACCCGCCTGGCATTGCTCCATACACGCCAGGATTGTATGCTCCGGCCTGCTGTTGCGGCTGGCCCCATTGCTGCTGCTGCACCGGCGTCTGTGTTTGGGCGGGTGGTGCCCACTGACTCTGCGTTTGAGGGGCGGCACTCTGGTACCCTTGAGGCGCTGTGCACTGGGTCAGCGGGGAGCTCCATTATGCGACGGGGGGATGGGGATGCGCACTTCCATAAGGCGGCGGTACCGCTGGTGCCGTCGCATAGCCTGTGGTACTCCCGGGCCTCTGCTGGTATCCCGCCTGGTGCTGTCCGTAGTTTTGCATTGTCGCGTCCTACCCTATTACCACCCTACTACCCTGGGTCCTCCGCACTGCTGAAGCGCGTCGCTGTGGGGATGCGCTGGTGACGATATACCAAGGTGAGTGGCCGAACTGTCCACAAAAGCGATATTAATGTAGATGCGCGCAAGTATGGCAAAGTATTCACTAGATCAAATATACATTACTGGAGAAATCAGAAGTACAGTCACAGGCTACAGCACCGGAGCACCCTCGTGTTCCCGACCGCTGGGGCTGAGAGCTGAAGCTCGGCTGGGCGGCACCTAAACAAGGGAAGGCGCGGCCGCTATGCCCTCCTTCCCCCACAAGTCATGCGGTAGTGCTGCTCCGAAAATAGGTCTACCCTGGTCGGTCCTTCTCAACACCATATCTGCTATCACGACCTTCTCTCTGGCCTTGCCACGTACATTCACAACATTCTCTCTGGCTTTGCCTGGCTTTGCCACTTATGCTCGCAACGCTCTTTCTGGCCTTGCCACTTGTATTCACGACATAGCCTTGGCTATGGACATGGTAAGGATCCCATCTCTACACCAGTCTCTCGTGGTTGCCAGAGCAGGTGATGTTATTGTTCATTTGACCCTCCACCATCTGCTAACAATCCATCCATGTAGTAGCAGCTTCAAACTACTATCCACAAAGCCCTGTCACCTCGCTCGGAAGAACAAGAGCAAGCGGCAGATGAATGAGGGCAGAACAAAAGTAAATGTCAAAGTGAGCCTCGTCTACACCCATCTGGCTATCCGCTCCCATCTGCTAACGATCAATCAATTTAGTAGCACTTTCAGGCTACTATCCACAGAGCGCCTTCACCTCGCTCATGCCACATCTGGTGGCTAATCGTACCTGACATGTATCAATACAAGAAGAGCAAGCGCCAGATGATTGATGGCAGTTGACAGTCCCTGCACGCTAGGTATGGACGTATCCGGTTCTGCCCTTCGCGAATAATGGCCATTCGTCCGAGTTGTTCGACTTCACTCATATGGACGGTTAAAATTGTCCATCTTCACTCATATGAATGGTCAAAGCTGTTCAGCTTCACTCATATGACCAGTCCGAGTTGTTCAACTCAACTCATATAATCGGTCCGGGTTATCCATCTTCACTCATGTGGACGGTTAAAATTGACCATCTTCACTCATGTGAATGGTCGAAGCTGTTCAGCTTCACTCATATGACCAGTCCGAGTTGTTCGACTTCACTCATGTGAGCGGTGCGAGTTGTCCAGTTCTACTCGTAGGAACAGGCTGTTGATCTAGGTGAGAGAATTTTCCACCCAGCTTTTTAATTTGTATAGCTCTAACGTGGCAAAGCCAGAAATGTTCTCTCTCAGGCAACAAGAGCAACTGCTCCACCTAAAATCCAGCCTCGCTCTGACCGTCTATCTCAACCTCCACGACCTCGTTCTCCTTTCCGATGTTGGCCGCATTATACAGCTCTCTTCAGAACTTCCAGCTCAGCCCACTGCCTTTGCACTGCAGACACATCATACTGTCGGCAATATGTACAGCTTTTCGACCGCTGCTAGCCCTAGCAACAACGCAACCGACGAGCTGCTTACTATACTCGTCACCGTTCAATAAGACAATTTTGAGAAGGACCACGATGCACAGATTGAGGCCGACTTTAAAGCTTTTTTCCAGTGAAATGTATAAGGACAAGCCCGATGATTTCAGGGACATGACCACGTCCATAGAGCTCATCCCAGTTCTCGCGATAACTACTCGCACGTATTCACCAAAGATAACACGCTGGGCAAAGCTACATCAACTTTCATCCAAATCTACGCTGGAGCGTTTTCGCCGGCCGCCTTGGGGTGCAAATTCCTCGAGGATGCCAAATACAGCCGGCCTTTGGCCAGTCGGCTTAGAGTGCAACTGCCCCGAGGATGCCAAATATGGCCGGCCCCTTGGCCATTCGACTTAGAGTGCAACTGCCCCGAGGATGCCAAATACGGCCGGCCTTTGGCCATTTGGCTTAGAGTGCAACTGCCCCGAGGATGCCAAATACAACGGACTCTTGCCATGCTCTGGCAACAGCTGCCCTTCGCACAGAGTCTTTCTCCAAAACAAAAAATACAGTAACTCACTCTCCGACCTATGATATTGCGTCCTCCGATCCCACTACCCTAGACGAGTCTCTATACATTCTCGAGCGAAACCCTATTTCGATTTCCACGAACCGAAAAGTTCATTGGGTTTCAAAATTAAGTCTTGTGGTCTCGAAGACGTATAAGGTGCTGTTCGAGCTTAGGCTTTCGAATGTACCCGAACTTGCCTCTCATCAAAACTCCGGATACGTGGGAAGACAACCACACGGGCCAACGGACCAAAACAGTACCGAGATGCTTGAGGGTTGTAATATGTTGACTAATTGGGGTATACTGATATATCCTGGACTCTGTCGAGAATGGGCTAATGTGCACGATTGGGTGAGCGACACAAAGACAGTGGGCGCCGGACAGTGGGGGAGGCTAGGAGAAGGGGGAAGCATTGGAGAATGAGGGGAAATATTGGCTAGTCCCCATATATTTGTTCCCAGATCATCTAGACGGACAATGGGAAGAATTGGAGAAGGAGGGGAAGCATCGGTTAGTTCCCATATATCTGGTCCTGTATAGCGGCGGATCGTGGGAGATGATTGGAGAAGGAGGGGAAGCAGGGGAGAGAGGAGGGGAAGCAAAGGATAGTCCCCATATATTTGGTCCTAGATCATTGAGAATGACATGAGAAAGCTCAGCTAGTGCCTGCAATCCCATTTAATCTAGCTTATTACTTGTCTATATTGTCGGTCCTTCCCGGGCGTGATGGTGTGACCGAAGGACAGTCAAGCGTTCGACGCTGCAGTGGGGCTTCTGCGACACCCTAGTCCATCTCTAAAGCAGCCTAGGTACGTTCCGTATACTCCAGCTCAGTAAAATAGAGACAAGTGCAAATAATCAGCACAATAATTGATTATTGTGGAGTTTAACAGTCTAAAATTCTGCGCAGATCTCGTGTTGTTGATACTACTTCACTCATCCCGTGACCATCAAACCATAAGAAAAACGGTGGAAATGACTTGATCTCCTTCGCCGTTTTTTTTGAGATGGTTTTATTCAAACAATTCTTTAAGACATTAGCGAAAACACTTCTTCCCTTTGTGCGAGCAGTGGTATTGCTGCCGCTCTTTGTTTGTGCTTTGACACGCGATACACAATCGTGTTTAATTCATGCGCAAGGAACGTAGCGACAAGGAGATAGAATAACTGTACTCCGCAGAGGCGTATACATTAGCACCTGATTTCCTGGAATCCTTTACGATTTCTGTGAAGCTTTGCAGCATCCGCAAGTCTTTCTCACCTCTGCCCATCCCACAGACCAAACCACATATAAGCACACGACAAGCCATCCCATTCCACCTCAACGCAATGCATCCAATCATAAACACTCTCTTAACCATCCTCACCCTTACTAGTCCTTCCTCCGCCCACCCGTCCAACCTCCAACCACGCGCCATACCCGGAGCCGTCTACCTCTGCAGCGAAGACAACTGGACAGGTCACTGCGAGCTGAACCGCAATACAGACTACTGTCTGACGACGGCCATGGGCGATCAAACCACTCTTGGATCTGTCGGTCCTGAGCCGGATACAACGTGCTATACGTTTCTCAATGAAAGGTGCGAGTTGAATAATGCGACGCATCCGCCGCTGGATGTTGACTTGCGATTTCCCGGTCGGTGGGATTTGAAAGATCTGGGCGTGAGGAGCGTCAAGTGTGAGATTGTTTAGAAGATGGGATGTGGCAGGTAGAGATTAATCCAACTGGCGGAGGGGTGTATTGAGGGGTCTGTGTGGGGATATGTGCCTAATTCGTTTGGTGCGGGTGTGGATTTAGTGGAGGTCTTCTCTGCTGTGCAACACAAACGTCGACGCAGGCAGTTCTCTCTATCGGCCATGATTCTATTTTAATTTGAAGTATACCTGCTCTACTACTTGCGATATTGAAGAACCTCGTTATGCTTTCCGGGGTGTGGGAATATGCAGTCCATGTGTAGTAAGTTTATAGTGGCGCTTGTTGGACTTTTGCTAGGTCAAGGTCTGCGTATGCACATCATGCGTTCAATGTCCACCGATTTCTCGTGCCATCTAACTTATTCTTATACCTAAGATGATCTCATATCCGTGATTCTTCCAGCTCTCGGTCGTGCATAGCGTTGTAGATGCCCTCTTAGGAAGGCGACAACGACCGGGAAAGCCAACAGTGCGCATGTTCGATACCAGAGTTGCGAGCAAGGATCATTTTATTGAGAGAGTGTGTGTGAGAGAGAGCTGCTATCCCAAAGCATTGAGCGGCATCAGATGCTGCTCGGAGGGAATTCGACGCGCTCCTTTCAGCAGTGTGCGTCCGTCCGCCCGTCGCTCCTGCCTTCACTTCTCGCCCAGTGACGCACCGCGCCTCCCCCTCGCCCTCGCTTATGCGTATTGAAGCCAAATTACGAGTAACCTCGCCATAGACGGTGTATATATATTAAAAGATTAGAGATTCTTCCGTCAGATGATCTGCGAGGGAGCTCCCGAGCAGTGATGGCCAAGTACGTTAGTACTTGTACGAAATGTAAGTACCTTTCCCCCCTCGGATATGGCGGTATTCCGAGGGACTTTTTTGCTCCAGTTCGAACCCGGTAGTTCCCGGGGTTGGTAATCGAGTTGAGGTATCTTTTTGTACCAGGACGCGGGTGGTTTTTAACAGCCGCACCTGTACTCGCAACTGAACCCAACCCGCATCTGGGTCTATCTGGGTTCTGTCAAAGGGGTATGCATTTTTTTGTGGAAGCCACAAAAAGGCGTCCGCCTGCGATGGCTGTCAATTGTGGTGGGATAGATCTATGTAGGCGCGGCCTACACGAGCTGCTCCAATCATGCAAGGATCCACAATCACAGAAAACACCAGTCTATCAATCGTTGCATTCTCATAAATCATCAGAGCACTATGACTAGACGATTAGAATCATGACTGCATTTCCCACCAAGAAGTAGAGCCCCACACCAGAGCCAAAAGTCTTGCGTTACATCAATTTCTGCAGACTGCACCATCCATTTCCCCCGCCAGAGCGCGTTCTACTACCTTCATCTCTTGCTGATGATATATTTCAACGCCAGCGGCACATCCTTAACAATCGCGCCCGGTATACCCAGCTTCTGCACGCCCATAGGCAACGCGCCCTCCGCATCGCTGTCGGTCATCATCTCCCACTTACTCAACACCTTCCCGTTTACCTCCACCTTGCTAATCTTCTCCAAGCTGACATACCTCCCTTCTACCAGTTTGCGGCCATCCTGCTTCTTCTGGAACGCCGATGCGGAGTCGGATGCCTTGTAGGTTAACTTGCCCATGGAGGAGACGGCACGGCTGCGTTCTTTGACGGCAACGGGGAAATTGGAGAGGTCGACGGGGAACTGGAGGTCTATGGACTGGGCGAGCGTACCGGGTGCCGGAGAGGTAGGAATGAAGGAGACAAGGAGGACGGTGAAGACACGGTCGTTGAGGAGAGCTGGGGCTGGCATGCTGTGGTGCATTTGTGAGACTGGTGCGGTCAGCGGATGATTTTCGTAACGTGACGGGGGTTGGCGAGGATATCAGGGCTGCTTACTTCTCAAATCGACGTTCCTCACACCTTCGATTTCCTCGTTGACTTGCCACTCTAACACGGTGTTCACGTCGTATATCGCAGGCGTGTACTCCATCTCGTTCTTATCGTGATTCTCCCTCAGCACCCGATCCAGCTCTTCGTAACTCACATCGTCATGCATACTTCTCCTCGCAAACCACGTGCCCTCCACATCATCTCTCTTCTTCATCTTCTCGATCGAAATCGTATTTCTCTTGCCACCCGCCTCGTACGTCTCCTTCGCCTCGCCCATCCTCTGAAACGTACTGAAATCCTCCTCCTTCGCCTCCTTCAAGCATTGTGCAACGAACGATGCCAAAGAAGGGAGAATATGCGACTCTTGCTCGGTGTGCAGTTCAAGATGCTGCGGCACCTGAGTCACGTTCAGCGGAAGCAGCTTGAGAAGCTTCCGTCCCGGGAGGGCGCCCGCTCCGCCCTCTACCTGCCCCGCCATGCTCTGGCTGTCTCGGTGGCGGGGATGTATAGGGTTCTGACGGTGGACGTTTCTTGGCGGGCAGATGGACGTGTAGGGGGTGCTTGCTTTGCTGAAGGATCGAGCGTATTGGGCGCGCTTACCGAGTGGTCGCCTTGGTGTAGTTTGGAGTCTAGATTCAGCCTACCGAACCGTTGGGCGTAGAGTCTTGGCGCGTATGCACAGGAGCGGCAGGTTGCTTCCCCCATTCCGCGGTGTCACCTGCAGCATCCTAGTGGGTATCACTTTCCCATAGGCTACGAATCTACGGGCTGAATGTGTGAATGTTTCCCGGGATGTTCAGAACGTTAATGTTGCACAAAGGCCAGCGCTTAATGGTTGCAGAACAGTCGAGATGCCTCGAGAAAGGCCGGATCGACGGATATACGGTGCATAACTTGACTGATGGGAATAAGAGCATGTTTGAGTTGAATGCGATTAATGCTTGCTCTTGATTAGCCGCTTCTTGGTATGAAGAGCTTGCAAAGCTTACTCTGCAAGCTAGGTATTGCGCAGTAGCAACGACATTTCCATGTACCCACTTAACAGCAAACGATTCAGCATTCTCCAAAGAAGATTCTTGGCTCCTTCCACCCATTCCGCGGAGCCAGCGAAAGGAAAACGTGAAACACTGGACCCCAGCGTCCGCCGACTCGAATCCCAAAACCCGTATCACTGTCCCGCGGAACCGGACGCCTCGAAGACCCCACCCACCGCTCCTATTCCTCCCTACGAACGTATTATACGCTACCGTTCTCACGTTTCCGCATGGCCAGAACCCCTTGGTACTCCACTCCTGCATGTCAAATTCCCCATGCATGTTTGACATCGGCATCACCTGCGCCCTCGGGCCAAATGGGCAAATGCAAACAATCGGATGACCCGCCGCACCGCCGTGTGGAGAGGCAGGGGTCGCACACTGCATAAGCAGCGATCAGCCGGCTCATCAGCCCACTGATAGCACACCTCTGAAAATTTTGTGTCTGAGCAGCATGGCCATCTCGATTCGAACGCTGGATCAGCGACCGCCTTCGCAGCGGGGTAACTGACGTGCTGCGGTGCTTGCCTGGCCGCGGGAGGCCATTGATGCAAATTGGCAACCTGCAGCGATGTTCGCAGAACGATAATATCGAGAAGGTGGGAGAACGAAGATCACACCCTACGATGGCCACGTAAATGCCTACTGTTGAACGCAAATTTCGGGGTCTAGAACACGTCAAATCGTTTTGGTTGGGGATTGAGGGGCTGTCATTGGTCGCCGAACCATTATATCAGCGAACTCAACTGTAACCACCACTCAGACGCCCCGTGATCACAGCGGCGAGCACTCGCGGTCTGGAGCAGTCTAGACGTACATGTTAGAGAGTAATGGACTGGCGCAGCTGCATGAATCAGCGCTGGGAATTGAAATGGGTGACAGAAGAGAGAGGGTGGGGAGCACAATCCATCACTAATATGCCAGTCTACGCTTGCAGCTGGCTTGGTTGGATGGAAATAATCGAATAAGTTATTCAATAGCCCCCTGGCAGCTGTGGCTCAGGTCCAGAATGGCGCTCGGGTGACTGAAATAGAGCTAAACAACTCGATCTGTTTCAAAGCGGAGGACAACCATATCGAGGAACAGAAATTTGGAATAAGAAGGACCCATTCCATATTCAAACTACCAGACATATGTGAATGTACATGCCGAGATATGCATCGCTTAAGCGCTGTAGGCCAATCGTCTCGCACGTGGAAGAGAACCAAGTCGCGCCCTCGAGACAGACAATCAAGTGTATCGCAAGTGGCCGTCTTGTAGAAAAAATCAACATTGATATGCACCGTCCATCTCCTCTCTGCTACAAACAAACTAAGCCAATCCCACCGCCAAAAAAATCCATGGTTCGAAAAGTGGTGAGGCCGAAGTAAAAACAAAATTCCGTGCTCCAGAAAAGCGCGGGGGTATATATAGCGCCAGTGCATTTAGGGATATCCTGTCGTATCCATCTCTTCATCGTCTGCATCTGCGTCTATGCCTGCGTCTGCAACTCTGGCGAGTTCTCCAGCTCGGAGCAAGGCGGCAAGCGACGAATTCGTCCTGTAATCTGGATGGTGCTGCTGAGGTGGCTTGACCGGCGATTGTGCCGCGGGGCGATCGAGGGGGGATGGAAGGGATGCTAGTCCGCTGGGCACTGGCGTTGGGAGTGTTCTTTTTGAGTCGATGGGTGGGAGGGTTGGTCCGCTATAGCCCGTTGTGTACCCGGTCTGCCCGCTATCTGAGGATAGAGTCGTGTCCTCATGCGTCAAGGGGGAAGTCGGTGCATCTCCCGTGTGGAGCGTCGTGATGGGAGATCGATGGGTGCCTGGTAGTGAGGATTATACGAGGGTGGTGTAGTGGATGGCGGATAGGCAAGTCCATGTCCGTAGGAGGAAGAGTGCGCGAAATTTGGATCCGTCTGGCCTCTGGCGTCCCTGGCGACTGCGCTGGACGTTGATTCATATGAGCTTTCTTTTTGGAGAGTTGCCGAACGTGGAGAGGCAGATAGTGGGGAGTAATGTTCGGCCACCCGAGGTGAGTTGAAACCAGAACGCGAATGCACCGCGGGCGATGTCGACTTGGAAGGATGCGGTGGCCCGGAAGGTAACCGTGCTGGCCCAATGGGAGGACTTGATTCGGTTCGATTATGGCCGCTGTACAGGTCTGAATGGGCTGAGCTAATTCTTCTCCCCAATCCGCGTTCGGGTTGCTCGTTACTATTGCTTCGAGTGGTTGGTGTTGTGTCCGTCTCAATTCTTGACCGTTTGCCTTCTGCCTCTGTCACCGGGAGTTACTTAGGTGTTGCATAGGAGGGGAGCGCTTACCCTTTGGTGGGGCGGCATGCTTTGCCTTGAACTCTTCAAGATATTTCTGATATGATTCGTACTCGGACGTCTTTTTGTATTCCGTCAACTCAGCATAATACTTTTCCTTTGCGGAATTGGCCTGACGTTCGCATGCTTCACGCGATTCGGCAGGGAGAACCTGCCACCGCTCGCCGACGACCTTGGCGATTTCGGTAAAAGACAGTTCTTGTCCTTTCAGTGCTTCTCTGACCTCTGTGAATGATTAGGAGGGCGACATGACGGTGACTGCAAAGCTCCTTACGGTTCGAGAAAATGACGTAGGCGGACGGAGGACGCTCTGGCGCATGTTCATCCGGCTGAACACGGTTAGATGAAGACCAATGTGGGTTTGCCCAGAAGGCTTTAGGAGGTGCGCGGCGGCATGGGAGCCAAACTGACTTTGGGGTGCCGTCTGTATTTTCTCTTAGCACTGGGAGGTGCTCCTGTTGCCGAGGCCTCGCCCTGTTTTGGTGCTTTGCTCTCAGTTGCAGACTCGTCGCTGCGATAGGAGCCGTCCACGCTGCCCGCCTTGCTCAGCGCAATGGGTAGAGGGCGGCTTGAGGCCTGTCCCCGCGACTCGGCGATTGCCCGCTGGAGTTTCTGGCAGACTGTTACCATGTGCACAGCATATGGTTTCATGGCACCGGGTGGTACTTACTCTTCGGTGTCCGAGCTTGACGTTGAGGGATCCGCTATCACAAATCAGCATGCGACCGAGGTCAGGTCAAGATGAGATGGTCTTACAGGTCCGACTCGGTAATGTCAAGGACGGTATCCCATGTATCGAAACCCTCGGACACGAATGCTTCCAGGTATTGGGACAGACCCAATCGCGCCAGCCGATCCCCGAGTTCGCTCATGTAGGGAGGATGGCGACGGGTTACTGCAGCAGATTGCTAGTGGTGTTGTGTGTGCTACAAGCACTTGATAGTAGGCGGGTGGTGTGGTGTAGTGAACCCGTCCGGTGGGGGTGCAAGGCCAAAAGCGGAAAATGGATTCTCTGGGCCTACTGGTAGTATTAAGCCACGCAGTGGCGACAGCTACGTTTGCCAGACGTCGGTTGGCGCCGTGGAGCGGGAGTATGGGTATACAGAAAGAGCAAACTAGGAAATACAAATCTTAGTGATCTTAGTGGATCGAAATTTTCTGATTGGTGCGTAGTAGCAACCGGTGGGTCAGTGGCGACTTGGAGCAGATAGGGAAAAATAGGGTGGTGGTCAAGTGTTGCAGGGCGCAGAAGCGCAAGAATGTAAGTATGGTAAGTGGTTTTGTTCAGCACTCGTCCATAAGGAGGAGTAGCACGTAACGTGGGATTGGGGTAGGTGGGTCTCGGACCGGTTAGATCAAGGCTGTCTAATGTTGTAACGGTACGGCAGCCGAGCGCGATTATGGCGCTTTTACAGACAGTGTGAGCTGGAAGGGCCGAGAGATCCTGACGCAGGCACGACCGTGTAGCGGCCAGTGGGGTTCAAGATGGGACAGCACGGCATTGGGCGCGTCCGCGGCGGGGATGCACTGCGGCGGGTGGTGGACCATGTGCTCACACGGTGCACACGACGGTGGAAACGGCCGACGGGAGACGAGAATGGAGGCCGGCAGGAAACCTGGAAGCAGGGGGGACGGGCTAGGAGCGACGGCGCGGAGCGGCCATGGCAGGCGATTGCGGCGTGTTCCAGGTGGTAAGGTCGGGTTGGTGAGGGTACGAGGACGACGTGCGGATTTTGGGATTGGGGTGCAGATTCTGGCGTGGCAGCCGTGAGGTCAGAGCAAAAGATCGGCGGCGAGACTGGAGCTCTGACGCAAGGCAAGGCCAGGCATCGCAGGGGCCCCTACACTCGGCGAGGCTCCTAGCACACGACGCGATCAGAGGCGGAAAAGCGCAAGCACACGGCGCCGCTGAGTGGTCGGCCGCCGCTCTGGCAGCCTGAGAGCTAGCGAGCGAGCGCTGGGGATCGAGACAAAGGGACGCGATCGGTGGTGGGCAGGTAGCGCGCTGCAGGGCCCCAGCCAACAGAGCGCTTTCGGGAATGGCCTTGCCGGATGTTTTTGCCAGCAGGCGAGCAAAACGGCAGCCCCTCTGCCAAGGCCATGGGATACGCATGGCACGAACAGCCTGGCGGACCTGTGTACAGAGGCAGCGTGTTGGCGGGCGTGGGCGCTGGGACGTGGACGGGGACGGGGACGACATTCACCCCCGTCTCCTCCCTCCGGATCCTCCACCGCTGCCCAACGACGCGCCATCAGACCGCTGGGGAAAAAACTAGCCAGCTCCAGCGCAGCAATCAGCCCATTCCTCCGGCCGCGATATGGGATGTCCTTGTGTGGGCGGGCGTAAGCGAGCCATTGGCCCTTGGGTCGCTTTCTTGTTCTCCTTCACCGTAACTATCTACGGCGTGGCCGTGACCATGGCAGCGGCTTCACATTGGCAGCCCGAGCTAACGATCTGCGTCGCCTACTGCCGAGCTTCGTCGTGCTTCCCTACGCGGCCATCGGATGCAGCTGATCGATGCTCTTCGCAGCGTGGAGCACAGTCGTGCAGGGGTGGGGTGGAAGGTCTGGGCGCGTCTGGTTCCGCTGCTCAAACCTGTCCAAGCCAATGATCCCCAAGCGGAGCGGAGCAGCATGCTGGACCCTGGGTGGCAAAGCTGCGGTTATCAGATGGCACCGCATGCTTTAGGGAGAGGGGTGACCGATGTGAAATGGCATCTAGATCTTCCATCTTGCGGCATGGTAATCTGCAAAGCCGTCCTAGCATCGAAAAAAAAGAGTGTGTGTGCAAGCTTGGACGTAAAGATCGTAGATTGCCATGTCCGTCTACAAACAATGATGCATGTTCCACGCACTCGGTGCGTCATCGCTCCGGCTGCCCATGCCTCAACAAATTATACATCTTGTGCGCCCGCTGTGTCGGCACTATCGACTCAGAAACTAGACGTACACTGGTCATGTCGGAAATTTGCTGGTACGCATGATTTTGGGTGGACAAGATGATATCACATTGATTCGTCGGGTCGCAATCCGATCACGTGGCTATACCTGATTCACGAAGGGTGTTCGACATGCAGATCTTCTCGGTATTTGTACCCAGCCCCGATCCGTCCCTTGATGTGAAGTTGCTCCAGATCGAAAGGAGCATGAGGACCCAATCCCCTTTTCATTATTCATGCGCATCCCTCTTTGCCGCAAACCGTTATGCAGGGACCTCAGGACTGTGGATACAGCGCATCCATGTGCGGGAGTCAGGCGTGATTCCCAGAGCCTTCACGAGGTTGGGCCTTTTCCCCGCAAGTGCTCAGGCACTTCCGCATCTTCCCATTTCCCGTCTCCCCTGGGACCATCTGGATGGCTGTTAGTACCCGAGCGGCGATCCCGAATGTGAGGAGCATACCATGCAGATGTTGTTGCCGTTCAGGAGAATCTTGGACATGCGAGTCTCCCCATCTACCGTGTCGCTGCATCTGTCAGCACCAATCGGCATATGTATGTGTGTGGCCTCGCGTAAAGAGAGAGCCCTTCACACTCACATTTCCACGACGTTCTCGAGCACCATATCTGCTAGTTATTAGATGACTTGAAGCTTTGATGAAGCCTGCATATACGTACTGACATAGTCGTCGAACCCGATTAACGTGCCCACGAACTCTGCATTCCATCAGCTCAGCCCTCTCTTGCGGTATCAATACACCCACCCTTCTGGTCCTTCATGAGGATCCAAATTTGTGAACCCACGCACTTGTCAATCAGTTCTATGACCGTTAGCATGTGACTTGTGCAGGCGAGACGGGTGTCGAACCGAGCGGGAGCAGCGGGTTACGACCCTTGGAGAGTGACGGGACGGGCATGGTCGCGACGCCGTAGTTGAGCGTGAATTTGGTGTTTGATTTGGTGTTGTTGAGTCGCTGGCCAAGTGCAGTTGGTGTGTTGCGGACGTGAGAGGCTTGGCGGAAAAGCGCGCGCGGCTACGCAACCCTCACTAGCCGACGTTCCCTCATTGTCTACCAGAGATCAGTTACCTGTATGCTCGTGTGCATCTGCATGCCACCACCACCCTCTCCGTGACGCCTACCGTCTGTGCGAGCAAACGATGGAGCCCAATGCTCCGCCGACAATGCGCGTTCCCAGTTGTCGCGCCCAAAGTCGCCTCGTGGGCGCGTCGTGACGGCCAAGTCGCCCTTCTGAGGCTACTCCAGCTACCTCACGCCCACGAGAACACTGGCCATGACCTGCACCAGTACATACGCACCCAGAATTTCAACTAGTGTGTATGCTAAATATAATATAGTAGTAGATCACAAGCAGCCCTTCGCGTAGCCCTGCCGTCCATGCACCGAGCCGCTTACTGCCACCATACCTCATCTGCAACAAGCCCATTCACTGCGCAGGTACCATACGCTGAGGCAGACCACAGCCATATAAATAACACGGACGCAAAAGATAATCATATCGATTATAGTGCGGAGGGTCATTGGCAGGGCCCTTCGGTACCGTCTTCGCCATCAGACCACGCGCGAACATTCACAAACCGCGAGCTAGAAGTGGCTATGACAATACCGGGCCTACATGAATGTATCTGTAGTATCTTGCACGATTCTTCAGCGACGCTCAGGAAGCTCCACTGCGTCGTGGACACAGACGCAATCTTCTGTACTTCTCTACTGCCCGCCATCCAAGTACGTACACGCATGTCAGCCCAGTTGCGGCGTACTTTTATTAAATCATTCCGTGAACCGTACCGTTCTCCGGGCTCTTATCTGAAGAATATGCACCACATTCGTCGATCTATGGCCAATTTCGCCGGCGACGTGCGCAATCAAAGTTCATCTCGACCGTATGAAGGTCAGAGAAGGCAATCCATGCGTGCCTATCATAGCTACAGGACCAAGCAATCAATCAAACCATTGAATGCAGACCTTGTGTACGCCAGACTTGACGGTGTTCTCGGTGTGAGTGCCCGGGTGGTAGATAACCTGAACCTGAAGCCTCGCTCTGAATCACTACCACCTAGACCAATATTCAATCAGACCCCTCGGTTGAGGACTCCGTACACAGGATCAATGTCGTTCGATGAGACAATGTGGAAGCTAGTTGCGGAGATGCCGACAAACACTAATGTGAGCGGGCAAATTGACGGCAACGGTGAGGGTTGTGCCTATTCACATGGGAACAGCGGGAACGAGAATAAAACCAATGCGGAAGCCCAGAATGGCCATTCGCAAAATCCTTATAATCAGCCCAACGACCGAAGCACCCAAAGTCCACAGAACAGTGTAGACACGGCAGTACACGAGCTATTATCAGCTAGTGAGAGCACACATAAAGACGAACCAAGAGACAACATTGATATAGAATCAAGAATGGACGAAGTCGAGGAGCAACATGCGCCATTAGAATACCAGATTCCTTCAGATATTCTACATGCCGCCCTCCAAGCACCCTCCCAAACCCGTGCCAGCTATTGGAGTCAGAAGCTCTACCGTGGGCCTGGGGGCGAGGAGCTTCTCCTGCACTACTGCCTGAACATGGAGGTTGCAGAACGGGTAGCGAAATATTTCCTCGATGAAAAAGTCCTAGGTTTTGACATCGAATGGAAACCGTTCGCCCCTGCGGACTCGATCAAGGAGAACGCTGCCCTAATCCAGATCGCGAGCGAAAACCGCATCGCACTCTTCCACATCGCACGTTTCCCGGGCAAGACGGCAGAACAATTGATGCCGCCTACACTCAAGGCCATCTTGGAATCTCCTCACATACTCAAGGCCGGTGTCGCGGTCAAAGGCGACTGCTCGCGACTAGAGAAATGTTTCCCCCTGCATATCCAAGGTGTTTTCGAACTCAGCCGCCTATACAACCTAGTTGAATACTACGCGACAGACCCCAGCAAGGTCAGCAACAAGCTAGTCAAACTAGCCACGCAAGTTCACCAGCACCTACTGCTTCCGCTGTACAAAGGCGAGCCGCTGGTGGACGAGCCGCAGAACATCAACAGTGTGCGTGAAAGCGACTGGAGTAGACCTCTTGACTACGAGCAGATCCAATATGCCGCCGCCGATGCATATGCCGGTTTCCGCCTGTTCGACGTTCTGGAATCCAAGCGGAAAATGCTGAGGCCCACCCCACCGATACCGCGCGTCTGCGACTACGACAACAAGCCTGCCCCGCGTAGTGCACCGAGAGTCAAACGAGCTAGGAAAGCAAAGGCGGAGACTGAGAAAATCGTTGCCCAGGCTTTGAGTGGGTTGGATGCAGACGATGTGGAGGAAGAGGCATATGAAGCTGCGGCTGAGGAGCTCGCGGAGGAAGACGAGCAAGAGCGTGCAGAATCCGAATTTGCTGCTATATCGTCAACGGAGGCTGGACAATTTGACACCCGATTTGATCCCAAGGATCAGGATTACGGCGATTCTAGGCGCTCTGCAGAAGTGCAGATTGTTCCCAGGACGGATGCCCACCACGTTGGGCATGTTGATCTTTCAAAGCGTAGCAACGATGATCTGGGAAATCTGAAGCTAGCAATCATACCTTCTGCTCACTGGGACAGGCCCACAAAGAGTGCGGGACAAGACGAAGCAGCGTCGCTAGCCACGGCGGAGGCTCCAGACCATGAGCATGCCAACCCTGAGCTCCAAGAGGCGCCATCGAATATCGACCTTGACCCGCGATCTTCCGAGGAACCACCAAAATTCGCAACCCTCATCCAGCAGGACACATCTCCCCACTCACGGGAGTACATCCTCGCCACCACTTGGTCACAATCCTACCTCGATTCCACCATCCCCTCGCCCGCCTCTACATCCACACCTCGCGTCCGCGCTACCATTCCGCCACTCCGAGCATACCACCTCTGGCACCACCAGCGCATCCCACTCGATGCGGTTGGAGCGCACTTGCGAAGCCCTCCGCTGGCGCAGAGCACCGTGAGTAGCTACATCATCCAAGCGATTACGCTGGAGAAGTTGGGGTACAGGGAGGCGGATCTGGTGGCGTTGATGTTGACGTTGCCGGCGAATCTGAGGCTGTCGAGGTATGGGTGGTTGAGCAGGAAGCTGGGGATTGTACGATAACAACATGGTGTGATTTTACTGTGGCTTTTTGGCGAAGCGTGTTGCATTTGTGGCGTTGTGGGATTGCGTATACGGGATATAGATAGGACTTGTGATGGGACACTAGAAGTGCTCGGTGTGAATATATGTATATCTTCTTGACTGTTTGGTTTTGGGCGCTGATCTGAGGACTGGATAGATGGTGATGAGCGTGACTTTCTCAAAGCAATGCTGGGGGATCTGAATGAATTGTTGTCAATGTAAACATTGGCCTTCGATTCCAAGGACGTTGAGGAATGTCATGATCCTTCCAGCGCCTTTCCGGGTTACCAGTGCAGTGACAAATGAGACGTCCTATCCGTATGAAATCCAGTTAACGATGTTAATGATCACAATGTGGAGACGCCTTATCGTCCGCCCTGGTGGTCGGTTAAGTACGCAGTGTCATTTGTAGAAGACAGAACTGCCCATGGCGCTCGATTTCAACATAGCGTATAGAGATCATTCAACGTAGCAGAATATCTCTACCGTCATACTGGCAGCTGTGCGTGTGCGGGGTAGCTCCGTATAAGGAAATGGCAGGTGCTGCTTCAATAACACTGCAGTCATTACCATCTGCATGCACTGGACGCTGCCTTGATACCTATACGTGGCGATGCAGTCCTAACACCTCTCGAGAAGAGTAGACACATAGACATGTCCACAATCAGCATACGACGCACACAAAGACGCAGCACCGTCCGCACCTTCCCCCAAGCCCAGTGAAGCCGCCGCTCCTACCTCGCTCGCTCACTCCCCGCCACGCGACTGGCTGGTCACCCACCCCACGCACGCACCCAGCAATTTGCAACCACCAACTTCACCTGACGGCCTATAAGTATTAAAAGATTAGAGATTATCCCGTCGGAGGTACCCAGGCCCGAGGCAGTACAGATGGCGTACTTGGTTGAAGGCCAGAAAAGTTCAAAGGTACGTCCAGCACAGCACAGCACACTTAAAAAACAATGGGTCTAAAATTATTTGGCCGTTACCCACCTTGGGGGAGGTGGGGTTCGCATTTTGCTCCCGGTTCGAGCTCGGGAGGGGGCGTTCTTCTTTTTTGTTCCTTTTTTTTGGGAGGTGCTGGGTTGGAGGTAGGCTTGGGGAGCTGCACGCCCACCAACAACGTCTGAGACAGTGCCGCTGTTAGTGAGTCGTCGACTACTACTACTGCATGTATTTAGACCTAGCAAATAAGAATGTCTCATGGATATGTGTTTGTGTGTGCGGCTGTCTCAGTGTGTTGGTGGGTTGCTTGCGCATGTCAAATAGGCTGGGCCGACCCGCCCACTTTTGTTGTCACGAATTGTGAAAAACAATGCTTTCTTTTTACACAATGTATAACATGTATAGACGTCGAGACTTCTAAGTGTAATCACAACATACGAATGTTTTCACTCGATGCATGTAGAGATGTGCTGAGATCATGGCTATATAAAGATTGTTTTCCCAGTCATTCTAAACCCCACACTCAGAAGTGGAACACCGAACCCCGGGTCGGTACAGGAAACTCTACAACTAGCTTTCTACAGTTCACTGAAAAAAGTCTCAACCATGTGCTTTCTTGAAATCATCGGTTCCTTCAACTCAAGCAAGAGCCTTGAAACAGGCCTGCTGAACAATAGGAAAGCACGTGTACACCATCCAGCTAAAGACCGTGTATCAGAGTTTCCTAGAACTTGGACGACCATGAAGACTCTGGACGAGCAGTCAGGGCGACTACCCGCGGACGGCGCACTATACTGCTGCGCCTGTTTCAAGGAGACGACCCTGGTCCACAAGAAAGGCCGGCACCCCTTCAACCAGCTGAAATGCTTCAATTGTAGTCACATTTGCTGTAGCAAATGTTATACAACCGACATTTTGGCCAAGAAGGACCTGGGTGGCGACCACGTCTCCGTGCCTCGCTCCGATGAGAAGGAAGTGCCATACCTGACGGTCTGTCCGCAGTGTGGGCTCACGCACCGCGCACGACGGTTTCTGGATGGCCGGACACCTGGATTTATGTCCTTGGTGTTCAACAACCGGATCTGCCGTTGTGGCTTAATCTCGTCGTCTGAGTGGTTGCGGTTGGCGATTGGTTCACCGAGCGATTGGCGTGCTGACCCGGACGAGTGCTACATGAAGGCCGTTCTGCATCGCGCCGAGACTAGTATAACGCCGGTTCCTAAGAGTGCACGCAGGCTCTCGGGAACGTTCAAGGACAGGTTCCCGAGGTTGCAATCGGCGCAACAGTGCAAGGACAACCCTTATATGCAGTAGGTCTCCAATTTACTTTTTATATTCGCATATTAATAAAATATATATATCTCACTATCCCCATTACTCTGAAGCGTAGATAACCTTGAATCTTCCCGGAATTCTAACACAGATAGCAGGCCAATCGCCTTATAATCTATTGAATACATATAATTCTCATATAACCTAGCTTGTGCCTAATTACTTGACGACATATTTTGATTCTGCCAACCTCTCTACAGTCGATGATAACGTGGTTATTTGAGACTAGGTGACCATTTGACTGATAGTAAATAAATTCTTATGTTGTTCTACCAAAATATAGCTCGATTCTTAGAAATGATGTTTTAATGGTGCGGGCCGCACCTTTTCGCTATCATAATTCGAAAAGACAATAAGATCGCACAACAAGTCTGATAAAAGCTTTAAAACAACAAATGCTGACTCTGAAGTCACGTCTTGTAGATGAAGAAACTATCGGGATGTCCAATTCGGCCGTCTAATGTGTAGAGTCCTGCAGCAACTGCGCTGGCTGGTTTTCAATTAACATCATAAGGACTTATACAGGTCATGCCGACCCCAGCCACCAAAAGCAAATTAGACGTAACAAATATAATAAGTATAAGAGCAGAATCATATACCTAATAGAGGATAATAAATATAATTAATAAAGGCGCAGAGAGCACATGTAAATGGTAGGATAAATAGTTAGTCTTAGTACCACGACTGAAGCTGGAAAGCATATAGGAGCTTAAAAGGACTTCTCTAACATGAACCCACCTCTACACAATTCCCCTGCTCATCTATCAGAACCTGACTGCCATGGCTGAAGAATTGTACATCCCTGTGGTGGATATGAGCTGCGCTGGCTGGATGGCAAGGACGCACAACCCACCCAGAACAGCAGAGAGCCATGGCAGGAATCCCCAAGTCAGTTGACCGAGAGCATTTCCAATAGCATATCATTATATTGCCTTGTTTCTACAGCGAGATTCGCACAGCCAGAAGACCATGCCCTCTACGAGATTCCACTTCCCTTCCCAATATAGCCTCCCGAACTCTGCCAGTTGTGCGACATATCCGTGCCTCCGGGATGTCTATCGTGTCTGTTGAAGTAGATCTCGGGTTTCGAGGAGCGGTGGCGGTGGTCGTGGAGTACTCGATTGGGAACTGTGGCACCAGCGGCTGAGGCAAGCGGACGGCGCGCGCGTTCATTACGTCGGAGGCGTGACTGGGAGTATCTGGTGTCGATGAGGTACGGCTAGAGGATCTCTTGTAAGCGCAGTAATAGGTTTCGAGGAGCGGCGGCTGCTTACCGCGCTGGCGTGGCATATCTGGAGAGGAGTGCCATCGTACACCTAACGCCGTGTCTGTGTCCAAACCGAGCCGGCGTTGTCTCAGAGCTGACTGGCACCAAAAACCCGTGCGTTGTTAAGAATACCGACCGTCTTGCGATGAGAAGTCTTTGTATCGAGAAGAAGGTGCGGGCTGACGCGCAGAGAGTGCTGGCCTTCGAAGATTGGAATGGCTAAACCGCGCTGTCCTGTACGCCACGGTGTGGACGCGGAGCCCTTCTAGAGCGCGCTGTCAATATTAAGCTTAAGCAGAGCTCTATGGGAATGACGTTACCTTTATGCGCTATGGGGAGCGTGTTGTGGGAGAGCGCGCGGGTCTCGACATGTCTCGCGCCTGTCAACACACATCGAGATATCTCGCACCTGCAAATACGCACAGAGCTATCCCAATCGAAGGAAGAGGTAGGTGAGAGGGAGAGGAGAGGCAAAAAACAGCTTGAGCGCAATGCCAGCTGCAGTATGATAGCAATGGAGACAGGTTGTGTCGTGGACTGTAGCGGAAGGCACGCTGTTGTTGACACTGACAACAACACGACACCAGCAGTTCGCTCGATCGCCACAGTCTCTCTACCCAAGAACACCAAAGCCTAAAGCACAACTTCTTCCTCAAGTGCCTAGCATCGCTAAGCAGCTCAATGAAAAAAGTAAAAGATTCGCATCAGCCAGAGGTAGTGTAATACTGGCGACACTGTGACCTCAACTATAGGCAAGCCCAGTCGAGAGGAGGTCCGATTCCAAAAATTTGGCGGTGTTAGAGCGACCTCAGCTAGAACTGTGTCAACAGGATTTAACCAACACACGGAAGTCCGTTCCCGCATCCTACCACACGGCAAGACTCGAAACCATAATCCCTCCGTCCAATAGGAGCTATGTCCCCACCCAAGGGCCGAACCAAATGCAAAGAGAGGCTATGTTCACCATAACCCACCTACCTGACTCCAAAGCAATAGGAGCTATCTCTGAAACATAAGGAGAACCCAAGGCGAAGACCGGACGTATCCGGCACCTAAGCCAAAAGGCAAAGGGATTAAGAGGAGAAGGAAGGGCGGGGGTGAGGCCCTCTTATATAGACGTCTGGGACGGGCACCCAGAGGCGCTAAACCGTTTAGATCAGAACAGAGGATGAGTCAGCAGGCGCGCGCGCGCGCAGCGAGGGCAGACGACTGACTAAGCGAGGTGAAGGTGAGCTTGTGGGTGACTCAGTGGGCTGGGTGCGCAGAAGGCACTAGATCAGAGGCGCAGGTCGCGGGCGCGAGCGCAAGCGACTAAGCGAGGTGAAGGTGAACTCGTAGGAAATCCAGTGGGCTGGTTGTGATAAGCGAGGTAAAGGCGAACTCGTAGGCCACCCAGTGGGCTGGGTGTGACAGGCGAGGTGAAGGTGAACTCGTGGGCGACCCAATGGGCTGGGTGCGATAAGGACTGGAGAGTCTTCATGTGGCATCAGGAAGCTATCCTAATAGGTGAATTGGAGCATATCAAAGCACTTTTGTCATTTAAGCACTATGAAGAGACTTGTATTCTAGATATTCATAATCAGCCCAGTGTTTTGATATGAGCTACAGGTTCACCGCTTCCATCAGTGAGCTCCTGCCAAATCTGTGCTCACTCAAGAGAAGGGCAGACGGCGTTGATCACATCCTTTGAAACTTCTATGGACTGTTGGATAGACTACTGGCTGTATCTCCAACGTAGTCTGGCACTGACATGGCTTCGTTTGACCTTGTAGTATTGGGCATTTCCAAGCCACCTATGTTTCGACAGACCCTCCTTCGCTCCTTCCCACCTTTGAAGGCTCTGAGTCATCCACCAGGTCGCAGCAGCGCCTGCTGATCTGGTGCGCCCGCTGGCGCCCGCCCGTTTGCCCGGGCGCCCATCCAATCACGTGACTCTAACCCGCCCGCCCACTCGGGCAACGGCGCGCTGTGTACAGAATGGGCTTTGTTGGTCAGCTTCTATGCGACATATTGAGCTCATTTCTTTAATCTTTGGCGTGTGCCAACCACAGGATCCCACACAAGCGTGGATCTAGTGATTCTGGCCGAAAACCTTTTCATTGAGTCTCAATTGGTGATACCATTGGCTCGAGGAAGAAGAAATGCAGTTGAGGTTCAGGATGTGAGGGCGAGTTGAGAGTTTCAAGACACGTATTCTGTAGATTCAACCAAGTGCTCTATTTGCCTGCGTCAAGCGCGCACACGACACGCGACAGTGTCAACAACGGGCAACCGTGGACGCTATAACCACTTACTTCCCCACCTATACCGAGTCTCTCGACCGCCTCCAGCTCTTGTTTTCAAGCCCCACCCGCCGAGCTCCTGTCTCCAAGACCTACCCGCCGAGCTACCACCCTCAAGCACTACCCGTCGAGCTAGCATCTTCAAGCCCTACTCGACGAGCGACCCAATCCACGTCGCTATCAAGATCTGAGCAATGGCGACTCCCAACAATCAGCAAGATGCCTTTCCGGAAGACAACTCTTCTTCAAGCGACAGCATGCGTAAGAACCTCGCACGTCTACCTTAAAGCAAGCAACTGACCGACCGACCTTCTAGGAGCCCACGCCGACGACGAGAGCGAGAGCCTGGGAAGCGCCACCATCCAACCATCCACGGCTCCTCCCACTAATGGAGTCTTGTCGCGATTCCCGCCTCTCACGAATGGAGTCCTGCCGCGATTCCCTCCGGTACTTAATTGCTCCCGCAAAGCTCACGATACATAGTTACAAAGACTGACCGGCAGCAGTTGACCGACCACGACCGCCCGCAACAAGCTGCACCTCCACAGACCACGGCACCGTCCCTCGAAGAGGACGCGATGGCCTTACTGCGCTCGAGCAGCTTCTTGCCCACTTTCAATTGGCGACATCTAGCTGACCGCCCAGCTCCACCTCCTCGTACACCCGAGGAGGATGAAAGCGACTCCGAAGTCGAATACAGCGAGAGCGACGTTGATGACGAGCAAGGCAGTGAGACGCAACGAGAGGAGGTCAATGGCTGCAATGGCGTGGATCACGACTCGTCTACAGAGTCGGCTACGGAGTCGTCGGTCACTGAAGACCACTCCGGGCGAGAGAGCCTGCTTCCTTGGAGCCGAATATGACGGTTCTGTATAGTCGCAAGTGAGGCTACGGAAAAGTATACATTGTCTTCGTGCAGAATGCTGGTATGGGAGTATATATAATGCACCTTTGGAGTGACCGCATGCATGTCATGATGCTTGTAGCTCAGAAGCCAGTTCGGTGTTGACAGAATGGCTATGGATAGTTAGATCATCCTATGAAAACATGAAAACCATTTTGTCCCGTGTACTGACCGTGTGAAATTACGCCTGAACCCTAAAAGAAACCCACACACGCATCGTCCTTACAATTCCTCTTCATATGTGTCTCTCGTGCCATGTGCAGGGCTAGGGAGGACCTGGTGCCTATAGAGGGATAGTGTGATCTGATGCTAATTACTCTCTGAATGAGGAAAAAAGACATTATGATCCTTCCAGGGTTTTCGCAATGCCTGAGACTAACGGTTACGTTTCGTACAACAGCTGACTAGTATTATCTGTGACGCCATAATTCTTTCTAGTATATATAAGTTTTCTAAATAACTCAATACGAATGAGTTGTTGTCACTGCATACCTTTTAATATTCTGAATGATTTGCTACTTACTCATTTCGACAGAGTTCACCAAGCACCCACCATCAAGCAACCATCAACGAACATGATCACGAGTAACTTACTACTTCACTATTTCGGAAAAATTTACTAAACACTATCAAGCAATAATTAACGAATATGATCACGAATAATTTGCTACTTGCTTATTTCGAAAGAATTCACCAAACACCATCCAGCAACAATTAACGGATATAATCACGAAGGATTTGCTACTTGCTCATTTCGAAAGAATTAACTAAACACTATCAAGCCACAATCAACGAAAATGGTCACGAAAATAAACGTTCCTGTCATACAGAGTCCATGGAAGGAATAATTCCGACACAAGGAAAGATTTTTAGTGTTGTACTAGGCTGTTCTATGGGTATGACATGATTTAATCAAGTTGAAAATATTTTCGGATTCAGCTTAGACCTTTATGAATGCATGTGCTTTGTTTTTTTGAAAAGGTAGTAGCTGAGCATAGGCTGACTGGATGAAAATGGATAGAAAAAACGCTGTCATCCCCTCTTATGACAATATAAAAAGATGAATGCACATATCTCGTTGACTTCAAAATACTGAACAATCAGAATGAGAGAATGATTTCGATCTTTCACTTCTAATATTCTACTACTTCTATGGCAACGACTAAAGACACTGACTGTACCAGTCACTTGACTTCGTGCATGTAGACCCAGCAGCGCACTGTGTCGGACCCGTGTAGTAGAGCCCTCCACACTGTCCCCACTTCGGCACTGTTCCAGACGAAGGCGTTGAAGTTGCAGGAGGTGGTGCAGTCGTCGTGCCGGATGGTGGTGGGTCGCTCGATCTATGACCTAGTCAGCACGCTGCCTCTTCGCACGTGTTCAGTGACACAAGGAGCTCCTCACCCTGATCCCCAAGCCTCAAGCATGGCGTTGTACACCTGCGACTTCTTATTCATGTTGCTATCCCAAGGCAACGCGGCGCCCTCGCCGGGGAACACTCCTGGGATCCACGAGTACTTGTCGGTCCAGTCCCAGATTGTGACACCGACGCAGCGGGCAACGGCCTTGCAGCCTTGTATAACCGTGGCGTAGTCCTTGGCTTGCTGGGTAACAGCCGATGATGTCGCAGGGGTGTTGGTGCGGATGTCCAGCTCGGTGATCGCAACATCGACACCCAGCGAGGTAAACGCATTCATGTTTGTCGTCCAGGCGGAGACTGACTCGGAGCCGGTTGATCCAACGATGAGATGGGCTTGCATGCCTACACCGTCTATCTTTGCGCCGTACTGTTGGACGAGCTTGACGATCCTCTGGGCACCGGTAGACTTGGCTCCTGCGGCGTCGATGTTGTAGTCGTTGTAGTAGAGCTTGGCGCTAGGATCTGCGGCAGCGGCGGCAGCAAAGGCGATGGGAATGTATGCTTCGCCGATGGTGTTGAGGAAGACATTGGGGCGGTAGGTGCCATCTTCGTTGAGGGCTTCGTTGACAACATCCCAGTGGACACATTTACCCTTGTAGTGTGTGACTTCTTGAGTGATGTGGTTCTTCAAGATACTGATAAGAGTGGCATTGTCGAAACCACCGTTTGAGACCCTGCGCAGGTCAGTAAAGAGTCGGAAGTTTTACCAAGGCGGATGAGGCATACCAATTAGGCAGCTGGTTGTACCAGACGAGGGTGTGGCACCGAAGGAGCTGGCCGTTCTTTGCGGCAAGGTCGGCAATCGTGTCACCTCCAGCGAAATTGAACGTTCCTCGGGAGGGCTCGATCGTGTCCCACTGCTGAAGTTACTATGTGCTCTTGCATCATGACAATGTGGTTCGTACCTTCATGGAGTTACCAGGTGTGATTTGTCCAAAGTCCGCGGTATTGCTGAGACCAGCGACATATGCGGAGTCTGAGAGCTCGCCATTGTCGGTCGCACTTCCAAAGTACAGCTTCCCGGCGGCAACAGCACGTGTGTTCAATCCATCTGCTGCTCGAGGCCTTTGTTTGGTTAGCGCTTTTTCATCTCTAGTCAAAGTAGGTACGTACTCTACCGGCGAACTAGCCACGCCCAGAGCGGCGAGCAAGAGAGCGATCGTAGTAGGGATCATGATGCGAACAGAAGATCCGATGGTTCCGCAGCCCAGAGCTAGAGACGATCGACTGGCAAGGTGGACTGATCTCTTTATATATCCTCATCGGCAAGTCTCCTAACCTGTGAAGGGGTGCTGTCATCTGTTTTCGGCCAACATCCCAGCCAGCACCTCGTGATGCCCAGCGCTTGCATACCAGAAACGGACCTGCTTGCCAAGGTGAGGTGTAGTTCGGCTTGAATCGTCGTAGTTACGGTCGAAGACCTGGTTTGTGAATCGGAGAATTATGGTAGCGTATTGTAGCGCCTTTCATCCCCGGGTTGCATTGCTATTTAATCTGGGATATTCTTATTGTGCCGGCGGAAGTAAATTGCGCCCGGATGTATACCCGAACGATAATATGCTCAACGCGACTGGCCTTCTGCCTGTGGGATAATGAGACTTGCGTGATGAGAGGCTGATTGGACGCATCTAGATACCGTGCAATGTGTGATTTGATATGTAGGCAATGGGATGATCATTGCCATGGAATACTGTCGACCCTGGGACAGGACTCGATGACATAAACCTGACACGAGTCAGAGGTGTGACTAGTGTCTTGGCATTTCGAACGTTGCGTTCTACGTGCACACAACAGCGACTCCACAGTCTAATGTCATGTCACAACATGCACAGCCGACGTCTCTATCCTCAAGCCTACAACCTGTCCGATCAATATTCTGCCGACTCATTATCCGCTGGCCATAATGCTCTCGATGACGCGTATTGATCGCGTAGCAGCCGACTGCACAGAGTTGTGCTCACCACTGATAGGCCTTGCACACAGCAAATGACCCTGGGCTACGCTTTTTGGGATAAAGCTTTTGCCACAACACAATTACCCCTTAAACAAGACTCCGGGATTTGTATCCGCGCAACGTGTATTTTCGCACCACAAGATTATCGTTACCTGATAGCTGCGTTACCCACCTATTCGGGACGGGGCCCCGGGCCGTCGAGAACCCTAGATGACGTGGATACCTGTAGGGATCATCGTAGTTCGGATACCATACATAGGCATCGTCCTTTATCGTCCTCCATGGACCTTTGGTTCCTTGTTGGCACTCAAAGTAGTGCTGAGGACTCAATGCTTGATATGCCAGAGGTCTCTAGCATTGTGGATCTCCAGCATTCTAGTGTGGAAGATCCACTGGGGAATTGCAGGGTGGGAGGCCGATTAGATGCTCCTAATACATTGTTACAACTTTGATGCGCACTCTCGATAAACCGCACTTGCAAGCTGAGGTCGCAGAAGGCGGATGTCCATACATCTCCCACTATCAGAAGTTCGTGACCAGATATACAGAGATATTTCCAAATTTGTCCCACAATTAAAGGTGTCGACTTTTTCGGTTTGGTGAAGGTTTCAGCTGGATCCCGCTAACACGTGAGCAATAGATTGTTCTGTAATTTACCCGATCGAGGACACCTGGACAGAACATCATCAAAGAACAAAACCCACGACTTTCCTAAGCGTCGCTCGGATGTCGCAATTGCATGCTTGATTCGTCGTCATTATCTACGTTGCGAATCACACGTACCCCCACCAATCTGTGCTACTACTCGTTCATTCTACAAGCCCATTCCCATTCGCTCATCCTGTAGGGCTGCGCTTCGGTCTCGTGACCTTCAACCAATCTCATTCCTAGTCCATCACCCAGCATGGCCCTACCAAAAGATAACCGTAACACATACGAAGAGCAGCCTGACCAGGCCAAAGATTTCATTAAAGCTGCGCCAGACGAGAAAGGGCAACGTCCAAAGTCCAAAGTATCACGGGACACGCTACTTCGGACCCACCAACGACATCTCAAGCTCCTAAGCGAGGGTAGCGTACCTGTTCGTAGTCTAATTCTACCGGAACCGTATCCTCCAGCACGCTGTTCCGTTCAAGCAACCTCAAGTGATACTGTAGGCACAACCACACCCATTTCGTATATATGTGTTCGCTGTTGATCATTGCTTAGGTTCATCTTGGCGATCTGCTCATCGATAAACGAAACAGAGATGCTGTATTGCTTCTCCGCACTATCACAACTCCATACGTGTGGTCATCAACCGTCACTGTCGCAGAAGATGAGATCGGTGATGTGGTCAGACTGACGGTCTGCAATCTTGAGGACACTGTGATCGACCCCATTGTCACCGAAGGGTCCATACTAGCCGTGAAGCAACCTTGCTGGACAAGATTGATAGATGGCGGTTATCACATTCGAATCGATCACCCGTCCGACCTGACGCTGCTGAAATCGGATGATGAACTCGTCCCAGAAGCATGGAGAAATGAGGCAGACGAAACTTCGAGCCTCGATGCGAATCAATGCAAGAAAGATGGAGACATGATGTTCTTGAAGAAGCGCTTTCGGCAAGCGCTTGAGCTGTTAGTTATTGGTATTCATCATCCTGCGTTATTTTTACTGACTTGACCAACAGCTACTCCAAAGGCCTTGCCCAGTTATCACCCGATTCTGACCCAGCGTCTGAAATTGACTTCTATCGAAAACGCTGCGGCGTCAGCATAGTTCTCCTCCGTCTTGACGACGCAGCCAAGGACCTGTCTCTTGCAATAGCTGCCCACGCGCGTTCTACACCCGATCTTTCCTCTTCACAACTCGTCGATGCTTCAACAGTGGAAGCGTGGCTACACAATCGCAGCACCGAAGATCCTCTTAGCATTTCCTCTCAGATTCCTCGTGCCCTCAGGGAGTTGGCAGCACGAATCAAATTCGATATCGGCATCAATCAGACCACACCTGATTATAAACTCGACGTCATGTCATCTTACGTCGGTCCATTGACATTGCATGTCGACGCTGCCAACTATATCTGTGATACCGAAGTACGAGAAACCAAGTCTCATGGCCGTGGGCTGTTCGCAAAGAAGGACTTCAAGGAAGGGGATCTTATATGCGCAGAGAAAGCATTCGTGTTGCCGGGGTACTTCATGCAAGACAGAAACAGTGACTGTTTGCTCTACAGTTTAGGAGATGGAACCGCTGCTCCCAGGCCCGGCGCTTGGCTTTTCAAAGAATTGGTGCAGAAGTTAAGATGGAATCCCAGCCTGCGGAAGGAGTTCTTTGACCTTGGAGACGGAGGGTACTGGAAAGAGCACGGTTGGGATCTATCTCCGGACGAAGAGATCCCTGTCGATGTGTACGCTACTCTGCAACAACTCGTTCTTGCCCTGCCATAATGACTGACATCTTATGATAGATTCCGCGTTGAGCACATTCGCCGCCTCAACTGCTTCTCCGCTCCTACTCGTTCTTCGGACCTCATCTCTCAGCACCCGAACTCCAACCCAGAGCTACGCAACGGCTTCTGGACCCACGCCTCCTACCTCAATCACTCCTGTCTTCCCAACACCATCCGTACTTTCACCGGCGATATCCGATTCCTCCGCGCAACAAGAGACATCGCCGCCGGCGAGGAACTCACGAACCAATACATCGCACCAGACATCGACATTGTCGCGAGGCAGGAAAAGTACCGCACAACCTGGAACTTCGAATGCGAGTGTGAGCTCTGCGTCGTAGACAGCGGCGTAAGCGAGCAGACGCGCACTCAACGGTTCGAAAAATTCGAGGAGCTCAAGAGCAAAGTGATGGGCCTTGGTGAGACTGGACAGCCGACCATCACAGCGCTGAAGAAGATCGCCCGAGGTGTGCGCGAGCTGGAAGACTTGTATGCCCCGACAACAACTGATGGCCAAGAGGAAGATCGCTACATGTCTCTTCCTCGGCTTGCGCTTGTGCATCCTACGCTGTTTCTTACCGAGGCGTGGCGCGGTGTGAATAATGTGGATCGTACGATTGAGAGTGCAATCAAGCTGCTTCGTAACTTTGGCATTATGTTGAAGGTGGAAGGGAAGGACATTATGGTGGAACACAATAGTGGGATGGTGAACGTGGAGACTGTGAGGGCTCTGAAGTATCTTGCTGAGGCGTACAAGAGTAAGGGTGAGGAGGAACTGGCGGAGCAGTGTCTGGGGAGGGTGAGGAAATGGTACGTGATTATAGCCGGTTCGGAACAGGGCTTGGAAAAGTTTCTGGAGGCGGAGTAGTGCGAGTTTGGCATGATGTGCTCTAGTACCACTTCCATAAGAACAAAGCATAACAAGTAGAAGCACTAGTCAAACGAGATCTTAGTGCGCAAACAAAACCCAATAGAAAAGGATTTAATACAGTGAGGTACGCCCGTTTTCAATCGTCACAAGAGGGGTTGACAGCTTTTTATCCACTATATGCGTTTTCATCCAGTCAGCTACTCTGCTGCCGCTTTCTACAAACACAAAACAAAACAATACAGTGAGAAGTAAGACAGGAAGTAAAAACAGAAAAAGGCTCTCAAGCCAAAGCAAGTCATCAATATATAAATACGTCTCCTTATATCTACTAGCTCGAGAGGGTCTTTGAGAAAGAGATTCTCGGGAAAGAAGGCAGTCCAGACAGAATATATCGAGAGGACGCAAGTTTACAATGTTCCTCACCACTCTGCACGGAAGTCCAAGTCGAGCGGAGGAAGGGTGAGTATCTCGGCCATCCTAAAGTCAGGCTCCAGTACATCGGGCCTATCCTCATTAGTCTCTGGACGACTGCTGTTTTGTTCGACGTTATCGTTGTTGTGTTCAACGTTATCGCCGTCGCCGTCGTCGTTGACGATCTCGTCGCCATTCTCGTTCTCGTTGCCGTCGCCGTTCGCACTGACGCCGTCCTCTTCCTCTTGTTCATGCTGCTGCTTCGATGACAGTTAGCACGTGCTCCTTGGACATATGAAGCTGATTTGCATTACCTTTGGCGATTTGCCAGAACGAGTTGAGCGGCGCCATCGGAAGACCGACGTAACCCAGTCCATGTTTGGCATGAGCTTCAGGTATTTGTTCGGCGAAGAAGAAACTATGGAGGTCACAGCACCCGACCTGTACATATTAGCTTAGCTCGAGCCTGTAGTATGGGTGGCATAGTAACATACCTAGGCAGTCCAGACGCGTTCTGTGCGCTCTGCGTATTCTCTCCGGACTCACCACTAGCCAGCGATGGCGGCGTGACGATTAGGATAGGCAGTGCCAGGCGAGAAGCGGTGCCAGGAGTCACTGTGGCATCTGACTCCATTGCGGAATCTGTTCCCCAGTCGTTATCAGCATGAGAAGCATTCAAGAGGCGGAATCTAGGAAGCGTACCCACCAGCTCCGCATCGTAATCGTTCTCAGATCGGAGGTTGTTGCTCTTGTTCCGCCGCCTCAGCGAGAACTTCTGTATGAAGCCGCGGGTGCCCTCGCCATAGTATGTGCTGGATTGTTGTTGTCCTGCTGATGCTGCCCGCGGTCCGTAAGGGGAAGTGGCGGCCACATGAGCGGATATGCTGCTGCGTCTCTTCCTTGGTGAGAACTTCATGGCTGTTGACTGAAAGCTGCTGATGATGAGATTGTGGTCAGGTTGCGAGGCTTCGTTTCTCGTTGAAGGGGCGAGGTGTTTTGGGTAACTGAGGCTCGAGTGGAGTGCTATAGAATGGCAGCACCTATATAGGGTTGATTTGGAACCCCCAGGACCTGGATCCGTTTGTTAGCCCTCAAAGCGTGCACGGAGTGGTATCGACTCAACCTGCCCATAACAAAGTTTTTCAACACAGACGACAACACTATATCACTACCCCGCCGTTCACTCTACTTATACGCTCTCAAAACCAGCTTCTTAGAAGACCGCACCACACTTTTCTCAGCACCGAGTCGATAACACCAGAACGCCACCCCGCCTTCCACTTCCCTTCTCCATTCTCGACACCAGCTTTCTTAGAAGCCTCGATTTCCAGAGCAGCGAGACTAAGCAGACTTGCAAGGTATACTCTCGCAGGACCCCCAGCAAGTTCTGAAGCTTGATCCAGTTCTGACACCGCTTTCCAGACACTCTCGATTGCCACAGCTACAGTCCAACTTGAAGCGATCGACGGCATCAGGTTCCTGACTCCCGCAACCATGAGCAACCCGTACCTTCCAAACTCGTCGCTCGTGCAGTACCCGACTGCCGAGCTAAACAAGTTCCCCGAGTTCATCAACACCATCTACGCGGACGCGGGCGCAGCGGCTACAGTAAGGCACGTCGACTTTACGTCGCAGACATCCAGCAACGGCACACCTGCGGCATACCCTCTCGAAGAACTGTTCGAGGCGATGACCTTCGAGGAGCCTACCGACAGTGCTGCAGGACCCCAGCTGTCTGTCCGCTACCACCGAACACTCAACAATCCTGCGAGGATTGGAATGGATACGCACGTCAAGCCGTACCTTGTCACCGCCTTGGAGACAATACAGATCCTCAGTCTAGAGAGCCTACGCCCGCTTCAGGTCTTCCTTCTCCACGTCTTCGCGATCGAGCCGTGCAAGAACGTGAATCTACTCACCGTTCCCCGAGAGTGGTACAGTCACGTCAACGCGGTAATCAAGGAGACTTTAGAAGAGGTTCTTCCCGCTGTCAACTTCAACATCAAGACGGTGGTTCCATTCAGCGATGCGGTTCGTATTGGAAACCCCTCGGAGTACAGCCAAGGCGAAGATAGTAGACTCCTGAGTTTCCCTCTCGAAGGAGAAGCTTCAGCTTCGCGACCCGTCGTTCCTCGACCAGCAGTTCCTCGAATCGACAGTCTATGGCAAGAGCCTCCCCAGACGGGCTTCAGATCTCACTTGCCATTCAATCCACGTCCCACCATTGATCTCGAGATGCTTGATCCGATGCTTCGAGGGCCACAAGCTGCCTCACAATACATTCCCGATCAAAGTCTAGCTGGCAGTGGATATACAAGTCTGTCGCCTCCTTTGCCGACACTCCCTGGCCCTCGCCCCAGTCCTACCCTACAGCCACCGAACTACCAAGGGCCCTTTGCTCCTCGCCCTGGTTCGACTCCTCAACCATCGGCTTTCTCTCCGCCCTATGGTCCTCGCCCCAGTCAAGCTTTTCAGTCGTCGAATGATCAGGGGCTCTGTGAATCAGACTATAGCCCGGATCATCAGCCACTGAGTTACCCGGCGAGCTCTGGCCTTCGACCTGGTTATACTCCTCTGCCACCGACATACCCGGCCCACTATGGCCCTGGTTCTAGCCATGTGCCTCAGCGATCGCCTTACGAGACACTCTCTGGCTATAGTACTGGCTATACTCCCCAGCCATCAACTTTCCCGGCGCTCTCTGGCCCTCAGCCTGGTTCGACTCCTCTGCCACCGAGATACCTGACGCCATATGGACCTGGCCCTAGTCATATGCCTCAGACATTGCCTTACCCGGCGCTCTCTGGCTATAGTACTAGCTCTAATCCTCAGCCACCAACCTCCCCGGCGCTCTCTGGCCCTCACCCTGGTTCGACTCCTCTGCCACCGAGATACCTGACGCCATATGGTCCTGACCCTAGTCATATGCCTCAGCCATTACCTTACCAGGCGCTCTCAGGTCCTCGCCACAGCCCTGGTACTCAGGTACCTCCCAACCAGGGGCTCTCTAGACCTAGCACTGGGTTTATCCCTCAGCCGTCGGCGCTCTCTGGTCCCCGCCCTAGATCTAGTCCTCTGCCACCGGCTCACCCAGTGCTCTCTAGCCTCCGTCCTGGTTCCAGTCCTCAGCCACGGACTGATCCGGCACCCTCTCGCCTAAGTACCAGCGGTATCCCTATGGCAAGTAACTACGAGGAGTTCTTTAGCACCCCTCTATCCTTGATCGTCAGCAACCGACTTCCCGGGCCCCAGCTCCCCCAATGACTCTCCCGGCTGCTCGGCCGGGACTTCCAGCTGCTCTGCCAGGGTCTTTATCCGCCCCTATGGGAGTTTCCGCGTCTCCATCAGTCGGTTTCAATCCCGTGCACCCTCAGCCCTGGAATTATGGCAGCATGGCCAGCTCCTCGACGGCGACTAGTCCTCTAGTCCCTCAACCACCCCCAGTGCCTACAGTCCCGTATGATGTTAAGATGCCTCGTTGCCAGAGCTGCATACATTTCAAGAAGGGATGCGATCGCATGCGGCCGTGCCAGAACTGTAGCAGGAAGGGCAAAAGCGCCGATGAGTGCATCCCTGAGCCAGCGAGTAATGCGATCAACGGAAAGTACGGGGTTGGCAGCGGATATCGGACTGAGACGTGGCGGAAGAGACAAGGTGGCGGTGGTGGTGGTGGTGGATCGGCAGGGACTACTGCTTGAGGACGATCGGAGTGTCATTGTGTCCTGGATTATGATGGACTTTTGTTGCTTAACCTGGGCTTGTCTGTGTGTTTTCTAGAGGAGGTTTCAGGAGAGATTAGAGTCGGTGCTAATATTTGTGTGGGAATTAATACACATGTTTATAACCAACGCCGCTTCTTCTTCATCTTTTGGTGGCGATATGCAAACCAGCATGGATCTGTTGACTCTGCTTCATCGAACGTCTGTCCCTTTGAAACTGAACCCACCATTGATTTATATCGGCCCCTAATTCTATGTATTATAGATACACAGTATTTCTAGAAGCTGTCTTGTATCGAGCGACTGTCACACTAGAGTTTTGAGTGTGAATCGACTTGATCAGGCTACGGAGGAACTTCCGGGGTCGTCGATTTACAGCACCTTTGTTTGAAAGATGAATAAATTATCTTGTTTGCCATTAGCTGTTGTCCGAATAATGTTATCATGTCCTTGCCACGAGCTTTAATAGACTAAAGCGGAACATTGTATTAGTATATATAGCACTCTAGGATAATCTCCTTATATTACTCTCGTTATACTATATAGAGATGCAATTTATCGCCCTAGATGAATATTTTGCCGTTGTCTACCACTACGTGGTTGGCATCTCCTTGAGAGAATGCCCCGATGTGCCAGGTTTCCGTAGATTCTTATTTCATCATAGCAGTCCCGCTAGCCTACCCGGCGCCTATGACAACTGCCAGGGAAACCGGTACATTCTGCGAATATGCACTCCCTCCGAAAGGTCTTGCACCCACCCTTTCCTGCGAAAGAGTACCTTCGGTACTTGTGTATTTGTGACAAGCAATTCCCCCATTGCATCTCCTCATCCAGCCCGCGACCTAGTCTCCTTGTTATCATGGTTGTTGTGCTTCTGTGCCCCGCCGAGCCTCGTCGCTCCGCCATTGTCAAGCTATCGCCATGTGTATCCGTCTCAAACTCGAGAAGTCGGTGTTCTCCCTTTCTGTCGAACCGTCCCGAGTCCTGCCGGTTCTCGATGAACCGTTCGCATCGTTGCCTAGGAGAGGGAGACTCGCGCCGCAGAAGGGGGAGGAGAAGGCGTAGGCGGAGTGTTGTTCGCATACCTACCCCGGTAGGTTTGTTTTTGTTGATGCGGCGACGGGCGGCGGCGGGCAGCGGCAGGGCTACAGCATTGGCAGATTCTCCAGGCTGTTCAAATGAAGCCGGCGCAGGACGTGGAGAACAATGCGGAGTATTGGAGAAGGATGAGACCGCATTGCGGCTGAAGAAAGTAGGTAGAAGACTCGAGGCGTTGGTAGGCAACGACATTGCCTCGGCGGAGGGCAACAGCATTGGGGAAACAATGCCAAGCCCTTTCCAGACGCCTCGATGGCACCAGCCCTGGGGCATATCTTGAGCGGTGGAGATGCTGCGAGATGCTGCGAGATGCTGCGGGGAGTGTTATCGAATCGCTGAAGCCTTTGCTGTCGTTTTGAGTACTGTAGAGTGTCGCCGCTCCTGGTGTTGTAAGAGAGGCAGAGGTTCTGTAGGGGAGGCTCGGCGGCAGCCCAACTCCTCGAAGCCTTCGGAGCCTACTGTGACACCATCCATAGACCTCTTCTAATCAAAATCGACACTGAGGTGACTATTGTCGAGGCGCTCAAGCGTTTGGCCCTACTCCGAGCGCTGCATTATCCTTGCCCGTGGTGCTGTGCGCGGGCGGGGGTCCTGCGGGTGAAACTCACTGCCAGTACCCCTCCTAACCTTCGGAGCCCACGGCGACACCATCTATAGGCCTTTTTGAACAAATTTTGAGCCGGCGGGGACTATAGTGGAGGTCCTGAAGCTTTTGGTCCTACTCCGAAGACTGCAGCATGTCTGCCTGTGGTGTTGTGGGGGGTGAGGCATTGCTCGTGAGACTCACCACCAGCCGCACCACCAGCCGCAGCACTCGGAGGCCTCGGCGCAGTCAAACACCACTCAAATTGATCTTTGGTTGATCATGCGGTGAGTAATATGATTACGCCGGTTCTTTTGATCGCACTCCGAAGCTCGTATGCGCCGTCGTTGTGGTGTTACGGCCAGGTAGGGGTCCTTCCAGTTAGGGACTCGAACGGCGGCATAGCAACACCAAACAAACCAACGACAATCGGCGGCGCCCCACCCCCTCTTCTCGGCCGCCAGCATCTGCTCTGGCGGTATGGCTTTACACAGCTTCTTGTCGTATGCATATTGTGCAACATGCTTGTCTCTTTCCCAGAGCAGCGGTTTCCTCTTCCTGCTCTTTCCGGCAGCACTCGCACCGCGGCGCCAGCACAGAAGCCCCAGCATCATCGATCGAGTCTCTGTTTGCATCAAAGATCCCTACTACGACTGTAGCAGACCCGATTACAGTCTCGACACTTGCTTCGACCTGTCGAGGCACAGGACCAACCACGCGGATACCTTCGTGGGCCCGGCTTTGCCCAAACAATCAGGGGAAGGAAAAGCACAGCGCCTCTGGGTGACTGGAAGGGCTCCTGGGACATTCCATGTGGTCTCCAATGGCCGTTTGGGTATTGCCTCACCGGGCGGCATCCACGGTGCTGTTTGGACACATGCTCTAGGCTTGTAGGATCTGCCTAGAGCAGACTCAGAGCTCAACGCTCGTATAGCAGATAGGTCCCACGAGTCTCCGGTGTGAGGATGGGCTTTTATCAGGACATTTGCTAACATGTGTGCTCCAGCAGCATGCCCGCAAAGGCCAACATCCTTCCTGTTGCGTCCTGTTGCTACGTTCTTCCGAATTCGTATGCTTCCGACCGCCCCGTGATCCGTACAAGCCGACCGCCTACCGTAGGCCGCAATACATAGATACAATATGGTATCAGAGCCAACGGGATACATGGCAGCTTGGTATCTCTGCATGTGAATATAGTCGAGCTGGGGAGCCAAGCAATGCGAAGAAGCCGATCGTGCTGGAGAGAAGGAGTCTGTCTCAGACACTCCGGGTGCCTCTCCCATCCGTCTCGTGGGAAGGAACGGACTCCAGAAACATTGGTACATCGGAAGACCTTTGCTGGTTCTGGCTGATGGGAAATATAAACACCCGGGAGATGATAGCAGGCAGCCGATATCGCCCCGTATTGCCCATATCGCTCGAAGAGACAGCAGTTTCGAACCCCGCTGCCGCCAACTCAAATACCGCTTGTGGAAACCAAGGATGTCGGGAAGTCTTGTTACGAGGAACGCATACAAGACGATCCATGAACCCTTGAGAATTGCCAATTCGAGCAAGCCAGGCCCGGATCCTCGGAACATATATTGCCATCCTCAAAGGCAACAGGCAGTATAGATTTCCAATATTACGGATAAAAAGCTTCAATCGTGTTCATCGTTGTTCAGCCAGGTCAAAGTTGGATATTGTGGAGTCCCCGAATTGCCTAGAGACACACCACGCGCCCTCACAAAGTGCCACATACAGCAAAGATTCCGGTAAGCAAAAGCAAGGGCAAGCTGCCTGCGTGAGTAACCGACTCCGGAGTTGGTGCTGGGTTCCGAGGGCGTGTGTGGTTCTTCGTGATACGGGAGCCGATCGATATTCTGACTTGGTCCAACGCTGTGCTGGACGAATGAATGGAGCAAGTGGATTCCGGTTCCGCGTACACCAGGAAGTTCCAATCACTTGTTGAGATGACGCCTTTGGAAGATCATAGTCGGTCGAGACGTTTTCAAACATCATCCGTTATGATTATGTCGATCAAATCCGGATCTCTTGTTTACAACTCCGGAACATCGAGCTACTCCCCGTGGGATAGTAAGAGCTCAACGTGTCAACAGTACTGCCGTGCCAGTATTCTCGAAACGATCGAGCGATGTCAAGGCACTGTCAATACCGATCTTTTGGGCAGCACCAGTGTGAGTCGTCGTAGGAATGTATAACACTCACACGATCCGTTGGCGAAGTAGGAATGTATATCGCTCGCGAGATCTGAAGATGTGTACCCACTGGCAAAGTAGGAATGTATACTGTCAGTGGAAAGCATCGGCGCGGTACTCCTGTGGTGCGGGAGGAAACACGTCTGAATACGAATGGTGGTTCAAAGGCCTCGTCCTTGATATAGTTGGCCATTCCATCAGGTATTCAAAAACCCTGGTCCCGGGAACGGACAACGATGCTGCTGGCCATTCCACGTCTATCAGAGAGCTCAAGTCAAGCCCATGCTCTTGTGGCCAGCAATATCAACAGGAAGTACGTCTCTTTATGTCGGCCCGGTCCACTGTCAATAAATTGCCCGACTTTTGAAATCATCCCGACCTGATTTCCTTTCTCGTCAATCTCTTTCTGTCGACACTTCCTGCGAGTCTTGCAATCTTCATGATCGCATTATTTTACCAATGTCTTGTTTGCAACGAAGTGGAATCGGGCGCAAGCTTCTCAGGGCGGAAGCTAACCACTGTGGTGTATCCGCCTATCCTATTCGAGATGGATTATGTGTCTTACGTCGTGGGTTCCTGCTGCTATTCTCAAGCTTTGCTTGGTGTTGGATGTCTGTTGTTGATTCATGCACCGACTCATCTGAAATTTCTTCAAGCTTTGCTTGGTGTTGGGTGTCTGTTATTGCTTTATGCAACGACTCACCTGAAATTCTATTGTGGTTACGAGGGCAAAAAGCAGCAAGGACCATGGCTAGGAATGGACCGTAGTCCTAGGAACGCAAGGATAGTAATCATCAATGGATGATGGATCACCCGGAACGCTCACCTGGGGGAGGAAGCGAAGTTCAAACAGGTAATGGTGAGTAATACGGCGTGAGGAGCGTAAGACCCAACCCCGACTCCTCGATGCTGCGGTAGCACGACGAGCGGTTTCATCTCAGCCCAAGAGCTCGGCTCTCCCGTGGCAATAAGATTCTTAACAGGTCTTCTGATCTCAGTATCCCACGGCTATAACTCTTTCACGGTTTCGGATTCCTTCTCGGTTCATTCCTTTGGTCTCGGTTTCATCCAATCAACGCCAATTCTTGTACACGAAGATTGTTTTAGTCATCTTCAGAATGGTTTCAGGTAGGTTCCCCATTGAGGCTCGAACGATTGATCCAGCTAATAATCTAGCTGTCATAAGAGATCGAGCGAAGCGACACTTACCTTACTTTTCTGGCTTGTCTCTTGTCGGATGGTGTTGATCGTATCGCCTTATATCCATCAACGTATAACAGCTAATCGCAACAGAAACCTGCTTCCTCGTAGTCCTGCTTATTTGGAGCAGTTGTATCTGATCGAAGATACGAGTTGAAAGATGGGTCTCTGTTCCGCTGAATAGGTAACACATGCTAATAATGATTTAGGATGAAACCGTTCAGACTGAAAGCGTTGAATCAAACGTATCGGACGTCTGGACATCCGAGAACTGTGTCGAGCACAGAGAATATGTGCGTACCAGGCATGGTACATCCCTCAAAGCCTTTTCAAGATATCGAATCCAGTGCCCGTCATGTTCATGAGTAGAAAGATCCTCCACCCGAACATTTGCGTGTCACACTCCGCTAATCGAGGATTAGGCGTACGCTGCTAATCAGGAGGGAGTCTGTCTCCGGCGCATCTCAGCGCAGCACCACTCGCGACCCCGTTTCGACTTTTATGGTTCCCAAATATAGCGACATGTAACCTGTTCCCTAGATGAACTCGATAGGAGGTCTTAGTAGCATCTGGCTGCTCAGGTGCCTAGGTGAGTGTTTGACCACGTGATTTACGATGGCTGATAATCTGGTACTTCGAAAGCCTGGCAATCATGCTCCCGAATCGAAATGCATCTGATCATGACAGCACGTATTGTTGAAACAGGGAGTCGACTGCGATGGTTGATGAATGTCGACTGAGGAAGTCCATGACGTGAAAGATCGTCCCAACCCCCGGCATTTTTTGGAGTCCACGGTTTCAGATGGGCGACCGTCGCCAATGAAAAATTTCGGGATTTTTCAAATGGGAACAGGGTAACGAAGTTAGCCCTGTGTGCTGCACCAAGTGTATGTGGTTGGTGAGGTATGGAGACGTTCCAAGTCGCGTGTTGCGCACATCAGGCTGATTTAGCGTGCCTAGTATCGTTAGCGTCATCCCCTGATCTGAGCACAAACGAAAGTACCGGTACGTCTTATTCGTCACGCAATTCCATCGATTAATCATCAACTGACAATACCGACATTGATGGGACTTAAAACCACGTCAGGTGTTTCTCGAGAGCCCTTTGATTCATCAACAACGGTGTTGATACACCAATCAGGTTGATCTCTGCCTCATGGCCTGGCCTTCGCAGACTTGATGACAACTTATTATCGGCCGGATGGATGTTTTCTCAGCACTGGATAACATTCCTCTCCTCTTCTCCAAGAATGTCCGCTTTCTTGTAACCGCAATGGATTCCATACGGTTGTCATGTTGCCCATTGCGAAGCGTCAATATCCCAACCCCTCCGCATGTATGAAGTGCTGCCATCGATTTCCGACCCCAGGGTTTCATGGTGTGTCGAAGTATGTACGTGTGGATGTATACGAAGGCGGGATTCTTTGAACGATTCGATCGATAGTCATCGCATCGTAGCGAGATGGGAAATTTGACAAGAATTGCCGGTAAAGCTCATATCTCGCAATGAGCCATGCGATCTGAAACACTCCGGTCCGTCAGTCATTCAATTATCGTCGCGCAGACGTAGCCAGGATATGCCGACTCCAGTTAATGGCAAACCAGACGCAACAGATTCAATAGAAATGAGCACCAGAACAATAGACCAAACATGAGAGGGTCATTGTAACTGATGAGGACGAAGAGCATGTCGGGACGACCTTTCGACAAGGCCGGCCAAGTTCATCTCAGAAAGGTTCTTCGAATCTCGCACGCGATGGGTTGATCCTTTGCTACAGAGGACGGATCGCCGAAGCTTTACTAGAGACTGGAAATAAGCGCGCCATTCGAGGTGTACGTACGTCTGCGCAGAGTATCGCCTACCTTTTCCAAAGCCACATAGTTGCGATTGACCCCTGCAACCAAGGTTTTGTTCTACCGGATCTGCGCCACTCTGGACAGCGGATCATGGTGATTCCAGCTGTACTGTCTTTTATCGGCGCATGTCTTCTTCTTGTTGGGGCATCCGTGAACAGTTATGTCGGGTCTGCAGAAGTCCTTGTCCCGGCTTAAGACAATGGGCTCGTATACACACCATTGCATATAGCCTTGCTGTTTCTTTCGTACGAAACGCGATCTGAGATGAGTGTGGGCCGATAATCTGATGAAGTACGGCCACATTATTACGCGGATATTCGCGGTATCGGTCTGGGATACTGCATCGAAGTCATAGGAGACAGTGTGCCTAAAGAAGTGCCTCTTGGCAAGAGGAGGAACCCCGCTGGATTCGACAGCACCACTGCGACATGGTCGTCTTTCCGCTGGATGAGATTCCTCTGAGTGCATCAAAGCTGTTTTGATCATTGGTATGCATACGAGTATAAAGTTGCGACGCCATGCTCTTGGCTGCGATAGATCAAGGACGAATGGTCTCTGCGTTGCCGAACACCCTATGCTCCCTGGGGAGAATAGTGAGCAATACTACGCCGGGTACTATGGTGTTGATCTCAGCGGCGATTCTGGCTGCCGGTTTATGTTCATGGGAGTATGAGCTTGTCTCTTTCCTGGTCGAGAACCCGACGGCCAATCGCTACACAGCCTGCACAACTAGACCTTCTGAATGTTTGCTCTAGAAAGGGCGAAGGGCGGTGCTCTCGATTGCTATGCCTAGACAGTCAAACAAGGCTCGATCCGTAATTGATGGTCTGCAGGAGTGAGTTCGCGTGCGTGCAAGAGGAGTGGTGGGCATGAGAAGCCGTCCCGCGATGCTCTTCTAGGAGGGGTTCATTCGTCAGGGTAGCTTCCAAGGGTATTGATAGAGTCTGAGCGCGACAAATCAGGGCCGTGTTTATGATCTCGTGGCATGTGCGATCAACCATCAGACCACAACGGCTGCCTACGGCTTGTCCTAGCCGAGGGGGTTCTTTGCTACCGGCAGGCCACTGACCCAACTGTACCCCGTTGTTGTCGGTCCAAACACCCTAGAGAAACGATCTGATGCTAGCTTGACGAAGGCGTTGGGAGAGCAGTCGCCACACGCCAAGCGTGTATTGCAGGTCGTAGGTGCACCTGAAGCGACAGGGCGTTGTTTGGTTAAAGCCCTGTCCTTTGAAAGGCTGGGAAACCCGGGAAAGCTGATAGGCGTCATGAGTTACCAGTAGGTTGAGTTGCATAATGCTCGGCACTTACCCATGGCGCGGCTCTGTTGGGGGCTCAAAGGTAATGCCTGTTGCCCGCCTAGACTACGCTGCTGGTATTATGGGCGTTCTATGCCGATGAACGGCAGGTCTGATGCGCTCGTGCCATCATTGCGTCGCCACGAATCCGGGATCACGATCGCGTCCTGGGTAGCCGGATGGTGTAGCAGGGCACTGAATGTTCTTGGATGAGAGTTGCAGGTGTGTGGCATTTCCGAATGACTGCACAGCGGGTGTGACGCAACCATATTGCTCAAGCGACTACGGTTTGCGCAGTAGATGCCTTGTGGGGGTGTGTCATTGGTGGTGCCATGAGCTGCACGACCGCGGGGGTGTGAAGAACTGCGCCAAGACTGCCCTGGTGGTTATGACCCCCAGGACCCAGCAACGCCGCACAGATGACAGGGCAGGTGTATGAACAGCCGAATATATGCGACGGCGAGGTTATAGACCCCGAGTCTTCTTCTGAAGTCCTTCATCACGGTTACCAAGCTGTCGTCCTTGCCGTCGGAAGCGCTGCAACGCATACCTGCTCTCTATTACCTGCACCATCTGCACCATCTGCACCACCTGCACCATCTGCAACACCGGCAACACCTTCAATACACTCGCTCTGCATTCAGGACAGCGACGATGAGTCGCTTCTTCTTGCTAGATGATCCCTCGAGAACCGCAGCCTGATACCCGGATGGATACGCCCAAGGTCCATCGCATCATCAGCAGAGAAGCTCTCTTCTGTCTCTTCCAAATTCTCCAACCACCCCGTTGTGGGGATGGTCTTCATCTCTTCTGCCAGAACATCCGTTGCACTACCGCGCAAGTGGCATCGATACCAGATCAAGCTCGCTCAACACAGGCCCCGAGACCCGTTGATACTGGTTCCGATAACACCAAAGGCAGCATTGCAGCCTGAGAACTGCGGGCCGCTTGCGTACGAGCAAAGATACAATATATTGTGGTGATGCGGAATGGTATGGCAGGATTGTCCCCACAGAGAGCTATGGTCAGAATGAGCTATCCAGGTTCGGAGCGACATCCGTTCAGGTCTCATTATACTGTGCCTCTCTGTAAGAGTATATCCAACCATTACAAACCGCACATGTTACACGTGGGAGACTAAACAAACTTACAGAGATGTCATAATCCCCCTATCCTGCTACCCTATTCCGTGGCACACCGCTCGTTCCAGTTGCGATACCAGGCCCTAAGGATATACGAGCACCCTCTTCCTATTCTCTTCACGCCGATATCTACGATATACCCGCGGGCAGCGTATTGACAAAATACTACAAACATCGTGTGGATCCTGGCTTCGAGTCGATACACAGTCTTTCAGCCTTTCAATTATGTTCGCAATCCCCGCATGGAGGGAGACAAGGTCTCACAAGCACCTACTCTGCAAGTTATAGGTGGACGGATACCTTTCGAATCAATACTTCGTGTACGAACATTCGTTCAATTGTCACAAGAAAGGACAACTGCTTTTTTCCATCCATTTTCATCTAGTCAGCTCATACTCAGCTGCGACCTTTTCAAAAACAACAAACAACATAGGTGGACGGCAATACCACTTATGCACTGAATGCCTTCGTGAACAGCGCGCTCGGTGTGTCACCGTACCCCAAGGGAGGTTGAAGCTGCTACAGTTTCCTGGACGTAAATCAATATTCCTGCTGCAAACTCTCTTCGCAAGACCCTACACAGATCATGCCGACTCCAGCCAAGGGCATACCAGCCAAAGACAAGCCAGGCGCAACGATTTCATCAGAAAAGGGTGTACCAGAACAATGGAGAAAATACGGCACGGTGAGCATAATTGACGAGAGGGAAAAGGAAGTTCTGCTTCTCACTGATGCAAAGTCATCTTGAGGTGCGAGACCCGAACCTACGAAACATGGAGAACAAGCCAAATCCGCCTTATCTGACATTGTGCACCATGTACAGGACAACACTACCTGCTTACATATTCACTTCGCAACGCCTTCTAACTTTATATCGCTATATCTGATCGTCGCAAACCGTCCGATTTAAGCATCGATCGTGCATCTACAATTCAGGTCAAATTAGGCCATATTTCCGGTTTGGAGAATCACCCGACCATCGATCCTTGTCCTGAGTGCATAGGTACCTATGGAACGGGGCCCACATTGACCAAGGGTACCTGGCAATCACGTGTGCTCAATGCAACCTTGGAACAGCCATCGCTCGGCGCAATAGCCTCGGGCATCGGAGAAATACAAGACGTTCATCCAGAGCCTATACTATGCAATATAGAATGCTGGCCTTGCTCCAATCCTGCTTTACATTAACCCCGGATTTCCCACCACACCCCTGTCGACTGCAATATAGCCCATTGATGGATCCACACCCGCACGGAACAAGGGTATAATTCAATCAGTAGCCTCTTTAGCTCTGCTCCTTTTCAACCGATTCCGACCCACTCAAATGTTCCGCGGCTATGAATGCTATATATGTATAGGCGGGCGCACGATGTATGATACATGTGATTACCACCATCTCTCAACATGCGCTGTTTCAGAAGCATTGCTACAGCGGTAGCTGTATTTGCATCCATCGCAAGCGCATCGCTTCAGATTGTGCCTGGTGCTACTTGGACTGCCACGAATACCGGAAAGCACATTCAAGCGCATGGTGGTGGCTTCATCAAAGTCGGGAGTACATACTACTGGTACGCGAGTGATACAGTTCTATAGCTAACTTGCTAATGTACGAAGGGTTGGCGAGGACAAAACAGAAGGCAGTGCATTCCAGAATATCAACTGCTATTCGTCAACGAACCTGGTAGAATGGAAGTACGAAGGCGCGCTACTTTCGAGGACTTCCTCGGGTGATCTAGGACCAAATCGCGTGGTAGAACGACCCAAGGTTATCTACAACAAGTCAACAAAGAAATACGTGCTTTGGATGCACATCGACGACAGTGGCTATGCCGAAGCCAAAGCTGGTGTTGCAGTAGGAGACACTGTATGCGGCAAGTATACGTACATGGGCTCCAGTAGACCGTTGGGATTCGTCAGCCGTGATATGGGTCTCTACGTTGATGATGACGACAAGGCATATCTTCTGACAGAAGATGTAAGCGTCCCCGGTACAACGTTAGTTTATTCTAACAAGATGCGCAGCGCAACAACGGACTCCGAATCGATCTTCTTTCTGATGACTACTTGAGCGTTAAGCAAGCTACATACACCTGGAAAGAAAAGATCGAAGCTCCTGCGGTCATCAAGAAGAACGGGGTGTACTTTATGTTTGGATCGACGCTCACGGGCTGGGACCCTAACGACAACCAATATTCTACGGCTACTAAACTCTCTGGTCCTTGGAGTGCATGGAAGAGCTTCGCTGATTCGGGAAGCAAGACGTATACCTCGCAGACCACATTCGTTCTACCGGTGGGAAACAACTTTATCTACATGGGAGACCGGTAAGACAACCCTTGAAAGTTTTTTTCCTTCGAGGGATGGGGCATTGCCCCAATATTTAATAATTCCTGGGACGTTGCGTCGTGAATTCCTGCTCCCTTCCTTACAATTTGTTTGACTTCTCGAGATTACTTACTTATGGCTGTGTGATAGATGGGTCTCCTCCAATCTCATGAGAAGCACATACGTTTGGCTGCCGCTCACTATCTCGGGTACCACCGCCAGCATGAAGAATTCGGTGAACTGGATCGTGGATGCCAACTCCGGAACAATGAACTCTGGCCCAAGTGAGAACACATACGAAGGCGAAAGTGCAACGCTCTCTGGTGGTGCAAAGACTATCGACTGCTCGGGATGCTCAGGATCCAAAGCAGCTGGCTGTAAGTGCTTCCGTTCGCCTGTCACAACACTACTAATGGTTCATAGACATCGGTGGCTCGGGAGCTGGTGTTGTCACGTTCAACAATGTCCAAAGCTCAGCGACTACACGTACTTCAATTCGAGTAAAATATCTGAACGGTGACAGCTCGCAGAGGTATGCGGATGTTTCTGTCAATGGCGGTGCATCGCAGAGAGTAGCTTTTGTGCCTGCTAGCGGAGATCCGAATTCGAGTATGTTGAACGTGGACTTGAAGGCTGGGTCGAATACGATTAGTTTCACCACAAAGGATGGATCTTGGGGTCCTGATATCGATCGACTCATGGTCCCGCAGTCGTAGCAGTACTTGCGTATGTACCTAGCTGCCTAAGGTAGGAAATCTGCAAGCTTCGAAGGAGGTCACAAATACCAACAACAGTGATTTAAAACGCTGTTGAATATCTCATAAATACACGCTATATTCAACTCACTTCACTTTTGCCATTTTCTTCGGCGGTTACAACAGTACCAGCTCCAGAAACGGTTAGCGTGTTTGTGTTACACTGCGTCGTCAGCAGCTCACAAGGGTATGTCTTGGCGGTGCAGGCAACACTGTGTCAAAGTTCTACGGTTCAGCCTTGCTCAGGCAGCACATAACGAGTTCTCCAATTCCCGAAAGAAATGACGAATTTTCTATCACTCCCAGGCGAGATTCGCAATGCGATCTATGATCTTGCACTATTCCCACACCATCCCCGTGTTCAGATCCATGCAAGTCATGCCAAGGACCTTCTTTCCTCAGTGTTCAAGTCTCCGTTGCACCGCACATGTCGAACAGTGCGCTCAGAGCTGCTTGCGCGGTTCTGTAAGACCAAAATTCTTATATTTATTGATTACCTGTCATTCAAGGTATGTTAGATTCCATATCTCATACACTCAGCCCACAACATATGGACCCTACAACAGAACCTCACATTCATGATCCTAATTGAGCACATAGGTTTTTATGGACTACTCTAGTAAAGTTGGAGACGGCACTATTGTCAGAAACAATCTTGAGGAGATCATCCTCAAGGTTGACTGCTTTTATGTAACTGACAAGAACACAACTGTCCAAGAAGCACCAAATCACGAAACCTTTGATACAAATGAAGCCCTTGCAGGATTATGCTCATTGAAAAGAGCCGAAATCTCCCTTGCTACTCGAAGAGGTTTTTCGGATTCAACCCACCTAATCAACATTTCAAGCGTAATGCTGGAGCAGCAAGATGACGGTACGCTCGCACCAAAGCTCGACTTCTCCATCTCGTCGCCAAAAAAGGTCATTTTTGGGATTCGGCAATACCTCTGAGCATCACCGTGTTTCTCTCTTTTTCCGAAGGGTCGTGCCCAGGCTCGTATTTGGACATGGCGAAGTACGTTTCTTTCTCTGCGACGAAGCCCAGGCTTTCGTACAGTGACCTTCCGGCGTCGGATGTTTCGAGAAATCCGGGAAGACCAGCTTTGTCAGCGCGAGAGCATCCCCATTGCACTAGCATTCTACCCGCTCCGCGCCGTTGGTGCTCCGGATCGACGACGAGCATGTGGAGAACTTTGGGGGCTCAGCAGGGATTCTTATATTCTGGGGAATATGGTATCATATTTTACTTACAAGCAAAGGGCTTCGTGTTCATGTATTCTTTGCGTGCTCCAGCCAGGTATGTGAAGAAATCACGTGCTGCTGGGGTGTCGGTCTCTTTCGGAACAGGTAGCATTGATTGAATTTGTTCTTCCGTCCGCTCATGGTGGTTGATTCGCCATTTTGCAGCCCCGATCATCTTGTCACCGAGATCCGTGTCCACTACCTTCAAGTAGAATACATCTGGCTCTTCTGTCGCGCTTTTTAAATGTTTCTCGATCTGCGTTGCTTTGGTTTCTTCAGTCGCGTTCGGCTTAACTGGGTACAACGTCAGTTCATGTATTGTCTTATATGTCTCAATCCACACACTGAGTCTTGTGATGCCTGTGTTGAACGCTGCCAATTGTATCCGAGTGAGGTCGGCAAAATCGTTATTGTCGCAGGGACGCACTTCGAGCATGATATCTGATTTTTTCTGATATGAACGCGCTGTCTTAAGAATTTCTAGATTTTGATAATGTACCTCTAAGGCTAATTACTTTGGAATATATACTACAGTGAAGTTCTGAGAGGCGGGGTCGCGTATATCGGGATAGAGTGACATCGGAGTCATCTATTCCGACATTGGCGAACGCCACGAGTCATTGGCGCAATGCTGACTGACCATTTTTAGCCCTTTTTGACCTACACTCGACTGGGTGTACAACGCGACGCCCTTTTTGCAGTCTTAGTCATATAGATGATTGTAGCTTTTTAGCCCTTCGCATTGGCTTTTCTATGTATCTTCAGAGCGATCCTACACTAACAACTTCTCTATTTGGAAGAAATCCTTTGAGCTATATCTGTAATGTCAGGCCAAGAAGTCCTTCCCCAATGCTACGAAAAGTACCGGGATTGCTCTTTCTACATACTCCGAGCATGCTATTTATAATCTAATCGTATGAGTTGTGCTTGAGGCTCGAAACACCACCCGGGGTTGTCGGTTGAAACACGCGATGAAGCGATGTATGTTTCTCCAAATCTAACCTTTGTATTGGATCCGACAAAATTTCCAATCGTAGAATTTAAATTTCCAATATACATAAAACATTCGGGGCGCAGTTTTTGGCACATAACAGATGTACATGTCCACAGTAGATGTCTTGGTTGCGTGACGAGCGAAGACATCCGCTCGAACAACACGCATGTGGACAGGCTTGACTTTCCAAATAATCCTTTTACTCCATTTATTCAATACCCAAACTATGGCATCAGCTAGGGTTCACAATCCGCAGTTTTCACTGCGGTCGCAATGTTCCTTGTCGCCGTCCTACCATTGAACGCAATTGCCTCAGCGCCTCTAACCAATCGCCTGCCACTTGCAGACATATCCCAGACAGAATTCGATTCTTTCCTTCGCTTCTCGGAAGCCAGCGCCTCCTTTGATACAAAGCAGCGTCCTCTCGCTTCCCTGGATCCCTACTCTTCCGAAGCCAACAATCGGAACGACATCACTGATGCCATCTGCAAACCTGTCACATTACTATTTGCGAGAGGAACTACCGAGGAGGGTAACATGGGTAGTCTGGTTGGACCATCTCTTGCTAAAGCTCTAGGGCTGGCCGTAGGAGAGGATAGTTTGGCTGTGCAAGGAGTTGACTACGATGCCAGCGTGGAAGGATTCTTTTCTGGCGGAGATCCAGAGGGAGTAAGACGATGGCGGGCCTAGTAGCAATGAGAAAGAGCAACTGCGACAATACTACTTTGGTCGTCGCGGGATATAGTCAAGGGGCTCAGCTTTTGCATAATGCGGCAGCTTTACTAACAAACGACGAGAAGGCCTTTGTGAAAGCCGCAATCTTGTTCGGCGATCCGAACAACGGTCAATCGATTGGCGGAATCTCAAACGTCAAGACTATATGCCATGAAAGAGATAGTATATGTGCTGGAGGAAAGGTTGTGAACGAGGCTCATTTGACGTACAACGTCAACGTAGGAGAAGCTGTCTCTTTTGCTCTTAGGTCTACGAACGTTCGAGGAACAGGGAAATCAAAGACTCCAAAAGAAATATTCGATGCTCTGGGCATTTGACCAAAACTTTCCATTTTATGTCAAGAAACGATGAATACGCAATAGATAGAATCAGGATACTCAGCCCATCTCTCTGGTCTTTTCTAGCATTTGTGACTAACAAACAAGAACCACTGCGTCTGACCGATGATTGTTCCAGGTCGTCTGATCAAGCAATCACCCACAAATGATACAAACGATGGTAGTGTTTGAAAAAAACCCCGTTGAGCGAGACGTATATAAACACTCTTCAATCATCGCTATTTCAAGTAAACCTCCAAGCTGAGCACCCAAGATGTCTGCACAACAGTCCGCCGCAGCAACTGGTCCTGCCACAGTCGACGAAGTTCTTTTCAATTCCCTTTGGGGCCAGCTCTCGGTGCAGTACATGGCCATAGGCCTCACGCCCGACGAGCTTGATGAAGACAGACACATACCCGAGGACCGGGCCCCCACCGGCGCACGCGAAGCCGTTCGGGGCATGATCGATCATTACGGTTTGCAGGCTATGTATTCGATCTGGAGGTGGGAAAACGTTGACAGGCTGTGGGTACCAAGGTACAAATTGTCAAAGAAGCGGTGAGTTCTGCGCAGTGCGGTTATCTATTGTTGAGCTGAGCTGATGGTGATTAGTGTTGCTGTTGCGGAGAAGGACAGGCTGGAGAGAAGGGAGAGGCAGGCTGAGCTGGAGAGGAAGGAGAAGGAGATGAATTATCAGGATATTCAGAGAGCGCTTGAGGACTCTTGAGGCAGAGTATGGGCAGAGTATGGGGAGGGCAAGGGCTTGAAGAGATCATTATAGTCGGTGTTGAAGCTGGATTTACTGCTACCTATGCGCAAACTATACTAGAGAGCGCCTGATTCATCCTCCAAGGGTATCTTCCATGTACGCCAGAATTGAAAAACCCATCCGTGATTGTAGCCTCGATGATAAGAGGCATGAAGAACCGGGAGGAAATGCCATCTGTTCCGATCCACTGATCCTCCGACTGTCTGCTCCTTAGGGATGATCGTCCGTGACCATAGCCTTAACAGCACGAGGAATTGAGAACTTTCATCTGTTCCCATCCATCCACCCACGATCAACTACTTCCTCGCCATGATCTCTCCAGTCAGAGACTTCCACCGCTTGCTCATGATGATGTAGTCGCTCAAAATCGCCCTTCCCCTAACCACCCGACCAGACGGCGAAGACCTATCCTCTCCGTAGCCCATACTCTCATATGCCTTCCTCGCACCTTCATTGCTCCTGAACACAGTCAACATAGTCTTGTTGACAGTGATAGACTGCGCCATGGCCTCGACGGTAAACATAAGCCAGCGTCCCAGTCCCTGGCCGCGGAGTTCCTCTGCAATGTGCACCTCGTATATGTACACCACCTGCTGCTGGTCATTCGGCGGGTCGTCGTAGTCGATCTTGAAGGAGATGAAGGCCACGATGCCCGTGTCGAAGTCGCGCTTGGAAAAGGCACCGGGGTGGCCGTCACGAGTGCGAACGAGTAGGTATATCATGTCTTTGTCTTTCATCTCGAGACGCTTCGATGGGACGTGCCAGCCGATGCTGGAGACCTTGTAGGCTGCAGAGGAAGTATGGTTCACGATACTTAGGCAACACTCGTGGTCCTTGGGGTCCATCTCGCGCTCCACACCTGTCCCGTGGGTGTTGCGGCGTAGGTGGAAATCGTAGATGTCTGGGACGTTGCAAATTTGTCCATGTTTGCGACTGTGGTTCCAGGCAGCGGTGATGGCCTCGTCACTCCAGCCGCGCATGATTCGTGTGGGTGAAGTCATCGGATCGTTAGGGTACAAAAGAGCAGGCACGGGAATGTCTCGCTGATCTAGGTATCCTCGCGGATCGAGGTATCCTGGAATGGCATGCGAATAGCCGTCGTTGATGGTCGTGTCCTCTCCAGGCTCCTGTTTAATGGTCGTGTACTCCTGGGGTTCCTGTTTAATGGTCGTGTACTCCTGGGGTTCCTGTTTGATGGCCGTGCGCTCCTCAGGTTCCTCTTTGATGGCCGTGGGATTATCAAATTTCTTCCAGAATTCCTTCCTCGCCTGTTGCTCTCGCTGATATCGCTCGTGTCGCTGCTGCTTCTCTTGCTTCCTCTCCTCCTGCCTCTCCCACCTCCGCTTGGTCCTCTTCCAATTTTCCTCGGCCCGCTTTGCCTGCCTCAGGGCGATTCTTCTCTGATTCTGATAAATTTCAAGCTTTTCTTCAAGACTCTTTTCTTCAGGAGTCCACGCGTACGCAGCAAGCTTTTCGTCAGGAACGTTGTCAGGGAACACAATCTTTGGATGGATGAATGGTCCGCGGATACGGGTCTGGCTCCGCACTTCGTCTTCAAACTTGGTGCGTCGAACCTTCTCCTCGTCGGACCCTTCGGCTTTGATCCTGCCCTTGTCCCCCTGCGACAACCCGAACCTGCTGTGACCAAATGCCGGAACAGTCTCCTCTTCTGACTCAGGCTCGGCCTTGATCTTGACCCCGTACTGCGACAAGTTGCGCGACGCAGGTGCCGCGGCGACAGGCTCGGGCGGGTTGTCCTCAGGGTCGGAATACACTCCCTTTGGATAGATGTAGTGAGCGCGGTTCTGGAACTCCTCAATGTACTTGTAAGAGGCAGCACCCAGATTCTTAGTCGTACGCTGACGGCGCTTCGTCGCGGCGATCCTCGCCTTTTGGCCATGTTTTGCGACCATCCTGGTGTAATTGGCTGGTGGCTTGCGTGGGGTGTCGGAGTGGGGCGGAGAGAGAGGGCGAGCGCGTTTTGGGGATGGCGGCAACGCGTCGATTTTGTCGTCCTCGGCCTGCGCACGTGCACCCTGGAGCCTCGCGTTCGACTCGAGCGGCGAACACTGAACAAGTGAGTGAACGAACGAGCGAACAAGTGACCAAGTTGTTGCAAGCCAAGCTCCGTTCAGCCAGGTCTAGTATAGCCGAGTTTTGCACGGATACTCCAGGGCGATAGTCTGCGTTTACTGCAAGCCGCATTCACAGACGCCATCTGAGACCACACCATTCCTACGGCCACACGACAAACACCCGTCAACAGCATCCAGCACCTTCCCACAGATGCTGACAACGGGCATGGATACGTTCAGGCGCAGCTACGCCACCGTCTTGCGCAGCAAGCCCAGCCGACTGCAGTCCCGTGGGAAAAACCCCTTGGGCCTGGACCACTTCATCCAGAGACAACGCGCATTGGCTCTCTGGAAAAACATACTACGCAGCACTGCATCTATCTCGGAACCTGGCATCAGACAAGAGATGAACCAATTCGCCCGGGCAGAGTTTGAAAAGCATCGTCACGTCACTGATCTTGGCCACATCCGATACCTCATCTCGGTACCTTTCCCCCTCTCGTCGTCTCTCGGAAGCTCAGCTAACCACTACGAACGCAGACAGGTAAGACGCAGCTCGACACCATGAAGGGCTCGCTCATCAATTCTGGCGTCCTGACGGAGGCTTGAGCATGCGTCGTTCGCAAGGCTGGCCTCTGGCACCTGATTCGTGCAGCTCCCAACTTCAACGCTAGCGCGGGGCGGCAGGGTTCGAGTATGACCCATCAACCACCTCCCGCCTAGGCCTAGCCAGCGACACCACACATGCTGCCAAGTGCCCAGCTGCATGTCAGCTTGTTCGGTATAATCAAATATCATACTTGACTTTCTTCCCTCAACGACTTGGCCTCTGCATGAGCCGAATCCATCTCCACAAGCAGCTTGCGCGTTTCGATCCTGTTCCAATCATTCGGTGCAGACTAGCCTCCGCTAACGACTACGGTGAGACTCCGACCTGTAAGGGTATCCGCCGCTTCACGTCTTCCTCATACCCATCTACTTCATCCAGTCTGTCTGCTCAAAACCCGTTCCTCAGATCCACCTCGGGCAGTCCCAACCGGCCGATGAAGTCTGTTCTCGTCGTGGGCGGTGGCCCCGCCGGCCTAGTTGCGGCCAAAACACTCCTCCAGCATGCTGGTAGTACAAAGTTCAAGGTCACTGTCTTCGAAGCTGCAGAGAGAGTCGGTGGCATGTGGAGGTCTTTGCCGGGCGAGCAGGGCGAAATCTGCAGCCCGCACATGCGCACAAATCTCAGCCGTTTCACCGTCGCCTTTCCGGATCTTGCGTGGGGGTCAGTAGACCTTTCCGATCCGGTGACGGGAGCTGCCCACTCTGGACGGCCGCCCATGTTCCCAGCTGCGTGGCAGGTGGGTCGGTATCTGGACGCTTATGCTAAGAAATTCCTCGCCCCCGATGTTGTGCAGTTGAATAGGCGAGTAACAGCGGCGGATTTCGATGTCGATGGCAAGACGGGCAAATGGGACGTTACTTCACTGGACCTGACAACACGACAAGAATCGAAGGACTCCTTTGATTATCTGATTGTGGCCAGTGGCTTCTTCCACCGAGCTGCGCCCCATGTGCGTCAGAGCCAGATGCAGCATGGCTCTGGGAAGCGTATCCAGCATTCCACTCAATTTCGAGATGTCGCATCCTTTTCCGACGACGCGGGTAAAGTGGTTGTTGTAGGTGGTGGGATCAGTGGCAGCGAGGCTGCTGCTACAGCCGCTTTCCAGATTTCCAGCGCAAAACATTCGCCTGGAGAGAAGCCTGCGTGGGCGGACAGCAAAGTCTATCACGTATTTGACCGTCCATTCTATGCTCTGCCTCGCTATGTACCACAAAATCCCTACAATCCGGCTATCCAGGACTTCAGTCTCTCTCCCAATTTTCTTCCAGTAGACCTCGCTCTCTACGACATCAGCCGTAGAGGTCTCGAAGGTCCAATTACGGCATCGATTGGAACTTTCCCCCGGACAAGTCTCAGAAGGCTCATGAGTTCATCAGATCTCTTATCGGCGGTGATCAGCGTGCCACCGGACGCATGGAGCTCGTTTCAAAGCCAGACACCATCAAGTATCCTGCTTTCACCGGCATATCTGACTTGTATGCGGAATTTGTGAGAGATGGTCTCATCGTACCCGTGAACGGACGTGTCCAGAGCATCACACAAGGCGAGGAGACTGATTTCTCCGCGGACATAGCTTCTCAAGGACCGTGGGCCAATGGCAAAGAGGAACACATCAACTTGAGTGGTGTCACTGGCGTTATCGAAGCCACGGGCTTCCAATCGCATCTTACATATCTGTCCACCCGTGTCAAGCAGGCACTAGAGCACGATCCCGACACTCCTCGCATCCCTTTCATCCTATCGCGCGGCTCCATCTTCAGTGAAAACATACCGAGCATGGCTTTCGTGGGCTTCTACCAAGGCCCTTACTGGGGTGTGATGGATCTGCAAGCCAAGACTATTGCCCAACGTTGGGAATGCGAAGCTGATTCCTCCTCTGCAATGAAGAAGCTGGATACAAGTGATTCTCGTTTGATGAGACAAGCAATCAAAGAGAAGAAGCTGGAGGTCCCACAGTTTTGGATGGCCGACTATGTAGGGCTCATCGAAGAATTCGCACGCTCCGCCGGACTGCAGCGCGACGACACGGCATTTGGTCAAGGAGGGCCGGTCTTTCCTTCACGATTTCACGACGAGTCTGGACCCTCGGACGAAGCTGCGGCAGCTGTTCGGGAAGTCGCGGATCTATCACAACAATCAAAGGACAAGGGCCTGTACGTGGCAGCAGCGGCATTTCGGGCAATGCAAGGCACGTGGAAACTTCAGCGCAAGATTGAATCTCGACACTCCTCCATGCCCAATGGATTGTTCGAGGGCACGGCGCACTTCCATCCGCGTGTCCCCACCGATAGCATCTATTCCGCCGAGTATCTGTACACGGAGGAGGGTACGCTGAAAATGGATAACGGCATGTCGTTCCCAGCCACACGGCGCTACGTCTACCGCTACACGGAACGTGATGATACGATAACTGCGTGGTTTGCGGAAGACGACGGCCTGACGGTGGGCAACTTCTTCAACAGATGGGAGTTCTACGCTCCCTCTGATGTGGAACACGGCTGGCTCTGTCGAGGCCACCACTTTTGCACCCCCGATACTTATAAGAGCAACTGCGAGTTCCGCTTCAGAGGAGCTAGCCTAGACACGTTCGGTATCACCTACGATGTCTCTGGTCCGAAGAAGGATTATACCCACGAGAGCTGGTACAGCCGGAAAGCATTCGGCGCTGCCTAGTGACTTGATGGATTGTTGAAATGAGGCATTGGCTCCCATGCCCACCAGACGGTTTTCGCATGTCCGCGAAATGGCCAATCGACACAATTATCTTCTTGGGCGGAACGACTGTTACCTTGTCAATCTTTACTGGAATAGTACCTTGGCGCTTTAGGTCCTATCACGTCGAATCCGTCACATTTCGTGCGAGTGGGACTTCTTCCCAAGTACACAGTGTTCAATTAGAGTCATGTAACCATTAATATTACCACCAATTTGGCGAATCTCGTCTTCTCTCTTCCTGGGCTTTCTTCTCTTCTTGCTATTATTGTCTTTATGGTGACGACCGCCACCCACAGTGCCATTACTTTGTTACTCCGTTCTCGATTGCAACACAGCCGTTCCTTCACCGCATGGTTGTGGAGCTGTCCAGCTACAAATACACCCGTTCGGTGTCACGTTATCGGGGAATAGCAGAAAGTCTCACCACCGTTGTAACATTTGTGAGACTACCCTGCTTCCAGCTGTTTCTTCGAACTTGACACCCACATGGGGCTCCACCCCTTGCTGAGACTCGCTTTATGACTACCGCTATAATATCTAATGATGGATAGACATGTGCGTTGCCACCACAAGGTGTCACGGAACCATCATTTTTGCCTTTCCGCCACTGGCCCTATGTACCCTGTCGCACTCGTCTTGTCCCCCATTTCAGCGCAATATGAGGCTATCGAGACAAGGCTTGAATTCGAGTTCTGGCCATGCTAAAACTGAAAGCCAGCGTTCAGACCTCAAGGCGAATCCCACCTCCATACCCACCGCCACAAACAACCCCGGAATGCCATCCTCAGCACACAAATCCCTCAACACTAGATCTTCCAGCTCTCCTCTCCGTGGTAGCACTAGGTTCTTCAGCGGAATGCACTTGGACAGCGCACACGAGGTCTGAGTTGCTCGCCGGCCGTCCCACGCTCACCGCTCCAATCACCACCACCTTCACAGGTGCCCTCTATTACCCAATGCAGCAGCCAGTGCGAACATGTCACCCTGCGATCCCTCTCTGTCGGCGCACAGCAGATGTTTTACTTACATATATACGTATATACGTACAGCTCTCTGCGTGGGTTTCGGCCCGTGCGGCTTTCTTACCGGTCAGCAATCGGTCTGCTGAACGTGGCCGTAGACAGAGTGACGTGCGTGGTAGTGAAGGTGGGAAGTGGCTCGGGAGGTCTACTTAAGGGGGCGCTGAGGCTTTCGATCGCTGATTGAGTTCGATCGTGCTTGTATCGGTGGGAACGCCTTAAGCGTTATTACTCATCCTCTCTCGAATTCGTGGTTCCTCCAACGGTGTACTGTCAGAATGAAATCCCTCCTTCTCGCCTCTCACGTTCTCGCTGTGCTAGTAGCCGCCGGGCCTTGGAGGCGGGACTGTGGACAGCAGTGTTTCAACTCGACGAATGCGTGCGGCGTCGAATTCGGCGGGTAAGTAACGCAGCGAGTATCTCCCCATACTTTCTACAGAGACTCTAAGTCTCCCCCAGCTGCTGGGACGAGTGCGCCATCGAAGCCAATCAACGACCCACCTTCGCCGCACCACCATGCTCCGCAAGCGCTCTCCCCACAGAGCTCGACACAGTCACGCCCACGACTCCAATCGTCTCACCCACAATCACATCCGCACCGAACGATACCATCGCCATCGCCCAAGCGACCGAGCCCTGCTGGACCGGCCACACCATATGCATCGACTACATACAGTTCTGCGGCAACGACACGCACAAGTATGGAGGGTGCGACGACGTGTGCTCGAAGAAGGTGTATACGCCTCCTTCGTGTACGCTGCCTTCGACGAGGCGCATGCCGGCAAGCACCAAGACCAGGTCGAAGAGACCGGTTGCTACGAAGCCGGTTTGCGATAAGGCGAAGAGCTTCATGTGTGCGCCGCTGAACTGGCGGGTTTGAACGGCAGGTATGCTAGGGCTGTGCGATCTGCCGAAACATGCAATAGCTTTTTCCTCTCTGCGGTGTCTATCTACTAGTATGGGATTATTTGATCTTTACTTTTTGTTTTGTTTTATTCTATTTTTCTGGCCCTGAGCTGTTTTCCTTTGTTCCGATTTCACTCGATTATATTATATTCAAGGGTTATTCTTTTCATATTTGATGATTTGCTACTCAGTATATGAATGAGTATACGGCCTCGTGTGATTCGGCTTCGAATATACTGTGAAAGGGATTATTGCTTCATGTATACATACTAGGTAAAGATTATGTTCAAGCTCAACAAATATACTAGGCTATACAAATTTTTTTTCTTCCAAGGAAGTAGATTCAACGCCTTGGAATAGTGATGATGACGATTTACTGTGATGACGTTTTTCAGTAGTAAGGTAGCTTCAGTAGTGAGTTTAATGAAGCAAAAGTGACTGTGTAGTACATAAGTTAGATTGGTTCTTTGGTGTGGAACGTTACCGGATGCGTCTGTCTCTAATAAGTCGAGGTTTAGTACATACGTAGCCCATCCTTGCAATGATTCAGACCAGCGTCATTTTTTTTTAGTAACCGTTGGATACGTGACAGGAATGCGATGAAGTAATGTGGTCCGTGCATAGCGGTGACATTGCGGACCCCCGAGCGCCAAGGCAAGATTTTAGGACCCACGGCGATTGGCACAGCTCATACGAGAGCCACCACCGGTGTAGTTGTTACTCTGCTACCTCGCAGGAGCAACGAGAGAAATATGCGAAACATACAATGCGCTTTGCGCAGTGGCGAGACGGCTTCTGCACGCCCAACCTCGTCCTCTGCTACCGCGCCGTCTTCTCGCCCCGGTCGCCGCACGATTCGTCCACTCTCCGAAGCGGGCCACGGAGGAGCCCATGGAAGCAAATGAAGCCAAGGAAGCCACCGCGCGCGTGCAAGAAATGTTCAAAGACTTCCGAAAGAGGAGCGGGTCCATCACCGAAGAGCAACTCATTGCTCCATTGACCGAAGAACAAATCAACGACCCCAACGCGATTCCCGTTTCCATATATGAACAAGACCCCAACAGCCCGGGCGGAGAGCGCCTCATCGAACACATACGAACCCCCGAAGAGCGCAGGAAACACAATGAGTTCTACAAGATGCTGGTGGAGGCGGACAAAGATCCGAATTACGCCGACGATAATCCAGAGCTTAATCGCCACCTGATCGATGGGCTGCTGAAGGATCCATACTTTGCAGACCTGACCGACGAGCTGATGGATATAAAGGGGAACTATCTGTTGACGAAGCAGCAACAAGAGGCAAGATTAGCAGAAGCGAAGGCCGCAGACGAAGCCGCAGAACGGGCGATAGAGGGCGAGCTCAAATCGGAGATGCAGCTGGCAAACCACGAACTGCTGCAGAATCTCATAAACGATCCAGACTTCTCGTATGCCAAGGACGAACTGGCTGAGCTGCAGGACATCCTACCCGAGGTCGCCGAAGGCAACGAGGCAGAGTTCGAGACTGAATTCGAGGCAGCGCTCGACAAGGTGACGAAGAAGCTGGAAGAAGATCCAAACTTTGAGAAGAAGATGGCCATGTGGCAAGCTGAGCATGGTCTACCGGAGGCTGAGAGCATGAATGCTGAAGCCCTGCTTGAGAAGTCTGCCAAGGAGGCAGGGCTGGGGGACGAGTCGGCGGAACTCACACGATTGCTAGGGGTAATGAAAGAGCTGATGGGCTCCATGGGTTACGACGAGAAAATCGACAAGCTCGAAGCGGAGCTAGAGCAAATGACCAACGAGGAAATGGACGAGGACGACATGGACGAAGAAGAGTTGAGAGCCAAGGAGATGAGCTTCGCAGAACTGGGTAGAGAGTTGTTGCGGCTTTCGGAATCATCTCCAGGAGGAGGTGCGAAAAACTTCGGTAAAGTTGCTAGCGAGGACAACGAGCCGGTCGATCCTGCCCTCGAGGCCAAGGTCGATGAAATCATGAGGGACCCAAAGCTCATGGAGAAGCTCATGTACATCCGAAACATCATTACCGAAGAGCAGCAGAAGCAGGCGATGCCACTGGCGCCTGATCCAGCCACGCTGGAATCACACCGCACGACCAACATCAAGCATCGCATGCAGATAGCCAAGAGCGACCCCGAGCATCGCGCTGCCCTCCAAGCTCTTCGCGTAGACCTCCCTCCGCCGTTCAACATTGCACCAGCGCTGCGCGTCTTCAACGAAGCAATCGAGTATGCATATATTGGTGCAAACGATGATATTCGGCGCATCCTCTGGCGCGCATACTCCAAAGCTCGCTCGCTACCTACATTCTTGCAGAATCTCTCGGATGATGCATGGGATCTGCTGTATTATTCGCAAGCCGTGACATGGGGCAGCAATCAGAACCGCGAAGCTCACTTGAGGGTACTGCTACAAGACCTCCAGAACGTAGGGAAAAGCGGACCGCCCACACATCCTGACACGATTGCTGAGATGCAGAGGGCGCAGTAGCATCTCAGCGCTTCAGTATACACACGCAGATGGTTGCAAGGTTGGAGAGTTGAATTCCTTTGATGAGGCCACGATATCTGTAGAACATCATGTACAATACAAATGATACCCCTCAGCCGTGAGGCTCATATTACATATATACTTTTACCATATTCACATGTTCCCTATTTATATTGTTGAACTCGTGCATCAACTTAGTGTCCTGGGGCGTTCCCTGCAGTGGTTCTAGTCTACAGCCAAGAAGCCAGACACGCTTGGGCGGGAGCTTCACCGCGGAACATGACGTGGTCCAATTGGGTGCCCGTCCCGGAAGCTAACGTCCCCACATTCCAATGCGCTGCACAACACCTAGCACTTCGACGTGACGATGCGGTATCTGTGCTCAATTTATCTCCTGATGGATACGGCTCACCGCCTCGCTCTGTACTAACAAAACCGCTCCGCTGTGTCTCCAGCTCAGCAGTTGTTCCTCCTCCCGAACTTCCACATCATCTTCGCCATGCAGATTCTCTTCACGTCGGCATCAAAGCCAAACGCTTTGGCATTAGCAAGGGTGCTTTCTGCAGAGGGCCACATTGTCTATGGGGCAGACGAGGAGCGTGTATGGGGGACCTCACCGGCCCGTTATTCTCGGGCGTACCGCCGCTTCCACCGCCTCACCACAACCTGGAACGCAGCCGAACTCTGGAAGGCGATAGGAGAACGAATCGACCTGGTCATTCCCTTTGGCCCTCTTCCAGGACACATTCTGGAGAGCCTCAGAGCTAGAGGCGCTAATCTTGTCGGGGAGACGCTCGTCCATCACGACTACGAGTTCCAGGACTTCGTGCGCGACAACATCATCGATGCCGTACCTGGAACGGCCAGTATTGTAAAGGTACCGACTTCATTCATGGTACACTCCAGGAAATGTATTGCAGAGATACTCAGCATTCGGGATTCGACATTCGCGTTGCAGCCGCTGCCATGCTATGACACGGACGATGAGGATACGCTTGTCGATGTGGGCCCATCCGCACCGACGTCCTCGATTGAGTCCGACTCTCCTCTTATCCTCTCTCGTTCCACATTGAATGACCACACCGTCAATGCAATCAAACGTCTTCCCATCTCAGAGACCAGACCCTACCGGCTTATCGAGATCGCAGAAGGTGGCTCGTTCTACTCCGCGCACGCCTTCGTGCACGCCGGACAGCTACGCACATTCGTCGTCGCGAATGCACGGGCTACCGACCGGGACTTCGTCATCATGGGAGCTGGCTCACCGCTGTATGAGGTCCTCTACCAGTTCACGGCCCAACTCGTGGACGCGTTGATGGACTGGCAGACGGTTGTTGCGAACCACATAAGCCTTACCTTCCATGTGCAGGATAAGATCAAGCACGGTAACATCGTGCGCAAGGTCACAGTTATCAGTTGCCACAACGAAGCGCATCTCAGTCTTGTGTTACTTGCCTCGATACCTGAGCTGCGAGAGGCGCTCGCACTCGCATACACGTCACCAGTGCTTGCAAACACAAACTGGGAGCCTGTCCAGTTCCCAACCGATATGCGATGCCCCAAAGCCATGTTTTCCGCCCCTGTAGCAACTTCCGAGCTTGCACGCATCTTCCTAGCAGCGAGACCCTGGCGAAAAGACTGGTGGGCTCGATTGTTGCACATGAGCATGATGTGCTGGGTATGGACCGTGAACTTCAAAGAAGAAATGTGGCACGGCAAGGATCCAGGGCCGGCGCTCTGTCTTTGGAGCATTCTGGCCGCCGTACAGATTGTTGGGCGCGCGAAGGCTACCGTACAGGGAGGTCGCCACATCGCAAGCGGATATGTCAGATGGTTGATCACCCGAGTCATAGCTCCTATCCCTCTGGCAATCCTCGCTACTTTGAGGTACTGGATCGCTATATTGCTCGCACCGTGGATAATCACTGCTCGCGGCGCACGACGCATCCTTGCACAAGACCGCTTGCTCTTGAAGAAGATTTGATATGAGTCTAACTCGGGGGCATTTACTGTTGGCGCTTTTGGTAATCTAATGCTCCTGGCTCGCCATGCAGATGGTTTCATGGGACTGGAATCCTCAACACCGATCTCGAACACCATTGTTTTCTTTCTGTTTTGAAACGGAGCACATCGTCAATTTGCACTCCTGGTTGCGTGGTTGCTTCGAATTATCTGAACATGCAGATACCATGCGGGGTTATATGCAGATGGCATCTAGAAAATCGGGCGTGTGCATAAAGATGTCTGCAGCGCTTCCTCGTCCTGGATGCATTGATGCCAGACGAAACGGTCGTGGGAGCGAATTGGCCTGAAAGATGTGCTTGTCACAATACGATTGAGATCACGAAGCAGTGACCATTAGTTTAAATTATGTCCGAAGAACTGGCCTCTCAGAGCACGTCGTCTTTCTCTTCTGCGCGTATTTCTTCCCGCAAGAAACAGCAAGAGCGAAGACAGAGACATAAGCGCTCTCGAGATGTAAGGTTTATACACGTAACAGAAAGAAAGTCTACATTGCTAACACCCACACAGCAATTTGGGATCGACTTTCTCACTACGCAACCTTCCATCATGTCAGAGTCATCCGGCCATCATCACACTGATTATGGCCTCCACATTGGACCTACAGACTCTTCTGAGAATCGTTCATCATCCCCACAAAGTAGTTCTGCCCAAGATCAATTCATAGATGGACACCCAACTGCATCTCTCAACCGTCAACTACCGGGTTTCGTACGGACATTCTCGCAATCAAGCTCGCGACATGGACAATTCGAGGCGGAAACAACACCGAACGTCGCGTACATCGCACGCACATCCTCAGAGCATTCGCATAGCAATGGACATCAACGTACAAATGTAGCGCAAGCAGCGCCCAGTGAAGAGGGGCACAATATTGTTGGGAAAGCGCCAAGCCTGGTGCAGCAGACATGCGGTCTGGAGCCCGACATTAAGGAACAAGATAGCTCGGCTCATAAGGCGCTGAAGAATGTATATCCTGGCGATCATACTAATCGGGAAAAATCGCCAAGTGTGCAAGAGCAAACCATGGCTCGGGTCTTGACCTCTGCTTCTGTGTCTGTATATCCCGTTCAACCAATCGATGAAAGATACGAAAACCTGCTATTTGATGCCAACAAGATTGATAATGATCTCTTTAGCAGTGAATTCGACGATCGCATCGCGGATTTGCCTTCTGGCCTTGGATCTATGTCTGGACCTACGATCGCAAATCTTGCAATTGACGAAGTTGAAGAAAGAGACAACGAGCGTACCATCGAGGATCGATATAAGGGTATCAAGCTACAATCTAAGCCCCTAGGGCACGAAGTCCATGCAGACTACTTTGGAGATAGCATTGAAGGCGAAGAAGCACTGTTTCCTCCGGCACCGTCACGGATCTCATACCCCAGCCGCAGCTCGACACCTGAATATCGCGCTTTCGGAGCGACCCGGCTGTTTCCCACGAACCCTGATCCCCCAAGTGGCAATACCACCGACGAAAATCTACCTACTCAGGTGTCATCTTCGGCGGCGTTCCACAGACACCCGTCGTATCGCTTCAAAGAACCTATCCGGCCTTCGCGAACCGCTTATCCAAGCCCGCTGCGACATCAAAGCCTCGGCCGCACAGCCACGACTAGGACCACTAGAACACAAGTCGACAAGCCAGTCCATGTGTGGGACTCGCGCCGGAAGCACTGGCTCCCGATTGTGCCCTGGAATAAGATCCGAGAAAGACCTGCACATGGGGAGGCTACCCAAGGAGATAACAACTTCTTCAGCAACCTCATGAACAGTGTAGCTCCCTCTCACTGGGCTTTCCACGGAATTCAAGCTGCTGTCTGGTTAGCATTGGTGATTTACTTCTTCTGGCGTGTATCACAGGTCAAAGACGCCGTGGCCTTTGACTGCTACGAGCTCAAAGCACAACTTGTCCACTTATTCGGCAACTCGACGTTGTGCGGTTTGAACGGAATTCCAACCAGTAGCGCGTTTGGTGTCGCCGAACATGAAGTGCCGAAAGATATCGCCATCCCAGAAGAGTTCCATGGTGTGTTAAAAGGGCATTGCATTCTACGCCCGGTCCATTCAGCGATCGTGTTGGCGTCGTCTTTCGAGGTCTGGTTCTTGGCGATGATGGTAGCTTGTGGGATTACGTTTTTGCTGGAGTCTCTGGCGCTTGCGCAGCTTAGGCAATGGTTGGTGAAGAGCGGGCCTACAGGCCACGTTACGCTGGCCGTCAGACTTGCGGTACGATCGGCGGCTGTAGGTATCGCGTGTATATTGATTGCAGGCCCAGCATGGGCGATGAAAGGTGGATGGTCTCTATGAAGGTGCGAAGCTTATAGGAAATTAGAATTGAAAGATTGCTGTTTACGCAGCTGGTGCGAAGGAAACAATTCGTGAAGTTTCATCGCTGTGAGTATTGAGTATCGCTAGTGAGTACAATAATGGGGGAGTGGGTCGCTCTTGCCTGATGTTTTGTGTTTTTGGAAACCGGCAGCAGAGTAGCTGACTGGATGAAAACGCATATAATGGAGAAAAAGCTGTCAACCCCTCTTGTGACGATTGAAAACGGGCGTCTTGCCTGATAAATGCTAGCAAAGTGACTGTCCTACCTATTTGTAGGTATGCCGCGAGACTTATTTGCGATGTGGTCTAGCTGCAAAAGTATCTAGCAAACAACAAGAAGTATATGGTTCAATGAGGATTCATAGAGATTATACTTAGATTGGATATGGGCATCATTTCGGCAATGGTAGACATGGAGGATCATTGTTCGTAAATTCCTTTCCACCTGTTCATGTGGACTTAGCAAGTGATGTTTCATTGTCAAGGAATAGCGCCAAAGACACCATGAGACTATTTCAATCGACAATATTATGATAGACTGTAGGCGAAAAGCTACCCACTGTTCACTGTAATCTGGAATGAGACGACACCGTGGTGCACTGGGATAAGATACGCGTCGAAGCATTAGATGAGCTTGCAGCCGCCCAAATGCAAGTCTAATCGATGATTATTTCCTGCTTATGGCCTTAACTCATGCTCCTACTTGAAAGGTTTTCTATTCAGTGTTGGGACGATACGACAGGTGGGAGACAAGGGATCAGCTTACCCAGCCACCCTGCTCCTTCCTCTCTCACCCACATGGCACCCGGATAGCTGTCACAAAGGGCAGAAAGTCAATCCCCGCCATTATATCTCTTCAGAACTCGGTGGTTATAACCCATTTTAGGACACTATATACTATCAAGAAAACAAAACCCCGAAGCCGGGCTGGTCTAGTGGTATGACACTGCATCGCGGAAGGTGCCTGCATTACCCAGAACACACTTTGAGTGTGCCTAGCGTCCTGCAGGCACCTTCCGCGATGCAGAGACGTTGGTTCGAATCCAACGCCTGGTAACATCTTTTTTTTCTGTGTACCCTAGAGGGAGGGCTACCTTATCTTGATGGCTCCCAATTCTTACTATGATACATACCACTATGACTGGCATTTCGGGCATTTCAACTAAATGTTCCTAATATCTTTTAAAGTCCATATAGCAGTAATGGAATTGTAATCTCCGAGTGCCTAGGTGTGCCTGCCACGGTACGGTTAGAACTAAACAAATTTCTTTATATAAAAACACCATATGACACAAGCTTCTACCTCGAGGAACTTCTTAGACTTGCGATGGTACTTATGTAGCAATCAAGCTCCAATTCGTCCCTGGTCACGTCGTTTCGAGTTCCTAGCATCTTTGATATTGCCTACTGTAGGGAATCGCACGCGTACAAACATTGAATGCTTAGATGAACACAGAATTGGACTATCAGACAAGTTCTATTCTTGTTTCGTAACAGATTGACTTGTGAATCGTCCGCTGCGACTCGTTCTACAATCTTGCAGTTCGGCGGGCTGCATCAAACCCCATTTCCCCGCACAAAACGGTCCGCCCCAAACTCTTTGCGGGGTTCGTCGCAACGCCATCGGCTTGAGACAGAAATGCTTGGCCTGGACATCATGCATCAATTGACCGAATACGTGCTGAATGCCGTGATCCTGCGATCTGAGATTTTACTGAAAAAGGCGGGCGTATTCGTTGCATCCTTTCTTTCGTTAGTAACAACTACATATTTGTCTCCCATCCTACGCAATGTCCGAGATCGAGAAGCAGGTTGTCGAAAGGCATGAGCATCACAATATCAGCCTGGAAGAGCTAAGGCACGCGAGAACTATCGATACTGTTCACCAAGACCAGGCACTGAGGGTCTTGGCTGGATATGCCGGCGATACCAATTGGACTCCCGAAGAAGAGAGCAAACTGCGACACAAGATCGACCGCAAGCTTATTCCACTTCTGTGCATTACATATGGACTCCAGTATTACGATAAGGCAATGCTATCGCAAGCCGCTCTTTTTGGACTTCGAGAAGACTTGCATCTGGACGTTGGGAACCGATACTCATTTTCCGCAAGCATTTTCTATCTCGGCTTCATCGTGGGCAGTTATCCCGCCATCTTACTAGCACAGCGCTATCCTATTGAGAGAGTTGCTTCAGCAATTGTGGCGGTTTGGGGTGTATGCTTGATGTGCTCGGCTGCCTGCCATAACTGGCAGAGCTTCTATGGTAAGAACAGACAGGGCGTCCGTGGACTGAGCCTTTAACTAAATACTATATACAGCCCAACGTTTCTTCCTCGGTTTCCTAGAAAGCGGTATATCACCCATGTTCATGCTGGTCGTTGGCGGGTGGTATAAGAAACCAGAGCAGGCTTTGCGTATGGGCGCGTGGTACTGTTGCACGGGATACGTCTCTGCCATCTCGCCTCTAATCAACTATGGCTTGGGACACATCAATGGCGGCTCGTAAGTATGAAACAGCCTGTTTGATGAAGACACCTAATCGTCTACGCAGTCTGAATAGCTGGCAATACATGTATCTTGTCGCAGGCGCCATCACCGTCCTTTGGGCCATCCTCATTTACTTTCTGATGCCGCCCGATCCCATCAGAGCGCGGGGATTCAGCGACCGAGAACGCTACATAGCTGTCGCTCGAATGCGTGCCAACAACTCCGGTGTGCGGAATACGCACTTCAAGATAGAGCAAGTGTGGGAATCGCTCCTCGACATTAAGTTTTGGCTCGTCTTTGCCATATCGTTCCTCATGATGATTGCGAACGGCCCTGTGTCTTCTTTCATTCCGATCATCATCTCGGGCTTCGGATATAATCGCCTCAACTCGCTGTTGTTGACGCTCCCAGCGGGTGCTGTTATCGGCACCATCGAGCTCGCCGTGAGTAATACGCGATATGTGGTACTTGTGCTAGTTGAATTAATACCTACGTAGGCACCGTATTGTGCATATCGCATACCCCGAATCCGCACATGGCTCATCGCCATCTGCCAGTGTGGGACGATTCTCGCCAGCCTGCTTCTATGGCTTCTCCCACGAAGTGCTAAGGGAGGACTCCTGTTTGCATGCTATATTCTTGCATCGTTTGGAGGTGCATACGCTGTCCTGATGGGCTTGCAGATAGCTAACACCGCGGGATATACAAAACGCTCTGGTACGAACGGCGTGATCAGTGGCCAGATATATGCTAACGAGCTGCAAAGTCACCTCATCCGGTATCTTCGTAGGCTATTGCCTCGGGAACTTTGTCGGACCACTCTTGTTCAAATCCAAAGATGCGCCTGTGTACGCTCCAGGTTTCATTGCCGTCTTGATCACCTCGATCATAGCCGCCTTGCTTGCTATTGTGTACCGCTACGTGTGCATTTGGGATAACAAGCGTCGCGATAGGTCTTCCGCTGAAGGATTTGAAAACGCTTTCGAAGATGATCTGACCGATAGACGTAATCCGCAATTCAGATATACTATATAGTCAAATCTTCAAAAGATAGGAGATGTCCTTGGGCAGTGGTTCGGAATAGATAGCCTGGCCGCGATTCGAGTCCTCTATAAAGGACTTGTGCCCTGCTGTTCGTGACCATTACTATTCTAAATACCTAATTTCTCGGCGGTGATAATCGTTAATGCGCCTGACTCCAATTTCTTCCTGCCGGAACACCACTAGCGAAAACAATGTCGTGGCATCGACAGACTTTCACAACACCTGACAATAGCCACCTTCTATCGAAATGTATGACGCGGTGCAAAATCGATACTCTCTAAACGAGCAGCACTGCCCCTACTACCCGCATTATCCTCATGGCACGTCGGCCTCGGCTTCTGGGCATCCTGGGCGCCGAACATTGACCGGGATATCGGATAGAGTTCCTGGAGCGCGTCAAGCCCCGCCATGTATATACTACCTTCCAGCCTGATTGCTCGGTGAGACTCGGAGGAGCATGCTGTATGCATGCTGTGCAGAGAGACGTTGCTTTAGGGCATGTTGACCAACCTGCAAGGGAATAACGGGCGGCGATGCGCGCGGAGCGCCCTCTGGAGCCGAGCCCCTGGGCGCAATCTGGCACCAGGTTGTGGCGTGGCACTTGCAGCCTTTGGGCAAGGCGCCCCATCGTCATCGAACGCGCGCAACCCATCGGCGCATAATGGCCCCGATCCATGTTCGAAGACGACGACATGAATATCCTAAACGGCGTTCGACGGGGCCTCGGCAGTGCTCGCTACTGTTTGCCTTCTATCGTGCCTTCGCCGCTCCTTCGAATGTTCTGTAGACTACTGCTCCTCCACATGCTTCTCGTTTGATTCCTTGAGCTATGCGACTGCTCTTCCCCCGTTAGACTAATTTCGTGTGTACCTATACATATACTGCCGGCATTCACGTCCGTATTCGACTTGACCGACAGGTCGCCACCGCAACTGAGCGCCCACCGGGGCATACCGTACCGCGATGGCCATCTTCTCGCAAACATGGACGCTCACGAAGAAGACGCTGATGGTCGTCTTCGTGCGGCATTGGTTCTTCACGAGCATCCGCGCATTCTGGGCCCCCATAATCTTTGTACGCACCCCTCCACGATCAGCCCTCACCAACTAACCCAAAGGCAGATGTTCTTCATTACGTACGCGAAGAACTTCTTTGTCCCACCCTCTGGCTTTGGCGTCGGATCGCCTACGCCAATTCGAAGCTTCGAAAACGCCCTCGCCGCCGCCACTGGCAATCGAAATACGGTCGTCTTCGTGAACAACGGACATACGGGAGGAGACATCGAGAGAGTTATTGATAGACTGTCGGACACGGTCAGAGGCGCGGGAAAGACGGCTGTTACTCTGGAGCAAGATGTAGAACTCTTGACCACATGCGCCAGCTCGCTGCGAGGCGCGAGTACATGTTACGGCGCGGTTAGCTTTCATTCGTCACCAGAAGAAGGAGATGGGTTTGGTTGGAACTATACCATGCGTGCCGACGGCGCATTTGGCGAAAGAATCTATGTGAATGAGGAAAACAATGATATCCAGATATTTGTCCTGCCGTTCCAAAGCGCCGTAGACCGAGCTATTGCTTCCCTGAACGATACCCAACTGTCTTCCACGATCGACGAATACCCCTTCACGACCAAAACGCAGGAGGAGCGTGAGGAGAGCATCAGGACATCTTATATGGGAGCATTGATCGACATCATGGCCGTGGCATTGTACATTGGAGTGTGTGGTGTTACCTACCAACTCACTGGACAGATGGCGTCTGAAAGAGAGGGCGGCATCTCACAACTCGTAGAGGCCATGTCTCCCGCGAAGAAGCCATGGCACACACAAGCTGCTCGCCTCATCTCCAACCACATCGCATTCGACTTGATTTACCTACCCGGCTGGATCATCATGGGCATAATTGTGAGGCAACTGGCTTTCGTGCACACGAATGTAGGCATTTTGATCATATACCACATTCTTGTAGGCGGAGCCCTCACTAGTTTCTCCATATTTGGTGCCAGCTTCTTCCGTAAGGCTCAGCTGTCTGGAATTACCATGGTCATTATTCCCATCATACTGGCCATCATTGCCCAGGTTGCTGGACCTTTCGGTACAGGTGCTGTGGCTGTACTGAGCTTGTTGTTCCCCAGTATGAACTACGTTTGGTTCATCACATTTATCGCTCGCTGGGAGCGTACCCTGCAGCCAGCAAACCTGGTGAAATCTGCCCCTGTGTACGAGGACATCAACTGGACCCTCCCTGGTATCGCATTCTGGATCATCTGCATTGTCCAAATCTTCGTCTATCCCGTACTGGGTGCGTTGATCGAGCGCGCGCTGTATGGCACCGTTTCCAAAGAGCGAAAGACAACCACTTCGTCGCCTGACCACTCAATAATCCTGTCCAACTTCTCCAAACACTGGACGCCCAGCTGGTTCCGCAGCAGGGTCCTCGCCAGGATCGGCATAAAGCCTCCGGAGACTGTGTTCGCTGTGAATGACTTCAGCATCAAGGCCCGCCGCGGACAGATCATGGTTCTTTTGGGAGCCAACGGCAGCGGCAAATCAACCACATTAGATGCAATTTCTGGCTTGAACACCATCACCAGTGGATCTATAGAGATTGACGGTACCGGCGGCCTTGGTCTCTGCCCCCAGAAGAATGTCATGTGGGATGAGCTAACCGTCTTCGAACACGTACAAATATTCAACAGACTCAAGTCGGCAGGCACGACCGACAACAAGAAGACGATCAAGGATCTGATCAGGGCGTGCGATCTCGGTCATAAAATGAAGGCGCAGTCTAAGACTCTGTCAGGAGGGCAGAAGCGAAAGCTGCAACTAGCTATGATGTTTACGGGCGGCAGCAGGGTCTGTTGTGTTGACGAGGTGTCAAGCGGCTTAGACCCTCTTTCCCGACGAAAGATCTGGGAGATTTTACTCGCTGAGCGCGGTGACCGTACCTTTCTCCTCACAACACACTTTCTTGACGAGGTCAGTACTTTTCAGCCACCCCCTCCCTTCTGTCCCTGAGCTGTCTCAACCATTATCGAACGGCACATACTGACAATCTTTACCACCTCCAGGCCGACGTTCTTGCGGATTACATTGCAATTCTCTCTCGTGGCAACCTGAAGACCAAGGGCACCTCCGTACAGCTCAAGCATAACATCGGGGCGGGCTACCACGTCACGTACCCTAGGAATGTTTCCATCACTCCTGTTGATGGCATTCGAAAGCGTAAGCGCATCCAATCTACCCCAACAATGAACATGACTGACAGGAATAACAGCGGCGCCATCTGAAGCCATGCAACAATTCAAATTTCCCAACGCCCTCTCGGCAACAAAGTTCGTCGACGACCTCCGCTCCCACGGAGTCAAAAACTACGACATCGTCGGCCCAACCCTCGAAGACGTGTTCCTCGCCCTCGCAGAAGAAGTCAAAGAACACAACCTCGACACAGAAGACTCAACACCAATCGTATCGTCGCCCAAAGACGCGGACGTGGTTCTGCCTTCCTCTGACCAAAACTCCGAAGAAATAGACAAGAAGCTTCAGATGTCGAAGGGCAAGGGCACCACAATGCCGCAGCAGACGTTGATCCTCATTCAGAAGCGCTTCACTATTCTCCGTCGTAATTACTGGCCATACGTCTGCGCTGTGCTACTTCCCATCGTTGCCGCTGGTCTAGTCACTCTCTTTCTCAAAAATTATCGCGCCGTTGGATGCAATCCCGGCGAATCTTCCAACGATCCTGATGTATACTCTCTTACCAACGTCGATACTGGTCGATCATTGCTTATTCCTGTGGGACCGCCGTCTCGTGTTGATACCCGTACCCTCGCCACCATAACCGGGCTTGATGAATCGAGTTTCCAGTCCATGGACACTCTCGATGACTTCAACCGTTTTATCGAAACCAGATTCCATAACGTTACTCCCGGTGGGTTCTTCATTCAAGACAACGGCCCGCCTGTTCTATCGTACGTGGGCAACAACGGTGTTCTTCCAGGTTTGGTCACTCTCAGTGCGCTTGACAGCATTCTCTCCGGCGTTCCAATTTCAACACAATACCAACAATTCGCTGTTCCTTTTGCCCCTGGAATGGGGAAAACTTTGCAACTCATTCTGTACTTTGGCCTTGCTATGAGCGTTTATCCAGCTTTCTTCGCCTTATATCCAACCATCGAGCGTCTACGCAAGGTGCGAGCACTGCATTACAGCAACGGTATTCGGGCGGCGCCTTTGTGGTTAGCTTACCTGATTTTTGACTTTTGTTTCGTGCTTGTCATTTCGGCTGTCGTGACAGGCATTTTTGTCGGGGTAAGCAATCTCTTTGTTTGTGTAAACATTTGCCGCCTTTACTGACCTGTCCCACAGGCTTCCTCTGTTTGGTACTCACCCGGCTACCTTTTCGTAATCTTCTTCCTATACGGCATCAGCTCCATACTGTTCTGCTACCTCATCTCTATCGTGGTGACTTCGCAGCTTGCTACATTTGCATTTGCCGCTGGAGCTCAGGCGTCGACCTTCCTGCTGTATTTCATCGGGTACATGTGCATATTGACCTACTCGCCAGCATACCGCATCGACAGCGATCTCGAGATATTCCACTTCGCTTTTGCGACGGTGACTCCTTCAGGAAATATCCTTCGGACGATGCTCTTGTCATTGAACTCTTTCTCTTTGCTCTGTCGCGGAGACCAAATAGCGAGCTACCCTGGAGCGATCACGGTGTACGGAGGACCTATATTATACCTCTCTGTTCAATCGATGATCTTCTTCGTGGCTCTTGTTTGGTGGGATTCCGGATACCGCCCGCCAATTTTCAATCGCTCCAAGTCGCGACAAAGACATACTGAAGAGTCCACGGAGACAATGGTTCCTGCTGTTGCTGGTGAAGTCGCTCGAACTGAGCAGAGCAATGACAGTCTTCGGGTGCTGCACCTACATAAGGAATTTGGCAGCAACCATGCTGTCAATGATATCACCTTTGGTATACCTCAAGGGCAGGTCTTTTCTCTCCTCGGACCAAACGGAGCTGGAAAATCAACGACGATCTCGCTTATTCGTGGTGACGAACATCCCTCGACAAGTATCAACGGCGGAGGAGACGTACTCATTGAAGACATCTCCATCATTTCGAAACGTTCTGCAGCCCGAGGCCACCTCGGCGTGTGCCCTCAGTTCGATGCCATGGATTCCATGACCGTTACCGAGCATCTGTACTTCTATGCACGCGCCAGAGGTGTCGAGAACCCAGAGTCTTCTGTCAACTCTATCTTGACCGCCACCGGGCTTGCCCGTTTCCAAACTCGTCTTGCTTCGAAGTTGTCGGGTGGAAACAAGAGAAAGCTGTCTCTAGGAATCGCACTCATGGGTAACCCATCTGTTCTGCTGCTCGATGAACCTAGTTCGGGAATGGACGCAGCAGCCAAGCGAGTCATGTGGCGCACTCTTCTTGGTGTCGCAGCTCCCGGTCGCGCCCTTCTCATCACCACTCATTCCATGGAGGAAGCAGACAAACTGGCGACACGTGTAGGCATCATGAAGAGGAAGATGCTCGCCCTGGGTACCGTTGCTGAACTCGGCGACCAATATGGCGACGCCTTCGTCGTACAGCTCGTGCTCAAGTCTGCACCTGCGACCACGAAAGAAGAAATGGATGCTGTTAAGCAGTGGGTCAGCAGTCGCATTCCCGGCGTGCAGATGGATAAGTGGGGTTCGAGGGATGGCGGCCACGGACAACTGCGCTTCAAGGTGTTCAAAGCTGCAACTTCTTCGCCGCACGCCGAGCAGCAGGTTCCTCAACAACACGAAAAGGATTCAAAGACGTCGGTCAGCGTGAACAATGCGGAGCAAACGACATCGCAAGACATCGGTGGTATTCCTGGGCTCATTCAACTCCTGGAGAACAACAGGAATGAGATCGGCTTGGAGTATTACTCTGTCAGCCCGACCACGCTTGACGAGGTGTTCCTTCGCGTTGTTGGTGAGGAAGATGAGGAAGACAAGGCGAAACCAAAGGGTGCATGGTTCAAACGGCTGTTCAAGCGATGAACATTTCCTTCCTGTATATTATAAGCACTAGATCTGGTAGTTTCGATATCTGATTTTATACATATTCGCAAACGTCACGTGCATATTTAGTAGCCTGTGTAGACTTTATCTATCCGTTCATTTTCATTTCATGTGCTCTTCAATTAGTGGATCAACTCTAGGTGGTTCCAGCACTTCGTTTGTTCATAACTCTCGATCCGAGCGCGCCTCCGTTCTCACTCCAGCATACCACTTGACCACGAAACCACCCAAGACAACATCTTCTCAACCCAACAACCAAACCACAATGCCCCGCCGCACTTTCACACCACCGGCTCCCGGTCGCCATCTCATTCCGGCGCTTCTTCCGCGTTTCGGACCCCCTCGTCCACTCCCTTTCCCGGTGACGGTCGTTCGCGAGGCGCCCCCGTTTCCGCCTCCGCCGCCTCCACCTCGGCGCCCACTCTTGCCGTTCAAAATCTTCTTTCGTTGGCTTCGCAAGACCTTTGGGAACGCCATCGGTACGCTGGTCGAGTGGCTTCGAGTTCTCGCTCGTCTGCTCCGCTGAAAGCGGTCGGCTGAAGATGGGTGCGTATGTAATTCTGATTAAACATGTGCATCTTCGATTGTGGGGACTGATTTCTGGACTAGCAATTTCATTCAAGGACTGAGAACTGGCGAGAACGGGCAGAGAGCGAGTGTCAAGGGCAGGCTTTTCGTCAGGATGGCTGGGATTGGGTTCATCACCAAGTAGTACCTCTTGGAAACCAATACATTTCATAATTTCCAGCTTTGCTTTGGGTGTAGTTTGTCTGCTATGCCAAACTGTTTTCAACCAGAGCATGGTTGGGAAGTGACTGTCACCGAAGAGCATTTCTGTAGTACTTGCTTTTCGTTCACTTCACTGCTTCACCCAACTCAGCTTGCCATTTTATCTCACTCGCCTTACTATTTTACTTAACTGACCTTGTTCTATCACCTAACTCACCTTCACTTCCGCAACTTTCTCTCCCCAAGCAATATATAAACTCGTCCCGCCCCCTTTTCCACCTTTTCTTCTCCAGTCAGCATATCATCTCTCTCCGTAAGTCCCTTGGCTGTATGCCTTCATCAACAGTCTGATTGACCATTATATGCAGTCAAGACAGACTGCTCCCGCACCACCACCACCACCACCACCACTACCACAGCCGCCACCACCACGACCACCACAACCACCACCGCCTCCACCGCGCCCACCACCACCACCAACACCAACACCAACAAAGCACACAAGATGTGCTACCTCCAGTTCACCGGGTGGCTTTGCGGCCACATCTCCGGGGAGATGGTGCGCTGCGCCGAGCAGCTCATCGAGGGGCGGTGCGGGGCGGGCACCACCGTCCTGTTCCGCGAGGAAGAGGGCCGTTGTGCCCTGTGCCTCCAAGCTGCCGTAAGTATAATCGTATCTTTCTAGGTCCCAGAGAGCATTGGTACTAACAGAACTGTAGCGCGCTCGTGCTGAGGCGGAGAAGAAGAAGAAGGAGGAGGAGGAAGACGACGACGACGACAAGGGCAAGGGCAAGGGCAGGGGCTCGGGGCCCTTCACGGGCTTGACGTGGGAGTATTCCGCGCAGTGAGGGGGGAGAGGGGAAGGCGGGTTGGAGAGGGATTTTGTTCGGGGGCCTTCGGGCATGGAGTTTGGGCCCGGGTAGAAAATAAAAGTCTTGCTTGCTCTTCGTGACGAATCTTCTTCATTATGTCTACGTGCCTCCAAAGTCAAATTCCTTCCAATCGTCACGTTCTGCCTCCATGCTCCTCGCCCGCGGCGTTATGCTCGTCGGCGCCTCGAATATCTGCACCGTCAACCCTGCGTCCAATTCCAACGGGTCGACCAGTCCTTCTGACTGTCCGGGAACCGGTTGCGTCACCCGTTCTCCGCTCACGAGGCTGTTCGCGTCCTCGTCGTCTCGCTCCACTACCACGCTGAGTACGTGCCCGCGGGGCTTGCCCAGGACATTTGCTATGCTCGCTCTCATTCCCGAGCCACTTTCTCGTATGAAGACCGGGGATAGCGGCGACACGGGGCTATCTGCTGTGTATGGGATGTCTCTCCTGCTGAGTCTGCGAGTGCGAGGCGCTCTGGGCCAGCTCTGGCGGCGAGTGGAGGCGAACATTGCGTCGGGGACCATGCTCCGGCTCGACTGCGAGCGTAGGACTGAGTCGGGGACGTTGGCGGCGGCTTTGGCTTGCGCGAGCTGTCGTTTTAATCGGCGGATGTAGAGGGATAGCGCGAGGAAAATTGCAGACGCGACGAGGAGGACGGAGACTGAGATGCCGGCTATGGCGCCCTCGGAGAGCGAGTTATCCGGTGCTGGCGGGATGATTGGTACTTCGGTTGGGGTGAAAGTTGCTGAAGCTGTTTCGCTTGGTGATGTTAGGGTGGTTGTTTCCTCGGTGGGATATGCGCGTGCAGTGGTGGTTACCCTACTGGACGATGCTGTGGACACAACCAGAGGCTCTTCTGAGCTTGTAGAACGCATCGTTGCCACGGGCATTGTTTCTGCTGTCATCTGGGAAGACCTTGCGCTATATGAACTGAGGACCAAAGTCGAGCTCACGGCTGCTGATGGTAATTGTGGATATATGCCCACTACCTTACAAGCCCCGATAACCTTTTGCGTTGCTTCATTTTGTTCCTGTTTACTACAAGCCGCCTCAACACATGATTCTGTTTTTCGCAAAATGTCTCCTCTTGAACAATGGCAACGCAGATCTACCTCTTGCGCGCAACCGTCTACAACAAGCTCATTCAGGTAACATGATAGCGCACAGTCCGGTATCACGATATTCGAAAATTGTTTGAGCTGACGCGGCTGACTTGGTGCGTGAAGTCTCGTATGGGGCTGCAAAGACTGATCGTACGGTGATATTGATGGTAGCGGTACAGGCCATGGGACTGAAGACACGGACTTGAATGCGCAGAAAAGTATGAATACCGCATCCAGAGTGCGCATGTTAGTATTCTCCGTCGCTCAGCTGTACTTCTGTAAGACATAAGCGCTCAACTTGTGGCTCCACAGCTCTTTCTGGGCCCCGTATATTGCTCGTCTATATTTCTGTGAACGTGAAGGTGCATCTGCGCAAAGAGAGGAAAACTTTTTCGGTGCCAAAACTGACGTTGGAGGAGAGCCATCTGCTGGGGAAACGACTGCGGTCGCATTTTTCCCAATCTGTCGGGTCGGCATGGCGATCTCCTCCCTCAAGGCTACCCGTCGCACGCATTTAGCAGCGATGACGTCTCGTTTTAGTCTGCATTGAACCGGTTCGGGACGAACCTGTAGCCTCGAGCATTCGCGTTTCGCATAAGTTCGCATCCTGAAACAACGAACCCCGTGGATGCTTATTGGCTCGCAGCGTTCCACGATAGCTGCAATTGACCAATCAGAGACCTATGAGATGATTGTCGCGATTCAAAGCGCGTGGAAGATGTCCGACGAGGCAACGGGTGTTTGGTGAAGGTGGTAGAATGGATCCAAGTCGTCAAGCGGGCCGAGTTATATTGAGGAAAGTTAAGCGGGGAAAGCAGACAGCTGGCGTGGAAGAATATGCAAAGAATATGTGTACGCAGACATGTAATATGTGACACTATGACAACTGCCGTTAAAACTCACCCCGCTTTATGTTTACCAGCTCCGGATTCTCTCATCCCATGTATACAATAATCCCAAGTCTTTTCTATCGTGTATAGTACCCAGCCCTGATTTTGTATCCTCATCTTCCAAAGTACGAAAGCTTCGGCCTGCCGAATGTGAGTATATCGAGATCAATACAGTACGCTTGTGCGTCATAAACCGTGTACCAAAAAGTGAAACGTCGTTTCAGGACTGTGTGCTCTAGCGCGTGGGCTGTCTTTCGAAGTATTCATCCAAATCTGTCTTTCCAGGCGTGATCATGCCCTCAGGCTCGTCAGTATAAACGGCTAGCTTTGCCATGTTGATACCAATGTCGTCGATGTATCCGCCCTCCTCTTCGATCAAGAGTTCGTTCATCAAGCTTGCGCGCTCCCAATCTTCCAAAGAGTTCCAGCTATCTTCCTCTTCGAAAGAATCTTCGTCGGTTTCCCAGAGGTCTTGTTCAATGCTGCTCAAGAATTCCCATGTCGAGGCGAGAATCTCCTGCGTCGGGAGGAAGTAGTTCAATGACTCGGTGTCATGTCCGCTGAAGTCACCCCACGCCTCCAGGATATCCAGGCGAGGAAAATGTTCAAGGAGAGGTTGCGCCCATTTGCGTACCAGCTCTGCTTCGAGACCAGGATCCACGGGTAAGGTTGAATCGGATGAGATGGAGCTCGAGAACGATTCGGCGATGGGTGCAAGTGCGGTATCCGGCCGACAGAAGGCAAGATGTGTAAGTCTCTGAAACAGCGGCTGGACGTCTTCTTGGCCAGGTAGTTCAGGCATTGTCTCGTCACCACTCACGAGGATATGGGGTACCGATTGAGTGACAGGAAGGCTGGGAAGCTGGAGCGCTAGTCTAAGTCTGAGAATCTCTAGCATCGAACAATGTTGTCCCAGACTTTGTAGTGCGGTTGTCTGTAAAGCTGTTGCAGTTTTAGGTTGGAACTTTAAATTCAAGCTACGTAGTTGAGGCAGCAATCTGCAGAAATCATCGAATTCCTCGCCTGATATCGTTGAGCCGTCAATTCCCGATATAGCCAGGAGATTGATGTCTGCGAGTTCTGGACAAGTCTTGGCAAGTTGGACCAGAGAAGACCCTAACAGTTTAGGGGAAAGGGTGGACGATGGGAAGTCTAAAGCCACTAGGCCAATTCCGATTTTTAACGATCGAAGCCTGTTGCACCGGGAGAGCTGTGCAATCATGTCATCCAAGATGTTGAAATCCGAAGGCTGTGGAGATGAGCTGGGAATTCGCGCAATGTCCAATTGGAGTTCTTCGATTTTCTGCAGGTGCCTAGGTAGCTCAAGTGCAATTTCGGGATAACACATGATGGACGCGCGCTTGAGAGAAGCAAAAGGAGCCGGCAGCGCATTAGGTCCAGAAAGGAACGGTAGTAGAGTGATTCCTGGATCAAGATCGATTTCGAATGCTTCGATCCCTTCCCGTTGGCTCAAACGTGTGAACAGGGCATCTTTATCCGTAATGTTTGCAGATTTTACTTCGATCGTGTTGATGGAAGAACATGAGTCTAAATGTTCGTACAGGGCGCTGACATGTATAGGGTCATGGTCCTCGATTGTGTCAGGGCCAATGCGAACGCTCTTGAGATTCTTACATGGGCCCTTGATTTATTAGTCTTTCTTTCGTACGATAAGGAATGACAAAGGACAAGTAAAACTCACGAATATCATTGGGAGGATGGTCTCTGTGAAATGTTTCGACCCTCCGCTCTGCGTTCCCGACAAGTCTACATGTTCCAGCTTATCATGCAGCATATTGATGAGCGGAGCGCTGTGTATTTTCAAGTCGATCTCGATTTCCAACCTTTTCAAATTTGGCCATGACAGGCGATCCAGATAGTCCAAGGTTTCCGTATCTGAATGCGGACTTGATAAGAAGATGCATCGTACTTTGTTCGCATAATACTGTCGTCGCTCAGGCGTCATATGTTCTAAAGCTGGGAGATGCGGGTAGCGTCTCCTTAAAGGGTTTTCTGTCAGTATGAAGGTGCAGCTGACGGTTGGTAGGCCACGAACCAGAGGATAGACGTGCCCTCTTCGGCCCATAACTTATTCACCAGAATCGCAGGCACAAGCGTGGGCCGGAACTCCAAAAATTCGACAGGTTGGTCTGGTCCATACTGCCGTCTGTCTTTGTATTTCATATCAGACAGGCTCAACAGTATCCTGGAGAGGATGTGGTGATTGGCCAAGGCCGCCTGTACGGCCATGACTGTGGTCGAAAGAAGCAGTCGAAGCGAAGGTGGGGAGCTGGGAGAAACAAATCACGGACCAGGACGATCGATTGTAAAGATGTAAAAGAGGAAAAGGGAGTCAGAAATGCGCATAGTGCGCAGAACCTGCCGTGGGCGATAACAATACCTACGCAATGCGAGCAGGGGCTTAGGCGGGGACAGGCGGGCGGGAGAAAGGCAGGGGTGTGTGGTAATCGACACAAGTGGGTCGCTGACGCATCCTTGCGCTCCCGTCTGCAATGATCCATATTGCGAGGGCTACATGATTGCGATGGCTACGATGGAGAGCGAAGTATCGTGCCTAATTACAGGTCAACGAACGTGCGGTGGTGGACCAGCACAGCTGACATGTGGACCGTCTTGGACAGACCCATGAATGAACGGGGCATTTTCATCAACAACACATGGTATGCTGTACTTTCAGGCCTCCGGGTTGCGCATCGGCGTGACGATGTTGGTGATATTTCTGTTTGTTCCGTGGACAGATCCTTCTGGATTGGCCAGTGACGTAGCTTGGGATCGCTTGATACTAGTCCGAATGGGGCACACTCCCAACAGAGGAGAATAGAGACCCAGTCACAGTATCGTGGCCGAGATTGATGGCTAGACGCCCATTGACGAACGAGCCCCCAAGCGCACAGGACCGCCAGAGGCTACAAAGGCGAGTCCTGGTTCCACTCATAGGCGCAGCGTGCAAATAGGCATGTGCAGGGGTGGTATTCTTATCCAACGTCCACATCGACGCCAATATTCACAGGATGCATGGTGCGACTGATTCATGTGGGCCGACGCGGTCCTATGGGAATATGTTCCCTTGTAACGCTGGGTGGAGCGAAGGACTAGACGCGTCGCGAAACGGGCGACGGGTGACGGGTGGGCTGGCAACTCCAGAGCACGGTGCGAGGCAGAGATGGCAAAGGTGTCAAGCAGAAAATAGGATGTGATTGATGTATAATTATCTGGTCTTAGAAGCGATCTGAATGGATGAATGGGGGGTACCAACACTGAGATGGCAGCACAATCCAGGTTAGGAAGTCGTCGTGAAGACGTGCACAATGGAGCACCGTTGCGATCTACAGTGGGCAGGCCTAGTTTTCATGCATGCCATGAGCCTAGACGCGACGGTAAATTTTGCCAGTCTCTTAGCAGCATTCTGGACCCTTTTCAGGGTCCCTATGGCGTTCTCAGCCCTGGAGGGTACGCGGGCACGTGAGAACGCCTACCGTGCGCGCCCTTGTGGCATGACGAAATGTCGCTAGCGAGCGTCGCGTTACGGATGAGATGGAAACGCGTCCAGACCTCTCGACAGCCCATCAGCCTTCAGCCCTCCACCACCCCCTTGCCCACTGCACAATCGGGTCACGTACTTCGCACCTTCTCACTTGAACTGTCGGCACTCACCGCGCTTCCCTTTTCGTCTCGCGGTGTATCAAAATGGAGGAAGACCATCTCCCCGCCGCGTCACGCGCGACTGATCTGGCAGGATCCTCGCCATTGTTCAATCCGCATTTTCACTCCCTCAAGTCCAGCAGCCCTCCTCCTCTATTTTCTGAAGACAATTCTCTCGATTCAGCAGACGCCACTGTCTACGCGTCGCCCAGACTAAAGCGGAAGCGCGTCGGTACGTGGTGGGAGACAGGCCCGAGAGCCATCATCAAGAAGCGACAACTCGCACGCAATCTCGACTCAGGAGTTCACATGATGAGCGACGATTCCGATATGTCTCTCGTTCCAAACAGTCTTCGTTCGTCGTTCGGCGGCGACGGTAATTTTGACTTTCCCTCTGACCCGCCTATGCCAGAACCCCAGGATGAGGGCCTTGGCAAGGGTAAGGAGGGCCTTACTGGCGCAGAATATGCATTTTACACTGCAATTCAAATCTCTGTTGAGGACAACGTGACCAGCTGGTCCCTCAACAATTGCGGCATCAGGAACCACTGGGTTCGCCACCTTGAGATGCTTAACCAGGTTGTGGTTGTTCCTCCAGATGACAGTACCGAAGTTCCCGACGAACGTCAATACCGGTCCATGGAACCGAAGCTCCACTTGAATCTTGCTGACAATGAGCTGACCTATATATCGCTCAATCTCTTCAACCTCCAGTTTCTGACTGGACTGACCCTGCGAGGTAATGACCTCGAAGTTATTCCCCCTGAGATCGCTCAGCTTGTCAACCTTCAGAATCTTGACCTCAGCAACAATCTCATCCGGACTCTCCCTTGCGAAATTCTGACGTTGTGCATGGAAGATGGGCCCCTGCTCCGTATCTCACTGGTCGATAATCCGCTTTGCGAGGTTGGTGATCTCAACACTAGGACTCAATCCAAGATGGAGAGGTGCCTTAATCCTACTATGGACGTCGGGGACAATTTCTCCCTCATTGCAACTGACCCGGAGGGCCTTATTTTCCCAGAAGATTTCTTGGCCCGAGAGCTGAGGGATAGATGTCCTCATATTGATTTTTGCGGACACCATCGTTTCACGCCGCCACCCCAGGGGCACCAAGTGTACAGTTTCCTCTACCTCGTGTCTCGTACCACAGTTGCGTACTACGATCAGGCTGGCGATTTGCTCGACGACAGCCCGCTTCTACCGATGAAAGAGGCAGCCGAATACTGTCCGTCTTACGGAGAGCGTACACAGCCAGGCCTAATGATTCACACCATCCTAGGCGCGTACAATGTTCCAGATGAGTGGTTCACTCCACCTTCACTATCCAGTGTTCCTTCTCTCTTGACGCGGTCGCTCGTCACGGCGTACAATTTCTGCGAAGGTCAACCCGATGCAGTTCGTGAAGAGCTTTCTATGTTCATGGGTCCAGACAATGACTTGCCCGTGAATGCTGCGACGAGTCTCGCAGTTGCCGACTACAACATGGCTCAGTTTCAAAAGCCTCTACGTGTCTGCCATGTCTGTGGCAAGGAATACATAGTGGCTAGGGCAGAGTGGGTCGAAGGATGGTTCTTCAACCATCAAGTTGTCCCAGTCAAGGTGGTCGTTTGCTCCTGGGGCTGCGTCCCAGACATCATCGCAGACAAGCCGGAGCCGCTGAAGTGGCGGGTAATTGAAGAGGTAGAGGATGATGAGTCCACCCTGGAGGACCCAGTGGTGGAGGAACCAGTCTTGGAGATTTGAAAATATCAATATATATATATATATATTATATGTGGGTGGGTGTTGTATATCATATCAAGTGTCGTACTAGCGTAGCAAATTTATTGTATATATTTAACATGTCCGATTCATTCGTGATTTTTTCAGGATCCACAGATCCTTCTCGTCTACTAATTGACTCTTTGTCAAGGGCAACAAGCAGCTGCCTGATAATTTATACAGGAAACGGATCCTCTCTTCACAGATCGGGTTCCTCGCAAGCTCATCTACTCTCTAATTCTCCCTTGAGAACCCGAAGCAGCTTCCTTGCTTTCCCCTCCACGAATTTGCTTTCCACCATTTTGAGTCCTACCCACGGTTTCCCCTTCGCAGGTACACACCCGCAGATGCACTCTTTCCTGCCGAATCCCCAGTACCGACCCTCTTTTCCCATGCCTGCGTCACTCCTACCGATTTCTTTCGCGCGCCAGCTCAGCCCGCATGCCCGGCACACCGAAACATACGGTAGTTCGTTCTCCTCCTCCTCTGGCGGATCATCATCTTTTTCAATGATGTTAAAACCAGTGGTCTTCCGGCGTAGCAGCATATCGAGGTGAGTGCAATCCGTGCAGTAAATATGCTGGCAGTACTCGCACACCATGATTCCAAGCGGGTGTTTTCCCGGGATCATGATCAGCGTGTTGCGGTACTGGCAGCAGTGGCAGGCCCATGTTGCGGATGTCTCGCCCCGGACGTGCTTGATGACTGTCTGCAATGCATCTCGGAGTTCCTGCCTGCGCGCTGCTTCCATTTCTTTGATCTCCTGGGCTACTTTAGCGGAGTCCTGCTCGCGCTTGGTGGGCTTGTGGTGGAGGAAGATGCGGTAGAAGATGCGATACAGAAGCGGCATTTCAACAGGATTTGTATCGGAATCACGAGAATTTGGTCTGAATCTAGGCATGGTGCAGCAGTCGTTGGTGATGTATATATTGCGAAGTTGTGTTGTGAGCGTCGAATGCGGACGTTGTGTTCATGAGTTGTATGCGGCGGGGTGAGAGTGCTCTATGTTAGCACAATGTGAAGTGAGTAAAGCTCACTATGCAAAACGAGAAAGCTTCTATATAGGCGCATTATGAATTGGTTGAAACTCACGATGCATGTGATATTTTTGGAAAGATGAAAATGCTTGGGCCGTGGGGATTTTCACTGTGAAGAAAGACACCCGTAAACCAGTAGCCTGTCATTTAGACTCAGACAAACTGGCTCGGTGTATGAAGGGGTTTATTCTGCTGTTGATGAAACGCTACCCTTGGTAACGATTTTCTTCATTCATCGAACTACTGCGAGCGTGTCTTGTTTTGAATCCTGGGTGTCTCAGTTGTGACTATTTAGCATAGACGATCTATGTAGCTTCACCGTGTGCTACGATAAACAGAGCTTAAGATAATACTATTGTTACATTCAAGTCTTATTACTAATAATCTTACAAAAACACAAATCACCCAGCTCAGCCTATGGCGGGACGCTCACTTCACCAGGCCCACTACACTTTTCGTTGGAATCGGCTTGGGATTCAATTTTGCTTCTCCTGCTTCAAATTCTCAAAGCAAAGAACCGACACAAGCCTCGCATCCACCGTCCCGCCTTAACACCCGAAATCTTTGGACAGAGCTGGTATGATTGACCCCCAAGCTACCACTCTATCGATGAGGGAATCCGCTTTTTTGATAGCGTACATACCTGATGGGAAGTGGCGTACAAGCGATCCTGGTGCATGGACAATGCTGACGATACTTTGTTCCAGTCAAGAACTCCTATGAATAGTCACACGTTGTTTCCAAGCAGCTCCAGCCACGGAGCATTACAAGAGATTTTTTGCAGATCACATATTAAGAAATTCGCTCTACATTATCTTTTAATAGTATGAGTTCACTCGAATATGAAAGCAGACAGTCTTATCAATCTTCTATGACATTTCCATTTGATTGAACTCCAATGCATTGTGACTTTACCAAGGATTCTCAAAAAATCGAAGGATTATGCGACACAGGGCATTCTACACTGTTTTGTTTGTGGTGTTAATCTGCACGGTATGTGGAAATGCAACAAGTGCATTCGCCTGCAATACTTGAAACAACAGTGGCGCTCACGTATTCCAGTACATCAAATACGAATATTGTCATGCAACTTATATAGGCTACTACTCCAATATCCTAGAACTAGATCCAGACCGACAGCTTAGAGCTAGAAGTCTGTTGAAAATGGCTCTATTCAGCCCTGGAACAATGCCCATGTTCCGTTCATGTCGGACATGTCCGAACCTCTCAGAACCGAGGCCCAAATTTCCGGCGGAATCCTCAAGGAACCTTCCGCAAGCTTACGTCCGAACCTTACAGCGAGCCTTGCGATTCCTGCGATCTTCAAATTACTTCCTAATGGCGTTGGAGCTGTGTGGGCCTCTGGAGGCATGCTCCCGTTTTGGTATTTCGTTGCCAAGTGAGCAGCAGATGAAGAGCTTACTAATTGTCGTAGCACATCAGGCAGGCTCGATCTTCTGATCTGCAACCTGGTATTCAAGTGGTCATGCTTCTCTTGCACTGCTGCGGACAGTCCAGCTGCCGTATAGGGAAATAAGTGGTGCGATGACGACAACTTGCCGGGTGACAGTGTCTGCTGCTGGCGTGATGAGGAGGGACTCAAATATGAGCTCGGTCTGGAGGTCGGTACTGTCATTTCACACATATTCACTTTCTTAAATAAGCCAGAGTTGTCACTAGAAATCTCAGATTGAATTTCGAAAAGTCATATGAGCCTTGAGTGTACAGGTTCGAACGACGGTAATTGAAAACCATAGTTGATCATTCGGTTGTGTTTGATGAATAGTTCAGAAACTCCACAATAAACATATTGACAGCATGACTGCCTTTCGTTTACTAATCTCGCATTCACTCACATATCGATATTACAGCCCAATCTATGACTAGGTAGTTGGGCATCATCTTTAGTCCTTCGCTTAACAGAGTTAATAGACTGTCCACTATTATAGCACGTGCAAGTTAATTTCGTTTGGTTCGTCACATGGGCTTGTTGTCGTATTGTCCCTTAATTAACATGAAGCAATTATATTGAAAAGCTGCTAGAGAATTCAATTCTAGTCATGCTCCGAGGGATCTTATATGTTTTGGATGGTGAAAACTGCTGGTACACAATATATTCAAAGCTGTAATCGCTTCTCGATTGCTGCACAGACCAATCGTCTTGTGCCGCTCTGCAAATGATCGGACTGTCGGGCGTACGTAAACTCATAAGAAACGCCGCAAACGTGCTTGGGCAACACGTTCCTATAATTCGATTGCGTATGTTTATCATCGCCAGGACGGCAACTAGGCCTATCAGACGGCAGGAACAGTGGGGAACGAGTCATAACCCACCAACAACCTGTCCTAGTCTGCCCCTTTATGCATTCCAGAGCACTGGATGAACGCCACGCTCTCCCCACGTCATCCTCGAAGCAGCCTCGTGCGTAGGGATGTTGATTGCTCCTGAGCTTGGCTGTTGGAATGGTTCTCCGGGGATTTTAACTCGCTAGAATTGCGGCAGCCGGTTGCCCTGTTGCTTGCAGGAATCTTTCGCTTAACAGCAAATCTACTCCCGAACCAGCATAGCGAAGCAAGTCAACAGTCCAAGCTCCCAAAATTCATGAATCAGATTCGCTAAGTTTCTCTTTTTCACTGCCATGATTCCGAATTAGACTAGCTGTATGGGCATGGGATCATCCGAACGGGATCGACTCGGAATTGGTTGCCATCCCCTGAAAAAAAACGTCGACCGCACCGTTTTCGCGGACACTAAACTCGTCCGTCCCTTCCGCCCGTCATCATCATCATCGCTACCAAACAATCGCAACGTACTTCCTTGCTCATTGATGGCTCCCGGACTCTTTTGCGTGTGGTCGCGCGCCGACCCTGACGAAGTAGCTGACATTAATCCTGATGAGACATTTAGCGATGCGGTCACAAAGCTTCCCGGTGTCGGCTTGGGCACACAAGTCAGGCTCATGAAACAACAGGTCATGGATCATCCATACAGCCACGACATTCCGTTTTTGAGTTTCTACGAGCTTCCAGATCTTGAGTACAGCAAGGACGAGGCGTTCAAGCAAGTTGAACAGGCTTGTTTGAGCCGGGGCGAGGGAGCATGCAAACCCCGCATGTATGAGCAGATTTACAGAAAAGATGTCGATGGTTGCCAGGACAGTGAGCAGCTTCGGTCCACATAATAAGCTCAAAGAATCTCCACTAATACTCAATATAGTACATCCCCGGGTAGGAGATAACATCAGCATAATCACTTGCGAAAATCCACCTCCGGGTGAAGTTGATGGATTCTGGAAATGGATGCATGAAACGTACTTGCCATTCCTCCTAGAAGGACCAACATTCCTTCGCGCAAGAATCTTCAAAGAAGTCGGGGAGGCCAGGACAGAAAGCACCATGCCATCTTCACCATATGTAAGTCATTTTTCACCCGTCCAAGATACAGGGGACAGGTTCAAGTATTGATGCTTTAAAATGCTGCGATTCAAACGAACAAACTATCATTTCAGTACATTACATCTCGTTTCACAAACTGACTTTATACTTGCGTGTAGATTTGGATGTATGAGTGGGAAGACGATGAACTACCGTGGATGGAGCTGGCGAGTGCCGGACAATCGAAAGAATGGATGAAGTATTGTGAGAGCGGACTCATCTGGCAAGGAATGTGCTACCACGCAAAGAGATATACCGAGAAGTTTGAGCTTACGCTTAGCCCTGGACACACGGATGATCAGTATGATGATAACTCAAGCATAGACTCTCGCAGCATCAGCAGCTTCATTGAAGACTAGATGTAGAGCACTTGTAAGATTAGGTGAATGAGATACCACAGGCGGAAAGCGGGCCAAACAGCCTTTTCCTTCGACATTGCTTTGAATTTGTTCACTTTCACCTCTTTGACTACTCGAACTGAACTCTACTCCTCGCCCGCGCACCACCAAACCTTTCAGAACCACCATCTTTTTCGAAAGCCTCTTTCTCTATCCAACTCTCCAAACTCTCCAAATCCATCACAATGCCTTTCAAGAAGATCACCCCCGCCGCCTCCATCAACCTCTCCGAAGACCTCCAGCTGGAGGCATTCCCGCGCCCCCTCCTCGAGAGGCTCTCCACCGCGCTCACGACGCGCCTCGCCAACATCGAGAGCCCCCTCCACGACGAGACCGGACCCGTCGGCAGACCGCCAACGAAGAAGGACCGCCAGAGATTCACCATCTGGCGCGGCACCGCCTCGACCCCGCACGAGGCTCTGGCCGGCGAATTTGCTTTCCGCGAGGACGCCGACCTCGGACTCCTCAAGCTGTTCAGCAAGCACTTTGCTGGCATGCTTGCCGCGAACCCGGTCTGGGTGCCGCTGGAAGACGCGGGCGTTTCCAAGCCGAATCCTTTGGGATTCGAGCTTCAATTTGTGGGGGAGGGCGAGCTGGGCTGGCTGGAGGACAAGTACGGTGGCCTCGCGTTGTGCTTTCTGGGGACCGACGAGCTGGTCTGGCTGTATGTGAAGGCGGAGGTGGGGGAGGGCCAGATTCCTCTTGCGCCGGGCAACGAGTTGCCACTTCGACCGCTGGTGGAGGCAAAGCAGCCATCCGGGTTCATCAAGTTCGCCCTCGCGATGAAGAGGGATGACGAGATCGGACGATGCCGTACTGATTGCAAGTCGGTACGAAGAGGGCTTCTCGCTTAGTAGAGTAACATCGAACGGCCTCTTCTCCCTATGGAAAGAAAGTAGCCCCCAACAAGAGCTCGCGGTTCAACGTACTGTTGGGGTCTAGTAGCCACGAAGGCGAAGCTAAGACGAGCTCACAACACCACGTTGCAAATCATACTGAATGCTGTATGTATAGACCATCTATTGTAGATACAAGTTAACCATACTCTACGAGAGCGCGACTGATATATACAAGAACCAAAGCCCCAGTCTAAAAACTTTGTGTACCCCCCAGGATAGTCTCAATACCTTTCGTAACCCAACATCATCCCTTCCTCAATCCATCTACGGGAGGCACTGGGAGTACCACTCGCTCTGAGCCTTGCAGGTACCCGAGGCGCAGGTAGTAGAACCCTTGTAGTCCTTGCCACCACACTGACCGTAGAGCGGAACGGTGCCAGTGCCGGGGTTTGAGGTAGCACCAGGAGCCTTGGAAGTCGAGGTACCAGAGGGGTTGGTGGGGTTGGTGGGGGTGGTGCCAGAGCCGAAGGTGCTGCCGATGGCGCCAATCTTGATGTTGCTGTAGATGACCTGCGAGTTGGGGCTGTTGCTCTCGAGGTCGGCGGGGCTACCAGAGGTGGTAGAGCATGTACCACGGGCAACACCGGGGGCGGTGGGGCTCTTGTCAGTGGGGAAAGTGGAGTCGAGCCAGAGCATGTTCACGGCGTGGTCGTCCCAAACGGAGAGAGCGAGGACCATTCCACGGCCGATAGCACCACCCATAGCCTTCAGGCCACCAAGGTCACTGAACTTGTTGTTGTCACCGAAGGCAGTCTTCTGGGCATCGCAGTAGGCCTCGGTGATACTGTTGCCGGTGACACCAGAGATCTTGCTCACGCTGTTGTCGACGACCTTGCCATTCTGGACGTACTTGCGGCGGATCTCGGTGAGGGTACCGCTGTCGGTGCCGTCGCTGGTAACGAACTGGGTGACAACGGTGAATTTGGACTTGGTGTCGATGGTCTTGCCGGGGCCGTAGAAGGAAGTGTCACCCTGGCGGTAGCTGTTGAAATCGCATCCATCCTTGTCGCAGAGACCGTTGTAACGGTCGTCACCGTCACCGCACTCGATGCCGGAGCAGCGCTTAGGGCCGTCTGTACACACGTCAATGGGCAGCTCAAAATTTGAGACAGAATTAACTTACCAACGCTGCAAACGTGGGGAGTGTAAGCAGCAGAGATAGAGTTAGCCTCCCAGATCTAGAAGCAAGCAATTAGTGCGGTTCATAGCGTTAGACTTCCAGGGACCACTCACGTCCATCTCGTGGCAGCAAGCACCGTACTTGCCAGTTCCTGCGTTGGCATCGTTGTCACTGGGGTCCCAGCCTTCGCTGTTGGCCTGATAACGGTTAGCATAGGAATCTCTCGAATGCAGTGGGTTATAGCCTCATTAATGGCCTCACTTACCTCACCGTCGATGAACTTGATGTCGTGGGGGCACTGAGTGTCGCAGTATCCGGTACCGTACTTCGCACCAGCCTTGTTGCCACTGTGCTTGGCAATACCACCATCCTCGTCCATCTCAACGAAGTACAGAGCACCGTTCAAACCGCAGGGTAGGCCCGAGACATCGACGTCGAACTGTTGGTGATTAGCCGGAGTGTTACAATTCCCGGGATGTGATACTTACGGTGAACTCCTTGTTGAGAAGCTTGAACATGAAGTACTTGGACTCGGAAGCCATCAGGTACAACCTGGAACCAATGTTCTTGCTGTATGTGCCCTGGGTAACGAACTTGAGGGTGAGAGCACTGCTGGCAGCAGTGACACCGTATGTGCTGGTGTAGTCGGCTCCATCGAGAGCGCAGTTTGCGGCACACGACTTGTTGTCAGGGCAGAAGGTGCTGTTCCACTTGTTGCCGTCGTAGCAGTTGTCAGCGCTCTTGGTAGAGTGGAGCCAGCGCCAGTTCGCATCAAGTGTGACGGATGTCGAGATGGTCGTGCAAGATCCGGCGGCTGAGCAGGACTGGATGGGCAGAGACGGATGGGTCTCGGTGGTGAGGGTGCCCACCTGCTGGGCTGAGGCGCCCGCAGCCAAAAGAGAAGAGATGATGCTGGCCTTGGAGAACATGGCGAAGTTCTGGAGCTGCTACTTGGATATTGACTGAGGAGCGTGAATTGTAAAGGTCCTGAGCGATGGCCTTATATACTAAATCATGCCCAGCCTCAGGTCCCCGCCGTGCCGCCATGTCGCTGTACTCGCGCCGCCATGTACATTGCCACCAGCCATCACAAACCGTCGTTCCGCCTCCCCACTGCTCGCTTGCATCCTTCCTCAAGAGAATCCGGAGTAGCAAAACCTGCTCATACCGTTTTCGGACATGATGTCAATCTATTCGTCCAGGCGTACGGGTGTCGTCGAACCGCGTGAAGGGGGTATATGAAATGTAGAGACAGGGTCGGGACGTGATTCCGCCGATCTTGCGGCTCTGCAAGGGCGTTGTGACCTTTGGAACAGTGTACCCCAGTCAACAACCGTCTGGAACACTTCCCGGATGAGCGTAGCTTCGGTTGAGGCTTGCCCCTCGGCAATGTATGCGGTCCCATGGGGAGGTGACTGGTGGAATATACGGGGTACATGCTGTTAAGCTTGTTCGGCAACAGCTCGTGACCTCAACACACAGTCCACCATCCCGAGAGTTGTATATTGTTCCACGTGCTAATAGAATATTCGATGAAGCTCGAGCAAAAAACCGGGGACCGCTGCAATCCGGACCGAGTAGTGTGCCTGTCTATCACAGCTAAGCAATGGAGCACCCTGTCCCATGGATTCCAGCTGTTCCAAGCAAGCCGAGCCCTCTAAGGATTTACTCGTCGGTTCAAGTGAGCAGTTGGTAGACCGTCTCCGAAAGCTGACCACAGTCGACTGCCACGGTATCCGTTCAGATTAGAGCCATCCCGAAGTAAGCTCAAGCGCCGAGTGCCCAACTGTAGCTTTTGTTTGGCATGGACCCTCTCTTGATCTTGCTTGAATTGTGGGGGTTAATATACGCGTCGAGCGTTAGGGCGGAACCTGGTCCTATATTCCGCCTAGTATTATCGTCGTGTGATCCATTAAGCTACAGCGTGTGGATATTCTTGGAGTTCACATCCTATCAGAGAAGCAAGCGGTCGCACCTCAATAAGCGGCATGACGGATGAGCCGTGAATGAGGTTGGGATGGAAAGCAAGGCGTAGAGAGGAAGGCGAAGTTCACGGCAGCAGATGGTCAGTACGAAAGCCGAGGCATAGATAGCTACCTATGCAGCAGCAGGACCTGGTTTTGCCGTCACACGTCCCAGGTTATCGAGGCGGGTGCAATTTGGCGATATTGCGACGTGGGGAATGGATGGACTGATCCCCGCGTTAGTGAGCGTCCAGTTTAACCGGTGTACAGCCACACACAAGTACGAGCACACAGCCACACGAGGCCACTACCGTACGTACTCCAACACGATACGGAAGGCTTCAAAACCGTCGCGGTGCCTGTTCCCCGGTCTCGTGAGTTCGAATGCGCGAGTTGTACTCAAGGCTAGCCAAGAACAGGTAAAGTGGGAGCAGGATGACGTACCGTGACCTGTTGGCCCTTCGGCCCTGACGGATGCTTCCATTTTAAGAACTTATGCGTTTTCCTGGTCTTTAACACCACCACATATATGTACTCTCCTCTATGTACCTCTCGAGTCTCTGATCTGGCTCAAGACTGCTATTTCTCCACCGGGGCGAACCCATGTCCCGTGACATGGCCTCTCCAGGGCTGGAACCGGCGAACCCCTGTTAAGTGTATGGGGCCCTAGACACCTTCCTTCTACAGGAGGAGCAGGATCGTGCGTTGCGGTCCGAAGCACAGATGTCTGGGGACGTTTTGAAGCTATCGCTCTGGCTAGGTACTTCGACGAAATCTCGATGCGTACATGTTCGTCATGTACATCTTCCCCATGTCTTGAACCCAACTGGTGCAGGCGCAGCGCAGTGACACTATGACAGCGCTTCGTATTTCTCGTCGGCGAATGCACATACCGGGGCCAGTGTGTGGCTGCCGCCACGCGACGCCAATGCCTTTCGCATAGCAGCTGAGGCGGAATACGAGGTCGAGCGGGCTAGGCCGGATCCCACCTGCCAATCCTATAGATCGTCCTTTTTGATATCCTCTTTCAAAACGCCATCGCTCCCTAGAAAAGTCTGCTTGAAACACCATCGCATTCTCTGCACCCGCTGTTGTTGCTACGAGTCGCTGCAGTGTCGCTGCTGCGCGCAAGAACGCGACCGCGATGAGGGCGTACGCGCTTGGCGCGTTGTTTGCGGGAGTGGCGCGAGCGGCTCCTCAGAGTACGAGAAACTACCCCTTTTGAGAGAATTTTGGCTAATATGGACCAGGAGTTGGTATCGGATTCGTACCTGTGCCCACTACTTTCCCTATAACCAACGCAACAATCGCGCCCAAGCCCACACCGACAGACAGCGCCTCCAGCTGCGAAGCGTCCTGCCGGGTCAACTATCCAGAGTTGTATGGGCTGTCGTGGGCAAGAGAGGATCAGATCGTGTTTACCGAAACCGTTACGGTTGCTACCATCAGCATCATAACTTCAACCATCGGCAATAACACTCTAGTTCGCACACATACTGTGTACGATAACGATGCAAATGTCCCCTTGTACCATACGCTCTATCACATATCCACGGATAAGGGAGGTACCAAGGTTGTCGAGGCTGGTGTCACTCTTTCTGACGGGTACTCTTTCACGAGTTTCGCGTACCCGACCCCATTCGTAGATTACCCTTCCCAATATCACTGGGAAGGTGTCTTGCCCACCCTTGGCAAATATGATGAGCCGGTCTGTGCCTCGTGGACGGAGGAACTGCAAGTGGCAGAAGTCACGCCGCATCCGCTATATCCCCAACCAACAGACGTGATTCCAGACAAGAAGGACCCCCAAGGTGTAAACTATGTGCCGGTATGGATCCCGTTGCAAGAGTTGCCCGACAAGAAATGGTTCGACAACAGTTTCCCCTCGGAATCTGCCTTCGTCTATTGCGAGTCTGTAGTTGGGAAGTCGCCCCCAGATGTAATTTCAACAGCAAAGTTCGTCACCACAACAGCGACTTATCAGACAAGCATGGAGAGGCCTGGATTGATACATACAGAGAGCCGCGCTACAGGTTGGGAGGAAACGCCGACCAAGGGCCCGCCTGGTCTCAAGCCAACGGAGCAACGCACTGTGCCGTCAAGTATCCCACCACGCGTTTCTACACCATCAACGAAGCCGCGTCCCACTCCCTCGTCGAATAAGGCGCCAGATGTCCCCATCATCATACCTACTACGTCTTCCTGGAACAACCGGCCCACAGTCCGCCCTAGCTCGCCGCCTCTTCAGAACTCTCGCACGCCTTTACGCCCGCAGCCAGTATTGACGCCACCAAATGGCGGTGATGAGTTTGTCCCAACAGGCGGTAATGGGATCGGAGCAGGCCAGCCAAGTCCCTCAGACAACAACGGTGCCGACAACAATCCAGGTGGTCGGCCAGTAGTGACGCCCTTCCCTGTGCCCAACACACCAATCTTCACTTTTGTGCCTACAACCTCGAATGGACGTCCGACAGCAACCCCGATCTTCATCATTCCTGGTTCTTCTTCTACGGCAACTATTGGTCAGACTGTTACATTCAATGGCCAAACGACCGTCCTTACTGCACCAACAGCAGTCTTTGTCATCGTGCCCACGACCATAGATGGAACCGCTACCTCTACGCCTGCATTCATTGTCGGTGGCACCTCCACTGCAACTATCGGCCAGACGGTAACAATCGATGGACACACCACCGTTCTCACCGCACCGGAGCCATTCGCCACACAGATACCTACAACGATATTCGGCATCGCAACTCACGTCGACGCTCTCGTCATCAGCGGTTCGATAACTGTGTTCCCGGGCCAAACGATGACCCTAAATGGCCAAGTCACCACGCTCCCAACTGCTGATTTAGCCTTCACAACGGTAACAACCACGATCGATGGTAAAGAGACCGTCGTCCCGGTATACATCATCAGCGGCAGTATAACTGCTACAATCGGCCAAACCGTCACGATCGATGGCACCGCTACGCAGCTTTCTCTACCCACGGCAGATTTGGCGCTCACGTCCATTACGACTACGATCAATGGCAAGGAAACCGTGATACCGGCCTACATCATCAGCGGCTCGATAACAGCCACCCTTGGCCAGACCGTCACGCTCGACGGCACAACGACAGTCCTGTCCACGCCAACAGGGACAGACGCCAGTCCCGCATCTTCGCCCACAGATCCGGGTGGACAGCCGCAGGAGACCGGTTCAACAAAAAAGGCGATGGGGCGCGTAGTCGAGGTGTATCGTGCAGCGTTTTTGCAATCATTTTCGGCGCGGTGGCGGTAATGGTATTGTGAATAATGCGGGCTGGGACTGGCATTGGCATTGGCATATTGGAGTTTGGGAAGGAAATTCACGGGAATAATGGATATGGGGAGCATAGAATGGTCTTGGATTTTGCAGTATACCCCCGCGTCGTAGGTTTAGAAAAGTAATGTGCATCTGGTTTCGGTTTGTTGGATTGCTCTTTGAAGAATGTTCTGGGCGTTGCTACTTGAGAGGTGCAAAACAGAAAAGAGTTTGGTGTTGGGTCAGCAGTACCATGGACAAGCTGAAGGAGATTTGCTGGATGATAAAACCCCACACAAGCCGTATAACTTATCTGTTTTGCTATGTTTCCTCAAATCTTGTGATCAGTTTGTGAAGAGAAGGGATCTCTATATAAGAGACCGCCTTATCTAGTAGATAGAATAAAGTCATCTCCATCTCATTCAACAGTATATAAAACCTTAGTAATTATAAGGTGCATTACTCAACTCTCATAGAGTTCAAAAATTCTTGCTTATAGCACTTGATTTTACCGGAAAATATTATATTTTATATATTACTTAGGATAAGCATCTCTCCACTTCTGAGCTTGTGCCTCCAGCATCACCTCGTATCTGGAGGTTTGTAGATCGGGACGGACAACAGCAATCTGGGCTTGAACGGACGATCGAGGTCACGGCTGTGATAGAAGACAGAAAGAGATGTTTCACATCAGTGGTCATAGTGAGAGAAGATTTTATATAAACAGCCAGAGCTACCAGATCCCCAAAAGCCCTTCAACAAACAAACACGGCATCATACGCCTCGTTCTCCTTCCCCTCCTATTCGGACTCCACCTCCCCGTCGCCCTCGTCCGAGTAGTACTCGTCGTCGTTGTCCGAATCTTCTTCGTCGTCCTCGTCCGGATCGTCCTCGTCGTGCTCCTCACGATCATCCTCTGCCTCCCGCGAGCGCCCACCGTCTTCTCCATCATCGTCGCCGCTCTCAATTTCGATGCTCTCCCGCGCCTTGCTGCCCCGATGGGATCACCGTCGCGATGCTGAACCCTCTATCTGAGGATCAGACGTTGCCTTCACGAAGAAGCAGTTGCGACTGAAGTCTCGAGGGATTACCCGGAAGACGCCGTCGATGAGCTCATCGTCGAACCCGCTGTTGCCTTCGTTCAGGTAACAGATGCCAAGTGCTCCGTCCTTGTCGAAATGGTAGCCGATGTCACGGCGTCGGAGGGCATGCAGGTCGAAAAGTGATGGGTTGGCCTTCTGTCTGTAGGCGACCATACGGGTGTCAAGTTCTCGGAACTCATAACTACCGTCGAGGAGTTGTGGTTCAATCCTCTGCAGCAGTCTGAGGAGAGCGGAGTTCGCGGCGGAGACGCTGATGTACTCCTCTTGTCCCACCCGTCCAGGGTTCCAGCGGATCTCCTCGGGCGGGTACAGTTGCGTGAACCCCGTGTTGACCGTGTATCGAGGCACCCAGCCCGCAGGACGGCTACCCGAGATCTGGAAGAGTCGGAGTTCGAGCTGCATGTCAATGATTCGCAGCATCTTGCGTGGGAATCCGTCGAACTGCGGTTGGTCTTGGAGCCTGAGTTGTGGCTCTCTCGGGTTGGGCTGCGCGACGTTGGCGGCCTCAGGTTCGTTGGCGGCCTCAGGTTCTGGAGTTTGCTCGATCTTGGGCATTTTTCCTTTGCGGTCATTGTCGGAAGAAGGCGAGCGGCTGCGCTTGGTGGCCATTGCTGTGTCGGATTTGTGTTCACGAGAGTGTGACGTGGGGGAGGATTTGCAGGTATTGAGGATGTTGTTGATGTGAAAGAGAGGGATCGGTGTTGTTAATGAGAAAGAGAAGGAGCGGTGGTGTTGATGAGAAAGAAAAGGAGCGGTGTTTATAAAGAGAAAGAGAGAGAGAGCGGGGTCGGCGAAGATATATATAAGGTACAAGGTTGACAGAGTGAGAAAAATAAGAGCGACGCGAACGGTCAAAATTGCACCGTGCATTCACGTTCAACCAGCAGACAACGAATCAGAGCCGAGAGCCAGTCGACAAACGAAGGAAATACCAGAGTTCACGTTGAATTTTGTGAGGCAGCCGTTTGCAGGGCACTACTACACACTGATTACATGGGCAACAATAACAACAACAGGCGTTTGCCACTAAGGACCCTCTGACTCTACATAGATGTGAGGACCCAGCCCCCTTCAGGCTACTATTAGGCTGCCTCACAGGCGTTTACCCCGAAGGGCCCCTCTATTACTGTATAGAGGCCTAGTTCTTAGGGATCTACCTCTCTCTCTAGCTTAGTATATTTTCCCTTTAGCCTAGAATATACCATCTAGCATATCTCGAGAGGTTAGCTTTATATATTCTTATCGTAAAGTAGAACATACGCATCTTATCTATTTTGACAGGTTAGCCCTGTGATATCATGCCGTGATCTCACAATAGAGGCCTAGTCCTTAGGTATCTTCCTCTCTCTCTCTAGCTTTGTATAGTCTTATTTTAGATCAATATATACGATCTTATCTATCTCGAGAGGTTAGCCCTATGATATTATACCGTGATCTCACAAATAATAATGGCGGCATTCATTTGCTCTGGATTTGTATACATCACCTACATTCTTTCATATTGATTCACATCACATTTGGTAGGCATAGTTCATATGTGCGAGAGTAGATTTGATCAAAAGATGATTCGAGGGACAAGGCGCGAGCCTGCTGTAGCATTATCCACATGTCCTAGGTGGACATGCCAGGTCTGCAAATACTTGTGAATTGTATTGATACAATGCTATACCAGATCTCATGCTCTAGTTATGCATATCCTGTACGTATGTCCCCAGATGAGGCCACTATTCGTTATGCCGGATCTCTGTCCAACGCCCGTGGGCATCAGCCCCATCGATATGAAACACTCGATCGTAAGAAAGGACGAAATGCTGCCAGCGGAACACGTCATAACGCCTACCACACAGGCACTGCACATGTTCAAACTCAATAAGAGTCACGCTTCTATCAATTTTCTGCTTCATGAATCGGCGTAGCCTGTCCATTGTCGGTTCGTCCTTCCAAGACTTTGGAAACTGTTTCCACTTCTTTTTGAGACTAGGCTTGTACAGTCTAGCACGATGCGTCAAGCCACACGGGCAGACGGTGAAGTACGGATTCTGCTCGCGATGTGGACCTGTGAGACGGGGAACAGAGATGAAGATTTGCTGGCGGTCAAAGAGAACGACGCGTTTTAAGGCTGTCGATGTAGTTGCGGATGGTTCGATCACGCACCTACAAGCCGGATTGTTGCAACTGAGATATCCGACAGGGTGGGGCCCTGGGCGGTAGGATGGGTAGAAATAGGCCTTGCATTCGGAGCATACGAAGAAGCCCATCCAATGGTTTGGTGGCGGAGAATTGTGGTCAGTTACCTGTGGAGGCGGGTAGGAAGCATGGTCGGTGTGATTGATCAGCTCCTCAAGCGAATGCCAGAGCTTGCTGCATTGCTTGTGGACTGAAGACCATGTACCAGGAGAATTATCAAATGCCATGTTGCTGTCACACTTTTGGATACTATTGGGTTGAGGCTGCTTGTGAAAATATGCGGCTTTCTCTTTATTTGTAAACTAGTCTTCAAAGAATGTCTCGCAGTACTGTACGCTGTCTTACAATGATAAGTCTCACTATACGAGAAAAAAGCATTGTGCAGGGAGCCCACTTGGTAGACATAGTGTAAGGAAACGTCGATTTGGGACATTTTTTTTATTAACGTCGCAAAGACCTGCACAGGTGATGCCGCTACTGCTGCATCAAAGCGTAAATATTGACTGCTTCACGAAGGTAGATGTCTATAGGAAGATCATCGAGCTATGTAAATAAAATAATTTAGGGTGATAGAGAGCGTGGGTAGCTATGGAGTCATAGGGATTATGGCAAAGCTTTTATGTAGACCGAGAACATGTTAGCTACGTATTCGGATAACCACGCGAAACATTAAACAATGCTCAGCATGTATAGGCCCGGGTAGTATAGTATGTGCAAGGTGATTCAGGACAGAGAGAGAGAGAGAGCAAATGATCTGTGTTGTGGGGCTATTGCTCGGTCATGATGGATCTACTCACCTCATTGCCCTCTTCAGGTCAATGCTACAAACCTGCACATGCTGAAATAGGCCCTGGTACACTAAGCAAGGCGCTCAAACAATAGGCTGGCAAGTTCAATGGCCGGTCAGGAACGATGTTGAGTTGCGCTTTGAAGAATGCGTACTGTGACACATGTGTTACCTCGACCATATGTACTATTTCCCGTTGCGGGCTGAGCTGTACATGACCTGCTCAGTGAGAACAATGCAATATGAGCCACCAATCGTTTTGTCCTCATCGCCAAATTTCCTGAGGCCCGTGTCCCAATTGCGAATCTCTAAGCTATATTCGACGATCTGTCTCGAGATATACGCACAGAAGACTGCATATTCCGTGCAGGTGGATATTGCATTTCCGCACGCTGGGATATATCAAACCATGATGGAGAGTGCAAATATGCCGTATTATTGGATGATTGCTTCACCCTTGTCGCCAGTTAAACAAGGCAATGTTACCGGTTCGACCATATCTCGTTCACCGCCATGATTCCCTGGTCGCCTAATTTTACAAGACGATATCGCCTACCACATCAGTCACTCATCACGGCACCTGCGTTCGCCTATTCGCTCATCATTAAAGCCCTCAAGCCGCTAGGAACAAAGTTGTGCGGTAATTCTTTTCTTCAAGAACGGCGTCGGGCTGACGGCGATGACGAGTAGTCTTGTGGCGCGACGACTGAGGGATTTTGTAACGGGGCAGTGTTTAGCACACGGCCCAAAGGGGTATGTGGAGTGTAATGGGAGGATACCCGACCATCGCTCCTACTTTGTGGATCTCATGGAAGGGCGATGCGCTGAGTTAGGTTTGAAGGGGGTATTAGACTTTCGTCGGCTGGCGATCATGTTGAAGGTGGGTCTGCGGTGTTAGCCAAACCAACGGGAATACTGGCGGAGACCGGTGCTGTGAGCTTTCGAGGACAAGCTGAGGGGTGAGTGACAGCTAAGCATGACGCGTCCCGTGTGCGCCAAAACTTCAGGTACATATGTAGGGAGTAGCTCAAGGCTCGCCCGAGATTCCTGGGATGGTTAGCACAGATTGCGACAGCATAGAGAGCCACGGGTCAGTCTGAGGCCGTCAAAATCGCTCATAGGAGAGGAAGAGGCTGCTGGCATGGGTTGTGATGGAGGTGCGATGGAGGGGAAATGCAGCGAGTTACCATTTGGGATGGCACATATGGCTTGGCACTTCCACAGAGTATCCGCGGAAAACCCAAGGGTAAGAAGGGGTAGCTCCGAATGCAGCCATGGTTGGGCACCGTTCACTATGGCATGCGTTTCGGCACACCACCTCACGCCGCAACATCCATGGGTGGATGCAATGCACGAGATATCACGCGTGGGCCCAAACGGTCGGCTCGCAACGCTGACACGTGAAGGCGTCGGTCCCAAAGCTTACGGGCTAGTACCTGTTTTTGCATGCACAAAATGCACGCGTGCTTATCCGCTGCTATCTCGTGCGACCAGCTCGAGGGGCAGACGCTGAGACGCTGAGACGCTGAAGGGACGGTGAGGGATATTTTTAGCGTCGTCAAAGTCGGTGTCGATGCTGTGTGGAAAACCTGATCTGGCAGAGCAGAGCCAAGCCAGTTTGCATTCCCAAAAGTGCCGTCCAGCTGTTTGGCCATCGATCGATGAAGCTATTCGCAGAAACAGCGGGGCACGGGAGGCTGCGGTTCGCTGGGTGTGGCAGTGTGGCATTTACCAGGCGCGCTACTGGTGGATCTCGGTGACTTGGGTGATGTCAGGGCAAAATTCTGGCGGGAGGCCGGGGTCGCGGCCTCTAGCGCGGTGTAGGCTTATTACTTAATGAGCCATTTCCATTGAAGCGGCGAGGATCCCACGTTTAGGTGAAAATTGAGACGTGACCTGTCTGTCTGTCCTTCCTCCACGACGCCGTCCCCATCCACTCCAACCCCCCAACCCCCCAGCTTGCGGCATTTCACCCTAGCGTGACTGCCGTCGTTCAACCCAACACTCGCTTCTAGCGGCAGCCTTTGGTCAGCGCAAAGGCAACCCCTCCACCACGGCCTCGGCCATATTCCTTCTCGACCTTCAAGTTGTATCGGCGCGAGCCTCCCCGCACACCTTCAACAACCTGCCACCCCCGCCTGCAGTCACCTTCTAGAGCCGACGTCGAGCGCGAATTGTTCCCTCCCGAGGCCCACCGAACCCCCGATCTCCACCACTCTCAGCTGCCGCATAGGAGCCTCTCTGTGGTTCTTCCTCTCGGAGAGGAAGAGTCGAGAAGACCTCGCCCACAAGCCAGTCTCGGCTTCGCACCCTTCAAGCCCCCTAACGCCCCGGCGCCATCCAGACAAGATATATAAATACGTCCCATATCCCTCCTACTCGGACAACATCCAGGGAATGGCACCTTCCGCTATCACGCCTACTCAGGAATATAAGTTATCTTACCACGACTTATCGTCCGTCGAACCTACCTTTGGTGCGACCGACAACCATGGCGCCGTTTTATCCAAACAATTGATTGGGGAGGCTCTGAAGAGCCGTGTCGAGTCCATCGACCCGGACACCTGCGACGTTGGCGACGAGGATGCCTTCTTCGTCGCCGACTTGGGCGAGGTCTACCGCCAGCACCTCCGCTGGAAGAAGAACTTGGCCCGCGTCAAGCCGCACTATGGTGAGTAGCTCCCCTCCCTGTAGGTGCCCACTACATCGGAACAACGCTGATTTCAAGCCAGCCGTCAAGTGCAATCCCGACACCCAGGTCCTTCGCCTTCTCTCCGAGTTGGGACTGGGCTTCGACTGCGCCTCGAAGAACGAGATTGAGACCGTCCTGAAGATGGGTGTTGATCCTTCCCGCGTCATCTACGCCCAGCCGTGCAAGACCAAGGGCTACCTGCGCTATGCTACCAACGCTGGCGTCAAGCAGATGACCTTCGACAACGCCGACGAGCTGTACAAGACCAAGCAGATCGCCCCCGACGCCGAGCTGTACCTCCGCATCCTGACCGACGACTCGGCCAGCTTGTGTCGCCTCAGCCAGAAGTTCGGCGCCTCCATGGACAGCACCGGCGAGCTCCTCGAGCTTGCTAAGAAGTTGGAACTGAACGTGGTCGGCGTGGCCTTCCACGTCGGCTCCGGTGCCTCCGACCCCAAGGCCTTCATCAAGGCCGTGCAGGACGCCCGCTTCGTCTTCGACCAAGCTGCTACTCTGGGCTTCACCATGCACACGCTCGACGTTGGTGGTGGCTTCACGGGTGACGAGACGTTCGAGCCCATGGCCGCGGTCCTCTCCGCCTCCTTGGACGAGTACTTCCCGCCCTCTGTGCGCATCATCGGCGAGCCCGGCCGGTACTTCGTTTCCACGGCCTTCACGCTGGCCTGCCATGTGATCGCGCGCCGCACCGTGGCCGACGCCACGCTCGGCACCACGTCCTACATGCTCTACATGAACGACGGCGTCTACGGCAACTTCTCGAGCATCATCTTCGACCACCAGCACCCCGTGCCACGCGTCCTGAAGAACGGCAACGACGTCCTGTACGATGTCCGACGGTCCGGCTACGACACCCCGTCCATGGTCGAGTACTCCATCTGGGGCCCCACCTGCGACGGCATCGACGTGATCTCCTCGTCGTGCACCTTCCCCGAGGTCCTGGACGTCAACGACTGGCTCTACTTCGAGGACATGGGCGCGTACACCAAGTGCTCTGCTACGCGCTTCAACGGCTTCACCGACAACCACGATGTCGTGTACATCTGCAGCGAGCCGGGTGCCAAGGCTTTGCTCGGATTCTGAGGGTCGCATTTTACCAGCTTATATGTGATACTGTGCATACTTGACTCTCGCTTAACGCATGTAACCCTAAAAAAAAGTACCTGATAGATTTCTATAGATATTGCACCGTTCATTTTCTTTACTTGGTCTTGTGTTTCCAATGCGTGATTGTGAACAATTATAGATGGATTCTTCATCAATAAGAGACTATTGGTAGTGACGTCACAAATGTGCTTATTGTTTCTACACTACTACCTAGTGTAAACCTTTTGAGCTAAGGCCTAGAGAGTGCGTTCGATATTGAACATGGATCCCCAGGTTCTCTTCATGTCAGGTGACCCTGTCTTGTTTGATCTGTTGTTTTGGTGCTTTTTGATCATACCGTTGCGTCTAGTTTGTCATGCGCTGGTGCCGACATGATCTGTCTAGGTGATTTACGACGATATTGGAATGGGTGACTGACTTCATGTCAGATCAGATCTCTGGTTCGGGTTGTCCTTGCTTCATTTTCCACACCATCTCATCAATTAGCACTCACTAAACAGCAAATCTTGCTCTCCACTCAGCACCAAATCATAGGTTCAACATGTCCACGTAACCACCACCCACAGTGCACGAGATAAACCTCTATTTCGGATATATGCTTGATTGAACCGTATCCCCCACCCGACGTCCCACCGTATACGTATATGCCATAACTATGTGCCCCTTTAGCCCAGCCAACCCACGCCACTTTAACCCCATAGATAGAATACCAGATCCACTGTGAGCATGCATGCAATGCTGAAAAGAAAAAAAAACCTGTCCTGTATATTATACAGGAGGAATGCCCGCCACCCATGACAAAACAAATGTGAAAACGCGACAATGCATAAATGGTATATAGCTTGCGATTCGGAAAGGAGAGAAAAATGCATACCGTGCGCTGTATGTGTGTATGTATGTACGTATGTGTTCGTACCACCGGTCCCAGTCCCAGGTAATTCAAAACTCTGTACTATTTAACGAAAGAGGTGATCAGCCCCAATCGGGGTGATCGATGTGTTTGCGCGCGTAGTATCTGCCCTTGCTGAAGCTGCGTCTGGATTCGGTCTTCTTGTCCTGAGTCGGTGCCTTGGTGGTCGCGGTGCCGTCGACGGTGTTCGGTCGACTCGAGCTGTACTGGTTGTATTTCTCAATCAACGGGGTGACGACGCGACCGCGACCTTTGGAACGAGCACGGACCTGGGGGTGGGATCGCTCGGGATGGAGGGGATTTCGTTGCTCGTCGGGTGCTGGGCTGCTGATGATCGGTGTGCAGCCCCGAGGTTGCTGATGCTGGGTATGGTGGGCATGGGGGTGCGTGGCCGTAGAAGCTGTGGCGTCGATGGATGTCCGTGCCTGCACTTGCCTCTCTTTCGCTGTAGTAACTCTTTGGTCTGACGGGCATCTCGGGGCGACGTGATGCGCGGTCTTTGCTGCGGAAACGAGCGAGGTTCGCGGCGGTCTTAGCATCCATGCTCGCTGAAGGCTTTGTTTGTGCCATCGTTTCGCTGACTTGGTGAGGGTGGGTGGGCGCCGCTACTCGCTTCTGGTGAACAGCATCCAGAGCGGCATCGTAGGGGGAGCGACCGAGGGAGGTAGCCGTGGTACCGAGGTCGAAGATGATGGTTTCATCTGGCAGTGGCGGTTGCTTTTCCTCTTTTCCTGCCTTGCTCTTCCGTCGGAAAAGGGAAAGACTCCGACGAAGTCCACGGCGAGGCGATGGTGGTCGTTCCGTGGCCGCGCGCCTGTGATGCCTGCCACGTGTTTCGGGTTCAGGCGTTGCTGGAGGCGAAGGAAATTTGATGGGTTCTAGAGCGGGTAGATCCTGCTCTTGCTCTTCGGTGTTGACATGATCCTTGGTGGGATACGTCTGAGTTAAGCACTCCATAGCTGGCGTTTCGGAGACACGTCTAACGAAATGTTTGCGAAGCTCGGTTGGGATAGCAGGAATCGACCCTTCTGGAATTGGATTGCACGCTTGTACAACAGGTAATTCTTGAAATGAAGGTCGTCTCCTCTGTAGTCGCCCACGTAGAGAAAGTTTACTATCGACGGAAAACTGGGAAACGAAAGATGTTGGCGTTGGAGGCGGTCTGGGTGCCTTCAGAGTGAGCGAGAGGTCGTCGATGTTCCAATTCTCTGGGAGGCTTGTGTCCCGTGCAAAAGTACTCTTCACTTCTTCCTGCGAACGATATCGATGCAATCGGTGGGATACGACGTGTTCCTGTGCGACTGAAAGAGGCGATGGGGTCTGTGAATTGGAAGCATGTATCATCTGCTCAAATGTATGCAAGCTCCCAGACACTTCCTGTTTGGATTCTTCGTCACTTTGACTCAAGTCAGTCACGATCGGACCCTTCTGAGAAGTAGCTTGATCCTTTATCCGTGTACTGGGTTCCCGAGTGGTAGTCGTAAAACTTCCACCTGATGAATATCCCGAGTCAGCCTTCTTCGGTGGGGGCGCTTTTCCTCATGCTGATCCCTCAGCGATGAACTGGTAGACGGAATGGTGGGTATTTCTGAGCTGGAGCGCTCGGCGTTTACAGGTTCACCATAGATGGATGTGTCTAGTATTCGGCTGGCTTCTTCCTGAAAGGACAAAACCTCTTCCGAAACAAACCCTTCATCATGGTCGTCCGCTAGATCATGATGGAGAGGCGCAGGGGGTTCAATAGATATCGTAGGCTGCAGATCGAGCATGGTGGCAAGAGTATCCTGACTCTTGTTCATGACACGGAGACGTCGAACAGGCTCCGGCTCTGCTTCAAATTCCTGTTCTTCATACGAAAGGTGCTGTAGCATTTCCCATTGCTGCGGCCTTTCTGGAGAATTTGGCTTAGTTGGTGTGCTGTATCGTGAGGTGGTCTTTGCTCTCCGTGCGTCGCTTGTGATGCGCAAATTGCGGTATAATCGGGGAGTCCGAGGTTGCACGTCTGACGCACTCCTCATGTGGCGACGCCTTCTTGTTGTCTTCATCATGATGGGGCTATCTTGAGACTCTGGGGAAAAGTAGTCCTCGTCTTCCCGTGCTGCTCGGGAAGCATTCCAATTCAACTTTGCACTGGCAGCTGGGGACGGCTCCCCATTTGCTATCCTCAATGACCCCAGCTGTAATGACCCGAGATGTGAATACTCATTCTCTGCAGGTGTTGTGGCCCGTGGCACAGGCGATTCCCGTCCTTCTTCGGTCATTTCTAGCGTAGCCGTCCTTGCGGTCTCCTGGTGCTGCCATTTTGCTTCCTCTTGTGAATCTAGTTGCGGTGTTCTCCAAGAATTCCATGTGCGTCGATTGCCCTCCACGGGGGAGTTACGCGTTGCGACACCGGGAGTAGCTAGAAGAGAGCGTCGTCTGATTAGCGAAGACGCTGATCGATTCACTACCGAGGTGCGGCGGCTCAGGCTATGTTCGGCGACGCTCGAGGGGCGAGGGGAAGGGCTGGGGGCGCCGGGTTGCAGAACTTGCTCTGTGCAGCTCGAATTAGCAATTGAACAGCGACCGGCGGTCCTGGCGTAAGCTCACGTAGGGCAGCAATATCCTCGGGGGATGCGTTCTTCTGCACTTCTTGGAGTATGGAAATGGCTGTTTCGAGATCTACCGGCTGGCTACTCTGCACGAGCGAAACTTTGGACGTTGGCAAGCTGGACAGCCTCGTAGTGGAGCTGGTCTTGCTACCGAAGCAAGACATGGAGTTTGACCGGGAGGAAAGCCGTATGTTCGCAGGCGATGCATTGTCGTCCAGATTCTCGTCTTCCTCAAACGATTCGCGAGGTCCAAAATCCGTCTGGACTGGCGACAGTAGCTGCGACTTGATCTGCTGCCGATCGCTCGCGCTTAGATTGAGGTACCTGGAGGCGAGAGACGCCGGCGAATCCACGTTCGGATTGACATCTGGAGCGAGCGAAGGCGAGTTTGTGTTCGTCTTCGGCTTCACCAGTCGGTTATGGGGTTGGCCATGACTCTGTGCGTTTCCCATACTGCACGGGGTGGAGAGGAGCAGCCAGGCCCGGTGGGGCTCAGATAGCAGACATCGAACGCGTAACGGGGAGCACTGAGGCCGAATGAGGAGTTGCACCAAGGCGGAGAAGCCGCGCGAAGGCGGGGGTGCTACTGTGGACGCACTCACCCGCGATTGTGCCTAGAGAGCCACGAGACAGGATATGCAGGCCGGAGTGGGGGGCTCGAAGCAGGCACGACGGCTTCACGGTGTCACTTTGGGAGAATGGATGGGCGCTCGAATTGCCTCTTTTTTCATGGAGGTGCCCAGGTGGTTAATATGATCGCACGCAGCCTTGACCGTACGATTACGACTCTGCAGGCAGCTAGCCAAGGTGGAGCGCACATGAGTATGGATCCGCGGTAAACAACAAACTTGGAAGAGGTATCGAGGTGAAACCCCCAGGCATGCACGCCCCGGGGGTCGACTTTGCGAGCACATTCACCAATCAGAAGGACATGGCGTCGGCACTTGGAGGCCTATGAGCACTCGGTTGGGCCTTGATCCTGGACGAGGATCAGGATATGATCCGATAGTGCGACGGGCGATCGCAGCCTCTGCAGACGCCGCGTCCAAGTCGTGGCACCTCTAGGCTCACGGCCAGCGCCCAGGCGCCGGCTGCGCCGTTGAAGAAATCAGGACGCCGTTGGAACTGCAGGCTGAGCGCTGCGACGCTTCTCGATCTGCTCCGTCCGCTCGATCGTGCTCGGTTGGTGGCCCGAGGGCGATATAGGGCACCGCTGCTATATTATCAGCGGGTTCCTGCTACAACTAGCACATAATCGGTGCTGCAATTCCAGCGATGCATCATGTAGACTGATGGCTGCATATCCACTGGGCCAGGCCTTCCGCCTTCCTCTTTCACTCTGCAGCTCTGCTCACCACGACTTCATGTCCGTGGACACGGCATACCTACAGCACGATGGACAGCAACGAGATCATGACAGACAGTCGACCGTTTCGTTTCACCCTGTTGTCAGTCGCAATTTCGGAAATGCGCATTCTCGCTTTCGCATCCGCACCAGAGTCCAATTTCCATCTCCCATGATCTGATGGCTGGCGGAGGCAGCTCCACAAAAGTTGTGCCTCAGGATCGTTGGCTGCCCAGATCCACCCGCCAGGCAATTTAGACTACTGTACAGTACAGTGACAGGCGGCTTCTGGTACCTGCCTCAGGTTTACTCCGCGTCTCCTCTCTGACCGAAACCAGCTGTTCATGCGCGGCCATAACCGCTTCAGATATTACCGCCGCGATGCCAGCCATATCAGCCGCGAAGGCCCCAGAACTTCTGGACTGAGACACATCGTACACACTTGGCCAGCTCACGTGGCCGATCAAACAATGCTCGATCGAGATTGGGGGGATGCCTTAAGTGAAGGCGACAACGTTGCACCTCATCTCTGATAAATGCCCTGCTTCGAACCGAAATTGGGTCCTTCGCCGCTCTGAGGGCGCGTCAAGCGCACGCGCACTGTGGCGGTCTGCCGCGACGATTGCTGACAGCCATCGAGCAGTTCTTCCAAGTTATCCAGCTATCATGCAAGCATCGGACCTAAGCTCTTATAATCGAGATGCCCTGATTTCTCACCCTCCGGAGGGCGGACTAGACTATCGCCCGAGAGCAGCCACAGCCGCAACCTTGCATCGCATCCTCAATGACCACAACTCCACATCTAGACGTAGCAGATCTAGACTCGCCCGACTCGGACAAAAAGAGTCGCCTCAGAGAAAGAGAGCTCTTCCTGGAGCAATGGGGATCATCCCCAGGTAGTGACGTAAATCATCGCTGGACCCTCGACCGCGGATGCGTGCGGCCTTGGCAATTAGTCTCCCAGCAAAAATACCCAGTGACATCATCGCCTGGCCGACTCTTGAAGAAATAGCATTGCGCTGGCTGGCTATGCTTCCCTTGCTTTCATCTACCCTGATACGCGACATTGTGCACATACGCAGACCCTGATCGAGTTGTCTCCCTTTGGACCTTTTGGCAACTGGTCGCGTGCGTCTTTCTTACCGTCACCAACTGCGCCAAAGGAGCAGCGCCTTCCACATCCATTCACGCCTCACCCCGGGGCATCATCACTAGCGACCTCAACCCAGACAACTGCCCTCCGCAAAGGGCTTGTGTAGAATCATGTGGGGTATCTCATATTGGGCCGTACCCATCTTCTCATCGCTAGTATGGCTGGCCATGTTGATTGCCATGCTCGTAACATGGTCGGTGCAAGGGTCACCGCATTATCCTTCTATGGATCCTAAACAGCGCATTGCCTACATCTCCGGTACGTCCAATGACGAAGAATCATCCTGTCACCGTCTCGCTGACACGCCAATACAGACATCGGCGCGCAGGGTCTCAAGCCTCTCTTCATCGCCATGTCCGCCGTGACCGTCGTCACGTTTGACCTCGCCTTCATCTTTGAGCGCTGGCTACGACACACGGGCAAACTCACACCCAACACCTCGGTCTGGCAAAAGATTTACAGCGTCTGCGCAATCATCGGATCCATCGCCGGCGCCGCAGGCCTCATCCTCCTCTCCATCTTCGACACCCTCCGCCACCCGCACCTCCACGACGGCTTCCTCGTGCTCTTCATCGCCGGCTACATTGTATCCGCCATCTTCATCTGCTGGGAGTACCAGCGGCTGGGCGTGCACTTCCGCGAGACGTCCGTGCTCCGCTACAGCTTCTGGATCAAGCTGTTCTTCATCCTGGTGGAGCTCGGCCTGGCCATCGCATTCGGCGTGACGCAGAACCAGAAGAAGTACAACGCCGCAGCCGTGCTGGAGTGGGTCATCGCATTCATCTACTTCTTCTACGTCCTCAGCTTCTTCATCGATTTCATGCCCGCCATCAGGTCGAAGCACCACCAGTCGCGGGAGACGGAGATGGATGTCGCGGTGGAACAGGGCGGCATGGGCGATGCTGCGGCCAACGGTGGGCAGTACTTCCGTGGAAACGGGTATGCGAACGGGAACGGTTATACCAACGGAAACGGGTACACTAATGGCACCAATGGCTACACCAACGGCACCAACGGTTACCATACCAATGGACACACCAACGGCACCAACGGTTATACTAACGGGAACGTTCCAACGCACATCCCGAAGCCTGCCGAGCCCGCGCCTCTCCCCTCGCGGAACTTCTAGGTGTAGTTCCGACACGTGAAAAAATTGGCCGCGAAAGCTCTCCTATTCCTAGATTTTTTTGTCTCTTTCTTTTGTCACGACTGCATTTGTAATAAGCATGGCATGATGCGACGAATAGATGGATTCCGTGCGGTCAGGTGTTCGGCGTGGGGGCAGCATTGAGTTTTGATATCCGATGGGAAGGAAGGCTGGTTAATACACTGTATCACTACATGTTGTGACGATGATAGCAATGCTTTTTGATACCACCCGATGGGGAAGCTTGAAACAATATACTATATATACAATGCAAGAATGTGAGCTGCAAAGCTCTGGTATCATTTCCTATACATGTTGTGTGACTGAACGAATGAAGGGGATTTATATGCAACCGAGTACAATGTTCAGTACTTCTCGTCCCTATGTTTGCTTCTCCTATCGTCCCTCTCATCCTTGTAGTCGTTTTCACGTCTCCTTTTCCGTCGGTAATCCGAGTCTCTGCTCCGACTCCGATCTCTGTCACGACGTTCTCGCTTGTCCCTTCGATGGTCGCTGCTATCTACACTCCTCTCCCTCTGATCGCGTTCCCGGTGTTTTCTTCGTCGGTCTTCGTCACGCGGGCTACGGCTCCGTTCTCGACGAGAATCTTTGTCCCGGTACTTGTCTCTCCGGCGGTCGTCATAGTCATCCTCTCGGTACTTCTTATCTCGCCTGTGGTCGCGATCCGAATATTTATCCTCTCGCCTATCCTTGTCCCTCCTACGCTCCTTCTCATAGTCATCGTCTCTCCTGTCCCTCCTACGATCCTTCTCGTAGTCGTCGCCTCTTCTGTCCCTCCGTTTCTCTCGCCTACGGTCATCTTCCGCATCATCATCGCCCACAAATGTGTTGTTCCTCGCCTTCTTCTCGTCCGCCTCCTTCTGCTTCTGCAGTCTCTCCTTGAGTTGGTCCTCTGTGACGAGCTCGCCCGTATTCTTATTCCTCAGCGTGACCGGGGCATACTGCATTGCTGCCTTCCTTGGGGCCTTCTGGCCCTTCTTGCCCCCATTGAACTCGTTCAGTTCAAGGCCAACCGCGGACTCGGGTTTCGCGCCGATTCCCAGGAGGGCAGGCCGCCGCTTGACTTCTTCGGGGGAAACTTTTTTCTTGTCCTTGCCCTGGGTGTCATTGTCTTTCCAGCCCATCCCGCGAAGCAAAGCCGCGCCGAATCCTTCGATCGGAGTGGCTTCGTAGACGGCGAGCGTAGGCGCATCGGGGGCATCGCGGATATCGTTTTTCATGGCCTCTTCTTCGGATATGGGGATGACTGTCTGGTTTGTGGATTTCCCGTTGACGAGCGCTTCGAAGGCTTCGGCCTGAAGCTTCTCCTCCTCGGTACGAGTATCCTCTGTCTTGGCTTCGCCGTCCACCTCCATTGGCTCGGGCTTCGCATCGCCTTCCTCTGCATCCTTCTTGTCAAAAGTGACAAGCCCGAACGCCATCTTTGGCTGCTCCCTGTGCTCTTCATTCTCCCCGCTGCCCGTGGGAGGCACTCCGCCGCGGCCAAGTTGCCTTTTCAAAGCCTCCTCGCGCCAATTGCGGTTCGGCTCCACGGGAATGACGCGAGGAGCCTTTGGCTCCTCTTTCTTTGCGTTTGCATCTACCGCGCCGCCTTCCGCAATGTCCCAGCCGGTGATTTCTTGCTTTGCGTTGGTGTCTTCGGGCTCGTCATCGTCGAGTGCGAGCCTTTTCCGTTTCGCGGGCAAGGGCGCTTTGAGGCCAGGTTTGCCTTTGGCGCCGACGAGTGAGAGCTTGAAGCCGCCGGTGGCCATGGTGAGAGGCGAGAGTTTCCGCGCCTGTATTCGTACGGATTATGGGTGCTGCATGTGTGCGCCGGGCGGGTGATGAGCTGGCTGTCGTATGTATCGTATGAGATGTGATCGTTTCACTTTGCAAGAGATGGTATGGGTTGTAGTAAAAAAGTGCCAACACTTGTGAAGAGTAGCTCGCAGAACCCAAGCTCGCGCCAATGACGCGCTTAGCGCAGGCGACGACAGTCACGTGACCAGTCTACATATCTAATCACGTGCTCTGTCCATGCCTGCCAGGCATGTGGTGTACACGCTACCTAGGTCTACCACTCAGGGCTAAGAGCGTTGAATTCCAATCATTTCGCACTTCAGCCATCCAACAGGATTACTTTCCTAGAAAAGATTTCATGTCTTGAAGATTCGTTAACAATACTCTTACCTGCGCAGGTGAAACTCACATGCATTTACGGTTCTCACGCCCAACGACCGTACTTGATTCCACCGGTCAAACATTTACAGCCGTTACACCAACTAAATCAGGCTACCCTGCGCCTCAATTATGTATGCTCGCTTCATCGCACCAGATACGGCAAGGCCGAAGCCAACTCGGAATGGCTGAGGGCACAGCTCCTCGTATTCGAGGAATACGAGGCCTTCATGCACACATGTATATGTCGCAACTAACCCCTCACGTATTTATATCCTCACCTCTATTGATTTTGGGTTTGAAGCGTTACTCAGTCTTTCGTCTCTGTTTTTTTTTTGGCATTTGTTCTTTTGAGATACCCTTTCACGCCGCGATTCCAACTGCTGGGCACAGAATAGATACCAGGGCAATACACGAGCCCAACGCAACGCAACTTTACGTGTTTCAGCCAACTTCCAACATACACGTTAGAATAAATTTCAGTTCTTTTTGCGCCGGACTTCAGTTTGTGCCGTAGTCCAGTCCTGGAAAACACTCACATTCTGTAAAGCGCCCAAGACTGAGAATAATCTACGTCGGAGTTGATCCTGCCACAACATAAGCTACACATCATCAAAGACCTCGTATTTTTCAAGAAGATACGGCTTATGTAAAATCACCTATCACCATGGACTCACCCGCTCCGCCTCCGCCATACTCTGTACAACCACAACAACTTCCCGTACCTATACCTCAGTTACTCCAAGATCATTCCGCACAGATAATATCCGAAAAGCAGAGTGTCTACCAGTATGGACAGCCCCAGCCCGAGGTCGTCGGCATGCAGCAACAACACTATACCCAGCCGCCACAGGGATACACACCACAGCAACCAGTACAGCAGGGGACTTTCCAGCAGCCCGTCAACTTCACCCCCAATACCATGCCCCCTCCGCAACAGGTCCAGCAAATTCCTCAGAGCCTACCACCGGAAAAGGCCCAGCTATACCAGCAACAACCTCCCCAAATGATGACCCCCCAGCAACACCTCGAGTACACCCAATCCTTCCCCCAACCCCCACAACAATTCACAACCTCAGACCCCCCAACCTACACCACCCCCACCTCCGGCTCCCAAGTTCCCCCTCTTCCTCCTCCAATCCCAAACCCCCTGCCACCGCCCAAGACCAGCTCAAAACCGGCTCGGTCAAGCGCTTCTTCGGCGACACGCTCTGGGGCCGCGTCGCGCGGTCCTCGGTGCACACGGTGACGACGACGTTGAAGATGCCGTCGTCGCTCTCCCCTGGGGCGACAACAACCCGGTGACGCTGCCCAACGTACGCTACCGGGACGCGGTGCTCTTCACGACCTTCGCCTTCGTCGGGGCGCCCCTCGTGGAAGGGCTCTCCGACGGGGTAACCTCCGTGTTCGGCGCGGACAGCTTCATCTCCGAGATTGTAGCCTCGGGCGCAGACGGCATCGTCGCGTCCACCATCGTGAAGATCGGCGTCTTCAAGATCGTCGAGCAGGCGATTGACAGGGGCATCGTGGAGCACCTGCTTCCCGAGGAGGAGCGCATGCTGACGACGACGGGGGTCAAGAGCTTGCAGGTGGGGATCAAGCACAAGCTGATGGGCGTGGATGCGGATTTGCGGTTCGTTGGGGTTTATCCGACTCGTGATGGGCAGGCGTGCGAGAAGGGGTGGTTTTGCCCGTATTTGTTTGCTTCGGCGAGGACGCCGAGTGTGCCGCGGGGGAATGATTTTGGGGTGTGTCAGTTTTTTGGGCCGTTTCTTGCTGGTATGTTGGTTGTGTTGGTCTTTCTTTGGTGGCGCTCGTCGCTGTTGCTTGGAGGGAGGGAGGGAGGGAGGGAGACTGATGTACTAATGCTGGCAGGTGATTACCTCCTCGCTCACAAACTGCTCGCCGAGTCCACGCACACGCTCGCCCTTTGCGATCCCTCTCCCGAATCAGACATCGGGACAAACCGCCTCGTTATGCTCTTCACAGGCATATCTCCCTACCGCGCAAACATGTGGTCGACGTCCCGGCGCCCCGGCTGCGGTACGCTGTTTCCCGTCCAATCACTCCGTATAACCTACTGACTATATGGGCCTAGGAACCATCATCTTCCAACTCTTAGACGGCTGCCCTGCACTCGTCATACCCGTGACTTCGAACGCCCCAATTTGCGCATGGTCCCCTTGGACGCTCTCTCAGATGCGCGTAGCGCAGTACGCTGCGGAGACCAATCAAGAAGTTAGCGGTGGATATCATCCTGGGTGGCAACACGAGCAGCTGTGCGAGTACCTCGATACGATTATTAGTGTGCCCCATTTGAAAGACACCATACAGGAGAGATATGTGGAGGTTCTGGGGCGAATGGTTAGTCTGATCATCAATGGGGCACTGGCGCTAGAAAGATGTAGGCCGGTACTAGGGAAGCTGGACCCGGAACGAGCGGGGATTGTAATGTTTAGGTATTGATCTAGATGGACTTGAACGTCGAATGAGCATGCTGGAAATGGTGCGGTTAGGCAGGGCACAGATCGTTGGTGCCAATTGTATACTAAGAAATCATCATCATCATGACTGCTCGTACTTGAAAAAACAGGCGATTGTGGCGAGAGGTGTTGGAAAGGTAAACCAGTGATGTCAATTAACCCGTTGCGGGGTCTGCTTGAGACATCCTTCTATCTACAACTGCATGCATCGTAATCAGGCACGTACTTGTGGAAAAATCGACAAACAACCCCAGTTCAATCGATTCTTAATCAACGAGCAACCAGTTGCTTTTGAAGTAGGCTAAATCTTGCCATCTCCACGTCAAGCCACAAGTCCCCGACTTCAAAGAAAATACACCTAATACTTCCATGGATGCCCCATGCGCCGCATGCTACGCTATGCCTTAGCCGTCATGTATGAAACCGTTCCTTCAATCATAAAACTCGTGAGATGGTATCGTGCATTTCTCCTCTATAGGGCCAGGGAAAGAAACAATGACGTGGCTCGACGCCAATCGTGAATGTATTCAAAGTCCGACGCAACCTGCCTCCTGAGACCGAAGAAAAGGGATGAGACTGTTCTATCACCAGATTTGTGTGTACGGTAGAACGCATCAGGGTTTGGCAGTAGACTTGACCTTTGAAAGCTTGGTGAGTACGCTTAGTAGGCCTGTTGTTCTCGTTAGCAAAGACGTCTAGCGTAATGCAAATATAGTATGACTTACCAGTTGTGCCGTTGGGGAGAGTGGAACAAGCGAGGGAGTTCCTCTCGCCCAAGGTCACCGTCTGTACTGCGCGAATAGTCCCATTTTCCTTCAACTCCTGGGCCCACTTGAATACAACCTCGTCATCGCGGTCGTTGCCAGCCACGAACAAAAACTCGGGGCGATCAGACTCAGCGTACTTGGCAAAGACGTGCTGCGCAGCAGTTGCCTTGTCATAGTCGGCAGGCTCAATGATGACGGAGTCCTTGGTTGGAACGGCCCTTACGCGTTGCGACTGAGAAGCGTCGTTGATCTGGTTGGCACATTCACCGGCCTGGCGGCTCGCAGAGTCAGCTTCGCTCTGGTAGTGGAAGATGAGCGAGCATTGGCGCTCTTCCACCCAGCTACCCTCAACGCGCTCGACGTAGTATTGAAGAATGTTCTTGATGCCCTCCTTCCACACCTGAGTTTTCTCTTCGTCTGGAAACTGGGTCCATTCCTCTGCGCCTCCTTCGCGGAGGAAACAACCGTTCTCTGCAATCAAGCCAAGGTTGGGAAGGCGATTGAAAGCCAGCTCAAGCTCCTCAACCTTGCGGCCGCTCATGATATAGACGGTATTCTTCTTGTCCTCAAGTATGTCACTCAGGATGTCGATGACTTTGTCGATGTTGGTAACGACCGTGTTGTTGACGTTGCCATAGTTGGACAGGGTTCCTTCGTAATCAAGAAAGACTAAACGTTTCCCGGTCGTCTCGTAGTCCTTGACCAGATTCGAAGCAGACAGGCGAGGAATGGACATGGTGTCCCGACGGAACTGTTCGTCGAACACACTACTGAGCTGGTCGCGAAGGTCCTTGACCCAGTGTTCCCCAGAATGATGCATGACGCTGTAATGCAGCTTCGCGTATCGGGAGGTCTTTTCTTCCTCGCTCATCTCCAGAGCGATCTTGAAAGCATCCGCGATGCCCTGGTAATGCCAGGGGTTCACTGCAAGCTCCGCACCGTCGAAGATCGATGTACTGCCGGTGAACTCGCTGAGAATGAGTGGGCTGTGCTTCTTGCTACCGTAACGACCGTCCTGGCAGAGGATGTACTCATGTGCACTGAGGTTCATGCCTTCGCGAAGGCTGGTGATGACCATGGCGTCCGCGATGGAGCAAAGAGCAAGATATTGGTGGAAAGAGATGTCTTGTCTCAAAAATACTAGCGGGTTGTGGGACAGGGTGGAGTACTGGGCATCGATGCGTGTAACAATCTCGGACACGGTAGTGGCCAGCTCTGGATCCTCACGAGTCGAGGTAGCAACTTGGATCAAGACAATCTTGTCTCGCCATTCTGGGTTCTTCTTCAGGAAAACCTCAAACGACAAAAGCTTCTGGCGGACACCCCTAATGCTGTCGAGCTTGTCGCGGGCCACAATGAGGCGCTTGCCTTGGTAACGCTCGGTCAAGGTTGCGATCCACTTTTTCACCTCTGCTTCGTCTCGAGCCTTTGTCAGTTCTCGTGGATCGACGCCGATGGGCGAGGCAAACACGTTGACGAAGCGATTCTCGAGCTGGACTCCATTCTCCATGGCCTCTACGGCGAGGATCCGGCTGGCGGTTTGGAGGAAGTGATGGGCATACTCTGGTGTTTGGAAAGCAACGAGGTTGGCACCGAGCATGCCCTCGAGCAGTTCCTTGCGTGCTGCGAGACAGCGGAAGACCTCGGAGGAGGGAAACGCAGTGTGCAGGAAGAAACCAATCTTGGCATCGGCGAGCTTATCTCGAATCATCTGCGGGACAAGGCAGAGATGGTAGTCGTGAATCCAGATGGTGTCGCCGCGCTTGTAGTTTTTGACGACCTTATCGGCAAAAGCTTGATTCACACGCTTGTAGAACTCCCACGAGTGGTCCAAGAAGGCTTTGCTCTTTGGATGGTCCGGAATGACGTAGTGGAAGACGGGCCAGAGTATGGTCTTGCAGTAGTGGGCGTAGTGGCCATCGTAGTCCTTATTGCTCACGTATACGGGCAAGGCCGAGTGCTCCTCCTCGAGCTTTTCATGGAGCTCCTGCTTCTTGTTGTCGTCCACATCGTCGGTAGGGAAGCCGATGAGGCCGACTGACTGGCAGTCGTGGGCGACGCCGGCTTCGATTGCGGCGCGGATGGCATTGTTGAGGCCGCCATTTCCCTGGACAGCAGGCACGATCTTGTAGTTCTGCTCCCAGCGGGGATCGGTCTTCTTGCTACCGGAGTTGGTCTTGTAGAGGGAGCGGGCTCGCTCGCGTGAGTGGTTGCGTTGGCTCTGGATGCGCTCCTCGTTCTTCTGGTACTCGAGGACCGTGTCGGCGGCACGGCCAGCGCGCGAGCGCGGCTGGTTGAAGAAGAGACCGCCGGCGCCCCACTCGGGGATGTGGGCATCGCTACGGACTAAGCTCTTGGGGTCGTTGGGGCGGAGGAAATGGGTGGTGGCGCTTGGCTGTGCGGGTGTGAAGTAGTCTTCCTGTGCTAGCATGGCGGCGGGCGTCTTGGGCATGGTGATGCTGGCGGGGGCATTGTCGCGGAGGAGGCTGTTCGTGCCGGGGTTCTTCGCAGCATTGGCTGGGAGTGAGTTTTTGCGCTGTAGCTCCGAGGGGACGGGGATTGCTGCGGCGGGCGTGTTGGGCTGGGATTTCTGAGGCTTTTCAAAGTCGACCGTGTAGGGGAGGAAGCTGCGGGCGAGTTGGTCAGTCGATGGCTGTCTTTCTGCGCAACGAACGCTGGACCGTCGCAGAGGGTGTACAGGGCATGGTTACTTACAGAGCCACATGAAAGGTGGTCATGGTGGGCGGTCCGTTGGCGACTAGACCCGATCACGGCAGCGGTGCTGCTGGATCAATGCAAGGGCGAGGGAGGGAGCCGAGTGTGCGGGCAAGCGGATAGAGATGGGTCAACTTGGATAGGGCAGTGCAGAGGTGAAGAGAGTGTGGGAGGGGTGGTGGAGTGCCAGGGACAAAAAAGTTTCCTGTACAGCTCAACAGCCTAGCGTCACGGTGCGGTAACCCAACTTCACTACAAGGAGACGCTTTTCTCGATCCCTGCTGGGCAGCGCCAACGCGGGCCACGGCAAGCTACCGCAATTTATAGCCTTGGGGACGGGCTGTTTCCTTGGTTTCGCGGCGTGCGAGGATCGTGGAGATTCTCGTGCTTTCTTTTCTCCTGCACCAACAACATGGACGACGGGCACCAGGGCTTGCAACCCGCGCCCCGCGATGACGTACCGGCAGGTACAGGCACAGACTGTCCCCAGGTTGATACAGACAGTACTTAGTTACAGTGGGCCGCTGTGCAATCTCACCGTCTCACGCCGCCGCTCTTGATACAGAGCGCGGTACGCAGCAGGGTCACTGTCGCATCATCCTTACGCAGCGTGGGAGAGACTGGACGCCTTCACCGTCCCCGATGACAGCAGTGGTCGGCGATCCTGGCAGCACCCCAGAGCCGCATTCCCATGCGAGGATGGCGCTCACTGGCTGGGGGGGGGGTCCGCAGCCCACTGCAGCTGTCGGATGTTCCCAGCCACTGTGCGGGCCCTCTAGACTGAAAAGACATTAGTGGAAAGCGATGAGCCTGCCGGGAAAATTGCATTCACTGCTGGTGCCATGCCATTTCGTCAGAATGCCATCTTTTTGCTGCAGAATCTGCATGCGCCGAGAGGGGCAGGCAGCTGCACAACATTCTCGGGTCGAGGACCCTAGAGGCAGCCTGCGTCGTCGGGCCTCGACCTCCTTCTGTCTACCGTAGGTATTTGTTTGAATGGTTCTCGGAGCTTGTTTTGCATGTCAAAGTACTCGAAATTCGACGAGGAACCATTCAACTTCCTATGTATGTACTAGGTACGAACATGGGCGGATGCACGCCCATGTGGCAAGCGTTGCATGACGAGTTGGGGAACGACCCTCGGGACCTCCACCTCTCCAGTCTCCAGTCCCCAGTGCTAAGCTCATGGCCCTTCATCTTCATAGTCCATGCCATGGCCACCTCCCGAGGTCCCAACATGCATCCAGAGCCATCAGCCCATCCCGCCCCGTTGAATCCGCGCGCAGGACGCGGCACCTGCAGCTAGGTACTATATACGGTACATGCATGCGACGGCCGCGGAGGCGTGTAGCCAGCCTGCAGTTTCCGTACCATGCACGACCCGAGCACCGTTGAGCAGCGCAGCTACTAGGTACCGGTAGCGGTTTTCTGCAGAAGCAAGGCAAGATAGCTAGAATAGACGTGCCTCCATCATGTTTACATGTCAGATCATGGACCCCTGCAACCCAGCTCGTGTCTTGATTGCCTGATGGCTTCGCCCGACCATCGCACCGAGACATCTACCTACCATACCATAGTTGGGCATCAGGGCACTTGAGCACCTGAACACCTGCCCAGGTGCCCAGGTGGCTGCGCGTGCACGTGAAATGACATGACACAACTGTACCGGCGCAGACCCTTCCGCCGGCCTGCTCTCCGTCGATCCAAATCACCCCAATACACCCGTTTGGCCTCCCATGACCGGGCTGCCTCTCTGCCGAAACACGCGCGCCTCGTGGTCCTGCCCGCTGGTGATAGGCAGGCACACGTACCCAACTTTTCATGGCCTAGACCACACGGAGGAGCTTCTCACGCCACGCTACCTCCCCCAGCGCCGTGTGTGATTCGCAGAGTCGCCCTCGGGCCCTGATCAATGCTGCATAGACTATTTCAAACTTCCCTAAAGGGCAAGGGAACGCAAAAAGTGTCAATGACTGAGGAAGAGAACCCGCCAGTAACTTCTCGTGGGATGGATGCGAGCGCGCTACCGATGCAATGCTGGTGGGATCGAGTAAGGGGTTGCGGTGAGCTAGGACGCTGTAGGACGCTGCCTAGGCATGGCGCTCTATACACATGATTCAGCACGTATCTGGCGGACGCATTGGGTATGGGGACCGTTTGTACGTATGTACGTCGCATCCACGCAAACCGCTCTGCCGTGGAGGAGAGACATGGAGCAAACTACCGTACCCTGCATGTAAGTACTGTAGTACATATAATCACTACCACCGAATATAGCGTCTCGCTTCACCTCCCCCCACACCGTCCCACGTCCCCGTCCCACCGTCCCGTCCCCATCCCAACCCGCAACAAAGCAATTGTACGACACCCGACCCTCCCCCGGGACGCGTGCAACAAAGAACAAAGAGACCCTCACCATGCCGCCCCCCGATGCCTTCCTCTCCCGCATCCCGCTCGCCTACCGCGCCCTCCTCCTCTACGTCGAACCCCTGATGGCCTTCAACGGCTCCCTGCTGTGCCTCTTCTTCCCGCGCCTCTTCCTGCACACCTTCTCCCCGTACCTCGCCTACCACGCCGACGACCAGATCGTCTACAACCAGCTCGCCGCCACCTACGTGCTGTTCGCCTTCAACCAGGCCGTCGTGCTGCGCGTCGCTCGGGACCTGCGCGTGTGGAAGGCCATGGTGCTGGGCATCCTGCTGTGCGATTCCATACACCTGTGGGCCGGCTTCGATGTCATGTACAAGGATGGGACGGCCAGCCCGCGCGCCTGGCGGCCCGAGGATTGGGTCGCCGTGCTCTCGCTAGCCGTGCCGATGAGCCTGCGCGTGGCCTTTTTGGCGGGTGTGGGCGTGCGGGAGGAAGGGCATGGGAAGGTGCAGTAGGTAGAGGGGTGGCGGTGGTGGGGAGGTGGATGATATACCCTTGGGTGAGCTGACTTTTTGAAACGTCTTGGTGATTATACTCATGACTACTATGCTCGTAATGATACTTATGATCATGTTCATAACCATACTCATGACTACTATGCTCGTAATGATACTTGTGACCATGTTCATAACCATATTCATAACCGTACTCATAAACGTCCTCAAAACCGTACCCATAACCATCATCGAAGCGCAGTCTACACGCCCGTACTAAAAATTCAAAAGCCAGACTCCATGAGCTCAGCCAAACCTAGCTCACCCAGCGCCGTCTATCCACCCATGGTCAGTAAGCACTCATAACTCAAACGCCAGACTCCGCCATCACTCCCCACTCTCCTCCTTCTTGCACACAATCACCGTCGCCGACCTCAACCCATCCTCCTCCCCATCCAGCGCAATATCCATCCTCATCAACCCATAATCCCCCATGCAAACATGATACCCCATCCTCTTCTCCATCACCTGCTCCCAAAACCGATGCACGAAATGCTTCGCCGCCTCGATGTTCGCCGTGTGCCTGTCTCGAAACACGCCCACCACCCGCCGAGGCACCAATTTATCGGTATAGAAACAGTCCTCGCACATCTCAAACGTGTCGCCCGGACTGGAGTAATCTGTCTCTTGGTTACTCATGCGTATCGACGTCTTAAGTACCTCGCGTATCGTGCGGGGGTATCCGCTGAGTTCCTCCGTCGTGCTGTCGTCCGAGAGGAGGTCGGGGATGCCGCTCTTCTGGGGGTTGGGGCGTGGAGCGGGAGCGGGAGCGGGAGCTGGTTCGCACCTGGGCTGGTGGCGGGGCCTTTGCCCTTGCGGCCTCTGCCGCTGTGGCCGAATGAGTCGTGGCGCTTGACATATGAATCTGCGGTCTGTTCGTCTGTGGGTGAGGTGTCTTTGGCAGTTTGTCCGTTGGAACTACTGGAGCTTGCGTATGGTGGATTCTTAATCGAAGGCATGGCGGCCTGGGTATAAAGGGAAGGCACGGTGGCCGCCCTGGAGGTATTCGGATACTGTGGAGTCTTCGTATCTAGCTGAGTGGCCCGCTCCTGTGAGGGCGTTCGTAATGGCTCGCTGAGCAGCATGTGTGATGCGGTCACGCGTGTGGTGTCAATCTCGAGTGTTTCTGGCTGTCCTGAACTTTTTGAGACAGGGCTTGGGTAAGCAGGAATGGGACTTGCATGGTGCTGAGTAGATCCATATGGCGCTGTATCCACAGAACAGTGGCGGTCTTGTTGATGGCCTAGGCTTGACGTGGATGCGAGAGCTGTGTGTTGCGTGTAAGAGCCGCTTGGGCCAGGGTTATGTCTTTGATCCAGATCATGTCTTCGATTGGAAAGCTGGTGCAGTCTTCTCTGTGAATACTCCTCACGCTCTCGATTCTGAAACGCGAGAAGATCTTCCGAAGCTTCATCGTCTTGAGGGCCCAAACGCCGCCTGTACTCCCACAAATCTGGAGCAATATCAATATGTAAATGGCCGCATGTCCTTGGAGCAGTGATAGGGAGAGGAGGAAGCAGCAATTTGAGTCTATAATTTCTCGAAAAATGGAGGTATTTGCGGCGGGTGCCGTCTTTTTCGGACGGCAGAGGCGGCAGCTGTCTGCCACGGAACGGCATCGTGATATCTGATAGAATAAGAATATTACACAAAAGACGTCGATTTGAGTGGGACCCGGGGGATAGATCCTCACGTGCTATTTCGATATCGATATGCCGCATTGTTTTTCCAAATATCTGTTGAGAAGGTCCGCTCGAGGATCGCTCTCCGTCCGCTCCTTCAACTTTCTCTACCGAGCCTCCCGCCAGCGGCTAGTTACCCTCAGTGTGGTGAAATAGGATTTTTTTCTGCCTAATAGGTGAAGTTCCATGGTAGGATCATCTCAGCATTATGAGTACTAGGGAAGGACATCATTTCCTCCAGCTTCATTACTACACAGCGACCGTTATATGGTCAGTCAAAACATTTCTGCACAAACAACTGCACAGATCTCTGCATTAGACATGAAACTTGAGCAGATAAAATAATAGTATGCAGTCCCAGCTTGCAGGCTGTAGTGCCTAGCCCTTAGTAACCCCAGATATGAAATAGTGTACCCAATTGCACTGTTTAGATACATAATCCAACCATTCCCAAGGATCCGTACCAGCAAATCCAAAGATAAGAGAATAATCAGAGCCCACATGTGTAGCGAGGCTGCCGATGCCTCCGCTTAATATTCCTTTTCGACCTTGACGGGTTTCTCCACCTCCACTGTATGAGCAGCAGCTTTCGCCTCTGCCTCCACTACACGCGGCGTAGCTTTCTCCTCCAGCCTATCCCTCTGCACATAAAGCGCATTGCTCTGTCTCTCCCCATCAACCAGCTGCGTCACATACATACTCAGGCAGCCGTCCTCGTCAAACCCACACCCAACCTCCCCGTACCGCACCGCATGCAAGTGTGCAAACTTCGGATTCTTGATACCCTTCTTTGTAGTCATCCACACGTACGCGGGCTTGTCATCTGAGAGAGCGCCGGGATAAACCTTAGTGAACTGCTCCAGCAGACGCGTGTTGGCGGAGGCCTTCGAGGGCGTGGAGTCGCCGCAAGCCATGACGCTGAACTCGGTGCCCGAGCCCACGGCTGAAGCCTTCATGACAATATAGTGGTAATGAGGTTCAAGCGGTTGGTTGCTCTGGAAGGCGTGCATAATGACCTGCATTTCACCTCGGAAGATATCGGCGTTGATATCCAGCATGCGGGCGGGAAAGACCATTCCCAGATCCTTGTGCGGCTTGACGCTGATCTCGTATGAAGCGGAAAGGTCAAACGTGGTGGAGGCGGGCCTTTGCGTGGCCGTTGGTCTGTAATAAGTTTAGTCCCTGTAAGAGAAGCTTGCTTCATAGCAATGACATACGGGACTTGAGATGAGGCCGAGACCTTGGGCTTCTTGCGTGGAGGTACTGGCTCTTCAATGATTTGGCAGTCGGAGTCGTAGTCATCGCCGTTGTCGACAGGTCTCTTCGCTGACATGGGCACTGGCCCCGTCTTCTTGGAGTTGACCATGAGCTCTGAAATTGAGGATTTTTTAGTGGAATGTTGGCAAAGATATTGGCATAGACGCTACCAATCGAAGAAGATGATGCTGCAAGTGGGGAGAGAGTGTGTGGTCGGTGGCTGGAAGCGAGAGACACTTATATATCAAGTAGGTAATTCTGTATGCATGATAGCTGCTCTCTCACCTACAGCTTCGCCTTGACCCCGCCATCCTCCTCCTCTTGCGCCTTTACCTTGAGTACCCGCCTCAATATCTTACCACTAGCACTCTTTGGGATTTCGTCCATCCACTTGACGCCTCCTCTCAGCCTCTTGTGGCCTGCTACTCTCTTACCAAGCCAGTCAACGATCGCCTTCTTCTCCTCTTCTGTTCGACCCAGCCCTTCTTTAGGCACAACGTAGGCCCTGGGCAATTCTGTCGCTTCCTCCTTGTCATACACTCCAATGACCGCAACATCGTTTATCGAAGGGTGCGCAAGCAAGATACCCTCCAGCTCTGCAGGGGCGACTTGGAAACCTTTGTATTTGATAAGCTCCTTGATGCGGTCCGTGATGTAGAAATTCCCATCGGCATCCTGGTAGCCAACATCACCGGTCTTGAAATAGCCATCAGGAGTCAAGGCGTTTGCCGTTCCTTCGGGGTTGTTGAGGTAGCCTTTGAAGACGTTCGGACCCTTAATCCACAGTTCCCCAACCTCGCCTGCCTGCAGCTCCTTTTCATCTGGAGACATGTATTTGGCCTCCTGGTAGGGAAGTAGTGTGCCTAAAGCAGAGGGCACAGGTTCTTAGCTAGTGCTCTCATAATTAGGGTACAGGGAAACGTAGTACTTACCGACGGAGCCAATATGTGTGTTCCAGGTTTCCCAAGGCTGTGTATGTGTTGTCGGGCTTGTCTCCGATAGGCCGTAACCCTGCTTGATCGGGATCTTCAAGCGGTCGTATACTGTGTCCACGAGTTCCTTTGTCAACGGTGCGGCGCCCGAATTCATCATGCGGACTGTACTGAGGTCGTATTGAGAAACAGAGGGGTGCTTTCCGAGCAGGACGACGATGGGAGGAACAACGTATAGGAATGTGATTTTGAGATCTTGTATGAATTTGCAGAAGTCGTCGAGATCGAAACGCGGCATGACTACGAGCTGAATGCCCGAGTACATACTCTGGTGGATGAGACAGGTAAGGCCTGAGTTTGTCAGTCAACTACATGGCGTGACTCAAGCCGAAGTGAACCTACCATAAATGTGGAAGAACGGCAGAAATGCAAGAATTCTATCACCATCTCCGTTGGGTCCGCCCGTCGAGCTCAGCTTCCCTGCCTCTCCTGCCCTAATCATCATCGTGTTTGACACTATGTTCCTGTGCGTCAGCATAACGCCCTTGGGGTGACCCGTCGTGCCAGAAGAGTAGACCAAAAATGCAAGATCCTCGTCCGGCTTCGCCTTTGTCCTGCGATACCTCGCCGAGCCCGCAGTTTTCCTTATGCTTGTGAAGTGCTTGACTGCATAGGTCGAATCGCGCGCATCCCCCATGACAATGACGCGGTCCAGAGGTATGCCGACCTTCTTCGCCGCTGCCTGTGCATTCTCGATAAACGCCATCTGCGTGACAATGGCCTTTGCGCCTGAATCCTTCAGCTGGAAGGCAAGCTCGTCGACTGTATATGCTGGATTCGCTGGGCTGAGCACCCCTCCGGCCCAATGACACCCCCATGTTATCGCCGGAGTATCGATACAGTTTGTCGTGTATAGTGCAAGGACGTCGCCCTTTTGCCAATCCCAGAGTGCTTTGAGGCCCTGACCGAACTCGATCGCTGTCGCCTTGACTTGGGCGTAAGTGTAGGAACGTCCCGTGTATGGATCGACGTAGATAACTGGTCGCTATTGTCAGCAAGATTGCTCGTACAATGCGGCTCAGAGCGGTGTGCTACCTACCTTTATCGTCTGAGAAGGTCTTATCTTTGCGCTCAAAGAGGAATCCCCAGAGATCCACATCTGGGATGGGGATATCCGGATAGCTCGACTTGGTAGGCATGATGATGAGAAGGTGTATTCAGCAATATGTCAAGGAGGAGGAGGGTGCAAGACGAGGAAGCACGGGAGTTTGCAGAATCTGGGGTGCGCCACAAACATAGCTGCGGGGATGGGAGAGCCTCGGTGAGCCCTTGTGCCTCGGCGGTGACGGGGTTAGCGTCCGACTTGCTGTGCGGGCAATCCAATTCCCCACACAGTTCCTTGTCGATTCGGAGTTAGTGGGACAGCCCACGCGACATCTATTGATGCCACGGCGTGCCCAGTGATGCTTATCCTTACAGCTGGGTTCGTGTAGGTAGAAGTGATTGCTATCATACAAGACCGCATCGGATCCCATGGTTGGTCCTTTGGCCCTGGGGGGGCTGTCTTGTAGCTGCTTCGTATCTGTGTCCGCCTTGCAGCGCCTATCGTCGGAAATCAGCTTACTAACAACACAAAACGTCATCGCCCAGCTGGAGCTCTGCTTACGTACGTGAGGTATTCGCTTCAGAACAATTGCACCAACACGGAATCTCAGAGTCATAGGCATTGGAAGTAGTACGACTGGAAATGAGATGGGGCGGACAATTCACTTCCATGTGGACCATGTCTGGCTTGTCTGTTTCTCGATGAAGACATATACTGTACGCTCTGCAGTCAGGTCGAACCAACCTCCTCGTGACTCTCTATACTACTTAGTTTCTAACGTCCCGTAAATTCGAGCATCCCATACAAATTGCGCAACGAATATAAAAAACAGCCTTCCATGGGGACTTTGCATCAATTCAAATTTACGAAGCTGATTTGTAGAAGCGCGAGCATGATTTGCAGAAGCGCGTGCATGATTCGTTGCAACTCTAAAAAAGCAACACGTAGGCCAGTTGGGTTCGCGCACTGCATTTGATCCTATCACGATTCGAATTATCTGTCGTCATTCCCTATTTCCAGCAAAAGATACGTTCTGGATCACGAAGACCTCGCAGACTTGCCTCTATGATCAAAACGCGCCTGATGACATTTCTATCCAGGAATCCCATTATCGTCATGACCAAGCTAATCAGACCACAGCGTCACGAGCTAAATAGTGAAATGAATTGCGACACATGTATTGACGGAGAAATAGAGCGCTGGAAAATGCACAGAACAACCGCGAAGATGATGACAAGTTGACAAAGGAGAGTATGATGAGACGACGGCAGAGGATGGGTACTCCCAGAGCTCTGGGCCGGGCCTGGACCTTTTGCGCCTTTCGCAACGCCTCGCCCTTAATTATGTACATATGATACCCATGTCATCCGGAGCCTCGACAAACTGCGTCGGAAGCCGACCGGCCATCCAGCCGCTGCCGCCAAACTGCCCAAAGCGGCATTTCTGGCTGAACCCTCGAACGCAGTTGCAGTCCAGACTTTGTCCCTAACCCACCCCTCCAGGCCGCGGCGCGCCCCTGCCACCAATTGTTTCCCGACGACCGCCGTTGGTCCTTCGAAATATGCCGCTTTGGGCAGTGTATCTGAAAAGCGTCGATTGCAGAGGCGTTCGAGCCCCTGACTTGGGTTGGGTTCGTCGTGGAAGCCTTAGGTTGGGGTTCGTGTTTGGCGGCACGGCGGAGTGGGTGGGTCGGTGGGTCGCCCGTCATCTATTCTACCTGCAACAACCGCCTTGGGTCAATAACGCAGCGCATATGTGTCTTTGTGAATTTGTGTAGCCACCATCTTTGGTCTGTCCTACTAGTCGTTCAAGTTGCCATGAGGGAATATGACCGCACTAGCTACCTTTTGGAATATCTCTTCTGGGTGTTGGGTAGCGCGACCATGGTGCTGGTAGGAATTCTGGAGTGATCCAGACTTTAGCATAACTTTGATGAAGGCACCAATTCTTCATTGTCTGTTGCCGCTTCCTAGGGTCCACCTAGGATCTTTCTCATACTTTTCATGTGCTGTCCATGTGCCGATGCTGTCAGCGATTCGTGACACGTCGAGCTGGCCACGTCAGAAGCCCTTGAACATCCTAGCCGGGACCCCATTGCCGCTTCCCTAGATGTATAAAGAACCAAAAGACTGAAAACGCTATTCGTAATCTAGTAGGAGCTGTCGCAGAATAAAGGCATAGCGCAGGGTGAAACCTAGGTTATACTAGAAGCTTTGGTAACAGTCTCTGTTGTTTGTGAGCTGGCTGCCGTCATCATGAACTGAAAGCTGACCAAGTCAATAGCTTTTTAAGCATCTATGGAAACCCTTATCCGAATAGGATGTTGTAGACTCTTTCGCGACGGTATCGTCGTGCTTGTCGAAAGGGAAGGAGTTAGACCTCGGAAACACTTAAAGATATCTGATATTGAGAGGAAGCGGCTGGAAGACAGAGAGTAACCATTAGAAGCGGTCTATTCCAGCTTGCGGTACAGATAATGGGGTGGTATCGTGCTGCAGGTTGTACACTGTTGGGTTGGCCGCCTTTGGTGTGGTGAATATAGTAGGAAGGTTGTTGTCAATGTCCTGTGAAGGTACTGCTTCAGTTAGCAGTTGGCATCCGAGACAGCGGAGAAGTGGGCGTGACCCTGGTCAACTTTTGTTTGGTGAGGACCTGCAGCCCGCACTCTGTGCCCGCCCTTCGCGTCTGCCTCACCTGAGGACGCGTCTGTTGGTCTCTCACCACCACCTGGGCACCCCACGACTTCCGCATTCGCTCGACTGCGAGTGTCTGCAACTTCTGATCACCAGTAATGACCTTAAATAATTCTTAGTTTGACTACCTTCCAACAATACAGTGGCCCTCTCCGCGGAGAGATGGCCTAGTGGTTAAGAACTTTAAGACCACAAAAAAAGTTCCCAGTTATACATTCTCAATCAAGACTTAAACGTACGTATCGCCAGTTCGATTCACAGCACATACACATACACATTACACATTTCAAATGAAAACCATTCGGGTTTCACATGGAGTCCCATGTTCTTTTTGCCATTTTTTTTACTACATAGTTCGATTCATTTCTCCTTCTATGGACTATTCTTTGGGCAGAATTATTGCTTTGTAGATTAAAATAGCAATTGCTACTCTAAATTCTATTTGCTGGCTCTGGGTTTACGTGTAGATGCCCGTCGTGGTCACCCGCCTGCGTTACATGTCCTTGTGCTTCACCGACCAACCCTAGATTCGAGACTTACTACGTCCTAAAGCTCCACTGCTTGAGGAGAAATCTTGTTGTTCGAGACGTACTTATGAGCTTTGATCGCTTGGTAATTGCGGAGCAAAGCGCATAGCGGGTTTTGCACTTCTTCACCCGCTCGCACTCTAAACCTCTTATCATTCCTATAGCTATTCCTATCTCAAGAACTCTCCAGTGCGCATATTCTGATGTAGTTGTTGCGTGTTGTTTGATATTCAGCTGCTATCGCCACGATCTGATCACCCCAGTCTCCCCTTCCTGAACCTGACTATCACGACAGAATAGGCGAATGCCTTTCCGGTGCATCACACCACCTAATCTTCAAAGCGTTGCTCTCAGTATGAGCTTGAAATTTATGGCTGGACGTCACATTCTCAAGGATGGTGTACATTGCACAACGTAACGTTTTTAATGCAGAAATGCGCCTCGCTATGAGCAGAAGAAATAAACGAGTTACCCATCAGTGTGTGATTTCCATAGTAATTAGAATGTACAGGCTGGGCAAAATGTTTCGTTCGCGGCCTATTGCCACTCCCACGACTGTCCACTCTTCCCTTTAACCTACACTACAACTATTCCTACAATTCCTTCTCAATGAACTATTTCCTTCGTCTAATTATTTCTGCTGTGTAACCGAGCTCCTTCCGATACTTCCTTTAGATAGCCTCAATAACGGAGAAACTACTCGTCCTCCAATTGTGGCTTCGCGGGGCTCTTCAGTTGGACGCGTATGCATTGGTCAGGCTATTGTTCCTCATTCTTGTCATTTTATTGGCTTCTCAAAAACATCAGGTTGTGAAACAGAAGAACATGAATTAATTGAGGACCAAAGCATATTGTTAGCACTGCTTTTTACTTACACGACTTGTAAAGAACCTACGCTTGTCTAATAACATACAATCCCGGAAATCCATACATTGAATGAAGTTGTAGTAGAACTACTTTCCCTGAAACAGCCCTAAAACCGCCTTCGAGCCTGTTGGCTAATCTTCTTTTATCACGAATTCTGGTATCTTGAGAGGTGAGCATTGGGTGCCTAGAAAACAATTGAAGTTGCAATCGTGGTACAAATGAATAGCGTATCGTAAACTTGATCTACAAAGCTTTATTTCAAAAACCAAAATCGTGAGTCTTGTAAAGATATGCACTTATTTTGTTAAAAGCTGTTTGGGTAATCAATTGTGCCCTCGCCAGGGTTTAGTTACAGGCCCGTGAATATAAATATGCCGTCATATATATGCTTGACTGTCACATGAAGAGAAAAAGAGTCAGCCCCGATTGCTTTAGATAATCGCTGCTCGTGCGACGGTATCCTAGCCCTCGTTGACCAGAACCGTAGAAACCGGCACCGCTTCATAGTGCACCCGCTAGCTAGCACCCTACCCACAACTCACATCCAACGAAAAACCTAGAAGTTATGCTGACCACCAAAATCACACTGCAACCCCACCCATAATGACCACCTAACAACGACCATGGTATCACCGTAATAACGCCTGCAAATGTTCGTGCTCCGTTCCCATGCTTACACCCACTCGGGCATGTCTTTCGTCACCCTCGGACTTCCCAGCTTCAGCGAGCTCTTCGTGTGGTACTCGAGGAGCGAGATGAGATCCGGGTCTACGTTTTCGTACGAGTCCTTGAGCCTGTTTCGATTGGTGAAGAGCTTGTCTGCGCCGCCCACCGCCAGTCGCTTCTGTACGTCCCTGGCATAGTCCATCGCGTGTTTGAGGTCCCTCTTGTCAGCGGACCGCGCCTTGATCGTAAGATAGTTTGTGAGATTCAGCAAAACGGCAATGTCGCCGAAAGAGTGGACCGTAGCGCCGGGTGGAAGGTCCATGATCGTGAGCGGGGTTTCCGGATTGACGAGGTGGTCGGCAAGTGTGGCGTTCACCTCGTCTAGGTAGGTGAGCCGCACGCGGTTGTCCTTGGCTTCGAGGCGGAGAGCGTGCTCGATACAGTCCGCTAGTGCGTCCCAGATGCGGAGCTTGCCGTCTTGTTTTTGGAGCGTCTTCAATGTCCAGAGGTGCGCATTCGCCCAATATTCATCCTCTACGAACTCTTCGTATCCTGTTGCTTCGGCTATACGGCTTCTCATTTCGTACGTCCGGATAAAATCTCGGATGCATCGATGTGCGTAGTTGACTTTGTAGTGTGCGAGATCTGCTATCTCTACTGAGTTTCTCTTCTCTTCGGTAGGTACAGCTTCGAAGATTGAAAGTAGGTTCTTGCACTTGAAAACCAGGATATTGCGCATACGCTCTGCGTGAGTAAGCACTTCGCCAGTGGTCCAGGCCCGTGTCTCAGCCTCAATGCCCGATCTCGTGTCAGCGTCCATGGCGCTGCACAGCGGAAGCAACGAGGGATAACCATGCGCGTCGACCAGTCTGAATAGTCGAGCGGCGTGGTAGAAATGCTGTGCTTCCAAATTATCAAACATGTATATCAGAAGCGCCTCCAGCTCGCCGGGTAGGGCATTGACGCGTCGTTTGATAGTCGCAACGTCATCCGATTCCTTCGTGCTTTGAATCAGAAAGTCGGTGGCCAAGGATGCCCATAGGAACACCCCGGACGATTTTTCTACGAGTGTGTTGACAACGTATCGTTCTTCCGTGCCATCTGACTGCTCTGCTGGGATGTTGAACATGGTGTCGTTCTGGTCGAATGCATATAGAACGTATTGGAGGATTCCTCTATTTGTCCACTTGTCGAGTTGCAAACTGGGCCAGTCCTTGAAGGTTGCCTGATAGATGACAGAGGGTCGACTTGAAATGCACACCTTGACGTTCTCGCGATTGGATGCGCTGATGAGTACAGTCAGCGCATTCGTGGGATCGTCGTCCAGTTCATCCAGTCCATCGATCATGAGAAGAAACTTCTTTGAGGTATCGGAAAGTAGCAGATCAAATGCGGTGCGTAGCTCGCTCAGATTGAATGGATGCACACCACCTCCGAATGAGGAGAATTGCTTCCAACGTTCTCCAAATATGTGCTGAACAATGCGTGGGTCTTCTTCCAACGGTCCGAATATCATATCCTGTAGGGCCTCGTAGATCAATGTGCGCAGTAAGCCTATTGTCGTCTTCTGAAGGTTGGTACCACAGTTCCACAAGAAAAAACCAGTCAAGATGCCAGGCGAATGACCTGACCATTTTTCCAGGAAAGGGAACAATTCCTCATTGCGGAAGAGGTATTTCATGAGCGTGCTTTTGCCCGAACCGGGTTTGCCTGCGTTTCGAGTCAGTGTATCGCCGCCTTCAATAAGAAGCACGGCCTACCTGATACCCAAAATACATTTTGACCACTCGTATCACCTAGCCAGGCAGGGAAGCTCTCCTTTCCCTCTCGCTGAGAATCCCAAAGCCAGAGAAAACTCTCTTCGTTCGGTTTGCTGATGCTATAGAGCCTGTCGTCCTGTTCGGGGAAATGCAAGTTTTGAAAAACTAGGTCCTGGAAACGGGCCTCAGCCTCTGCGGCGATTAGAGCATCTACGAGCTTTCCAAACTCTTCGACATGCTTCTTGTTCCTCGCTTTCCAGTCATTGGTGGTGATTGAAGTTATGGCTTTATACTGCCATGCCTCTTGATGATATGCCTTGGTTTCACACAATCCAACGATTGATGGCCCCTTTTCAGAGGTTGGATCAAGGGAAGACCTGAGGTTTGTAAGCTTTCGTAGAGATTGAGTGAGCGAACTTCAGCGTACTTGAGGACACGTAGCAATGCTGCATCGAACTCTTTTCTCAACGTCTGGAATCGTTTCTTATGCATATTGAAATTGCCCTTGTCCCACACAAGCTGCAGCGCCTCCCTTGGAGCCGTCCATGCTGTTTCGCCTGCAAAGCATTTCTCACGGGCTTGGTCGAAGCCATCGATGAGCTGCAATGTGAACTCCTTCGTCTTGTCGCTCAGCCTCACCAGTTGCTGAACACTATCGTCAAACTTGCTGCTCCTCTTCTCCGTGCTCGACTGCTGCGTCTTGCGTTCTTCGATTTTCTCGGTTAGCCCGTAGAGCTCGTGCGTTACAATACGAAGTATATGCTCGTGCTCAATGCGCGCGCCCGCCCTCGGTTGGTAGACTTCATGTTCCTTTTGGAACACACTGACGACGAACTCTATGAGCTGCAGTGCGCTGGCTGCTAGACCCACTGCGGGTAGCACTTTCGGCATGTTGGGGAGGGAGGACAGGTCATCGCTCGGTAGAGCGTGCGTAGATGCGCTCCGATCGTTTTTGACAGGCCGGCTGCGCTGGGGCGGAGTCCGTCTCTCTTTAACGAACCACTCAGAAGCTTGCTCCCTTGATGCTTGGCGCGCAATCTCAAACCCGGGAAGTGCCTAATGTAGGTTAGCCAGCCTTGTCGTTGTGGTGATTAAAATGTTCTCGTCTCGATGTAACGACGGTTCCGTGGTCTGCGATCATCGCCGGTCTTCATACCTTGCCCAAGCCACGCAAGTAGCGAATGCTGCTCTTCAGCGACGTCATTCCTGGGTTGTATGCAATAATGCGTTTGGATTGCGACCGTCGGTGTCCCGAGTAGACTTGGGGAAGCAGGGTGACAAAGGTGGTCGTTGAAATACGCGGACGAGGAGGTTGTCGGTTAGTTGTAGGTCAGTCGCGGTGAGGGTGAAGCAAAACCTTCTGGTGAAGCTCGCAAAAAAAAATAGGAAAAGAAAACTATACAAGGTCCAGAAAAGAGAAACGGGGTCTGCACTATGATCATGGACAATAAGGAACTTTACGATCAGTCTCATCAATATGTTCGAGCGTCTTGATTGAGGTATTGTATAGGCCTGTCTGTTTCTACATGGGGTGATTGAAACAAGAATAAGGTGGCTGATGGTGTGGCACGGTATGCTTGGGAAAGAATTGGCACTCAACGTTAAGAGTATGGGTCAGTATTGGGTTGGCGGCGTATTCACGCTGCCCGGTGTGTAAAATCCTTAAGGTTCCTTTCCATGGCCTCCATCCAGCGTACGCTTTGGTCCACCCAGTTGGTCCACCCAGATAAATTCGCACACTCAAACGGGCCGTGTTCTTGAAGGTTTCGACGTGTGAGCTCGGCCATTCCAAACATCGTGAATCAACGAGGACATTAAGTCATGAGACTACCCAAAAGAGCAAGGAGTGAGGGCGTGTAAATAACATACGGTGGATATCGGATTTTGCACCATCTACGGCAGTTGCAGAACCAACTCTTTTGAGCATGACCGCAAACATACCTAATCAGGCAACTACCGTCAAGTGAAGGCAGGCGTTGCTGGGACCACGCCACCCGCTCTGGTGATAGTTGTGGTAGTTGTGGCAGGAGCAGGATAGGTTGGCTGCCCGTCAATGCCTTCCCAAAGTGCATGCGAGCATGCTCATTGCCTCTTAGTCGACGTCTTCTCTCACCTCCGCCTCGCAAACGCCCGCTCCGCAACCTCCACGGCGATTTGCGTGGCATCAACACGATAGGACAGTGCCTGACCGTGTGTGCTCCTTGACATAAAGAATCAGACAGCATCATGGCCGCACCGTCCGACAAGGTCACCAAGGACACCGTCACCAAGGACACCGTCACCATTAGGAGTATGTCCGAGTTCATGGCCTATGTAGACAAGGACATGCCCCTGGCCCGTTATAGGGACGCAGAAATCTGGTTCTACAGGTAGGAGCGCCCCTCACGTTCCCGTCTCGCGGGTACGGTACTGACTTCGTTAGTGGTTGCGATAAAGAGAACAAAATGACGGCGAGGCTCGAGTTTGAGTGGAGCATGTGCCCACTGATCAACACTGCGTTGGGCGATGATGCTCCTTGCAAGGTGGACGAGAAGAGGCGGTTCATAGCGATTTACGTTGTCAAGTTCTTCTCTGACGGCCAGGATTTCTGCTTCCTGGTCAAAGGCCCGGAGAGCATGGTAAGAAGCCGTGGGCAAACACAACAGGGCAGATGCTGATGGTAGGATGCAGAACAAATTCCTGGGCATGACATTCAGTGGCCGTGCCTACGAGGATCCGTGTTTCGCAACGCCTCTCCACATGCTCGAGCAGGGCAGTCTCTTCAAAACGCACGGATTGCAACGCACCCACTACGAGCGCGTGGGCAAGAACGAGACCAAAGGCATGCGATGGATGTTCCTGTACGGATCGGCGGTGAAGGCGTGGAAACAGCTAGAATTTAGCGAAGACAAGTATCAGAGTATAGACAAGACTCTCGGCGAACTGAAGATCGTGGCACCCAAGGACGACGACTCTGATGAGAGTTCATCAGACGATTTCTTGTATGATTCTGATTCCGACTCTGACTCTGATGACGATGATGATGAGTAGTCTGATGACTGGAGATGGGGCTGGGTGGGGTGGTCACAAATACTTCCATGCAAAGTGAAGTGCCCACGCAGCTGGGCATAGACTACCGTATGTAGAGAAATGCAGGGGCTACGTCATCCGAGTGGGTGATTGTACTTTTTTCCATGGGTGCTGCAAGGAATGAGGAATGGTCCGGCATGGAGGTGCCGAGGGAGCCGCATTCACAGCCACTGGGCATGCAGGCTTGCCCTCCTCCCAGCCATCCGCATGCCGACGCTTCCAGCGCTGGCACGGCAATGGCCACTAAGATTCACGGCCCGCCTGACGAGGCCACGCCTCGCCGGTCTTGGCTAGTGCTTGACATTGCTTGTTTGTGCTAGGAGGGACTCTCGGTGTGGCTTGATTCGGGATCATCTCGACTGTGCCTTGTTTTGGCCCCGTGCATGTTGCCCGCACTCGAGAGAGCTGCCTCCACCCGTTCGCTCTATGCGCAGCCACCGGGCGCCCTTCACCATACTGCGCCACGCTTCGGCGCAACACTGCAACCCTCGCGCGTCGTCGCAGCAGTGAACGTCCACCAGCGTCCTGAGCGAGCCCCCTTCCGACCGGGACCACGGCTGAGATGGCTGAGGAAAAGGACGCCCAGAGCCACGAGCCCGCCAACGGCAAGGCGCCCGAGACGGCAGACAAGCACGAAGAGAAGGATCCGCCCGCGCCGCTGAAGCAGAAGACGCGCACCAACTCGAGCAAAAGGGGCCTGCCGGTGGCTTCGACGACACCCCCATCCCGCACGCTCCGCCGGGCTACACCATCAAGGTCACCCTGCACCGCGCGACGAACCTGCCTCTCGCCGACATCAACACCCTCTCCGCCGACCCGTATGTCATCGCCGAGCTGCAGACGTCGCTGCCCACCCGCCACAAGGAAGACCCCCCGCTGCAGCGCCGTACCGCGACCATCCGCCAGAAGACGGATCCCGTGTGGAACGCGGAATGGATCATCGCGAACGTGCCCGCCTCGGGCTTCCGCCTCAAGTGCCGCCTCTACGACGAGGACCCGGCCGATCACGACGACCGCCTGGGCAACGTGCATGTCGTCGTCGACTCGCTCACCGAGAACTGGGCCGGCATCCACGAGCAGAGCTATCCGATTAAGAAGCGGATGGCCAGCAAGAGGGCCTACCTGCTGCGTGCACTAGCCGTGTGCTTTAACAAGGCCGAGCACATGCACGGCGAGATGTACGTGAGCGTCGAGGTGCTGGGCCGCACCCAAGACGAGACGGGCGGCAGGGCATACACCGTGGGGCCGCAGTACTGGATACGCCACTACTCGCCCCTGCTGGGCCGCCTCCTGGGCCAAAAGGCACCCAGCGAGGAGGGCTCGAGCAGCAACGGGAAGCCGGGCAAGTCCAAGCCCGAGCGCTACAACTTCCAGGCAAACCAGATGCAGCTGCGCGGGCCCACCCCCGAAGCCATGTATCACCGCTACGTCGAGTTCAAGCCCTTTGTCAAGGCCATGTTCACTGCCAAGGGCTTCCGCGGCTTCATCCTGTCCAAAGCCCTGCACCACCAGCACACCCGTGTCTACAATTTCGACCGTGAGACCGCTTTCGAATCCTTCCCGGAGCCGTGCAAGGACTTCACTCAGAAGTTTCTCGAGCTGGTGCATTACGACCAGGGAGGGCGCATCTTCACCTACGTGCTCACCCTCGACGGCTTGTTCCGCTTCACCGAGACCGGCAAGGAATTCGGCATAGACATGCTGTCAAAGCACACTATGCACTCGGACGTTGCGGCCTACATAGCCTTCTCCGGCGAGTTCTTCATCCGACGGCTTAAGCACCCCCGGAACAAGCCTCCCGAAGAAGGTGGCCACAACCAGTCCCACCCCCTGATGAGATCTCAGGTGGCCCGCCAAAGGAAGAGCCCAGCAAGGATCCTTCATACTACGAGCTTATCATCGATAACGATTCCGGAACATACCGTCCCAATGCTCAGCTCCTTCCCCAGCTCAAGAGCTTCTTCGAGTCCAACTTTCCCGGCCTGCACATCGTCACGCTCGACTGCCAGGGCGACGCCGAGAAGATGGAGAAGATGAAGAAGGAGCAACGCGAGCGGAAGAAGGCGGAGGGCGACCACATCGTCTACAAGCAGATCAGCCGAAGCAGCAGCATGAGCTCGAGCGACATCGAGGACCTGGAGCGACTGCAGGACGAGGAGAGCAGAGAGGAGCCGCATTTCAGGCACCACGTCCAGAATCTGGTCGGCGCAAGAGGCGACGCCCTGAAGATGCAGGCCAAAGAGTACAAGCCCAGCAACAACCGCGAGGGCTGGCGAGGCAGCAATCACCAGGCGAGACAGGACGACGCCGGTGCAGAGAGCCAGAAAGAGGGGGCAGGTCAGGCCGAAACAGGAGAAACCGCTGCCGCCGCAGCCCAGGAAGGGCCTTCCAAGTGAAATTTCCTACCGTTCGTTTCCAAAGCATCTTAGCTTTCAGCGTCTCGTGTGTCTTTTTTTTTGTATCTCTTAATCGAAGCGGCACACTCGCGACTACGTGCGTGCCGGGGTAAAGGGAAGAGGGGAAAACAAGGGAGCCCGGGAACATACACATCAAGTGGCTCATGCGCTATGGTTGGCACTCACTGCGATATACCCGCATTTCATATGTCTCTGTGTATACTTGCTGCATGTACTGCTTTTCGTAGAGTGTTCTACCGTTAATGGTAGTAGGAATGTAATGGTTCTAGCGCTAGTTATAGACTTAAGGAAGTAGTACGCTTATTACACGCGCCATCTATGGATGTTTTTCTCTTCACTTACTGGGGTTGAGCTTACACATACTGTACACATACTGTACACATGCCCTAGCCACAGGGATAGATATCACAGGAATACCATACATCCATCCATTCGGGTAGCCCCCACTGCGGGGTTCCGACTCGGGCCCCGACATCCCTCCTGCCACGAATTACAGTTCCCTTCCGAACCCCCCGCAATATAGATAGATGTATATATGAAAGACAAATAAACTTCCCCATCAAACCCCCACCTTTAGGATCCCACCTCACATCGCCCCCTCCCCTTCCTTTCCCTTGTCTACACATCTGACCATCATGCCACAATCTTCAGTCAACCCCCTCGACCATATCGCCATTCAAAACGTACTATCTCGCTATTGCGACGCCCTCGACACCAAAGACTGGGCCCTCCTCAACGACGTCTTCGTCGTAGATGTAGACGCAGATTACCCTTTCAACCGCAACCTCAAGGGCGCAGAGGCGGTTTCTAAAGCGATTCAGGGTCGGTACGTTTTACCTTCCTTCTCCCACCCATAACCCATACTGGGAACACAGAATCATAGCTATGGCCTCGCACGGTCATGTACATTTGTGACATCCACGTGAGGTTCCCGAGATTCCCAAGCGCTGAACAAATCCTACGCAGTCTCGGTCCCGTGCGGACACACCACTCGCTCACCACGCAGATGATAACATTCCACGAAGGGGGAAAGCGCGACTGCAGTGACGTATTTCATCGGCTGCCACTTTGGGCAGGGCCCGCATGAGGGGAAGGTTCTCCAGGCATACGGGAGATACACGGATGAGCTTACGGTGCGAGATGCCACGGCGGGGGACCACGAGGGCGTGCAGGGCGCGAGTGGGGTATGGAGGATACGGAAGAGAACCGTGGGGTTCACGCAGAGGATAGGGGACGAGAATATCATGAAGGAGTTCTGATGGCTGGTTCATTGAATGTCTAGAAATAGGTCTACATATGTCTGGGAACGCCGTGAATGCTACTGGATCTCGTACGTACGGTTTAGTTAGATATATGTCGTTAATTTGTCGTCATTGCAGGTTTCGTAAATCAATGCGGTGAAGGAAGCTGGAGTATCAAATATTTACGTGTTTTTGGGACCGATGCGTATAGCTTATGAAGCATCATACGTGAAACGCTCTTCAGGAAGAAGCAGCAAGGCCTACGTGCGACCAGGCGGCGGCATCTCCCACGTTCCGTTAGGCCACCAGGTGCCCGCGCGTGTAAAGTCACTATAAGTAGTGCCGGTGAAAGATCCGTAGTTCACGAATCCGAACCTGAAAAACTCAGGACGGTCCGTGTCCCTTCTCGTCCACGTGAAGCTGTTATCGCCAGCTTTGTGGAAGCCGCGGAAGCGCTCGACATCGTTGACAAGCACGCTCACCCCTTCATACCCACGGTCCAGACCTTCCCAGGCAAATGTGATATTTGTGGCGTTGATGACGGGTTGGAGGATGGAAGGTATGCCGGTTCCGAGTTGCGCATCCCCACGCAGACCAGCAGCCGTTTCGAGGATAGAAGCGAAACCCCAGCGTGCAATTCCGTTGATGAAAAGCCCCACCAGTATGCCTTGAAAAAGTAGGCTAGGACGTGTCTGTAAGGACGTACCCGGCAGCAACAAGAGAGCGAGTACGTAGTGATGGATCCGCAAATTCAGTGACGGAATTGCCAGCAGTATGAGCAGACTGATAGCCAAGATGGCGTAGATCCCTAGATATCGAGGTAAACGGCCTTCGATCCTGAAGCACCATGCTTGATAAAGCGCAATACAAACGAGGACTATGATTATGATCACTAGTGCTGTCATGGCACCCGGTTGCTGCTTGAGGTCATGGCCTGTAAGACGCGAGATGGGTATCATATCGAAAGTGAGGTTGTTGAGTGCTCCCACCCACATCCCTCCGACCCACAATACTGTCTTCTCAAGAGGTGCCTTCAGATGGTCCAGAGTTTTGACAATGACGATCTTGTACATGACAAATGCGATGAAAGCGGCGGGAAGGAATCTTGAGGTTGCTGTTGATGCCAAGGAGGGGTAGTCGGAATATGAGGGAGGATCAGACGCCATGGCGACCTGCCAGAAAGTAATGATAAAGACAGGACCGAAGAAAGTGGCAGGGTGGGTAGTGAAGAGTGAAAAGACGACTGTGAAGACAATAGACAGAGCAAGAAGATCCCACCTTGGGTCGCGGCACTTTGCAGAAGTGCGCACGACTGGCTCGCTCTGATCGAAGACGAATGACAGAGGGAACGAGGAGGGAAAGCCTACGCTGGACATGCCGTTCTGCGAGGCAGCACGATAGTTTGACCTCTCGCCGACCAAGTTAAGCACTCCACACCCCCTGAAGAATCCGTGAGAACTCCTGCTTGAATAGCGGCGCCGCAGATAAAGGAGTCACCACGATATACAGGCTTGTCTTCTTCGGATGTGTTCGTTGCACCACCAACGATAATCGGGCGATATATAATCGAATCGTTACCGATCGCATATGGATTGAGCACCGATACGCCAGCGCATTCGGCGGGACACGCGAAAGCAAAGCTAGAATCGTCAAAAGGGAGGCAGTTCCTGCCATCAATCCCGCAGCTCTGTGCATTCGGCCTGTATCGAAATTAGTTTGACTCCAGGACAGAGTATACGAAGACTTACCAAAGTCTAGCCGTGCACGATAACCTGATGGGCGTGCCGAATCCTCCAATGTCACTGGGTAGGCTGTCCTTGCTAAGCAAAACGCCGAAGACAACCAGCCAAAGCATGAACACGCAGATCAAGATGCCAGCCCGTGCAAGCTTGGGCAGCTGCGCGAATTTACGCACATGGAACGTCTGGACGGGCGCAAAGAGTGGCACTATGGAGTTGGGCTTCGATTGTCCATCGCCATTCAGCCACGATCCCACTCGGGCTGCGCGATGCGCAATTGGAGCTGGGATGCTAGACTTCAGCCTGTCCCAGAATGGAGTCTCATGCCACTTCCTCTTCGACGGCGGGGCGTGGTCAACCCCCCAGCCAGTATGCGAGCGATTCGGATCTACGTAGAAGGCAACGGTGGCGGAGGGTCCTTTCGAAGCCCGTGGCTGGATCTCGCTGTGCGCGTGCGGAGGAAGGGCCGGCTCGATGTCGTCGAAGTGGGAAGCCATGTGGGCGGCTGTCTTGGTGACTGAGAGAGCGCGCGCGCTGGAGTCAATCGATCACGAACGGTGCCTATGAAGCCAGCATAGCAGCGTAGATATGACTTGCGCGACTGCGCGTTAAGACGGGTTAACGTCAGAGTACCCAGTCAACGTGTGTGAGTAGGAGGTATCACCATCGATGACACTTGGACGCTGCCCATTGCGCGCCAAGGAGACACCCTGACGCATTCCTTCCCGCACCTGTGGCGAAGTCTGCATGTACTCGGGGCCGGACGACATGTCTGAGCTGTACCGTGGCCGAGTACTTCACAACATCAAGAACAACAACAACAATGACAACAATAACAATAAACACAGAAATTGTGGAGGTTTGGTTGCCCATGCACCACCTACTGCACAGTATGCTTTAGTGGTGCCGATACTCACCGCCTGCAGCTGCATCAGAATAGCGCAACGCTGCAGCCACCAGAATCAATAACCCTTTTCGGGGTACACAGCCAAGCATTTCCGCTGCAAGAGATATCACTTGGATAAACCTTCGATGAGCAGATGCAGATGCACATCTCGAAGAAAGGGTGTGTCTCATGGCGTTCGCCACACGGATGCGCGCGGAGGGTCCACTATTTTGCTCGGTCGAAACATGCTGGGCGCATCACGGAAGAAAACAGAGCAGATGGTCGTGGTGATGATTGTGACAAGGGGTATTATTAAGTAACCTGGCCAAATAGGGCTTCTATCTACATATCCCTGAATTCCTTACACTCGGAGCCGCGAACCGGTGACGGTCACGATTGCATCCAGAGCGCCCATAACGGAGGATTACGCCAGAAAATGCTCAAGATCCCAAACCAAACAAGGCCGATCTATCAACATGCCGGACAAGGTCGCTAATTAGAAGTCGAAAGCCGAGGGGTCGAGGGGGTTATTGTCGTGTGGGCATAGTGGTGGAGCAGTGATGGATCGTTTAGATCATCTGGGGGAGGAGTCAGTTTTGATCAGGGATACTTCTAAAAGCGTTGAAGACATACCAAAGCAGCAGCACCAGCAGCGAAGAGCATGGCACCAGCGCCGGTCATGGCGGGGGCAGCACCCTCGAAGGGAACGGTGGAGGAGGCCGAAGGGGCGCCAGTGCCGGAGGGGGCAGCAGTGCCAGAGGGAGCAACGACGGCCGAGGTGGTACCGTTGGAGTAGGTGTACTGGGCCGAGGCGACGGCGGCGAAGGCAGCGGCGAAGATGACAGAGAACTGCATTTTGAAGGTGTTGGTTGGTTTGGGTGGTTTTGGTTTGGGTATTAGGTAGTGTTTGGTGAACGAAGGTACTGGTTGAGGAACGACAGTGAGGTGTTGGAGAGTAAGTGCTCGAGGTGACTGTTCGATAGACAAGAGGAGCTGAGGCCCTTGGAGCAGTTTCTTATATGAAAGAGCTTGCCACCGCGTGCACGCACCTCCACTCAAGCCGCCTATCGAACAGCCCCAACATTAACCAAAACAGTGGCTCAACCACTTTCTTGTTTGCATGCCCATCAACGATGGTGCGACTAGGCCAGGGCCCGTCGTCCCCACCGCCCCCAGCGGCTCAGCCAGTCGTGTGCGCTCCCGTGCCAGACGCACACGCAAAGCGGTGGAGCTCAGGCTGGGTGTCAGGGCGACGGCCAACGCGCACAATCCGATCGCACACGCACACCCACACGGCCCTGGGGACACCCACCCGCGGCGAGGCCTCGCTGCCAGCCACCCACAAGTGCGGCCGCGTCCGGTGATTCGCCACGGCCGCGAAAAAATAGCCCTCCAGTGGTCCCCCATACGTCACAGGAGCCCTTGGTGCGATAAGAAATTTATCGATAACCCTGGTCAAGAGGTCTAGGGGATCTAGAGGATGACCGCCCACGGCGGAGAATTAACTGGTGATCCTGTTGAGCGCTGTCGCCGCCGTCGCCCAGCGCCTTGGCTGCCAGCCGCACCGGCTATCGGAGAGCCATGCCTCTGCGCCAGACGAGCCAGACGAGCCAGACGAGCCGGGCTCGTTAAGCCTCGTTTCATGCACCTGCTGTCCGGCCGTCCCCTTCTCGTTTGCACTCGTTTGCATCTGTTTCCGCCCTTCACAGAGTGCCACCGCTAGTCAGTTCCCCGAGTGAGGCTCCGCTTTTCACTCCGGCCGTCTTCCCACGGGGGAGGGATTCAATATTTGACGCGTATGCGCTGTGAATTCTTCATTAAACTGCAGGACACTGATCGCCAGGGGTGCCCGCCAAGACAGCGGGAGCTTGCACAATCTGACCTGGCATCGCATCATCCGCTCATCTCGGCCTTCATTGGCGGAGTGGCCGCCTTCTGACCCCTAACAGTCGGTCGCGTCGAGGGACCGTACTGTGCTCTACCGTGCTTCTAATAGGGGCCCCTTTGCACGCCGACAAAGTCTCCTGGAAGGGGCTGTGATGGTGATTAATGATGATGATGAACGTTTCAGTCCGGCCGCGCTCGGCGTAGCCTCACGAAGCCTCGCGAAACCGGGAATCACCGTTGCGAATGACGTCCCTCGACGTGAAAACCACCCAAAACCATGTTTTCCCTCACTCCTCCGGCTTCCGCCGTGTGGAGAACGCCAGGCCAAACTGCTTGTCACTTCCGCCGGCTCTATCGACAAACATGGGCAGGATATACGCCACCGCAGGAGACCATGTACGGCTACTGACCAAGACTGATCACGGCGGGAAAACTTTTTGCGCCTGTCCGCCCGTGCTGGCATTGATACCAAGTCTATACAGTACACATGTATGCATAGGCATCTCGCGCCGTGAGACTGACGATAAGAATACTGTGCCGTGGGCTAAACTAGGTGCCATAGTGTTTGCTCAGGCAGCCACACGGCGCAACAATAAACAGCACTCAGATCCTCATTCGGTGATGCGGCAATACGACACACGTCCCAAGCCTCTCATCGACCCGAAGCGAAGGTCTTTGCCCAAAGAAGCCTTTGACATGTGCGATAACCGAGCCCACTTGTTTCTCTGCCAACTTGATACCCGCGACCCGCGCTTGTGTTCTGGTTGCAGATGGGTATCTACATGACGAGGTTGGGAAGGTTCGACGGTGCAAGCTAGCCTTTGTGACGGAATCACGGCAGAGCATCACCGAGACCGACCAAGCTGTCCTGTATCCCGGGTTTCATGACGTTGGCCCAAGGACGATGCATCAGGTTCTGCGAGTTCCAACCAAGAATGGTATCGGATTACTCTTCGCATCTGGTACAGCGGTCAGTGCCGGTTTCCAGAGCGCGCGTGCTGTAGATTGAGAGTAATATATACAGCGGCAACACAAGACGCGCTCCCTAATATTTGATGCGCTTTTGACGATAACCCCAATATTACAGATTGCTAGTTTTCCACATGTGGCTCGCTCCTCGCATTTTACTGCGACTGGCTGGAGCACTATATATAGTGTACACAATCCTCCAAGATTGAACGAAGGAATATGGGAACAACTTCTTCACTGAGAGCGTAACTAGCTAGTAGACTAGCACTGCACTTGGGTACATTCAATCATTCAGGTGTATTTTTCTCTTACCGCTAGATTCAAAACTAGACTCGACGTACAATGTCTCCTATTTCCTACGAGTGTTGGCACAGCACCCTCTGCGAAGCTTAATCACCCAATCCGGTATTAAAGGAAGGTTCGCTCAATACACGCGGTATGAATTTCGGTATTCCAACGCACTCAAGCCAATCACAAGAAAGAGGCGTAATGGGTGGCTGGTCAAGCAAGGCGTGATGCTGTTTCAAGATTAGAACAACAACCCACAAAAAATAACTCCGGTAGCATCTGATCATCTCCGACCGTACGGGAAAGCACCATTACCATATGACCGACCGACCGACGACCGCCTCGTTCTTTCCCGCCGTATGTATGTAACGTGCGCCATTAACCGGAAGCCATCGTTGCTGGGATATCCATGCAGAGTTATTTATGGCATTGTGGTCAAGATGCGACATTACCAGTCTGCGCCGCCCACAATCATACCAAAGACATGACGTAAAGAGCTCGTAGACGCGTGGACATGTATTATTGTAAGCGTGCAAGTTGCACGTCCGAACGCAGTCGGTAATGTGAACACAGGTTTTCAAATTCGCCCATCACCTGTCCGTATCACGCATCCGGAATCGGCAGCTCGCCCTGCGTCCACTGCCCCCCGTTCAAATCCCTAGTAAACACACTCAAGTCGTCGCCCCGAGTCTGGTAAAACACGTACAAGCTCGTGCCGCCGGACTGGTCCTCCACCGCGGTGACACTCATGTGCGTGCCTTTCAGGCCCGCTATGGCGCCTCGCGCACTGCCCACCGTGAACATGTTTGCTGTAACGCCGGTCGTCTTTTCGGCCTCCCAGTCGATGTCATGACCCACGATCGTTCCGTCATTCATCTGCGTGTAGAAGTACTCGGTGAAGCCGAGGGAGCTGCTAGGATGGACATTGGGTATGGCGTAGCGGGTTGCATTCGTCCACGTATTGATCGGATGATCATCGGTAGCCTTCCTGCTGCTGTTTGTGTCCTTCCACCAGATTGTCGCTGTGTCCTCGGTGTCTACCATCATGGCATACGTGGTCGTGCCTGGGAGCCAGCTGTAGCACCCGACGCCGGCGTGCGCGTTCATACCCTTCCATGTGTACTCCTCTAGCCACTGGTCCTGTCCCTCGTACCAGCCATATTGCTGGAATGTAGATTCGGTTGTTGGGTACCAGAGGTGCATGCCTGGTGTACTGGTGTTGAAGGGGATTGTATTGTTGTTACCGTCACGGGTGGGGAACTTGGAAGCATCCGAATCACCGTAGTAATTACCGTACCAACAAGCTTGAAGCCCAACATTAGGGGCATCGTACACTGTGAGATTCAAATCGTTCAAAGGGCCATCTTGCCAGATGTTGGTACTATTACTGTTGACTTTCTGCTTGACGTGACCATCCTTGGCGACGTAGAAGATATGCCACTACGCAATGGTTATTCCAGTCATCGAGATGGCCTTCTACATGGCGATACATACCACTGAAGTATCGTTGAGCGAGTACGATACAGCCGATATGGGAGTAGCATTCTTTGCATCACTGACGATGACTTCGGACGATGTGCCACCAATCCATTCGCCTTTCGGGGTCAACTGGATCGATCGAATTTCTCCCGTCCAGTGTTGAAAGTACACCGTCATGACTTTCCTCTCCTGGTGATTCCAGAATTCGGTCGCGAGAGCAACTGTGGATTGGTAAGGAAAGTCAGTCACATCATGTCTACTTCGTGTTTACATATTCGGGAACCACTTACTACCTGTGCCATTGAAGGTTCCATTGGTCGAGTAATAGCTCGCACCAAGGGCGCCGCCTATACAGAAGTCTGGGTTCTCGGCGCAGTATGGATCAACATAACCCGATCCGTCCCTACATATAGATAAGTGATGCGCATGATACTGGTGATGAGCACGGCGTACGATGAGCTGTTGCCCTTTTTCTTATTTCCCAAGCTCAGACCTAGACCTAGACCCAAGGCTGCAGCCACTACAAAAGCCAAAATGATCACGCCGAGGAGATATCGTCGTGGGATGCCGCATTTCTTGGATGACTTTTCGGACGGGAGCTCTGATACTCTGCGCGAGACAGGCTGGCCTTTCTCGTCGAATTCTAGCGGCTGGAAGCCTGAAACGACCGTCTCGTCCATTGAGTACGGAGAATTGGGGCGCTGTTGCTGTTGAGCCAGCCAAGGCTCAAGCACTACTTCAGGTGCATCGTGCACTGCCTCTTTGGAGGACGTAGGTCTATGTTTATGGTAAGTTCAGTACACGCACTCGACCAGATTACACCCACTCTTGGTTGTTGGGAAACACCTTTTCTGGTGCTTGAGTACTGGGAGAATCGTCGAAGACGGGTCTACTATCAGGCAGAGTATCAATCTTGTAGGTGGTGTCCACCTTGGTTATCGGGTGCTCCATAGTGGATAGAGTGTTCCATTGACAACAACGACTGTCCAGCTGCTGCTGCACCGGCTGACACTGTCAAAAGACCAATGCCATATATGTTATCTGCAGGCACTGTACGCTGTGCCGCTCTTCTCAGCACGACCGCGGGCAGTGGACTGATCTTAGCGAATGCGGTGTGCCGGCGGAGGACGACCAGCTCAAAGCGGTGTAATGGAGCATATGCATGTTACCGGAAACCGCCAAATATCCTTGTACAGCAGGTTAGAGCACCTGTCAGGGAATTGGATCGACGTTGGAAGGCTCTGTCTACTGGTCTGGCGCACCACCCCTACAAGATCTAGACGCAGGTAAGCACGCCAACACAGGTTCGGTGCAACTGGGAACTCTCACCAACCTAGTCTACAGCCATAGATACACATTATACAGCCATGATTTAAAGCACTGGGCGGTTCGCTTAAGCTTGTCCCAACCTCCAGTGCAGGGCAAAAGAGAGGGCAACAGCAGCGAGTTCTTCTACAAGGCCTGTATTGTAAATCGCTTTTACTACAATCGGCCTGTAACTGCAGAGTAATCTGTTGATCACGGGTGATAATGCCGACAGGCAACTGCCGATCAAAATATGGGTTGGCAACAATCTCACCACGACAACATTTCGTGTACTGTACGACTGAGCAGAGCTCGAATTGTTCGATCTTTCCCACTTGCGGCCATTGCAGCTTCCTTGCCATCGCCTGAATCAGCCATCCTACGCTTCACACCCACGCGATGGCGTCTCCTGGGTGGACGCCATGAAATGCATGTTGTTCGCATAAGCTGAACGCGACGTACATATGTATGTCCCGAATAGGGTGCGGGGTTTGGGTCGCCGACCTTTTCGCAAACCTCTCCACCTGATTCGATGTATCGGTATTCGTGTCACCAATCATGCAGTCGAGTCAAGATGATCATTTCACTTCGTGGTCTGTCCTGTGCCGCTTGGTCTCCACGGGCCAATCAGGGCGGGGATTACTCGCAGAAGGGTACCGAGTCTGGGGCAAAAGCGCAGATATGCAGACTCATATCCTACCCGGTGGGAGTATATATCAAACTCAGTGTATATAGAATGATGATTGATATTTCGATGGATAATTTTGCTTTCGCTGAATACTGTGCTACGTGGAATTGGTCAGGTGTGGATGGCACTGTGCGTTCCATATTCTTCTTTCTCGACCCAGATCGGTCCAACAGTGTTGTCTGTCGCCGGTGCAGCCTGTCCAACAATCATATGAAGTCTGCTTGTCGCTACAAGTTTAAAGGCAGCACTGAGGGGGCTGAGATAGGAAGGTGACGATTTCTTCTTACCCCGAGATTCTGTGGTACAAGTTTGCTATCATACGCACAGCACAATATTCCGGGTAGAGAGGTTCCCCGTGATGTAGGGGACCATCATTTCATGTCGTATCTGAGGTGCAAGGCTATGTAGCTTGGAATACAGGTAGAGACCTCGTCATGCCTAGAAAGATTGTGTCTAGGAAGAGTGTGTAGTATTAGCAAAACTAAGTCGGGCATTTCAACCACTAAGGCGAGCCAGGCTAAGCAATCTTGTAGGCGTAGGTTGCTACCAGTCCGGCGCCCAATCCGGTAGAATACCCGGCAGTCTAGGATACCTACTGAAATGTATCGAGGCTTGTTCGAGAAAGCTAGGTCCACAATTGGCCCACAAGGAGTCGAGGTCTAGGCTTGTGTGGCTCTCGCGGTAGACGCTGGGCCACAAGAAGGACGCGAGACTGCCACGGTTCCAAGCACGAAAACAATCATAGTTTTGCGGCGGTTTTGGGCAAGTCAAGACGTTGATCCAGATGCGTGTGGTCTCGTGGTACTGGGCTGTCTAATCACTTGCAGCCCCCGCTCGTTCGCCTTTAGGGTGCGCCACAAAAGGCTCTGCAAGCGACTCAATCAAGGTCCCCACGTCATTGCGCACATGGACGTCTGGAAAAGGCAGACTCGTCGCCCTTTCAGTTGCTCTGTGCAATCTCCACGTCGTCCATCCCATTCACCCCAATTGATGGTCCCCCGACAAGACTAACAGTGGTCACCACGCGCCGAACCCGGAGACGAGAGCGGACTCCACCCTTGACGCCCCGCAATGCCGTCGACGACCAATCATGTCCAGGCCGCTGGCTCTGCCACAGCGACAGCTCCGGCCGCAACACCCGCCCTCACCAAGGCAGAGGTGCTTGTCAACGTCTTCTCGCTGGCCACCGCATTCGCCACCTGCGTCGAAGCATTCAACCAGATCCACCCGCACAAGGACTCGGACCATGCGCAGAAGGTCGCCCTGACCAAGCTGGGCATCCAGCAAGGCCGCCTCCTCATCTTCGGCGATGCAGTTGGCATCTCAGCACCGCCCAAAACCATCGCCCGGCATATGGTGCCCTCTCACCCCGGATTGACGAACCCGGACCCCTCCCTCCCCATCAACTTCGGCGTCCGCGATGCGCGTCTCGACAAAGAAGGCATCCGCCAAAAGGTCATGCAGGCCTTGGAAGAAATCTATGGCCGCCCAGCTTACCTCTCGCGCGACGAGCTCATGGAGAGATATGGGCTGAAGCAGCCCAAGCGATTCAGCACGATTGAACACCCTGCGCTGGACACAAATCGCCTGGAAGCCTTCCGCGAAAAGTACGCCCTGCTCAACGACCTGGTACGCTCGACTGGCATTCGCGCGACCCCGAAGCGGCAGGGCTCCATGACGACGAACCACTGGACGGTGAAGGACGTTGTGCGCTTCGATGCCTTTGTCGCCACCGTGCGGACCGAAGTCGACCGGCTCATATCCCTGCTTGGCGTCAAGGAGCAGGTCGATCGCGGCATGAAGACGGACATCAAGGCTCTGGCCTGGCATCCGGAATTGCAGTCCATGATGGTGCGCCAGGACTGGGAAAAGCTGCAGCTGATACGGGAAGCCGTCGCGGATGATTACCCACAGTATGTCCAAGTCGCAGACAAGGCGATACAGTACCTCGTGGACGAGCTGAGGGACACGAAGCTCCACATGCTGAGGGCCGCGCAAGGAATACAGCCCCCTACGGGTGTCGCGACAACCAAGGCAGGCGACGAGGGCAAGAATGCCGTCAAGACGAGCGAGCACCCTGTCAAGCAGGTGCGGGCGCAAAAGGAAAAGAGGCCCAGCCTCTGGAGCAGGCTCAGCGGGTACAAGAAATCCCACAAGCAGAGGAGCATCAGTGCCATTTCCTCACCCGATGAAACAGACCCCCAGCGCTCATTGTCGGATACTGGCGCGGGCCGCATGTCAGAGGACGAGAATGCCCTCACGACCGTACGCTCCAAGTCACTCTCTGCCATGCCCGATGACCAGATGCCGCTCGACCTCGAGACCAGGATCGCGAACCTTGCCGTACAGGACGTCAAAGGTCATCCGAACAGCAACGTAGACATGCGAGCCCCCGAAACGAACTTCCACGAAGTGCCGGGCGCCGAAAAGTCGCATGCAAACGTGCAAGCTACGCTGACGCAGATCCCCACGCGCAGTACGGCAGAGATCGATGACGATATAGACCCGCTGGATACCACGAATAGCAACGGGAGCGATTATCGTTTGATGCACGCCGATACAGCGAATTCCCTAATCGATAGGCATGACATGTTCAAGGGCGTGGGGCGCATCGACACTCGAGATATCAGGGATAAATCGCATGAAGCGGCGGGATGGTAATCATATAGGGAATGAATGTGAGTAATTGGGAGGCCGGTGTGATATTACCTATCGCGTTCTTGATATCAAAGGTCGGGAGGTTCGTTTGTTATCATGTCTGGTATTTTTATTTTATCTTTGGGTTCTCGACATTCCTACGATTGTAGCACTAATATGTACATACCCTTATTCAAATGTCCTAGTCTGCGTCTTGATCCAAAATGCTGGCCTCATGCCATGTTCATATTCAACGGTGTATGATGATGCATATGTGTAGAGTGGATACTGTTCACATGGACGACCCACCGCTCCATCGTGTGATGGAATTGCCCAGAGGAGAGAGTGTTTTATGAAACACAATAGGTATTGGATTCTTCATTATGATACCTTCTTGCTGCACCTAGAATATATGGAGGGTCCATGTATGCGGCACATGTCCACCCATACGGAGCTATCCCGCGCTTGGGGGCTCCACATCCGGGGTTACTGCGGGGTAGCTTTTCACCTTCAAGATTGTTTTGGGCAGTTCACAAGCAAAATTCTCGGCGCAGCATCATTAACCCGATGCACGAGAACGGATCCACCTCAGTTGACAATCTTGCCAAGTTCTGAGCGTAGTGCTGCCTTGACACACAACTCGGCCTCATGCTCATCCCTCGGCCTCGTGGCGGCGGTCGGGTGACCTCATTTGGCTAGGTCGAATGTGGGTGGAGGGGCTTCCAAGGTTGTGCCGAGGGGCCATTACCGCCGACAGACTACAGAATATAAGGGAAACAGCCGCACTTTTAAAATTGCTCTCCACTTGACAGGACAAGACAGTTCTCCCGTTGCCAATTCGAAATCAGACCTGACAGTTCATCATGGCTACAGTCAGCGGTTCCAAGCCTGAGAGCCAGCCGGACTGGAACAACCACAAGGTCCTCCACAGGAACACCCTACCCGTGAGAGCCTACTTCCACAACTACACCTCCGAGTCGGACGCTCTTTCACGCGATGTGACCAAGTCGAAGACCCACAGCTTGTCCGGCACCTGGAAGTTCCACTTCGCAAACACGCCATTCGAAGCGGTCGAGGGCTTCGAAGTATCCAGCTTTGACACCTCCTCATGGAGCGACATTGCCGTACCAGGCATGTGGAATCTGCAGGGCTTTGGAAAGGGCCCCCAGTACACAAACGTCCCCTACCCTATTCACGTCGATCCACCCAACGTCCCCTTCTATGATAACGAGACGGGTTCCTACGTGAGGAAGTTTGAGGTGCCGAAAGATTTTCATGACGACCAGATCCGGCTGAGATTTGAGGGTGTGGATTCCTCATATCACGTGTGGGTCAATGGCAAAGAGGTGGGTTACTCACAGGGTAGTCGCAATCCTGACGAATTCGACATCACCGAATTTGTACATTTGGATAAGGAAAACACGCTCGCAGTAAGAGTATATCAGTGGTGCGATGGCACCTACATTGAGGACCAGGATCAATGGTGGCTCAGTGGCATGTAGGGCTACCCATTCGTTTTTGATCCGAATCGTTACTAATCTGCGTAGCTTCCGAGATGTGTTCCTAGTAGCATTCCCCAAGAAATCTCGCATTGAGAACCTGCACATTCAAACCATCTTGGACTCTTCGTACAAAGACGCGGAGCTCAAAGTTAGCCTTGAGACGACTGGTCTTGGAGCTGTTAGCATCAAGCTCTTCGACGCAGACCAGAAGCCTGTCTCGAGTGAATCTGCCAATGCAAATAGCGAAACTGGTTCCAAATGGACCGTTTCTATACGAGGCCAGAATCCTCACAAATGGACTGCAGAGTCACCCTATCTCTATCAGCTGATCATTTCTCTGGATAACTCGCAATTCATCTCTACTCGCGTGGGATTCCGCCAAGTTGAGATTAAAGATGGCCTGCTCAAGGTGAACGGAAAGAGGGTTGTTTTCCGTGGTGTCAACCGTCATGAGCATCACCCCAAGTTCGGAAGGGCAGTACCTTTGGAGTTCCTCAAGCACGATCTTTTGACTATGAAGCGTCACAACATCAATGCCATCCGAACATCGCATCAGCTGAACGACCCTCGTCTCCTGGGTCTTGCGGATGAAATGGGTTTCTGGATGATCGACGAAGCTGACTTGGAATGCCACGGCTTCGAAAAGGTGGCCGATGCGCTGCTCTCAAGCGCAGAACGCGAACTTCCGTTCGACCAACGTCAACTTCTGACAGCTAGCAGTGCAGCCACCTGGACTACAGATAACCCTGACTGGCGAGATGCTTACGTCGACCGCGCAGAACACCTCGTGAAGCGTGATCAGCTCCATCCCTCCGTCATCATGTGGAGTCTTGGAAACGAGGCTTTCTACGGACGAAACTTCAAGGATATGTACAACCATATCAAGGAGTACGATGACAGCCGACCAATTCATTACGAGCCAGACTCCAACGCGGAAACCATGGATGTATACTCAAGGATGTATCTGCATCCCAACGGTGTCGCCGAGTTTGGTAGGAAACAATGGGGTGACAAAGATAAGCCTCTTGTCCTTTGCGAATTTGTAAGTGATCTGGTCATAATCTCTGCTTTGACTAACGACAGTCAAGATTCATGCTATGGGCAACGGCCCTGGAAACATCAAGGAATACATTGATATATTCTATAAATACCCCCGCTGCCAAGGTGGCTTTGCGTGGGAGTGGGCTAACCACGGTCTCTTGACCAAAGACAAGACTACAGGAGACGAGTACTACGGCTATGGAGGCGACTTTGGAGAAAAGGTCCACGACTCAACCTTTGTTATGGATGGACTTTTGTTCTCTGACCATACTCCTAACCCCGGTCTTACCGAGTACGGCAAGGCAATTGAGCCAGTCCAATTACTCCACAGTGACGGCTCAAAGGCAACCTTCATCAACAGGTACGACTTCATTACCCTGGACCATCTCCACCTCTCATGGCACGCGGTAAACGAGACTGGCGACGAGAGCGACCAGGGCAAGCTCGACATCCCATCTGGCATCGGCCCAGGAGAAGAATTCTCCGTGGACCTCCCCAAATTCACAGGCGCCAAATCCGAGACCGTTGTCCACTTCTCCTTCAAGCTCAAGGAAAGCACAAACTCGTTGTCCAAAGACTGGACTGTCTCCACCGCCGAAGTCGTCGTTCACGCTTCGCACGCCGTCCAGACCCCATCGTCCACAGAAGAAGACTTGAAGGTGACCAAGCCCTCGACCAACACTCTGCTGGTCAAGAGCGCCTCCTCGGAATGGACATTCAACACAATCTACGGCCACATTGCCTCCTGGAAGAAGGGTGGCCAAGAGCTGATCATCACCCCACCCGAACTCTCCATCAACCGCGCACAAACAGACAACGACATCCCGCAAGATGGCTGGAACTGGAAAGACAAGAACGTCCACCTCACAAAGCCATACACCCGCAAGGTGGAATACAGCCAGCCGGACAAAAAGACGCTGGACGTCGTCGTCCACCAACAGATCATCCCACCCGTGCTGGAGTGGTCCATCGACGTAGTCATCACGTACACGTTCTCCAGCGACGGAAGCGTCAAGGCACACGTCAAAGGCGACCCCCGAGGAAAGAACCTCCCCGGGACCCTGCCTCGTCTAGGATTCATCCTCGAGCTGCCCCACGAATTCCAAAACGTGGAGTGGTTCGGTCGTGGACCGGGCGAGTCGTACCGAGACTCCAAGTACTCGCAGCAGGTTGCGCTGCACAAGGCGTCTTCCGTCGACGCGCTGTGGACGGACTACGAGGTCCCGCAGGAAGGTTCCAACCGCACGGATACGCGCTGGGTGCGGCTGTCCACCTCGGCCTCGTCTTCGTCTTCGTCCTCGTCTGGGACGTCCATCCTCGCGCAATTCGTGGAGAACGGCCAGCGCAAGCTGTTCGACTTCCAGGCGTCGCACTACCGCATCGACGACGTGGCGGCGGCGGACCACCCGTACAAGCTGCATAAGAAGAAGAGGGAGGAGGTCGTGCTGAGGCTGGATGCAGCGCATCATGGTCTTGGGACAGGAAGCTGTGGGCCGAAGACGTTGCCTGAGTATGCGCTTTATCCCAAGCCTTTTGAGTTTGTGGTGTTACTGCAGTAGATGGGATGGGATGGGTGCTGGTAATTAGAGTTATGAATAGGTTTTAACAATGTCATGTTAGTTGTTGAAACCACTACAATAAGCTCAATATTTATGGCAATTGCAACATGCCGACCAAATTCTGTTCTTGAATCGCCCCATATTCTACGTACACCCACTACAATCCAAATCTTCTCCTACCGCCCAAAATCTCTCGCTCAATCCCGTAGCTTGTAAGCCCCCTTTCAAGTGCCCTGGTTCCAGCTCCAGCGCCACAAGCTCGTTCTCACCCTGTCGAAGCACCGTCCCAGGTAGATACAGACTCTGCTGCGGACCCACCCGCCAGTAGCGCCCGAGATGGAACCCGTTCACCCAGACATTGCCCTTGATACCGCCTTCGATCGCTAGATACGTATCCAAAGCCGCGGGATCGCTCCCTTCTGTCTGTATGGCGAACTGTCCGGTGTAGAACAGTGGCTGTGTTGTATTCACAAGGCCAGTGCTATATCCCGCTCCAGACGACAAGTCAGGCAGACTATCCAATTGAATAGAACAGTGGTTCCAACCTCCAAGCGTGCTATCCCCCACGGTAACATCGCCCACGATTCCCTTATGCGGGTCCACAACCATGTTCTCGAAGTCCGTGCCACGCGAGTAGTAATCCACGCGGCCGAGGTTCTCAACCAGGAGCTGAAGCTTCGTGCCGGCTTTGAGGGTGACGGAGATGTTTTGAAAATAAGTATACGTGGAGTCGAGAACGCCATGGAAAGCGTCGTCGATGTAGACGATGACGCGGTCGCGTGGGCGGTCGCCTGTCCGGAGCAGGCCGCTCGAAGAAGAGGTAGCGGTGTGTTCGTAGAGTGTGAAGCCATACGATTGCTTGAGCTGCTCCATAGGAAGCGGCTGCTCGCTGCTCGTTCCATGAACCAATGCCCGCGTGTCGAACAACTTAGCGACAGGCTTAAGATTGAAAGTCGGGATCTTGTTCAGCGGAACGTCATCGGGTACATCTGGGATGCTCCCTTCAAGAACGTACTTCCCAATCGTCTCCCTCAACCTCCAATACAACTCCGTCGTCCTCCCCGCCTCATCAATAGGCGCCCCGTAATCGTAACTCGTCGTAAACGCCCTCGTCTTCCCCTGCCACAAGGCACCATTTCCAAATCCGAAATTCGTACCTCCGTGCACCATGTACAAACTGATGCCCGCGCTCTCGTTCCCCAGCACGTATTCCACGTCGTTGACGAAGCCCTGGATGCTCGGCGTGCTGCGATTGTACCCCCAGCTGTCGAACGTCCAGGTGTAGTACTCGCCGTCCAGCAGCGGGCCTTTCATCGAGGGGTCGGTGATGTACTTGCGGAGAGCTGCAAAGCCGGCTCTTGGGTCGCCGTCGACCTCGGCGAGGACGCCTGGGACGGAGCCACCTTCTAGCGTCCATTGTTCGGTGCCGTCGTTGGTGTATAGCACCACGTCGCCAAACGTATCTTGCAGTATGTCTTTGATCGCCATTGTGTAATCGTGGTCCTCGCCGTAGGACCCGTATTCATTCTCCACCTGCACCATGAGGATGGGCCCGCCGTCCTGGACGTGCAATCCTCGCAGATTCTTCGACAGATTTGTCAGATACGATCTCGACGCGTTTAAAAAAGGCGCATTGTTCGCCCGAACCACGAGATCCGGAACGGTAGACAGCCACGCAGGAAAGCCACCCCATTCGCGCTCTCCGCATATGTACGGCCCTGGCCTGAGCACAACGTAGAGACCTTCCTCCTGTGCGATTTTGAAAAACGATGCTATTCCTTTGCCTTCTTTTTCGTCCCACGATCCTTGCACGGGCTCCAACAGGTTCCAGAAGGTGTATGTGAAGATGGTGTTCAGACCCATTGCGCGGGCTTTTCGCAGCCGGTCACGCCAATATGCGGGTGGGTTGCGCTGGGGATCCATCTGTCCGCCGATGATCTGGTAAACATTTTGATTGAGGAGGAAGTGTGTGGCATTGTACGTGAAGGTAAAATTCTCCGCAGTAAGCGTCCTTCCAGTCGAGGCCGCGGAAAACGTTAGATGTAAAAGGACTGCACAGCTCTTCAATATGTTGGTTATCCGCATTGTTACAGCATGCAGATTTGCAAAGTCAAGGGAGGGAGAATCGTGTATTGCATTGGTAGTTAGATTGATTTTGGATTATGGTGGGGCCTTTGCCATCAGGTTATCTGATGTACCCGCTATGCTGTATTGCGCAACAATCTTCATGGGTTAGATATTGAAGTTACATCCATCGTCGAGCGCAAGAAGATAGCGCGTGCAAGTAACGCGACGTCAAGGCGGGGAACCCAGGATCGCCGCTCGGTTGCCAAGCACCCGAGGCACCGCGGCTGTGTCTTGTTTGGAAGTTGTGATAGACCGTTGTCGTTGTGGTCTGAGAGGATCTGTACCGCCCTCGAGACCCTATTTTACAAATTACATAAAACCAGAATATCTCTTATACCGCTGGTGGTGCACAATAGAACACACACAAGACTGCTGGAACCACAGCACGATAATACATACCACACCGTCATAAGTGCATTCATGAAACTAAACACTATCTGAAATGGGTGATCAAACCACATCGATACGACTGTGCGTGTGAGAGAGCAGAGAAGAGAGAACAAAAATGTAACGTGATCGTTGATCTACAATGCACAGCGCTAAGAAGGGGTATCAACGACATGTAGAAAAACATCAGCCCCTGTGTCGGCGACTGGAAACACCAAAGAAAATAAGATGAGGTAGAAACAAAATAAAAATCCAGGTGGTCTGGCGACTCTCAGTTGTATGGCCCGGGAGCAGATCCTGGCGGCAGACCGGGCAGGCTAGTGGGCACGTGATGGTGGCCATGGTGGGCACCCTCGGGGCCCAGCAGGTTTCCCATGTCGCCCCAGTTCCAGTCGTGGATGTTGTTGACGGTGAAGTCCATGAACTGCATCTGGGTGCTCCGGTCGAAGCGGGTATTGGAGTACGGTGCGCCAGTCGAGTAGTCGGCGTGTGTATAGTAGCGGCCTGGCATGTTGTCGGCGAATATGTACGCACCACTGTTGGTGGTTGGGTGAGAATATGCAAAAGGTGCAACGTGTGGTTGCGAAGGAAGCGTTTGTTCAACCGGCACTGGCTCCGACACGCTTGATCGTGGTTCTGATTTGGCCATCCGAGGCGCAGCCTGGGCTATCATCATCGACTCGACCATGGCGTGGAGCTCTGGGACCAGGGACGCGAATTTGGCAATGGTGCCAGGCATGCAAGGGTTCCGCAAGTGCTTCTGCGAGAGCTCGGCGAGCTGCACGAGCAAGGCGCGCGACTCGCACGTCTCGACAGTGCCCATCTTGTTTTGACATACCAGATCCAGGACGAGGACCGAACCAGATGCCAACGAGTACCAGACATCCCACCAGGTGATGGCGTCGAATTTCCCAAGAGCTTCGAGTTTGAGCAAGATTCTCGCCAGTGCGCGTCCGGAGTCGGTGCACGAATCCGCCATGTTGATGAGGGCTACGTTTGTGGCGTCTGTATCCTCTTTCGCCAGCGTGGTTGCTCGCGCAATCAGGGCAGCCCTGCACAGGACAAGGATGGTGTAATGGTAGAGGGCGTGCATGAGCAAGAGAGGTCGGTGGAAGGTAGGGGCCGTGGTGTCAACGGCGTCAAGGCGCAAGTGTTGGGGCAACTCAATTTTCCAGCGTTCCAGGACGCGCAGCACGCCGGCGGCGGGGGACAGGGGCGACGCATACGAGTCGTCGCCGGTGCTCGTCTTGAGGTGCTTGGGGGCGCGGCAGGCGGAGCTCAGATGCACGACCAAGCGGCCATACCAGCGGTGGTAGTCCGGCGGGGAGTATGCGGCGGCGCCCAGCACGCGCTCGTTCGGATAGTTGTCCTTGGAGACGTGGTGCTCTATGGCGCTCGGGCGGTCGTAGGACGAGACCTGCATCTGCTCCAGGGCATACAGGGTCCACCACAGGCGCTTCCGCAGCTCGCTCGCCAGCGGGGCCTGCGAGGTGCTCGCGCTGCTCTGGTGGAGGCCGATGGCGAAGGCTATGCGGATGGCGGTCCCCGTGAGGTTCCAGCAGGCGTCCCGGTGGTTCGTGTTGTGCAGGTGCATGGCGGCCAGCATGAGGGCCTGGACGGCGGTGACGCTCGAGGTGAAGATGACGACGGGCAGCAGCGTCTGGATGCGCTTCCACCACAGGAGGTCCTGCTGCTCGGGCACCTGGACGTGGGCGAGGCGGCGGGCGAGGAGCAGCACGCACAGGAAGCTGCACTGCCAGGCGGGATCGGCCTTGGAGGGGTCCTGCAGCCAGGCCTGGTAGGCCTCCCGGAAGGAGAGCTCGTAGAGCACGGGGAAGTCCGGGTTGATGTGCTCGAAGTAGGCGCGGATCAGGGCGTCGAGGGTTTGGGCGTCGTCGGGCGGCTGGTGGCGGCGGTCGGCCAGCAGGCTGTGGTCGAAGACGGACTGGGCGCTGGCGGCGTCGGGGTCTCGCTCCGGGTGGTGGTGGTGTATGTGGGCGGCATTCTTGCCAAACAGCACGAACGAGGGCAGCGGAGCCTGTCCGCAGAGGGCGCGCAGCTTCAGGTGGAACGAAAAGGAGCTCGCGGGCCCGATGTACTGCACCTGGCCCTGCTGGTCGGGCAGCAGCGACAGCGGCTCTTCGCCCTCGCCCACGGGGCTGTCGGGGTGGTCCCCCGGGGTGTCCTGGGACGGCGAGTCTGGCACCTGGATGCCCAGCGAGGTGCCCAGCTGGCGCATCTCCTCCAGGTTGGACACATCGGCGCCCGGCAGCAGGCCCTTGACCAGCGACTCGAGCAGGTTGAGGCGGTTGCCCAGGCTCTCGACGCTGCCGTACAGGCGCTTCTTGCGCGGCTGGGTCGTCTGGCACTCGATGTTGTGCTGCAGGCAGTACCGGCACGTGTCCTGGCCAGGCTCCTTGCGGCACTTTTGCTTGCGCGACTTGCACTTGTCACAGCTGGTCTCGGTGCGCTTCCGCTTGTCGAGGGGACGCGCCGCGAGTTGGCGGGGAGGCGACGCTGGACGGCGCGGGCGTCGTCAACATGCTGGAGGGGAGAGGGCGGGCGGCGGTGAATGTGTGCGGCGAGCGTGCTCACCAGTTGCGAACCATCTTCGGCGGCGTCGACGGGCGAGGGCATCTGGAGCAAATGAGTCTGGGACGCAAGGCCGCCGCAGAAGCACCACCGGTTCTCCAAGCACGCACGCTCAAGTCAACGGCGCAAGCTAGTGCTCATGAATCTGAGCAGCGACAGTGGGGGCTGGCCCACGCCCGTGCCCGGCGCCTTACCGGTCAACCCCGGTTGACCCTCATCTCCACGTTCGTGGGACGAGTCGCGCTGGATTCGATGGGAATCGATCGCTGTCTGGGTGTGTGCTGCTGCACTGGACGAGCCTGCAAGGACGGCATATGCGAGTCAGCCCCCTGTGCCCTGCCCTGCCCTCCCATCGACCACACCCATGGACAGATTCACCATCCATGGATCAACCACCATCATGGCTGGCAACAGGTGCAAGTCCAAGTACCTACCTACAGTACGTACTTGTTCAGCCCCCCGGACAAGGCCGCAGCGCCATCCGCAGGAGAGCGTGCCTCGAGGTCCCCGACGGGGCATTTGTCCGACGCGTCTTCCTGTTGCGTCACCCGTCACCCTGGCCTTTCGAGATGAGCTCGACGAAAGAGGAATTATCAACGACGCTGGGTCCAAACCTTAACTGCTTTCTAGGCCCTCTCTGCCGCTTACGAACCGTTTGACGCGCCCGAACCGATTGGCCGCCACACGCAGCGACACGGGAGCTGCAGTTTCAAAAGATCCGAAATCTCGGGTTGCCCCGTTGCTGTCCAATCGCACCCACCCTCGGAGAATTGCCTAGCCTGCCCTGCAACAACGTGGTGGACCTGGGTGTGCTCACGTGCTGTCCGTGATGCAGGTGACGGGCTCCATCGTGTCCACCGCGTCCATCGTGTCCATGGCGTCCGAAGCTAGCCACCCGGACGCCTTGCCCACCACTGCTCCATCGAGCCACCGTCCTGAAGATCCCATCTCTTTTGACAGCGGCCAGAGCCAGGCGCGGTTCCCGCTGGCCACCCACCGGGCCACCCACCGAGCATCCCCATGGCAAGGATCTTGCGCCATGTTAGCGTGCACTCTTTAATGAGATGTAGCGTACGGCCCGCTCGACCTCTGTCCTAATCCACAACGAACCCTAGTTCACCGCCCGGCACTTGGAATTCTTTGCCCCCAGAGGAATTATTAATGCCTGTGTCAGCCGCCGAGCACTGCACGTCGCCGCAGACCTGAGTTTCCTCGCGAGAAACGCCGCAGTAGTTCCACCAACCATGCCCGTGGCCGTTGGGACGGATGCACTGCTCTTGCTCAAAGACCCACTCCATTCGTGCTCCATGTCTGTGCACACACGCACATACCTATGTGGTTAACTCCCTAATCTCCACGACCCACTCGGGAACCTCTTGTTTTGCTGCAGTGGGGGCGAGAGGGCCGTGGACCTGTTGTTGACTGGTGGGTGAGTACGGTGAGTACGACGCACAGATTTGGTAAAAGGAGAAAGGCAGCATCTTGAAAAAAAAAAGAGAGAAAGAGAGAGAAAAAAAGAAAAAAAAATCTGCCAGATCTCAAAAGGGTAGCTCGTAGTTCAGTTCTCAAAGGATTTACCTGAGTGGGGAGGGGGTGGCCTACGTCACGTCGGCGGAGCTTGACGGCGACCTACATACATACACAATACCTTTGTGCACGGAAACTTCTCCAAGTACAAGTACAAGTGCAAGTAAAATTATTTCAGACTCTTCCCATAGCGTTTCATGAGTTGCTAGCTCCTGTTCTTCGAGCAGGACTCGGGGCTGGAATTCCTTAGACACACCCAATGCACACCGCAGATCGACGTGTCTCGAATGCTCAAATGCACAGAGCCCATACATACAAGAATCCAAGCTCCATCTCCTGAAAATCGGCGACCAACCACCTCCTAATGCCTACTTTGACCCATTGTTAGTGGCGGCCGTCAGCGTCGTGTGACAGCGCATCTTACCTTGTTCGTGAAACTCTCCGCATTTAGTAGCCTTTGGACCATCCCGAGACTCCTACCGGTGGGCCCGACTACCCTGGCTAGCAGTTAGCACGCAATATCCGAATGAATCCCCACCCAGCCTACTGTAATGAGCTCCCATGTCCTGCTGGGCGGGTAGTACCGTTCGCAGCTGGCTGACCCGGTCAGCGGTTTCTCAGTCTAGTACAGGACATCTTACTGGATCGAGTCAGCAGATCATCCATCCCAGAGGCCCAACCTCGATCAGGCCTTTGTATGCTGCTTGCGTCACAGTTGAACGCTAGCCAACATTTCAGCTGCCCCACCCCGCCCGCAGTGGTAAATTTGAGTATCCATCCAAAGGCCAAGATCATGACTACCTCTAATGGCTATTGAACGATTCCGAACTCCTATTATTGTGACGAAAATCTCATGGGAGCTTTGATTTCACTAGAAAATTGCCTTGCATACTGGTTTTTTAATGTAATGATTCATTTGTCAAGAGTCAGGTAAATGCTATCTGCCTAAAAGGTCTGGGCGCTCCAGTTGACTAGTCACCCTTTCCTTTATACCGCCTGTCATCTACCAAAGGGATAGCTTGTTCAGACCCGCTCTGACCGACGATAATGTTGTTGGAAGACATCTAATTGATACCTCCTACTGTATGTCAACTGGTTAGCCACAGCTTTATGCAAAACTCCCGTGCCACAATTCCGGAGTCACTTACACATGCCCTTCCGTCTATCACCATCCACGATCGTGGGCGTTGATGAAGTCCGCCGTGTAGTAGTTGTAGCAGCGCATCTTGCGATAGCCAGTCCATTCTCCACAGTGGGCGAACCAGCCGTCATCGGCAGAGTTGGGTTCGCATTTCCCTTGAGGGACACCGTGGACATCATACATCTCCCATCGGTCGCCGTCGACGTTGTCCCTATAGATGGCTAGCCTCGTTAGCAAGACACACATACCAGTATCCTGGAGATACTTACTCCAGTGAATCACAGGTTTGTTGGAGAGGTGCATCTCCATGATTTGGATGTTGGAAGGATCGTACACACGATCGTTATCTTGAAAGTGACGGCAACCAGTCCCTACGCAGCGGATGCCCACCTTGTCGCCGCTGACATCGCCCTTGTCCATGAAAAGACGCGTATTCTTCGGATCAGGGCAGATGTTTTGGGAAGGGTCCAGAATCTGATATCCTTCCATGATCTTACGGTTGTTGCGCAAGTAGAACACATCGAAATCGGCCATCGCAAGCTGGATGGCTGCGATCGCGATGAGGAGGAGACAGAACTTCATGGTGAGTAGCGTCACAATGTACTAACTCGAAGGTGATCGGTGTGTCGAGAACAGTTGAGCAACTTGGGTGGCGGGAGGCTTTATATTTGAGGTTGTGAAAACTGTTGAATGGCGTTTGTGAGGTTCGTCTGTCGAGGTCCGTTTGTCGTAGATTTTTACTTACCGTCGCCTGCAAACGGTCGAACGCAGCTGCCATGTCTGGCGGGAGCAGCTTCCATACCTAGGTCAGATGGGAAGGCGCAGCCCGAGTACTATACGCGTTTTCGTCACCGACGCAGAATAAAACGCATAATTTTCGATACCAATTTCCCTGTAGAGAACTGCTGGCTCTTCCCATATGTTAACATAACCAGATCTCTGTTAATATGACCAGGGTGGACTTTGCTCACTTGGGCGACGGGATGATAGCTCACTTGGTTCTTGGAGGATAGCTCCTTTGGGTAATGGGATGATAGAAAAATCAATCGTCTTTTCTTTCAGGCTGTAGAATAACGCATCAATTATAGTGTTAACAAGTCATGGCTCAATTGAGAAAATTGTCTGCCTGCGCCAAACACCGGGCTTCCCTTGCACCATAGCATGGAACCAACATCCAATCCAAACTGATTCCTTCCACGGCTGACCCGACTCATACATTACAACTTCGCCTGCGCTCCAAGGATCTCCTTCATCTCCCATCGCGGGAATTCGGGATTCAGTTTTTCATCGGGCCTCTCGCGATCCCATGCCCACTTCTCCTTCAGCTCGCTTTCCAGTTCACCTTCCAGCATCTGCACCACATACTTGCCCAGCACAGGAAAGAACTTGTATCCGTGGAAGGAGCCGCATGTGGCGACGAAGAGGCCCTGCGCGCCTGCGTGCGGGGAAATGATAAAGTCGGAGGACGAAGTGAAGGCATCCCAGCAGATGCGGTGCTTCTCCATTTTCCAGTGGGCGCCATTCTTGCCGTAGAAGATTGAGTTGGCGTAATCGATGTCCTGCTTTAGCGGGCTCGCAACCTTCCACTGTGCGTAGTCTGGCTCTGGCGGCGGTGCGCTGATCCGCTTGCCGAGAATATCTTGGGTGTTTTTGAAGATCTTTTGGCCCCACCACTTCAGTTCACGGTCGGCGGTTGGGGGAAGGGAACCAATGAAAGGACCTATAGGTAAGCGAATGGTTAGCTAGGGAGTCGTCTGAGTAGTAAGAATGGAAAGGCGCATACCTGTTGTTGCATTGTAACTCTGAACAGCGACAGGCATGTGCTCGAATTTCTTGTATGACTCCTCGTCGAGCTTTGTCATGCCGGTGGTAATACCACCCGCTATGATCCTGCCTCCTGCTGAGATGTCCGGTTTGTTGCTCGCCTTGGCCGCTTGCTCCAGTAGCTTTGCTGTGAATGCTCCAGTGCACAGAATGACTTTAGATGCCGAGTATGTGTCGCCCTTCTTCGTCTTCACTCCGGTGCACCGCCCGCTGCGGTCGAAGGTCAGAGACTGGGTCTCCGCCACGACATATTTGACTCCGAGCTCAATGCACTTCTTCGTCACTGCCCTCAATGCATCCCCTGCATTTGCCCAGCCACTCGTCTTGTTAACCAGCACGTCTCTGACGTCGGTGTAATCTGCATCTTCGAAGAGCCCGCCGTATAACCTCCTAGCTTCCTTCACGCTCATGGCCTCCAGCTCCGCCTTTCTTCCAAGCTTCTTGTAGTTTTCAACAACTTGAGTTGCATAGTCTGTGCGGCACATCCAATAGATGCCGGTCTTGTGGAAGAAGGGCTGGTACAGTGGATCGGACTCAAAGATATCCTGTGCCTCGAGAGCGAGCTTGCAGTAAATGATGTCATCGTAATCTGCGCGGATGACTTTGTTCCAGTCCCACGAAGCAGCTACGCGCGAATCTGCATCGTAAGCGTCGCGGTCGACGATTGTAATGGAGGCATTAGGGTATTTGCGAATCAGAGTATATGCGGTCGAAACGCCGAAGACGCCAGCGCCGACGATGAGGTACGAATTCGAAGCCATTGTGTTATCGTGACAGACGGCTAGAAATTGCGCTGTCGTGGAAAGGTTGGCTCGAGGGTTCTTGATACTAGGAATTGGGCGCGTCACGGCACTTATAAGAGCCCGCGCAGCCTACATGCGGCTTACATCGGGCCATCCGCCACTGTACAGCATTTCCATGGCGTGTTCTGCGGGGTCAATGCCCAGCGATACCTTCTGCCCTGGAAAAGCGAGGTTTGTTTGTACAAAGGGCGCGGTTCTCGGTGCTTCTTCGAGCCGTGTCGGGTCCGCAGCCGTAGCGTCATTCCTACCACGCGGGGAGCTCTTTTCCCGTTTCGGTCATCTCTTCCACCGACATCGCTATCAGCCAGTATCGTGCTTCTTCAAGCAGACATTTAGCCCGGTTTATCGCGGCTCAATTGTCTCGCTGTTGTCAATTCATGGTGTGATGGGGGAGTCTTGGACTTGCCACGGCGCGTGTTCGGAGGAAAGCCGCGGGGCGGGACCGTAGGAGAACTGCGGGGCGAGGCCGTAGGAAAACTGCGGGAGACGCCTTCTTATGTAGCTCTACTCTTTCGGCCCATGTACCGATAGACTACGGGAACTCTCAGGTATATGACAAGATCATTCTCCTTCTCACTGTAGTTTTTGAATACCTTGGAAGAGATCGAAATCCTTTTTGCTGACAATGATGATCCCGTTCCTATTAACAAAGTTATGATACAGGGAAGTAATTGCTTTACCGAAAAGTGAGAACACGAAGCATAGGGACAAAGATACCAGCAATTCTTTTATCCATATTGGATCTAGGCACGGTCCAGCTCCTCCGTCTTCTACAGATCTCATGCTATTATCTCGATATCATCTTGTCGTCAATACGGAGGGGACTTAATTGGGTTATTGTGTATAGCTCTTCACGGATTGGCGATAGAGATGCCCAAGTTTTCTCCTTATGGAAGGTCACATATCTTGAGTGTGACCTGGAAGGCTTAGAGCTAAGAGCGAAGTAAGCAATCGAGATGCCGACTCTCGGCGAGCCATCTTTCTGACCCCACACACATAGACCATGCAATGTATCTAGTTTTTATACAAGCCCCACACCAGAAGAGAAGATTGGCATGAAAGATAAGAGTGAAGGCTGTACTGTATGCAAAATGCTGATATATATTTTACTTAGAGAATATATTTCATCAAAACACGTGATCAATGCCCGCTTGGCTCAGTGGTAGAGCGTATCACTAGTACTACACGCTATGATAAGGTCGTCAGTTCAATTCTGACAGTGGGCAATACTTTTTGTCTTTTCATACTTCAATGTATGCTGGATCTTAATTTTTTTCGGTGCTCAACATGTTTTTGGGGTACCATTACGTCCTATGATTGGCTGAGGTTCTTGAGGCGCGAAATTGTGCGACTACTAAAATTCTTACATACGGCACCTAGAAATACACGAGACATACTTAATACCAATCGAGCTTTATGGTAGGCTTCCTCTTCGCCATCTTGATGAGAGTACCATTTGCCGCAGCTGAGTAGCCACCACTGATCACCCCTGTGCTTGCGACCCCTGTACCAATTGCTCCCGTACCCGTAGCCAATGGAGGCCCCGTTGTGATGACCATAGTGGGAAGCTCTGTTGAGGGAGTGCTTATCGCTACAATGTCGGTAGTGACAGGGGCTTCAGTGCTGAGAGTTATCTCGGGCGTTTCGGTTGGCGTCGGTTCGGGGGTAGGTGTTGGAGTCTGGACATCAGGTCCAAAACCCATACAAGTACTGAAAAGCGGCCACTGGGTATCGAAGAGATCTTTTTGGAAGTCGGGACTCTTGTTGATTTTTCCCATGTTGAGGTTCACGTTGATTCCAACATCGGTGTCGACTTCCACGCCCAGAGTCTTCTGTGTACCACAAACACCCTCAGAATTGACCTGCGCCGATAGCTTGGCCTCGAAATAAGGCAACCTAGCATCGACACTGGCTTGGTATCCCCATACTGGAAGGCCTGGTCAGCTTTCAGTTCGACTATATATGCGTGGATGACTTACCACCACCAAGAACCTCTGCTTGGAATTGCACCCCAAGTTCTCCCCATGCCCGGGCATCACCACTAATCTCCGCGCTAAACGTGGGATCGATCTTTTCAAAGACTGGGTCCCAGTCTTTGATGCTATTATCCCCGTCGCCGAGCAACACTACCTTCACCTCGGCCGAGTCCTTGAGCGAAGCTTTGGCACCTGCCGACCACGAGGCAGTGCCTTTAAGAGCAGATGATCCAAAGTGGACGCCCATGGTGATGTATGGGCCAAGATCTAGAAGTCCTTTGATGTGAAGCGCTCCCACAGGGATTTCAATTTCAGGTGTCATTGCCCAATCCAGAGGTTTTCCGAGTGTACCATCGGCGTCAAGATTGAGCATGATCTGACCATAGACTCCCTGTGGGTATACCCTCATGGAAACATCCGTTGGAAATCCCCAGAACGTGTCGATATTGAAGTCGGCGACCATTGATCCGCCAGTAGATATCTTGGCATGAGCATTGAGGTTGATGCCGAAGGTTTCGTCTGACTCCTTACTGAAGCTGAAAATCGGTTGATCATAGTTCATAGTCAAGTCAAACTTGGCGTCCTCGTCCTTCTTGACCAGATGGGGGTGTGTTATGTTAGCAGTCTCGGGATTCACATATTCGTGTGACGTTGAAAGGTGAAAGTTTTGAGCTACGTCTTTCCACTCGACTTCTTCGGCCTTGAGGCAGGCAGTGAGTTTCGATTTGTTGAATTCGATGGTTTTGACGAGATATGGCGAACGGTCATCGCCTTCGTAGCACTGGTCCGGTTCAGTGACCAAGATGAATTGGTTAACGTCTTCATCGTCAACCCATTTCCATTGCTTCTCAGCGTAACTGTATGACGCCTCATCTTGGAATGTTAAAGTCATTCCTTCTCCAGGCTTGCCACACCTGATAGATTTGAGCTCTTTTGCAAAATTTTCGATTGGTAAAATAAGCTCTTCGTTTCGAGGTGCTCGGAGGGTGAGATTTGCCATGTAGATGTTGTCGCCCGCTGTCCATCAGTCAGTGAATCGGAGTCATGTGAATTTTTATTTACGCCTTCTTGCGCTTTCATCCTAGAGATATATTTACCGTAGGCGCCCCACAAGAATTCATTTTCACTTGAAGGGTCATAGCAGCTTTTTCCCTGTCTCTCTCGCTTCGTGAATCTACCAGTAATCTCTCCGGCATCTCTGATTGGAACCAGCTGGACGCCGGGTGGTCTACCTTCGCGTTTCGCTGGCAAATCGTTTGGGCGTTTAGGCACGGTGGTTATTGGCTTGAGTACGAGCGCATTGATCTCGAGTGCAAACAAAGAAGCAAGAGCAACTTGGAAAATAACCCTAGAATTGAAGAACATAATTATTAAAGAGAGGAAGAATTAATGAAACGAGTGTCGTGAACGAGTGTAAACCTGGTTAAGTCCAGTAAAGAGTTATAGAAGAAAGAAAAGACGAAAACCTGGAGAAAGTGAATCGACTCGCTCAAGCAAATGCTACATGGGTTATTATATCTTTGGTTCTTATGTCAACTCCGAGGTTTTCTATGGCTACCCACTGACTGGTCACATATCAGTATACGAGTCCGCTATGCTAAATACCAATCGCTAAACTGCAGAGAACGGGCAATCACCCTCTCGCATTTTTGGCGAGTGTGATCACCGGAAGTTAATTGTTAGTCAAAGCAGACACAATTGTAAAGAGGCAAGTGGGTGTAAACAAGCTATTCCAGCACGTTGACAGTGACCGTCAGGCGACCGATGCGTTCCTTACTGAGCCAATATAGGGGCCGGAATCGCCGAAGACAGCTAGTAACTGTCTAGAAATGGATGAGATACGGAATGCTGAGAGGCAGGTTGTGTGTGTTTGAGATTTTCCGATGTCCGGCGTTGCCAAAAAGAGGCCGGGGGCCCATGGCGTGTTGCATACGCGAAAGCCGCCATAAACTGCGGACTTACGACAACACGACAGCCTCCAGCCACATTTGAACACCGGGTGGTAAAAAGCGAGGCTTCAATCAAATAATTTTCTGGAAGAAGCAGTTTATTGCAGACCAGAAATGTTTTCTCGTTCTACTTTTAGTAGAAATGACCTTGAGGCTAAGCGTGGTGAATGCAAGGTATTTCAGTTGCGGGTCTCCGGTTTGTATGAGCATCGGCGAATCAGTTCTGCAAGTCCAGAACCTCCCAAGCGAGAACGGAAACTTGAGTATCGACAATGAGAAAGTGGAAATGAAGTTGGCTCTCTGTCCCGGAGTTCGACGAGGCTAACGCACTAGCCCCGCTTTTGAGAGCAGGGGCTGATCGTGGCGCACATCAGCCCGTCATTCTTCAGCTGTGTAGTTATCAGTGCAGTCAAACAGCTGTGGTCATGATCCAAAAAAAAAAAGTTTTTACACTCACGCACAGATCCTCAAATATGGGGTCTGTAAGGCAAGAGTCGCTATTTCTAGGTAAACAGTACATCCAGACTTGCATTTTCAAAAACTCTCCGCGCTGATTCAATCTTTAATACCTAGAAGGAGGTATGATAGGCGACCTTGGTTAATGGTAGAACTGAGAACAAACGGCTACGCAGATTGAAGGCCCAGTCACGTTTGGGCTCTCGCTGCTGCGGCTGGAGAGATGCCTACTGCAAAGAGCCGTGAATAAACCTAGTACCAAGATACTGTAGCTTTACGCATTGTGTCACATATGAGCTCCCAAAAAACCACGTGCTTTTCTGTTACAACCTCTATTTATGAGTATTGATCATTCTAGGCGCGGCAGTAGTATAAGCGTTGTGCTGGTGTGCGCAATGTCAGTCAACTCCACTTTGCTCTTGACCACATCACAATGCACGAAGAAACAAAACACCTATCAACTATTTCTACGGTAACAATGCCATCTGCTACATACACAATGTAATTGCTAGTATATATGTTTAATCTTACTCAATATCCCGCACCTCAACTTCTAGTGGCATTCAGCAATATCTTTTACCACTTCTACATAACGAGCTTTGTGTCTTGACTCCACTAATACACCAATGTCGGCACCTCTTCAGCGTCGCGGTTCCCTCGACTCGCAGCCGAAGAACAATGGCTTTTCAACACCATTATCGCGGCGCTGGTCTATGAGTTCATCTGTATCCAACGCAGTGATTGCTAACCGAGATCAGTTATATACTGAGACTGATGACACGATCAATAGTCGGCCTGACATGAAATTCGATCTTGCAGACTATTGGCGAATGCGATTTCTTCGACAAGAAGCACATGTCAGCATGCTCAAGTCCGCCAACGACGAGAAAAGCCGCGTAATTGCAGGCCTTGAGTCCGAGAATGCAAATCTAGAGACCGCCCTGAGAGATGTTGTGATCTCGGGTAAGAATGTGTTGGCGACGTTCAACGCTACAAATGAGCAGCTGGATGAGGCGAATCGTCGCGCGAAGCTGCTGAAGAAAAGCAATCGCGAAAAGGGAAATGTAGAACAAAGGAATCTGGCACTCAAGGCATATATGCGTTCCCATCAATGTAGAGGAACAGAAAATTCAAAAGAACAGACTCTGTTAGAGGCTCTCGCTCTCGCAAAACAGCGTATCCAAGATCTTGAAGTAGCAGGAACCAAATTGCTCGACGCACTAGACTGCAGTAGTGACGACGAGGAAGGCAAATCGGATAGCGACGAGAATGACCGGTGTGGATTAGCGGAGGCCGAACTGGTATTCAGGGGTGTTATAGAGGATGAGATGTATGAAGAGCAAAAGCTCCTCTGGGAGGAATTGCTTGACGAATCGGAGGACTTGCTTGACGAGTTCTCTGATTGATCCTGTTATTAATCAACATCTTCTCAAACATTGGAGATTGCCGTGGGCTAAACATTGCGTCTCTACGAGCCATGAGAGTCTCACTCTCTCGCAAATCTGAAAATTGCGTATACAAGCTTTATTTCAAACAAGAGTGGTGCCCAGACACTTGTACTCAAAATTAAATTTCTGTATACTGATATCGACAATCATAATCCTACTTACATTTTCATCACTTTTCACCTGATAGCATTGGACCTCTTGAGGTCACTATTGAAGTATGTGACTATGGAATAATCTCAGAAGACGTAGGAACATTATGCACGAATAATTGCTAGCTGTTGTTGGTATCGAATGCTTTGAAAATCTTTCTAGTTGTCATAGGCCGTTATCACACTTAATTTCCTCAATCACGACCACTATGGTTTCTTTTGAAGGAGTGCGCATCCTAATGCTTTGACATTAAGTTTTATCCACCCATTTAATAATCGTGATCCAGAATGGAACCGATTACTCAGAAGTAAGTCGCCAATAAAACTAATCTCGTTGCTCGTTAACACGTACACAGATGACGTGCTATGCTAGGCTGCAGAATAACTTCACAGCTGCCTAGACTTTGTACATGTACTTATATTGACCGATTCCGAGCTTTATATGATGGCCATACATCATCTCTTCCCGACCGAGAATATATCAGCATCTGCAATGCTATCTGCTTGTTCCATTCTCGCTGCAACTAGCAGTGATCTTCCCGTTCTAGCGGCTTACCTGCATACCTCGAAACTTAACCTCGCAATCAATCGTTTTATCTTCGAAAACTGGCCTAATGATGCCGTGCAGAAAGCCAAATACACAAAAGCGATCGAAGGCTCGCTAGATGACCCAACCACGATATCGCTCAAAGTTGTCAATGATAATACAGGAGAGATAATTGCGTATATGTTCCTTACACCTCGGATGTCAGGCAAGTCAACGAAGCTGCAGAACTCAACAACAGACGAAGGGCCGCCTGATGGTCTCAATGCGGAGGTTGCGGCTACCGTGATGAAGGTGGTTGCTGAAATCAACGAACAGTGGGCTCATGTTGATTATCTTGGTCTGTTACCTGCTCGCGTACCTTTCAAACAACATCTGACGACTTTACAGAGCTCACGCATATGTACGTCAAGCCGGAGTTTAGAAAGCAAGGAGTCGGCTCTCAGCTCATTCAGCGAGCCTTTGAAGAGGCACGCACTGCCAGCCTACCTCTTGTCACGTGTGCAGAGCCGTTTGCATATGGATTTTTTAGGAAACAAGGATTCCAGTCCACTAAGCATGGCGATATTGATTTGCGCCGCTGGGCGCCTGATAACTGTGGATGGGGCATCTTTCGTATCACGGGGATTTACTGGAACTCTACTACCAGCTCTTAAACTTTGACGATTTTCATAGCAATCAATCTCAAACATAACATGATGAATACAGATGCGGTGATTGTGAGATAGGAGCAATGAAAACTCGACGACAGCCTTAGAACATAATTTGATTGGTTCAAAATATCACACAATGGCGAAAATTACCCTTCCCCATGAGTTGTAAGAAAGGACAGCTTTCGATTTGAAGAGGACAACAAACAAAATTTCAACACATGCTCGTGTCTCCTGCTCCATCGCTTAGTTTTTTACATGGATGTACTTGAACGTGGACTTCGGCACAGTCCTTTTTCCGTACTTCTCTTTCTTGGCCCAGTTGTACTCCTCAACCGTTACCTTCTTCTTGCCGACCTTTGTAACGATAGCGACGTGACCGAATTTTCCAGCGTTCGTTTGTGCAACGCTCCCAACCTTCGGCGTGTTGTTCACTTTGACACCGGAAGCCTTGGCAGCTTCATCCCAGGTGTTAGCATTGCCCCAGTGGTGGCCTTTGTACTGATTGGTAAATTTCACGCCGGCTTTGTTGAGACGGTAGGCGACGAAGCTTGTGCATTGGCCTGTATCAGCCAGTCAGTAGTGTTCAATAAGGGTAAAGATTAGTTCAATGTGACATAAAACAGCATACATCTGTAGTAGTTCCATGGATCAATTCCTCCGTTTCCATTGCACTTTCCAGAGTACGGGTAGTCGTTAGATCTTCCAAAAAGCTCGTTCCGAGCCGAGAAGCCATCTTGAACCGGTAAGGCCGAGACAACAGCGGCGACCACTGTAAGAATAGCAGCGAAAGAGAACTTCATGATGCAGGGCGAAAATTTAGGTGGTTTAAGTAAGGGCCAAAGGACTTGCGTTACGAGATACTTGAGTGGTTTTTGAATGAACGAGATCGATGGCCTTTTATACACAAATGGTGCTGAGCTTCTTGAAGAAGATATAGCATCAAAATGATGTTTAACGGGGTTTAAAGCGACGAATGCGAATGCCGATGAGTTCGAAAACGTGATCCGTATTTAGGAAATAGATCTAGCCCCCACTCTACAAACATGCGTCATTGCCGATCTCTAGCTGATGAATACGAGTTATTATTACACCATAGGAGATTTTATACGAAGGGATTATCTAAAAACACGGTAGATACACTCTGCAAGATCCCGATCTTACCTTACACGGGTCACTTTCTCGTGAAAAAGAAATTACAGGAACACTTGCAATTCTCCATGATCCAACATCACACAGTGGTTCTAATGCCCTACGATAGTTGGTTAGTATTAGAGAGGTATTCGTGATTCAGAAAATATGTGAACACATCCATTAAATGGAACAACTTGTTTGCATGACCTAGGGTCGTGTGCCACAGAGACGTTCTAATCATGCAATATCATTGTATAATTCATTAAGATCTAGTGACCACTCTGTTCCAATACAGGTCTAATGGTAGACCGGGGGATAAATATACTAGGCCGACAGACTAAATGGTGGCTGGTTCCAAGCCATATATTCATACCCTCTCTACCTTCCACAAATTTTCTTCTCCAAATAGCGCAGCGGCACATACAAACCGGCGCTCAAGACCAACGCGACTTCGAATCCCAAATCACCAGTTCGCTCCGCAATGGGTCCCGTAAACCATATCTGATACATGCACGGTATGACCAAGCCCAAACACGCAATGCTCGCACCCATGGCGGCCCAACCCATCGGGAGCCTCGATCCATCATCCCACAACGCTTCGTCCTCTGTATACGCATCGAAATTACGTCTGCGGAACCAGATGTGATCTGTGACTACAACTCCAATGAAAGCGGCTGCCCAGTATCCGATCAACCCTAGAAAGTTTTCGAGGTTGGTGAAGAAGGACGATGCAGCTTTGATAGCGACCCCGATGACGATGGCGGTTATTACAATAGAGAAGATGATGCGTTGGATGCGGAACAGCCAAGGAAGCAACATCTGGAAGTTGAGCGTGATGGAGTACATGGTCGCGCTGAGGTTGCCCACCATGCTGAAGCCTAGGATGACGGTTACAAAACGCCCGAACCCCCAGCGGGATGCAGCATCGCAGCGAGGACGCCGCTCGCGGCATTTGTATCGTAGCCTTGCTGCCAAGATGGAACGTTTGGAGTTGCGCCACCGATTGCGGCGCCGAGAACCATGAGCAGAATAGTTGGAAGCGCAAGACCGGTATATGTGTAGACTGCGATACGGAACGGCGGGGCCTTGGGGTGCATGTACGTTGAAAAGTCGCTGGCGAGAGCGGCCCAGGGGAGCATGAAGCTTGCAACGAGGCCTCCAAAACTCAGCACTTGCTGTACCGTAGCGGGCTCGACAACGCTCTGGTTCTGAAGGTATTTGCCTCCACATCCGGTGGCGATGATGATGGCGATCAAAGCAGGAACCCATGCGTACTTTTCGTATACGTGAAGGATTCTGAAGCCACAGAAGGAGACCAATAGTGATAGCAGGGCGATGATAACAATTCCAACTGTGGCATTGATAGTGGTACCATCACTGACGGCGGATAAAGCTTGCCCGCCAATGATGGAGTCGACGATCGAGAAACCGGTAAGCGTCGCAAGATTCAGCAAGATGAAAAGCGAGACAAAGTATTTACTGTAATCATTAATAAAGATTGCGAGAGAAATTTGAAACCAATCAACATACCCGTACACAAATCTGGCCTGGATGAGCTGGCGCATGCCGGTCCTCGGACCCCAAGTGCACATATAGGCTACAGGGACTGTAGAAAGAAGCGTGAAAAAGAGAATGACAAGAGATGCGTCTCGGAGGCCGAGACCGAAGCTCAACGTTCCCACCATGCCTGTCGTGATACTGTAATGTCGTTAGCTTTCTGAACTCATCGGTCACGAGGTTAAACGACAGCCCTGGATATATATATACAAGAACACAATCTTCACTACCTAGATACCCAGGTACCCAAGAATGTAAAAATCAAAACGTGTAAATGTACTTACGGCAAAAGATTACAGCTCATACTAAACCACAGCGTAAAGATATTAGAATACTGCGTGACCGTCCTCTTCTCATACGGCACGGGCTGGCACCCTCTCAATTCAACGCCCGCACGCTTCTCAAGCACTTCCAATATGCTCAGCAAGCTGCTCGTTCTCGACTCATCCCCGGAACCGTAAACGCGGGCACCTTTCTCCTTCGCCCCATCCTTCTCTTGCCCAGCTTCTTCCCGCGGAATGGAAACGACGCTTTCAACGTCGGCGTCGGCCGGTGCCATGTCTTTGCGAGCGAGACCACGGAGGCGAGAGAACTTGAGAGATTCCTCACTACGGACCCGCTTGAGGTGATATGGAATAACGAGGTGTACTATTGCTACGTGCAGCCATGCTGTTTAAAACAGGATCGCATGACTCCTCGCCTCCCATGGCTTACTTAACATACGATGGCGTTCTCGACCCACCTCCATTATCCGCTCCGCTGTTGGGTAGAAAATTCCTCCTAGTACGCAGAGGAGCTAGCTGGTTCTGGCTTAGTCTAACAGGTTCGGTGCTCTGCCGTTCCCCAAGGGTTGAAGGCTCTTTTCGCACCGCTGGACAACTCAAGACGATACGCTTGATACCTAGGTAGGATATCAACGATTTGATGATAATAAAATGTGTTCACTCAGTTGTTTCAAGTATGTTTTTGTAGAAAATGGTAATTTGGAACACGTTCTTCGATTCGCCTATCCATGCCCTAGTGAATAAGGATGCCTTGAAAACTTAGACATCCAGAACGAACATTAAAACAACTGCACGTATATGTACCCCATGTGGCATCTACTCGTAGTTCCCCTACTGATATATCGTCACTACTGTATCTATTTTATAGATGATTATCCAATAAACCCGCGGCAAATATCTAATCGATTCCAAAACAAGAACAACACATCTACAACGGATTCCCAGTAAAGTTCGTCGTAAGCATATCCTTGTTACCCGGTACAATAAACGGTTTAACCTTGGGCAAAGTCCCCAAGAACGCATCATCGACCTTGAGATGATCTTTCACAACCTGTTTGGGCGTGATGCCGAGCCACTGATTAACGCTGATATCGGCATAGCGCGATGCCTGCAGCACTTCGAGGAAGACGAGCGTCTCGTTGCCCGTGTTTTCGAGGTAGTGTGCGTTGGGGACGGGGACGTAGCCGACGTCGCCGGCGGTGAAGTCGAAGGTGCGTGAGGAGCCGGGGGCTTGGTAGACGGTCAAGCGGGCTTGACCCTGGAGGAAGTAAGTCTGGTTCGGGTTAGTCGGGGTGTTTGGAACACGTGAGAGAAGCATATACCCATTCGTCGGAGGTGGTGTGCCAGTGCATCTCGCGCATGGCTCCAGGCTCGACGGTAATCAGGGCAGTGGAGAAGCCCTTCGCGACAGGAAACGTCTCTGGGTCAAGAATCTTGATGGTGCCGCCTGGTACGCGGTAGGGCTAAAAATCATTAGTAGATTTTCTTTTGCATTTGACAACGGAGCTGTTGCTTACTTGCTGTTGGGACCAGTGGAAGCTGTAAGTGCCTTGCTTAGGGATCAAACCAGCAGGACCTGTCTGGTTCTGCTTCTCGATGTCAGATGGCGCAGGGGTACCAGGGAAAATCCACAATTGATCCGTAGGGGCTTTCTTGAATGTGTCAAGGGAAGTACGGAAGTTCTTTGCAACAACGGTCTTGGGAGTCCTCTCGATGAGCTCGGTGAGGAGGAACGTGTTCTCCTCGCTAAAGGCGCCATCGTCAAAAACACTGATTGCAAAGTTAGCATATAGATTTAGGATAGGAATGGTGCTTTCCTTGTGTCTCGTTCGAAGAAGAACCTTTCTCCTCGTATCACGAACACAAAGCTCCCATCATAACAGACTTACAGCAAAAACTCGCAGCCGTTCTCAAGAGCTTGAATCGAATGCGGAATACCCGCTGGGAAGAACCAAACATCGCCAACAGTCACATCATCTATGAAGCTTTGGCCGTCCTCATTGACAGCCGAAATCCGAGCACTGCCGTTGAGCATAAGAGCCCATTCGGCCGATTTGTGCCAATGGAGCTCGCGGTAGGCATTGGGCGACAATCGCATGTCTACACCTGCCATGGCGGTAGCAATGGGGAGTTGGTCCTGGTTCTGGTTCCTGGCCCATCCCGCACCAGCGAGTCCGTGGCGGTTATGCGAAAGGCCAAAGGGCCACTTCGCGTTGCCTACATCGCCGTGATCGCTGCTAGGTGGGATGAATAAGTCGCTATTCAATCGATCGTAGGCCTCAGTCCTGCGAATAATGTCAGCTCCTTGTGCTCGTCAATTTGTGATTTGGACAACAAACCTTGGACCAGGGTCAGTGGGTCCAGTCGTGCTGTCTTGGATCGGCTGTGGGTTCTTGACCTTGGACAGGTCAATAAAGAGGCCAAGGTCTCTGTCTTCGGACTGTCCCGGTGCCAACTCGAAATCATCTGGAGAAATCTCTGTCGAAGGCGAGGTAGGTACATGAATGGACGAATCATAGCCCTGCAGGTCGGGAGACGGGCGCAGGTTTCCTGAGGCTCCAGGTGGTCCGAAGACAGGATCAACGGAAGCTTGGGGGCTGGAGCCGCCCAAACCTGAGCAACGCTCAGAAGCAGTGAAGCTTGTGAAGCTCTCATCTTGAAAATGAATGTATGGAGACTGCTTCGGCTGATGAGGTCACAGGCTGCTAGCTGAGGAAGCTGCTGGGTTGCACTGGTGACGAGTCTTGCTGTATTTATACAGATACTTGACTATGGTAGAGACCCCGGTTCTCTCTGCTAAATGTCGGCGCCGAACTTCGACCATATTCCCACGCTGTCGGATATTACAAGTGCTGAATGTCATACTCGGTTGCTGTGGCGAGTCTACGTTGCTAAGTTCCAATGCAGATAGCGTGTGGGACCCCTTCAGGCATACTCAGTGGTGAAGGTGAACTAGCTCGATGAGAACGTCCCAAGTGGATCCTTGGGAGGGATATTAATGAAGGGAAAAGGAATCATTATCAGACCGCGCGGACCCGCTAAGAAGAAATAGGAAATTGACGGCCACTGGATAGCAGTATAGGAAAGCAGTAGAGTTGGTCTGGTACGCGACTGGGGTATCTGCGGACAGATCGTGATCTGTGTTTCCCTATGACTGACGAACGGGATATTCAAGAGCACATGGATTGATCTGCCAGTCGTTCGTCTGGCGGTGAGGGCAATCGGTTTTCGCGTGACCGTTGGCAGATCTTCGTTGTCCCAAGACTAGCCCAACCAAAGAAGGAGGTGGAAACTATGGAACTAAACATCATAGCAAGGCTAGCGAACTGAGCCCAAGAGACGGCAACCGAGGATGCATTAGCATCTGCAGTGCTGCAAGATATCACAGCGTTCCCGGTGAAATTGCCAGCAGGGTGGATCATCAGTAACGAAACAAGGCAGGGGTGTCGGCAAGAGAGTCCAGATGGCGGTTCGAGGCTTCGAGCTACGCAGGATGCGGCTCTGGCCGTTCCTCGCACTGGCTATGGGCCCACACGGCAAGCTTGATCCGTCCGTCAAGCTTTCCGACAAGCTCCCCAAGCTTTTCTAAATGGTCTCCCAGAGGCAAGCCCGTTGTTATCCCAGATGGTATTGAATTCCCGTAATTTCTCGTGATCTCTCGTGATTTCATCGGAAGATCTACTGCCACAATGGTCAATTATCTTGTCGCGCGGATGACAACAACATGCGACATGCTTGCTGGTGCACACAGAGCCAAGATGATGTGCAGAGGGGCAAGTATGCCGGCGCAAGACGTCGGAAGTAGGGAACGCGATGGGCGTTTTTTGCCGGACCTTCCGGCAACGTGCTCAAGCTCGCGGGCTGGTGTTGGTCCGAAAAGGCGTGTGATTGCTGGACCTGCAGACGCGGAGATAAATCGCGCAGTGGTTAGGAAACCAGCATGGGGGTTGCTCGTGCCCCACACAATTGGCGCCACCTCCACGGGCGCCACGGATCATGGTTGTTCAGACTAGGTGTGGCGCATTTGTCGGATCAAAAACAAGTGCCGACGAGGCGAACGCGTAATTGCGGTGGATTGGAAGCGTCATTGGTAGGGATCGGTGACTCGTAGGGGGATGTCAAGGTACCAGGGATTGATAATGTACGGTAGAGCACACAGACGAGACTGTAAGTGCCCGTTTATTTCGATGGACTTTGGACTATTTTCCAAGATGCTAAACATGGAGCAGATGCTGACGACAGCAAGGAGCCTCAACGAGACCCCTAGAACCAGAATGAAGCCCGCTTTCCCGCCTGTCATGCTGACACATGACTCGATTCTCTCTTGATACCACCCACTACTTTCTCACCTTGGTCCCACTCCAGGCTACCATCCATGGACGTACCCTCGTCAAGTCATGTGCAAATCTATACACACACACACACACACATACGTACATCCCTAAACATGTACAAAATGTACCTCCAAACTTAGTCCGCCAAGAGAAGAGTCTCGCTCAAGGCGGTTCTGAAATTGGTAGCCGCGCGCCTCGCCGAACCACACGCGACCAAGGTCACCGGGCTACAAGGGCAACGCATCAATCTCGCGCATTCAATGCCCCAAGGGCCAGACCGTGCCAGCCATGGAGGAGAAAAAGGCAGTGGCACGTCTGCGGATCTGTTCGCTGCGCTTTGGGACGAAGGAGACGAGCAGAGCGGGGCGTACGCGTTTTATACGAGGGCAGGCAGCAGGTTCGCGTCTGCAAACGGGCAGTCACGTGCATGTGTGACCCCCGGGGCCCCGGTGGCAGGAAGGGCCTGCGGGAGGGGAGGAGGGTGAAGGTGGAGTGGAAGAGAGAGAGAAGGGAACAAGAAGAAAAAAAAAGAGAAATACAATGCTATTCCATACACGCACTTACCAGAATACGTGCTTGCGCCGCCTATGCATGAGTTGAGTATAATACATGTCTTGTACAATATTACAAGGGTGCTAAATGTCGTCAGATGTCATGCCAAACAAGTGCTTTCCAAAGCTAAGGCGCAGCGACCGCCTCTTCGGGCATCTGCTGCGCAATTTCCTCCATCTTCTCTGCCATGTGCAGGTCCCTGATGGCCCACCCGTTCTTCTCCACCGCCCAGTCTTTTTGCTCGCCCAGGACGGCGACACTGCTCTCCGACGCACGCTTGACGAGGAACTCGTCCGCAACGCGCTGGACTTGCTCGGCCGTGACGTCCAACAGGCGCTCTCTCCGCGTCTGCAACATGTCGTCTGTGATGCCTGACAGGAACAAGCGCATGCCCTCTTGGCTGACGCTCTGCGGCGCGTCGTAGCCCTGGAACACGCTGAGCTTGGCTTCTTCGAGGTCCTGGGCTGTCCAGACGCGGTCGCGCGCCCACTGTCCTGCTTCCGACATGATCTGCATCGTGTTCCGAGGGTTGGGATCGCGGTAGCTGTACATGCCGAACACACCGCCCAGCGAGCGTGAGTAGGCCCCGCCTCCATACGCCCCACCCTTCTCACGGATCTCGTGGTGGAGGTGCTTGTGGGTGAGGAGTTGTGCAAGAATCTCGAGAGGTGCGCCCGACGCATCTACATAAGGCACCGTCTGGATTGCTCTTGCCGAATAATAGACCTGGTACGGGAGCGGAAAGAAAGACTTTGCGTTCCGAGGGTACTCCGCCTGCTGTGATGCTGAAGCCGGCGTGATGTTCTTGGGCAAACTACTGAGGAAGCGGCTGAGCGCCTCCTGGTTGGGCGTTGAGCTTTCCGGACCGCAGGTAAGTGCCACGCGCAGTTTATCGCCATTGGCAACGGTGAAGGATTGAATAGCCTTCAGCTTCGCAACAACATCGCTCAAGGATTCTGTGAGAGGACGTGAAGCAAGAGCTGCTGTGAGTTTGACCTGAGATAGACCCGCCGTTTGTTCGTTCAGTCTGCCGACAGGTGTGAGTCCCGCCTCGGCAAAGGTTCTCGCGAAGCTGTGACCTGACTCGGCGATGGAGTTGATGACACCACTGGCAGAGCTTTGCAGCAGTTCGCGAATCTTCTTCTCGGCCTCCGGGCCATCGAAGTCGGTCTCCATAATAATAGTACGTACAAGTTCATACATATCGGGAATGTTTCGGTCCAATGCGTATCCTGTGAGCGTGAAACCTTCTTCGAATTGTTCAAGGGCGTGTGGTGATGGCGAAGCGTGGTGTCCAACAGAGATACCACCCGTCTTTAGCTTGATCAGCTCTTCTAGCTGCTCCATTGTCTTGTTGCGAGTCCCCAAACGCATTATTGCGCTTGTGAAGAGCGGAATCATCTCCCTAAGCTCATCCGGAAGGCCCTCCAATCGATGAACTGCACGGAAATAGGTCAAGCCGTTCGTTGGAGCCTCGCGCCACTGGACCTTCACGCCCTCAATGCTGTCGTGCCGAAGTGGCTTTCGTTCCTTTTCACGAGGAATATCCTTCACGTGAACAGTAGGCAAACAGCTCAAGTCCTGATTCCTAGCGTTTTCCTGCACTTCGAGGAGTTCTAGCTCCCGCTTTTCCAAGTACTCTTGGGCCTCCTTTTCAGTAGGAAACTTCTTGGTTGTTTCTGAAATCTTCTCTGCAAGCCTTCTGCTTTCTTCCTCGACGAGCTCTTGGCTGAAAGTTTCGGATGGAGTCATTGTGAAGGTCAGTGTGTTGTCGTTGAGAAGATACTTTTCGACTAGGCCTTCCAGGTAGTCGCCCTTGGCGTATCTTTCCTGGAATGCATTTATAGTGTCTTGCCATGCAAGCGCATCCATGGGATCAACACCGTTGAACCAGCCCGGTTTAAGCCTCTGCATCATGCCCATGCCAAAATGGGCCGTCTTGTGTTTCAGCGACAGTTCGAGCTGGTGGAGGATGCCGTCGACTTTGATTTTGTCGAATCCGTTCTTGCGTGCCTCAAGCAGAGTCTGGGCAATGGCTTCGCGCACCTTGGGCACGTCGCTCTCGGAGACTGCATTCAGCCCAACCGAGAACACGCCGAGCTTGCCGGCACTGTCGTAACCCGTGTTGGGGCTGAAGTCGGCACCCAGACCAGATTCGATCAGGTTGCGGTACAGCGGCGAACCGTAGCCATCCATCAGCAGGCTGCTCAAGATGCCGAGTGAGAAGTTCTCGACAACATCGGCGGTATCTCCCATGAGCCAGGTGACGGACGTCTTGTGCTGGCGGTCAGCGGGCACGAGAGGGTCTAGCGGGCCAGGCACGGTAACGTGCTTCGGTCCATCGAGCTCTATGGGTGCTTTGATGTCGTGATCCACACTGATCTGGTCAAAGCCGCGTAGTCGCTGATCAATCTCCTTCAAGTGTTCTGCCAAGGGCATGTTTCCGTAGGTCAGAAGCTTCGCATTGCTCGGGTGGTAGTGGTCGGCGTGGAACTTCTTCAGCTGCTCCCATGTCAGATCGGTGATCTTCTGCGGGTCGCCGCCCGAGTTGTTGATGGCCGGGAAGAGGTGGTCCTGGAAGCGCACGTAGAAGAGGTAGCTTGCGTCGGACATCTGGCCCTTCATCTCGTTGTACACGACGCCCTTGAAGACCAGACGACGTGCGTCCTCGCTACCGGGCTGCTGGGCAGCGAGCGGGTTCTCGGGTCCTATCCGCCAGCCCTCCTGGGTGAAATCGTTCTCTTGCAGCAGCGGGTTGAGGGTGGCATCGAGGTAGACGGACATGAGGTTCTTGAAGTCCTGGGCGTTGGTGGTGGCGAAGGGGTAGGTGGTGTGGTCGGGGGAGGTGAAGGCGTTCATGAAGTTGGACAGCGAGCGCGGGAGCATCTTGAAGAAAGGGTCGCGGACGGGGTACTTTTGGCTGCCGCACAAGGTGGTGTGCTCGAGGATATGCGGCACGCCCGTGTCGTCCGGTGGGTTCGTCTTGAAGCCGATGGAGAAGACATTGTTGGCGTCATCGCGGGCGATGTGCAGGTAGGCGGCGCCCGTCTTGTCGTGCTGCAGCTCGAGGGCGGTCAGCTCGAGCTCGGGCACCTCCTTGACGCGCTTGAGGGTGAAGCCATGCAGCTGGGCGCCGACCTGGGGGAAGCGCGAGGGGTCGGTGACGGCGACAGCAGCATAACCGCGGCGCGGGAAGGACAGCGGACGGGCATGCGCCAGGCGGTTCCGCAGCGGGCGGCGAGCGGAGCGCAGCATGGCGTGGGGGGAGGAGGGGGAGGAGGGGGAGCAGGAGGAGGAGGTGGAAAAAGTCGCGTCGCCAGCGGGCGAAGCATGACATGACGCTGCTGGGGCTGCTGGGGCTGCTGGGCTGCTCCGATTCCGATTGGACCGGGGCGCTGCACGTGATGCCCTACGGATGACTAATGGACGGGCGGCCGTGAGAGTCGAGGTGAGGGTGCTGCTCAGCGCATCGAGGGGCTCCCGACGGACGATTGGAGCGCATCCACCGACTGTCATCGACCAGCAGCGCGGCCTTGAGCACTCAGCACGCCCGTTGAGCCCATCGCCATCCCCCCAGCGCCCCCGGCCACGGCCAAACTACCGCCCAGAAGTCCTTTTAGCCCGCCCGACACCACCCACGCGACCCCAACACACCCTCGAACAGCGCCCGGCCCGCCTGCAGCTCGTCCTCGCCGCCCTCTCGCCGCCCTCGCCGCCCCTGCCCCAGCGCCCCGCCGCCTGCAACACCCAGCGGAGCCTGCTGCGAGCCCGACGACGCCCTCGACGACGCCGCCGCCCGCCGCGCCCCCCGCCCAAGCCTGCCCCACGGCGAGCCCGTGACCCCTCGCCCTGGCTGCGCGCTGCTGCATGTCCAGTGCGAGCCCGAGCGCCTCTCTTCATGGCCGCCGTGGCCCACCAGCACCCGACGTCGTCCCCAGCCCAAGCACGGCCGACGCCCCGTAGCATGGACACCAGCCGAAGCGCGTCCACATCCACATCCGCATCCATGGCACCCGCACAGCCCGCGCCCCCGCTCGCCAAAAAGGCAAAAGGAAAGAAGTCGGCCGACCCCTCGGAGCAGCAGAAGCAGATCCAGGCCAAGATCGCCCAATTGGAGCAGGATGCCGCCGGCGACAAGGAGCAGGAGCTCGAAATCGGTGCGTTGCCCTCACCTGCCCCTCCCCGCGCCCGCGCTCGAGGAATGGGACTCCCATGCCGACTCCCATGGCGCTGACGGTCACACAGAGCGAGAAGTGAAAAAGGCGAACCGCGAGCTGTCCTCGCTGCTCAACAGCATGGACGGACCGCTGACCCGCGTCGAGGTGGTTCAGAAGCGCTACACCGAGCTGCTCGCCGACATGAAGCGGACCGAGCGCGAGCACCAAAAGTCCAAGAAGCGCGGCGACCAGCTCCAGAAGGAGAAGGATGCCCAGCGCTCCGAACTCAACAAGGTCACCACCATGAAGGACAAGCTGGACAAGCTGTCCCGCGACTTCGCCAAGGAGAACAAGAAGCTCAAGGACGAGCTGCAAAAGATGGAGTCGACCGAGTCGGCAGCCCGGGAGGAGCTGCACCACCGTCTCGAGGAACTCGTTTACGACGTGGACAGTTGCATCGCCCAGCAGCATCAGCCCGAACCGCAAGACCAGGCCGAGCTGGAGCTCGACGAGCTGTGAGTACCTGCCGTCTGCGACGCTGCCAGAAGCGCATCTCGGCTGACATGTGCCAGGTTCCGTCAAAAGTTCAAATCATTCGTCGACCAGTACGAACTCCGCGAATTGCAATTCCACTCTCTACTCCGGACCAAAGAACTTGAGATACAGTACCAGATGGCCCGCCTCGAACAGCAGCGCAAGCAGCAAGAAGCCGAGTCGTCCAAATCCCACCAGCTTACCCGGCAGGTGTCGACCTTCTCGCAGACCGAAACCGAACTCCGCACCCAGCTAAACATATACGTCGAAAAGTTCAAGCAGGTACGGCCTCCTCGAAACATCAGCGTACACCCTTGGTTAATACTGACCAGATGCAGGTCGAAGAAACGCTCAACAACTCCAACGACCTCTTTCTCACGTTCCGCAAGGAAATGGAGGAAATGTCCAAGAAGACTAAGCGTCTCGAGAAGGAGAACCAGAACTTGCAGCGGAATAAGGAGGTCACCAACCGTAACATTGCCGAGATGGTGCAGGAACGGGAGAAGATGCAGGAAGATCTTGCGAGAAAAACGAAGGAGGTGGAGGAGCAGCGGAAGAAGATCGCCCGCCTGGAGACGCTGTGTAGAGGGATGCAAGCACAGGGGCGAGGCCAGGTTCCGATGCCGGAGCTGGAGGAAGATGAGGAAGTGACGGAGAGCGAATACGAGTACGAGGACGAGGACGAAGAGGGCAGCGAGCAGTACGACGACGACACCGAGGACGATGCGTTGGAGCCCGTGCCAGAGCGTCGACCGTTTGGTCCCGTACCGCCGCCTCCACCTCCGCCCCAGAATCCTGCGAGTGCAAGGGTCAACGGCCACAAACAAGCCAACGGCCAAATCAATGGAGTGAAACGCTGATTAGCACATTTGCCGGGTGGCTCCATGCTGGTCTGAGAAGATGGCAATCACGAAGAAATGAGGTCAAGTCAAGAGATACCAACCCCCAAGAACACAGGACCAAGTCAAGAGCTTGCGGACAGCGTGTGCGAAACACACGGAGCAGTTCTATTCTCTCCCATGAGCTTCGTGAGCGCGTGTTGTGGAGCTTTCTAGCGTGTACACTATCTCTTCAAGCAATGACATGCGGCTATTCTATGTTCAATCGCTACCTACTGCCACTGCCATCGATATGTTTTGCATGCTGGGATCCTTCACAAGCCGTACTGCGTGGTGTGCAAGTTGACTGAGCGACAGACACTCTACCGATTGATGGCCCCCGGGGAAGTGAGTGCATCGAGCAAGGTTGACTCGCAGTCGGCGGTCACAGGTGCCTCGGCTCGGCATCTCATCCCCGCGTTTGGCAAGAAACCCTGGCAACCCTCGCCACTATTTAGCATCCTTCCCCAGATCCAACGGGGGGCGCCTGTACTCGCGCCTCGACGTCGGTTGATGCCCCCCCCCGAGCGAGCTACTTACGACGAAGCTAGGGAAGCACATCCATCACCAACAATGGCGCCGCCCTCCCTCCAGACGCCCCTCTCCCAGCTCCTGGGCATCCAGTACCCCATCATCCTCGCCGGCATGGCGCGCACCTCGGGCGGGCCCTCGCTGCCGCCGTCTCCAATGCCGGCGGACTGGGTGTCATTGGCGGTCTGGGGTACACCCCACAGCAGCTCCAAGCCATCATCGACGAGCTCAAGGCGAATCTCGCCGACCAGTCGCTGCCGTTTGGCGTCGACCTCGCCCTCCCACAGGTCGGCGGCTCCGCGCGCAAGACCAACCACGACTACACCCACGGCCAGCTCGACGAGCTCATCGAGGTGACCATCAAGAACGGCGCGAAGCTGTTCGTGAGCGCCGTGGGCGTGCCGCCTGCGCGCACCATCAAACGACTGCACGAGGCGGGCATCTTGTAGGCGAACCCGATTGGCTGTCATCGTTGTCCTCTTGGACACCCAAGTAACAAGCGAACAGGATCATGAACATGGTCGGACACCCCAAACATGCCGTCAAAGCGCTGGACGCCGGCGTCGACATTGTGTGCGCCCAGGGCGGCGAGGGCGGAGGCCACACGGGCGACATTGCGAACTCGATCCTGATTCCCGCCGTCGTGGACGTTGCCCGCCGCTACAAGAGCCCGCTCACCGGCCAGCCGGCCATGGTCGTTGCCGCGGGGGGATTTACAACGGGAGGAGTCTGGCGAGCAGTCTGATGCAGGGGGCGCAGGGCGTCTGGGTGGGCACGCGCTTCGTGGCCTGTACAGAAGCGGGCTGCTCGCAGCAGCACAAGGAGAACGTTGTCAGTGCGCGCTTCGAAGACACAGACCGGACTTTGGTGGTCAGCGGGCGCCCGTTGCGCGTCAAGTTGAACGATTACATCAAGGACTGGCATGCGCGTCCGGACCAGATCAAGGCCTTGACCGAGGCCGGCATCGTGCCTCTAGCCAAAGACATGGAAGACGAGAAAGATTTCGATATTCCCTTCTTGATGGGCCAGGTCGCAGGTGAGATCAGAGACATCAAGCCGGCGAAGCAAATCGTGGACGACATGGTCCAGGAAGCCGTCGACATGCTCAAGCTGGGGCAGACGTACATCGGCAAGCCGAACAGCAAATTGTGATGCGTCTTTTTTTATTGGTACGATATCCAGCAATGTTTGTGAGCACGATGACTTGGTTGCATAGAGAGCATACGATACCATGGTTTCATGCGCGAATGTTTATACTTCTACATTACTGGTGCTGTATGACTTCCAGCTGCCAGCCACCGACCTTTCTTCTATATACAAGCTACTGGAAAATGCTTGGGTACATATAACCCTTTCCACACTTCTTACCTCGTCATCTGTCTCTGGTGCAGCCACCGTGTTTGACAGAATTTCCAGTGGTGACCTCAGGACGAAGCATCCTCAAGGCTGTCTCCATGTTCTGTGATGGAACGTGGGGATAACATGGACCCCGTTGCTCGTGGCACGCTTCCACTAGACATGGAAACATGCATATGCATTGCAGGTGAGCTCAGCGAGCAGTTGAGGAGGAGGATGGGTCGTTTCGCTCTTGCGCTATGTCTCTTCAAACCGGTAGCAAGCGGTTCGGGCATCATCTCTGTCATCTAAGACTTTTTTTTGTGGAGACCAGCCTCAGGTAATGTTATGTTTATCCTGTCATTGTCAGTATCACTACCCACCACGTGCAAACCTTACATACCATCTCTTCATCAATCCAGCTGTTATGGTTCCCCTTCTGCCGTCTCTGTCTCTGCTCTCTTTCGACCTCCCACGCACTCCCATCTTCTTCCTCCTGCGTCGGACTAAGACCCGTCATCCTCGCCGGAAGCGCATGCGTAACATCGCCACTGATCCTCGCCGGGTCCACAAAGTCAGGAAACGTCTGCACCCTCGCCAGCGTACTTCCTCTCCTCACAGTACCTCTCACGCTCCCACTTCCCGTCGCACTCACAGCCGTAGGTATCTTCTCGAGCTCCATACCAGTCGAGGTAGCCTGGCGCTCGCCCGAGCCATGCTCGCTGCTGTTCGCCTTGCTGCGTACGATCTGAACCAGTTTGCCGAGGACGGCGAACTCGAGCTTGAGCTTGACCGAGTAGACGACGCCTTTCAACGTGGTTTCGATGAGGTACAGGTTGGCGAATTCGACGGCGAGAAGGGCCACGTCCATGGCGATGATGATGGTGTTGATGGCGAGGAGCTGGTACATGACTTTTCGGGCGAACGGGTGCTTGAGCTCCGTGTCGTCGGCGATGCTAAGCATGTCTCCCTGGGCGCTCTTGGAGAGCCGCAGTATGCGCACCGTTTCTTTGATGTAGATGAGCGAGAGGATGAGTTCCTGGAGGAAGAAGCCGACCATTTGGATCTTTTCCATGACGTTGTAGCCTTGGACGAAGTGGTGGAGTGTGCGGTCGCTGAGCGTGTTTGCGTTTGAACCAAAGGTGAGCACGCTGGTGGGGAAGCCTAGGATGACCACGTTGGTGCATATCATGTAGAGTGACCATCGTATTACACGCCGCGAGTTGGTGAGTAGGTGGAGGCGAGACCAGAGGACGACAGATTGACCTGAACGTTATGATGTTAAGATAACGCATGTGAAGATTTGTGGACATATCAACTTACCGGTCACCATCATATACCATCCCAAAACAAGCATCACTACGGCAATGTAGCCGACGCTTTTGTTGGGGTCCAGCACTAGATGTTGCGGTACACAATCAGTTGAGATTCCACCAGGCGAGCCGCAATTTAGGGGGTTCGTTCTTCCATAGCGAGAGCATGATGCTCGGGAAAAGCGTTGCCTAAGAAAAGGGGTTTCGAACATTGATAAAATTTGATAAGAAATCCGAGTGCATACGGCATGATCCCGACACCGGATACGATCATGGACCAAAAGTAAAGTCCACGATATTTGTTGAAGGTCACCAGGATCAGGACAATGAGTTCGACGGCATTGTACAGCGAGAGGCCGATCAGGAACCCAATGATAATTTTTAGGTCTAGAGAGTTGCCAGTATAGCCTACATTCTGGTGGTTAGCTAGTGCATGTAAAGCGGATGGACGCGCGCATTACCACCTGTCACGCCTGCGCCCGCAGAGCCAAACGACCCTTGAGCAGGCGTGGCTGTTGGCTCGGACGACGACGTTGTGCTGCTCATCACCAAGCTACTCCGAGAGGTCGGTGAAGCCATAGTTGGGTGGTGATCCGGTTCTTTGGGCTGGGCGTCACGTCCTTCGCACCATGTCGTCCGATCTGGCTTCTTGTTTTCTTCTCGGAGTGCTGCGAATCCTCCAGGATCCTTCCAACTGTCCGGTCGCCAGACGCGGTGGACGCGAGCTCGTCACGGACAGCGCGAGAAAGCAGATGATCCCACGCGGCGCGAGACCGCCCTAGAAAGGCGCAGAATGTCCGAGCCCGAACATCAGGACGAGGTCAAGGCCTAATGGCGGAAAAGACCGAAGCCATCACTGGAAAAAGCTTGGTCGAGGATGCCACGTTCAGTGACGTTGTCTGCTCCACTTCGCGGGCTCGGCAATCTGGGGTAGATCGACGGTGCGTTCAAAATGATTCTCGTCCTCTGCATATGTATGTATCTAGCCTCCGCACAAATTACAATTACGATATCATCTACTGTAAGCAGAATCAATAAAAAGCTTTTACTCAATCGCAGACACATTAAAAAGTAAAGGGAACAACTCCAACGACGTTCCAGCGCTCCCCGTCGAAGCTGACTTCCCGCCAGGCCAACCCTGTCTGGAAATAGCACCGAGCGAGCTCTGTACCGCTCGCTAGCGGGTGGCCAGGGAAAGTGAGGCCCGTCAAACATGTCAGTGCAGTCTGTTTTTCCGCCCCTGCAAAAGCAGGGTACGTTAACGGCCCTTTCCAGCCATCGTCATCGTCGGTCCAAGACATTTGGATCGTGCCATTCTCATCCTGCCAGAGCAGATGGGTGTTCAATGCTGCATCCATGGGTTTACCGGATCGCGTTGTAGAGAATGAAGCCACGGATGCACCGGAAGGTATGCGATGCGAGAAAGCCACTGGCCAGTGTGAGCACGGTTGGCACGGGCCTGCAAATGTACCAGTGAGGCTTACTGTTTTCCCAGCTTTCTCCTTTCCCTGATTTATCTTGCGTATACGCTAAGAAGCGGTCTTCTTCTTCTTCTTGGTAAAACAGTCCCATCAAGGATGAGTTGTGTGCTAGTGGGAGTACGACAAGCTGTGTACCATTCTTTGTCTCTATAGTATCTAGCACACTCTCGTGCCAGCATTCGTTCTTTTCATGGCATGCGTAATGCACGGATCGAATCTCTCCCGAAAGCCCTTGGTAGATGACATATGGCCAGTAGGCACCAATCTTTGCCTGATCATGTGCGACATACTTCTGTTCCGTGAGAGGCCCCGGCTGACCAATTTTCGGCCCATTGTCGGGGAAGATCCACTCTTTCAAGCGATCTGCAGATCATGTCAGTCAATGTGTATTCACAAGTACTTTCACGACCTACTCTCATCGTCTAGGTACGTAACGCTTGCTTGGTGTTCTACGCCATGGAAGTTGTAGTACTGGAGGAGAATCAGCATTGACGTCTATACAACTCAATGAGACACACTCACCTCTTGGTCCTTGTACCACTGTGCATCCAACGCACTAGCAGCAATAGGAGTGCTCTTCTTCGCTACAGCAAAATTTGTCACTCTAGTCCAGTTCCCTGTACTCGAATTGTACGCCGCATAGGACAAATACCCTTCGCTATTCTGCCAGAAAAGCCAAACTGAGCTGTACCCCCGGGGGCCGGGGACACTCCAACCAGTTACAGATATAGAAGCAAGATGTTGATTTGGAGCCAATGATTGAGAAGGCGCCGTGGGCACGACTGAAGCTGTTGGAGTCGGAGTAGTGCCCGCTGGAACTTCAGTTACAGTCGGTGCAACGACAGTAGACTTTCGACGCATCTTCCCGAGGACAGCCCCGAGGACGATTATGATGATCAAGACGACAAACAACGCTGCGAGTAACCATAACGTTGCCCTGCTGCATCGCGGCTTGCGTTCCTTTATCGGTGTTAAAGCACGAGATTTTATTCTCTCAAGACCGCTACATTTGGGGCTCTCGTCTCTACCCATTTCGATGGCAAGCGCGCCTTTATCGAGCATCGATGTCTCGCTGTCTTTTCGAGCATGAGCTCGTTTGGGGATGGCTGGCTGGGGAATGTGAAGTCGCGGTCGATCGTTTGTCCTGAAAGTTTCCCATCGTGGTAACGCTGTGAGATCAGAAGTGCGATTCGAAGATCGATCTTCTGACACGTTTGCTACCTATTCAAATGGGTGAGTCTCTACATTGTTCATGAATTTAGAGAACTTACACTAGATCTCCGTGATATGGAATGAATTGATGAGACAGATCGTATCTCAGTCTCTGTGATGGTGTATAGGTTCGATGTGAAGAAGGACATGGGGGATACTGGATCAGTCTCCTCGCCCACCCTTCTGGTATGGTTGGAAGACATTTGGAAATCAGCGCGATTGTAAAAAGGATGATAGCTCAGCAATTCCTGGACTGTCAAGCCCTGTAGAACATTTGCTTTGTCGCTTCAAAATTAGTACATGAGATAATTTCTCCGATCATAACGCACGTACCTAACAGTGCTTCACTATAGACTTGCATCTACGATCAATATCAACACCGTCAAAGCTTCTGTCAAAGCTCCCAGGTCTCTTTTTAAAAATTCCATTCGGGAGCAACCGAGTGGCGTCCAAGACCACGTTGTGGCAATAATTTCCCCTGCCTGACGCAGGGAAAAATCCCCTGCATCAGTGAACCACACAGTAGTCACACGCAACAGATCTGTCCGGCCACTCAAGTCTCCCCTTGCCGATGGAACTATTGAAAATCTGGAGAAGAGCCAGGATCGAGAGTTTGGTCGTGGTGGTCGTGGACCTCACGCAATTGGTCGACATGCCGGTTAATGTGAATGTTCACATCGGTCCACCCGTGGCTCAACCCAAGATGGACGTGAAAACGCCCAAAAACCTGGAACGAGTTACTTGCCACCATGCTGGGGAATTTTAACCGTTGCCACTTTTTCTGCACGACACCGTCAAGGATGATGGCGCAGTGTTCCCTCCGGCGCTGTGGCTGCAGTGCACACGACGACTGGCAGGTACGTTTCACTTGCTGGACATACAGGCGCGAGAAAAATAATTGTACGTTGTATGAGAATCAATTGACAGCCCTACGAAAATAATTCCATAATCTAAAGTAAGCATACCCATAAACCCCATAAATGGAGCTTAAAGATGTGAACTCACAACCCCACAAACGTGGTAGTCGACGTAAAAAAACGTGGCAACCGCGGGGCCGACGATCCGTGTCCAGGGTCACTATCACTATCCCGCGATTCCGATGCATGAAGGATCGCGGGTAATTTCGAAACGCAGATGTCCGCGATCAACTAGGCAATTGCACGGATCGAGACGACCGGCGGACCACGTGGTGGTCGAGAGCGTGACCCAAAATGACACGGAATTTCGCGTCTATGGTATGTGAAACGATAGTCCCAGTACTTGGTTATTATGGTGAGTGATTTTGCCTAGTTGTGGGAGATATGGGTTCGATCTTGGGGCAAATTTCAACATGGAGGGTCGCTTGCGCCGAAGCTGTACAGCGCGAAGACGAGAGAAGGTGATTTGAGGGCGCGTCTTTGGTTATGCTCAGTCTGCCATGCTTGGATTACGATTTTGATAGACTGGTGAATATGCTGTAGTTCGCCTAGTGTTCGTTGTAACAATATCCATCACAACCCAGCGCAGCATCTAGTCACACGCAAGAGCGCCCAATGCGAGAGGGAATAGCTTTGAAAAGTCTACATCTAAATCCCGATCATCTAGTTAGTCATGAATTACAATTATTTGAACATGCTCGGCCACTTCTTATCCGCACTATCCCCATGCACCTCGTTCGCCGGCCTCGTCGCCGACAACTCCACCCCCTTGGTCCCCCCATCCATCTCATACACCATGCCGCTTCCCCTCCCAAAAGGATTCCTCGACGCCCGTCTCTTCTCCCCAGCTAACTCCACGACCGGCCCACCGCTCTCTCCGATCTCGAAGATGTTTTGCGAGCGTAGGCTAGGGCCCCGCCGCTTGCGCTTCACGTACCAGCAGGCGGCGAGCGCGAGGAGGAAGATGAGGACGCCGACGCCGACGCCGACTCCGACGGCTATGGCGACGGTGTTATTGGGAGAAGAGGGTGGGGCGATGGTGTTGTTCGTGATGTTGTTGATGACGTTCGTTGTGACGGGGTTTTCAGGAGAGGCGGTGTTGGCGGTGTTGGCGGTATTGGCGGAATCGGAAGGAGATGCACTTCCTGAGATGATTCGGGTTGCGCCGGAGGGCGATCCTTGTGCCGTGTCGACAGTTGCGGTGTCGTCCCCTGAACCGTTCGTTTTGGACGGGTCAGCTGGCGAGTTTGTCGCGTCAGGATCGTTCGATTGCCCTGTCGGTGAGGCTTTCGTCTTTTGGCCCGGGGAGTCCTGGGGATCTTGGCTCCCTTGGGTTTCCTGCGGTTCACTTTGTTCCAGTGCTTTCGTAGGTTGCGACGACGCCTGTGTCTGCTGTTGCTGTTGCTGCTGCTGTTTCTCTTTCGCCGAAGACTTGGTGTCTTGTTGTTGTGCCTTGGTCGTGGGCTGTGGGTCATCCTGTTGTTCCTCTGGCGTGCTTGCGGGCTGCGCTTTGGTCTGACCGGCGATAGCAATGACCTGTGGGCTTCCAAAGTCGAAGAATTCTCCATCTTCGTTGCAGCAGTCGTCTGATCTCCCGCAGCAATATTTGCCGCTGCTGCAAAGATGCACAGATTCATCTCCCTTTGGCCATAACGTGGTACATGTCTGAAGACATCCGCTGCCCCAGTTCTTGTCGGTGCATCCGCCTCTTAATATTCTCTCGTAGTTCTTGTATCGCGGGTCACTGCAGAGACCATTGCTCAGACATTCGAAGCCCTCGGCGCAACACACACTTGTTCCCCCCGAGCTGCAGGCGATGTGACTTGAGTCCGAGGATCCATCGGGATAGTAGCAGGTCTGGCCAAGCACATCTTGGGCTAAGTAGAGAAACGAAAAAAGAGTGACTGAGAGAGCAGCGAAAGGGGCCATTTATACCATGCTCGTATCTATGCAATTGCGACACAAGACGAAGCGCAAGGCAGACCGCGATGAGAGACAGAATGGAAAGCGGCAGGAGAGGAAAGCGCGTAACCAGAAAGGAGAAGCAGGCCTTCAAGTACATGAGCCTGCCCCGCGAGCCGGCGCATAAGCGCGACTCCATGTCGGGTTGAACGAGGTCTATTTCGCAGGCACGCTTTAGCCGTCCTCGCCGTGATTTCTGTCCCTAAGTCGTTAGGACGATTCTTGGATTTTACAGTCAAGCGGGTGTCTCCGTGCGCACGAAGCCATACAGACCCCTGCGTTGATGTTAGACGACGGTGAATTGGACCAACTTTACTCGACTAGGTTAGCAACTGTAGGGGCCAAATCTTGCAGGATCCAGCGCAGGTCCCACACCTCGGGGGCGTGTCATGCCAATCGTATGTACAGAAGCTAGGAAGAGTTATTGATGATTCCAAATATAAAAAAAGGCATCTGAACGAAAACCGGGTGAACGGTATCCTAGAGTCTTGTCTATGCGCAAATTAAATATCTAATGTAGATGCGTGATAAAGAATAGTGGGTAGAGGCCATCGTGCACGGATCGAGATATGAGGGATCTATTGATCCAGGTAGCGTGGTCAGCTTCGGACTTGTACAAGGTATGTAGCGTGACGTCTAACATTCCCGTACGGAAGACCACGTGCTAATGCATGTAGTTGTTGCGCTTCCAACATATGCCTCCGATACCGATCATGAATCGAAAACCTCGAGCTCTTCTGCTTGGTTGACACTATGCTTCCGATTTTTGCGGAACTTCGCTCGTTTCTTCTCCTTCTACTTCGGGCGGGAAGCCTCCCGTCTCAGGACCGAAGAAGCCAATTTGACTTCTCCCCATGCCGCCGCCCTTTGACTCGGTGGCCTCCCATTCCTTCAGCAGATAAAGACCCTTGCCGTTGAGACCCTCGCCCTTCTTCCTGCTCTCCTCCATCTTCGTTTCATCGTAATCAAAAACGCGCCAGTCTGCGTTGAAAAACTGCCTGTTGCACACAGCCGCGCGCAGGAAGCCAGAGTGGGAGACCACGGCGATGACCTTCTCAGGTCTGTCGTAGAGCGACTGCAGGCACGTCTGGCCGCGAGCGAGAATGGCTTTGCGAGTGAAGGCGTAGGGGTTGGAGGATAGATTGGAAGTCTTATCGGGATATAGTGGATCTACGGTCGAAAAGTCAAAGTCTGGGAACTCTGCGGCCATTGTGGAGATGGGGGAGCCCGTATCGCAAGGCTTGTCGGCGTTTTCTGGTGGTTTATATCAGCCAAATGTCTGCGATTTGAAGAGCGAAGAGAGTAATCACCCTGCCAACCTGCATCTGGCAGCACCTTGATGCCCTTGTCTTTGATCAACCACTCCAGCCCCATGCTCGCCGTCTGCAAAGTGCGCCTCATGGAACTGACGACTATCAACTCGACCTGGCTCGCAATCTCACTGTTCTTGAGGCTCTCTTGCAGCTCTTTGCACTGGTCCTCGCCGAGCTTGGACAGTGGTGGATCGTGTATGGACCAGTCGCTCGCAACGTTGTGCAGGGCCTGGGCATGGCGAATGAGTAACAAGGTCGGGGCCATTGTTTTGATGATTTGTGAAGTTGTTGTTAGAGTGCGCCAAGGGTGGTACTATTCACTTTTGCGATGATTCATTCAAAAGGTGCAGTCAATCTAGGCTTGGTGGGGCACGATTGAATGGGCCAGCCCTGGAGCATGCGACGTCATCCTGTAGCTACGGATGGCTCAGATGATTCGATATGTTGTCGTCAAGGTACACCAGAATTATTCATTTTTGGGGTAATTCATTCAAAAGGTGCGTAGTGTCAACCTAGGCTTGGTGGGGCACGATTGAATGGACCAGCATGCGACGTCATCCTGTAGAAGGTTACGCATGGCTCAGATGATTCGATATCTTGTCGTCAAGGTACACCAGAATTATTCATTTTTGGGGTAAATCATTCAAAAAGTGCGTAGTGTCAACCTAGGTTTGGTGGGGCATGATTGAATGAAACCAGCATGCGACGTCATCTTGTAGCTATCCATGTGGAAACACAGGTTCAGTGCATGCGACAACCTACCACGTTGGGCGGTTGCACACGGGAATAATCTATCGATTGCTGTTTGGTTGCTTTCATAACTCGGTCGTTAGCTGTTAACGCCATCTAAGCGGCGCTGCACCCAGGGTGTATGTAGTGCAGACGTGTGCTCTACTCCTGCATCTTCTCCTCCTCCTCGTCCTCATCCTCACCCTCCAATGCCTTCTTTGCCAGACGCTCAGCCTCCTCTCGCAGCTCCTTGGGCACCTCCTCGTGCCTGCCCTTTGTGGGACCGGTTGTGGAGCTTATCCAGGTCATTTCCAGCTCGAATTCCTTGTCCTTGTTGTCGTCGTGTGCGATGTAGATGATGCGCGCCGCCTCCTTGACTCCCTCTTCGAGCGAAAGCTCACCGTCGGCGAGGTTGAGCTTCTCGAGCTCTGACTTTGCTATTTGTCGTCCCTTGCCGGTAGCAGCACCGTAGTAACCCTGGGTCAAATGTCAGAACAAGCGGGGCAACAACATCAAAACATGCGGCTCACCCAGTAGAGCCCACTCGGTTCGATCATGTATAGGTGGGGGCCGCCGTGCTTTGCACCGTCCTTCTTGCCTCCGGAACCGACACTGGGTCCGGAGCCAACCTGGCCGTCCACGGGCAGCTCGGCTTCCGAGTCCCAGCCGGCCAGAATGGCGGTTATGCCGAAGGGCCGCACGCTGGAGTAGAGGGTGTATGCCTGGACGTAGCTCCCCATGCGGTCGGCGAGCGAGGAGGTGGGGATCGGGGCCTTGTAGAGATTGCGCCATGACGAGGCCTCATCACGGGCACGGGATACGAAGTGGCGGCCGTCGGGGAGGAGACCTGAGGAGACCTGATGCACGGGTCAGAGAGGCGGGCTTGCAGACGATGGCTGGGGCGGTTGCGGTGCTTACGATGCCCATGTTCCGGTCCACGGTTGCTATCCGCTTGTTCGCGCCTGCCTTGAGCAGCTTGCTCGTGACGAGCTTCTCCAGCGCCAGCACGACTCCGTCCTTGCACCGTATGCCGACGGCGGTGCCGCCATTCTCTACTGCCTTGACTGCATACTCGACCTGCATCCGTGAGCGAGGGCGTGGGCGGGGCGGGTGCAGGGCCGACGAGAGCGTACCTGGAAATTGCGACCGTCGGGCGAGAAGACCGAGTTGGACAGGTCGTAGCCTGTGCCTATGGATGTCTGTCGAAGGCGTCAGCGGGGCGAGTTAGACGGCGGCATTGGACCAGGACGCACCATGGCTACTGCTGCTGCTGTTGTAGTAGAGACGAGGGAGCGAGGGCGGGGCGGGGCAGTGGTGTTCCCGAAAGCTAGGCTTCTCTATGCTTCGCTATGCTGTTCTGCAGCGGCGAGAGGGAGGAGGGCAGCACGGGCGGGGTTTCGGTGGCGGTGGTCTGTTGGATTGCTGCTGCAGGCAGTTGCGAGTTGCGCGTTGGAGCTCGGTGCTCGTTTGGGCAAGCGCGGCATGTCTTGGCGCCACCAGCTAACTACCTATGCTCTATCCACCAGTCTCCCTCGACGGTGCATTTGTTTTCTCGAGCCAAGGCCAGCCTGAGAGCCTGTATATATCCTCTTCCTTGCCCCCGTCGTCATTTCTGCTCCGACTGCCCTTCTTCGGCAGTGCCTCCCTCTGCTGCGTCTGTAGGGCTCCATCTGGTTCACGAATCCACGGGCCCGCCCCAGCCTCCAGGGATCTAGGTGGTGCTCCAGGGCTCCAGTCGGCTCCAGCTCCAGGGCTTCACCTGGGCACCTGCATCATCATCATCACGTGACGTGACATCTCTCGTCATCCGCCATCCATTCTCACCCTCGCTCCGACGCCCACGTCCCAACCACTGTACAATCACAGCCAAGGCTGCTCGTGCCTCGCAAGACATGACGTATGTTTTGTCCCTGCTGCCGTCTCTCGAGCCGGCACGACTAATCGCGATTCGCCAGGCGCACCATCCGTAGCAATGCGCTTGAGAAGCTTGCAAAGCTTTCTGCCCAGCACCCTCCCTCTGCCACGCCCAGCCAAGATTGGAACCGCCTGTACAAGAGGTGTCCTAGCCTCTCCGCCCCCAAAAATGGCACCCCCAACCCCAGCCAGTCCTCCATGGTGCGTGACTGTCTGCAATGCTCGGCCTGAGTCTTACCCCGTGCCAGAAACTACCGGAGCTCGAAGCCGTACTTGCGCTCTGCAAAGCTGCCCCTTTTGTTCAATCGCCACAAATTGCTGAACAGCTGCTCCAACGTCTGGCTCCCTACTTGCCCGAATCCTTTGCTCAACACTTGGCCCCGTCCCCCCAGCTGCGTGATATTGACCCCTCGCCCTATGAACTCCTGACCCGCAGCCTCACTTCGGCCATCCTTGCTCTTGGACTGAGCCATGAAAATCTCAGACCGCGTGTCCTCCATCTTGTCACACAATACCTAAATGGCTGGACCGCCTCGGCTGATCAGTCGTCATCCGAACAGTTCGATCACCATGACCAGCTCGACTCTGCCGCTGACGATGAGCTTGGTCGTGTCATGATGCAGAGCATGTCCCTCCTGGGCTTCCTAGACGCAGCTGCTGAGTATTCTACCTTTTGGAGTGCCTACGACCAGTTGCGCCTTGTCGAGACTATCCAATCTGCCTTGTCTGAAAAGTACCTGATTGCTTTTGAGACGGCTCTGTCCATTGTGCGAAATGCTCGTTCCCATCAGCAATACTTGAGGCAGTGGAAGCAGTACGCAAAGCATTATGCAGCCGTCGGGCGGCCATTAGGCGCTATGATTCTCCATGACTCCTTCCTCAAAGTCATAGTTGCGTGCGCTTCGGGACTTGTCCACACGTCTGACCACGACCCCAAGACGAATGTCCTAGATTCCTTACGTAGCTCCCACAGGGCTAACACTGTTTTGCGGGATGCTTCGACAGACGCACTCGCCGAGGGTCTGGCACGTATTGCCGCTGAAGAGATGGATCGTCTGGACAACGACCTCGATTATCTTCAGCGAGTCGGATCTGCCTGGCAGCAACGTCAAGCTTCTGCTGTCAAGGCAAAGGTCATCACGACCTGCGTGTGCTGCGCAGTCTACGACGAGGATGTTGCTGATTCCGATCTACTCATGACATGGCTTGACACAGCCTTGAATGATCCAGCCCAGGCAGCGGATCTGACTCTATCGTCAACAGTGCTCAAGTCCATGGCCATCTTGGCCAAGCTCTCTCCTACAATCGCCTCGAGTCTTGGCCGTTCTCTTCCACGCGTCATCGTTCAAGGCGGTTTTGACCAGCAAACCGCATCAGTAGCTGCCGACTGTCTTGCGTCCGTTTTGAGTTTACTCCCGCAAGATGCCATCATCACCACTCTGTACAGCTTGGGCAATGTCATCAGTGCTGGTCCTGCAGGTGATCGAAGCTCGGTTGCAACTACAGTCACAAACGGACATGGAAAGACCTCCCGACCTACCGGTCTTTATAGCCGCCAAAACGAGGGGAGTGCCATTTCATTGACACCCAGCGATGTCGAGGCACCCAACCACGTGCATACCACCGTCATTGAGACGGTTGTTTCTGTGGCTCGGAGAACCAAGGACGAAAAGATCACTGCATTGGCGCTTTCTATGCTGGTGCAGAAAGTGGGATGGATCAGTAAAGTAGTCGATGCCAAAGTCGTAACCGATTCTGCCCTTCTTGGCTTGCACAGTGGTCCTGGGGAATTTCGGTCGTTGCTCAAATTATACTCCAAGCTTTGCCACGATGCTTTGATTAAGGACGACCGCTTTACCCTCGAAGCGGTAAGTTCTCGTTTGTCTTGCCATCAATGATCAGCTGACACCATACAGATTAAGAACGCGCGGCTTCACCTGTCACGAGAGATTGACGCCGAATCTGACACCTTTGAACTGTACCTGACACATTTATTGGATACCATCGTCAGCAAAGGTGATGCTCCAGAGACGCACCAGCGTCAAGACCGAGATACAGAACTCGCTGCCCAGGAAATTGCCCAATTACTCCCTCCACTGGCTCTTCTGCTGTCGAGGAGTCCTGGGCTCACAGATCCATCGCAACTGGATGATCATATCCTCGGTCTCCAAAGAGATGCGTGGTTCAACATTGTCATTCACGGTTTCGATCTGACATCCAGCCTGACCAAAGAGCACATGAGCGAGCTAAGGACACTAGCACGCTTCAGCCAGCCATTGATCACCGAGGAAAGGGCATCACTTGCCGAGAGTGACATTGAGCTGAACACGGTTCTTCGACGAGGCAAATCTCCAGAGCATGTTGCTGAGCAAAAACGACGTCTTGTGAAGCTATTGCCGTCTTGCGAATCCGACATCAAATCGTTGAGTTATTCGGAAGCTGTCTTTTTGAACACTGCGTACCTAGTCGAGGATTTGCGCGCCAGTGCAGGTGACTGTACAAAAGCACTGGCGTATTTCCTGGATCCCAAATTGCGCAGCGGAGGTGTAGGAAACTGCATGCTTGCCATCGCGGCTGCCGCCACCCGGACGTACGTGGCAAAGACGCTTTCTGGAAAGCAACACATGTTTTCGACACCGTATCTGGCGCAACAACTTGCAGCTATTTTTTCAGGGTGCTGTCACCGCATTGCAAGAGTTCAACAAGCGGCGACTACTTGCGCAGATATTGTCATTCGGGATGTCCCCTCTACTCTTTGCCAAAAGAGTGCCCTTTTCACTCTTTTGGAGTTGTTATCTATTATGTGGTCTAGTTGTCTGGAAGGCGAAACTGACGAGTATGGTTGGACGTCCACATACGCTTCGAAAAAATCCAACATTGTTGTTGAGCTTTCGGACGACTACAACTTCAGGCGCGAGACGCTCAATAGCATATATAAGAGGGCCGTGGCATGGGTAAAAGGGGTCCTGGATGTTGCTCCGCTCGACATTAAAGGGTTGCTACAAACCTATCTTTCCGAGTACGATGACGAAGGTGCATACGGGCACATTTCGCTTGGTCGCTCTTTCGCTTTGGAGATGGGGTCGGTGATACCAACGACAGATCAACGTTTGGGCGCCATTGAGCGCCAAGGCATTAATATCAATACAGCCTCGGATTTCATTGCCCAGTACACTACACGTCAAGAGTACAAATTCGTCGACGGCCAGAACGAGCAGGATGATGAATGGCTCCGACTAGATGGGTCTACTGAGGTACGGTCCGCTTTCCGTCGTAGGATCGACAACGCAACCAACTTGCTCGTGGACCTTGAAAGCCGTACGTTGAACCACAATCATGTCACTATTGCCGAGCTTCGGGATATTCTCCGACGAGCATCTGCGCTTCTTTGCCGTGTGAAATCGGACCAGTCTCCCATCGTACATCATTTGGTTGGAATTCCATTCGCTGTCTTTACCAAACAGTCCATCAAACTCGGAATCTCTCTCTGGATGAGTGTGATCAAAGAGAACCCTCGAATGGAGTCTCGTATTCTTGCATCGATCGCAGAATGCTGGGAGAACACCGTGTATAAGCGGAAAGGAATCTTCAGCCCCTCTCTAAGGTTTGTATCCCTCTCTTGATAGTTATTTGCCTGACTGACATTTTTAAGGCATGCCGATCCTTTCTACGGAAAACAGGAGTTCGCCCCTACAGATAAGCCATATCTTGCGAAGCGACAACAGCATGTTTACAACATCATAGCACCCCATTACCGGCTTCTACAGTTCCTTTCCAGCCATTTCAATGCGACGCGTCTCGGCAACCCGGATATCGAATTAATTTATAATAGGCTCATGCACGTCACACTCGATGCTCTCAGCACTGGGTGCCCACAGCCGCTTGCCAGAGAAGCGTACTTCCACATCGTTCTCCTTGGTTTACGCATTGTCCGTCATTGCACAACACTTCCTAATGCAATCAAGTGGCGCTTGAAAGATCGTACTCTGAGCGCAGGCCTGGCGTGGTTTGCCAAAGCACCAGAGTAAGATACACCCATCCGTATCGGCGTACTTCACTGACAAGATAGGTGGTCGTTTGGTGGCAATCGCCTTCAAATCAAGGCTGAGACACATGTCCTGGCCGACATTCAAGCCTACCTAGAGGTCGTAGGAAAGACAGGCAGTGCGACTGAGGGCTCGTTAAAGTCGTTGAAAGGAAAACAGGAACTTCTTTCACTCCTTATCTCGAACGAGCAAACTCGCTTGATGGTGTGGCTCTTCCCACTCGATTACGGCAAGAAGCACCACTTTACTTCTGGCCAGCACAGTAAAACACTTGCTGATGTAAGTTATCGCCTGCAAATAATTGATTCCAATCTAACATAGCACCAGGCTGCCGTTACTGCACACCTGAAAACAGCGTGGGATGAAAATCCAGCTATTGCTGTGCATCTTCCTAAGCGGTTCCAAAACCAACGGCTAAATGCCGAAGTACGGTTTCAAGTGCTCAATTTCCCTCAGAGAGTCCTCGACGAACCAGATGCTCTCGAGATCTTGTTGGGCAGACAGCTACCTAGCGATGTTACTTTCCAACTTAAAGTGGGTGCATCATAGCATAGTTCTTCTTATATCACGTGGCTAACCACTTCCAGTATCTTATGTACTGGGAATCACTAAACCCTATCAGTGCAGTCACCTACTTCTTGCCAGCATACGGCAATCATCCCTTTATCATTCAGTATGCCATGAGGGCGCTCGAGAGCCACTCTGTGGACGTGACCTTCTTCTACGTTTCGCAGATTGTGCAGACTCTCCGCTACGACGTACTCGGATATGTCGAACGATATATCATCGAGACAGCCAAGTTCTCGCAGCTGTTCGCACATCAAATCATCTGGAACATAAAGGCAAATGCTTACAAAGATGAACAATCCCAAGTGGTAGGTTTGCGTTCCGCAGTTTATATAGCATCCGCTAACATGATCCAGCCTGACCCCGTAAAGCCTACACTAGACAAGGTTATGGCGAGTCTAGAGTCTAGTTTCAGTACTGTTGATCGCGAATTCTACGAACGGGAGTTTGAATTCTTTGGCAAGGTTACGGGCATATCGGGCACGTTAAGAACAATCCTCGATCGTCCCAAGGAAGAGAAGAAACAGATGATCGAGGAGGAACTCCGCAAGATCGTGGTTGATGTCGGTGTCTACCTTCCTAGTAACCCCGATGGTGTGGTGGTCGGTATCGATCGCAAGTCTGGTAAACCATTGCAATCTCACGCGAAGACCCCATTTATGGCGACATTCCGCATCCGAAAGTCCAAGGCAGATGCCATTGAAGAAGGGGAGGCTCAAGACGAGCTCGCCAGCAGCGCAGCATCAGCCAAACAAAGCTCTTACGAGGTCTGGCAGTCCGCCATTTTCAAAGTCGGTGATGACTGCAGACAAGATGTTCTGGCTCTGCAGATGATCGCTGCCTTCCGCGGGATTTTCAACAACGTTGGATTGGATGTATGGGTCTTCCCGTACCGTGTCACTGCCACAGCACCAGGCTGCGGTGTCATTGATGTGTTGCCCAATTCCATATCGCGCGACATGCTTGGTCGCGAAGCTGTCAATCGCCTAGATGACTACTTCATTAGCAAGTACGGTAACGAGGACTCGATTCGGTTCCAGGAAGCGCGCAGCAACTTCGTCAAGAGCATGGCAGCGTACAGCGTCATTTCTTTCTTGCTGCAATTCAAGGATCGTCACAACGGAAACATCATGATTGACGACGCTGGGCATATCATTCACATCGACTTTGGGTTCTGCTTCGACATTGCGCCGGGCGGTATCAAATTCGAGCGTGCGCCGTTCAAGCTCACTGGCGAAATGATCGCTGTTATGGGCGGCAGCCAGACATCGCAGTCGTTCCGATGGTTCGAAGAGCTTGCCATCAAAGCCTTCTTGGCAAGCAGGCAGCATTGCGATCATCTGTGCCAGATTGTGGAGGTCATGTTGGATAGTGGGCTCCCGTGCTTCAAGCCGCAGACGATACAGAATTTTAGGGATCGTTTCGTGCTGGAGATGAGCGAGAGGGAGGCCGCGGACTACATGCGCGAGTTGATCAAGAAGAGCGCGAGCAGTCGAAGCACGAACGAGTACGATCGATTCCAGTTGATTACCAATGGAATACCTTACTAGGCGGGGGCAATGGGTGCGTGTGTCAACAGCATAGGTAGTGCGGTATGTCGGTGCTTGCAATAGAAGTTTATCCGTCCTCGGCCCCTTGCGCTGCCGTGCCAATGTTTTGATGGATAAGAATATGTAGGTGTCATTCGCAGAGCCGATCAGGAGAAAAACAATGATTGCCGTTGTGTCCGTGCTGTCACAAAGTCTATGCATCATCCTGCGCCGCGTCCAAAAGTTTAATCCCATTGCGCTCATGGTTTCCCATGGACTTGACGAAGCGCTGTCTTCGGGCGAGCCAGCCAGTCCCGCCAGCATATTCCTGTGGAGCACATCCAAAAACTGGAAAGATCCAAAAAGTTGTCTCTTGTTGGTGGAACAGAAAACACCAAAAAAGAAATTGAAGTGACCCACACCTGATTCGAACAGGTAACCTTCAGGATATCCCAGAGATACTGGAATCTGACGCGCTACCGTTGCGCCAGCGGGCCGTAGGATCTTGATCCTGTTGATGATAAAATCTGACCACGTTTGATCTATATACCTTTTATAAAAGAAAGAACAAGCTGAGCAACCGCGACTTAGGTCCTCGATGTGCTGAGATGCCAAGAATTCGCTTCCCATATTGAAACCTTATAGTGCGTGGGTACTGCAGCTACGCTTTGTAGACTAGTAAGATTGCCCTAGGACCCTCATGTTCTGTTATCTTGCACACTCTCCGGAGCATGCACTTCTGCACCTTGGCGACAATGGCATTTTGCATCACCGGAAGCCCGACATCAAAAGCCCCAAGTATTATTGGATAAGATTGTATGGGAAAGGCCATATCGAGATTCTAGGTATGCATCTAGCCCGGCTCCACGAAAGTTACCCGAAACGGCAATTGGCAAAACCCGTCGATTATGGGAGGACTATGCCGTCAGCCCTGCGGCTTCGTCAGACGCTCGGGTAGGTGCATGTGCCCAGTCAGCATGAGCCTTCCACATTGTACTGTGTACTACGCAGTCTAGGTTTAATCCGGAGAGGTAGTCTAGGGAACAAACAGCTGCACTCGCAGCACCAGTCTTTCTATGGCTGATGGGCGACGGACTACATGGCCACAGAAACAGGCAGGGTGGCAGACGACATCAAGCCTTCGAGAAAGGCATAAGCATTCGAAGCTTTTTACCCGGTCCAGGGCACGAGCCTGACCTCGCGTAGAATAACTTAGGCTTGCGACGGAGAGGATGGCCACGCAGGGGGAGACGCAATGTGCAGTGCTTGACCAGTGCATCGCGGAGTTTGGACTATCGATGGAATGCGAAGTCTACCCGTTGCCGTGAAGTATCTCGCCTTGGCCTGCTCCGCTCATTAACGAGTTTGTAGCAACTTTGGGGCGATATGGTTTTGTATGCTGTACTAGCAAGACAGCGTAAGCGGCGCGAATACGAGCGAAAAGGCGGCCGGGCAGGCATGCAATTTGTCCAAATCGCCTGTTTCAGCGCTACCTGTGGCTCCTACCCGGCCACGCGTGCTCCATTCGGCGGAGGGTGAGCCTCTGCTACGCTGCTGCGAGAGACACGGTCATGATAATTGCCCTGTGTCTCAGCACCCAGGGCTCAACAATTATACGTGCATATCTCAGTCGCAAGCTAGATCTGGGCATTAGCTAGGTGCTCATAGAAACAATGGACGGCATGCCTTTGCGATACAGCCAGCGGACAGCTGACATGTTATATTGCCAAGCAAGGTTCTTTTCAGAATGGTAGGCTCGTCTTTCCACCCTTCCAGTTGAGCGCCAAGTGCTTCCCTCCCGCGGTAGCAACGCCTCTCGGGCGCCCCTGTGATGTGCTGCTTGCAGCTCAGCACAATGTCGTGTCCTCGTCTTACTCAATCACAGAGCAGTGTTGCTCGTTGGATGGGCAACCAATCCGGAGCGGGCGCTTTAGGGTTCATGGCGAGCAGCAGCTGCATCTGCCAAGCGGACACACCAGCAGGTCACACTTGGCAGAGCCGCATGTGTATTCGGGATGGGAAGTGGTGTGCGGGATGGGCAGTATATGATGCCGTTCTACCCGCACGATGCTCTGCTTGGCCTTGAATGCCTGTACAGGAGCCTTTTGGCAGTGATTCTTCTCGCATGGCCTTTCTACTGTCGCGTTGAACCTTCTTTTTTACTTGCTGCTGTTTATTTCTTCTGCAAGCCCCAGTAGCAATCCGGTCTTTTCAGTGTGATGTAAAGATAGACCAGCTGTATGCGAAGGCCAATGGTGGGTGCTAATTGTTCGCGTAGACTTACCGCATGGTTGTGAGCGAGTCCAGATGGCCATTGGAAAGGAGGGCAATGTGAAGTGGGTAGATGTATGTTGTTGTTCAGTTGAAAGGTCAACTTCAGGAACTTGTTCACTAACAAGGCTCCTCGTAGGGACTCCGGGGCTTCGCGTCCGCCCTTGTCGTCCTCACCCACATCTCGCGCGCATGGGCCGGCAAATTGTTCTGGGCCACGACGGCAGAGAACACGACTCCGCATATTTTGCAGCTTCCCTTCTTGCGTGTGTTGATCCAGGGCCGTTTGGGCGTGTCCATCTTCGCCTTTGTCACCGGCTACGTCTGCGCCCTCAAGCCGCTCAAGCTGTACCGACAGGACAAGCATGAAGCCGCATTCATATCCATTTCAAAGTCGGCTCTGCGCCGTTTTCCGCGTTTGTTTTTACCGTCAGCAGTCGCTACGGCCCTATCGTGGGTGATATGCGAGCTGGGACTATACTCGGTCGCGACGCACGCCGACTCGGGCTGGATCAACCAAGTCCCTTCGCGAATGGGCAGCTTGTTTCCTGCCGTGGGCAGTCTGGTGTACGAGACGGGTGCTATCTGGATCAAAAGAAACAACGAGTACGATCGAAATCAGTGGACTATGCTGCCACTGCTGCAGGAGAGCATCAAGGTCTACGCCTTCCTCCTGGCCGTCGCATATATCCGCCCACGCTACCGGATGCTGGCCAGTTTCACTATGTTTGCCTACTATTGGATGAGCAACGATCGTAAGTATCCCCATGAGTTTTGCCCCTGTTCAACCAACTCATTAATCCTCTCGCAGCTGTCTTTGGCATGCTCGGTTTCTGGGGCGTCCTCGTTGCCGAGATTCAGTTCGAGCCTGCAACCGCCCGCTTCATTGACCATCAGCCCGTCCTCGCCCCGCTGCTCTCCGCCATCCTCGTCTTCTCTGGTTTCTACGTTGCTTCGTATCCGGAATCCCATGCCGATTGGATGCCCTGGTCCGATAACCTCACCAACATACTCAAGCCCAGCCTCCCCGTAGACCCAGACATGCCCCGTTACTCCAGCGGCATCGGTCTTATGCTGGCCGCTCTCGGTATTGTCCTTAGCCCCCGCATGCAGGAGGTTCTATCCAACCGTATTCTGCTGTTCTTTGGAAAGATGGGCTTCGCCGTCTACCTGCTGCACGGGACCCTCATGAAGACAATTCTCGTCTGGATGGTCTACGGCATCAGTGTACCCGCAGACCATGATGAAGCCAATCATCAGCCACAGTTAACGCGGATCAAGTACCCCGGCCACAAGACGCTTTTCATATGTCTCATTTTCTTCTTCCCTATCTTGTACGGCTCAGCGTATGCGTGGATGCAATATGTCGATCCGTGGTGCGAGCGTATGACCAACAAGCTGGTTAACAGGATCAAGCCCGACGAGGCCAAAGGAAACGGATACATCCCCATGGGTGGCGTGCACGTCTTACCAAACGGACACGGTCCCGTGCACGCCGCATAGATATAAATAGATATAGACAAGATAGTTCGCTCCGCTTGGCTTTCTTTTGTACATGCATTGATGGTACGGCGTTTTTATACCATATAAATTGATAGCAACAGAGGGACTATAGGAAAAAGAATTCCGACGCAAGAAACCTGCCATCATGCCAGCTCCTTCTATTAATGTTCTCCTTACCACGTTCAGCGTCCATGCGATACCCAAGAATGTGGGAGCGACACGGAGACCGACTCATCCTTCACACCTGTGCATCCTCAACATTTTCCTGGATTGTTACCCCCTGCACTTGCCGCATCTCCATTTTCTCTCCCGCGTTCGAATATCTTTTTCCCCTCGCCTCGCCTTTTCTCTTCTCCCTGACTGCGACCTCTTTCTCTGCCTGTACGAGCGCGCAGGCTGTGCAGCACATCCCTTCCACGATATCCTTGTGAACATTACCCCGAATGCTATACATCTTCCTCACTTCGTACCGCTGTAAGATGGCCATCAGGCCAGCACCTAAGGTTGTGATTTGGGTGGCCAAACAGAAGCAGATGCAACCATCGTTGAAATGTGTACCATGTGAGAAATCAGGATTCGAGACCTTCTCCAAGCGAACGAAGGTACGGCCGTAGACCATGCAGGGGCAGAAAAATGCGTAAAAACCTAGGCGGTTCACCGATCAGTATGTAGTAGTAATACGAGGAGAAGAATATGAAAAAGAACAAAAAACGAATTCGGATAGAGCACCAGAAGTAAGTGAACACCTACAAAGTCCTGGACTCGGCTTGCAGCAGTCAAACAGCCCATTTTCCCAATTCTCCTGCACATTGGCGTCGGCAGAGTCGTTCGCATCGAGGCGTTGTGTTGGAACGCGTTCTGGAGGCTGCGTGGCGAATAGACGAGGAGTCTGTGGTAGTGTAGGTGTGGAAGACATGATGTACTTCGCAATGATTAATGGGCCCCGGGATGGACACAAGAACGCGGATGGAAGAGTGGATGGTATTTTCTAGTTGCAATTGGAAGGAAAGAAGGCGTCAAAAGACCAGGAAGGTATCATTGGTGAGTCAAGGGACAGAGCAGTGGTGTGTACGCCAATTCCATGGTTCGATACCAGGAAGGAGCTATACAGATTCTCGTGTAACATGATTGCTCGTTGTAATTCCCATTCAATTTGTTGTCGTATCAAGGTCTGCTGATGCGCAACGTACAAGCCGACGGGGGGAGGGGGTTATTAGCTGTTGACGCTGTTGTTACTACTGAAATTTATCGTTAGGTGGTCCGGATAGATGAAGCTCATTGAATGTATTACAAAAGAAGCTTTTGAATCTGATGCCATGCTGCACCATCAAATTGCAGGATTTCTTCCTGGGAAGGAATGAATTTTAACAAGCGCAACCAACCAGGTCGATGTTAGCCAAATGCGGACTTTATGATACAAAAGCGAGACCATATGTTGTCCCCATAAGATAAAGCTGCACTGAACCAAGAGACGACAGAAGACTTTCCTTTGTTCTCACTCACGGCTGGCGTTGTCGCAATTCTGACCTCAAAACCACGATGACCCTGCCTTGGCTCCACTCATGATGTAATCCATATTTCGTCCACGAAAAAGCAAATAACAAGCCGGCCACGAGTATTACAAAACAGTCAATTAACACGCAGAAATTATCTGTCCATAACTACCACACCACCGCTATACAAACAAATTAAATATTAATTTCTCGACTCTGGGCAGAAATAAAAAGGACTCGCATTCACATACATCCTTCGAAATGGTCAAAGATAACGATACCGTGATCGAGTATGCTTTCCCCAGCCTCGCTCTTACATCGAATTGCCCTAAAATAAGTAACGTAACGCAGAGAGTTCAATGAGCTCGTCAATATGACAGCATCCGAGCTCCAAGAATGGCTGGGTAGCGACGAATCCGCCGGCTCGGGATGGTCGAAAGATGATGGCAGTGGCGAAACCATTGGGTACAAAGCCTTTTCCATCTTCTCTGTCAGACTTGCAAAGATTGTTTTCCCATGCTGACGTCGGGCTTTCTCTCATCTTGTAGACACGAATCTGGTCGTAAGATCATTGCCATACTGGAGAAAAATCCCAAGAAGGATCCTAACCAATACGAGGAGGATGATATTGGGCATATGCGCAAGGTAGTTGCGTATTGTAAGAGGCATCTTGCGCAGGAAGAGAAGGCTAAGCAAGATACGGAGAGCAAGAGCTACAAGAGCTTGAAGAACTGGGGGCACGATGCTCAAAAGGCATAAGTGGACACATGATTTCACTCATAAGGGGTGTTTAAAAAGGGAATTTTGAGAGCCTTGTAGCGACGAATTTCGAAGGTGGACGTAAAATACTGTATGTATAAATCATGTATATGTTCTACCCGTATAGTATCTGATCCTCCCTTGTATGCCTCTTTGAGCTTGGACCCGAGTGTAAATCCATATCGACAAGAGCTCTCAGATTCTATCGAATCAATTAAGCAGGGCACCTCACGATGGCACTCTCGAACGGGCTATTTCCCTGCACACAACCATTCAACCCAGCCGTGAACCCACTCGCGGGCTGCGAGCAAGCTGCGTCGTAAAACAAGCTCACTGTAAAGCCATTAGCCACCTGCACAGCGTCTGGTTTCTACACCCATCCTCTATGGTTCTAATTCAAGGAAAGACTTACCAGTGCACCCGGAATCGATTGACACGGCCTTGTAAGACGTGATAGGCGGCACATTGCCACTGCGATCGAGCGGGTGGCAGGTGTTTGCCGCGCCCCAGATGGGGTCCGCAAAGATGAAAGACTGGGAGGTGCAACCGCCGCCGCTGTAGAGTTCGCCAACAGCATGCCACTCGACCTGGCGGGACTCAATGGGGGAGTTTGGCGCCGCGATGGCGAAGGCCGAGAAGATGAGAATGGTGGAGGGAGTGAAACGCATGGTGCTGGTATTGATTGACGATGGGACCTGTGAGGTGTGAGTCTTGTTGGTGCTCTCGAAAGCTATGGAAAGTCTGCAGCTTTTATACATATCATGGATCAATCCAGAGATCTCATCTAGGTGAAGAATGCTGAGAAAGGACACTGGTCCCCAAGCCACCGTCGTTCTAATCATCGGTTGCCTTACTCCCTGCTGATGAGATTCACGCACTTATACAAACTATCGAAAGCCAAACCCAAGCCACGGAGCGCATTCTAACGAACAAAATGGCCACGATGACCGCTCTTCTGACCTTCAAAGAAGTTCGATGTGATAAACTTGCATATCACGAGGACGTAAGTCTGATGGACCTATCAGCGTACTTGGCATGAGATTTTGGCACTCGCAGGATTATTCCTACTATTGTAGTATGAGTCGCATGTGGTCCCGAGCGTTCCTGATTCTTGGAAAGGCCGTTGTGTAAGATCTCAACGGGCCGCAATTCCAGTGGTCTAGTTCATGCGAGAAGGAAGAGGTGGCTGGCTGGCTGGAATCATGACTTTGTGATGTTCGTGGCGGCTTATGCTGATGCTTAGCAACGGCCCCCACAGTTCGAAAAAAAAAGGACACGAGGAGATGTCACCGGCCGGAATCCCAAGTTACGCGTCCACTGTCCTGACGGGCGTTGGTGTGAATTGTGACATGTAGGCTTATCCATACCGGAATCAATTCACTCATCCCCGTAACCACACGCATGAAAACGACTTCACGGTCGCATTAATAACGGATTTGGTTACATCCTATGCTACTCGTGTCAAATCTTCTTGGCAGTGACAGTATAAAATTGAGGAAGCAGTCGATCTAGCATCGAAGAGCATGCAAATGGAAACACTACACCTCGACCAAAAGAAAAACCTCTCATAGCCAGCCATCCTTCACTCGAGAACGTATTCCACTTTTCTTGTACAAACTGTCGTTGATGTGGTACAGTGGCCAATGGTCACGCCTTGGTGCTAATGCTCTAAAAACCTGCACTCTTGTCCCAGTAACGGTAGTCCCGTAGAGAAGCAATTGGCAATTGAATGGGATGAAGGCCGCTCTTATGAAGACGGTCAATATAACCTCTAGTCCGTACTGCAAATAGACCTGCATCTGTGTATGATTCGTTGTGTGAACCGTGCACTTTGTTCGTTGGTCGCACGTTGCCAGACACCTCAGCTTTGTTGAGTTAATCACAGGATTTGGCAATGGGCAGTGGCCGTCTTAGGTTTTCAAAAAGAACAGAAGATGATACAGAAGTACGAAAGAGGTTTAGTGTGGGATGGACTGTTGTCATTTGATACAACAACTAGATGCAGTAATCGGACCGCCATAGCGTATTGATAAGGAAAGCTCAAACTTGTATGCTGGGGCATGCGAGAAAAACGCAGCAATGGTATCTTGGACAGATGGGCGAGTGAATTTAATTGTGAAAGCCGACCATTAGGCCTTCTTCTGTCGCCCTGAATGGAATGAAGTATGTGTCTTGATCGAGCGGAATGATGTGAAAAAGACTGATAGCTGGGGGCAATCCATGCTCAATGACCGGCGTCGATTCTCCCCTAATCGTATTGCGGTAACGGAGGTAGGGTATGCCGATCGTACACGCGCTCGTCCTCATCTTCATCCTCATCGCTATCATCTCGCCGTTCCAAATCGTCCGCATCTTGCATTTCTTCGTCTTCATCTGCGAAGTCATCTTCTCCATTCATCCTTCCACCAGAGTTCTCCGCGGACCGACTGGGACCCTTGGATTTTGTACGACCACCTTTGCTCTCGTTCCATCGGTCCATTCGACGCATCACACGATTAAGCATCTTGGCGCGGTAATAACACTCCTCCCCATAATCATTCTCCTCCCCTCCATAGTCAATAGGCACCAGACCGGCTAGGAGAGGCGGCTCAGCCCTATGGTTGCGTGCATCGCTGTCTTGTTGATATAACTCGCTCGTGTCTTCTTCAGAATCGTAGCCATCTTTGATGCCTTTGCACCGTATCCAGGCCCGTAGGAGTGGGGCTTGCGCCTCTCGTCGTTTGGCAGCAACCTTGTACTCTTTGCGAACGCCACGATCGAGAATGACATCGACCCGGCGGCGGCGATATTGCTCCACGGCGAGTTGGTGCTGTGTCAATGGACGTGTGCGCTTATGCGTTGGATCTGACCCGTTGAGGGGAAGATAGAATCCATGCGGTCCAGAGAAGGTTGGAGCGTGTCCAGAAGGCGACTGCCCGTCCTGGGAGTTTGCAGCGTCCAATCTAGATTTGAAGCCTCGAGCAGCCGAGGTAGCCTTGCGAGACCAGTTACCTCGACCGGGCCCCTTAGACGTGGGCGTGGATACAGGTCCGTCTTCGTTGAGCAGTGTATTGATGCGCATATTTGGGGTGCCTTTCTTGGCCGTGTTGTATACGCTCCCCGGGGGTGAAGCCGAGCGGGTGCGGTCGGTGTCCGAGCCGTAATCGCGCTCCATGAGCGATCGTGCGAGCTTGCTTCCTCGACCGCGCGCAGAGCCTTGGAGACGTTAGCTGTGGGTCCTGAAGGGCCAGGGACAGAGTACTTACCATGGGATGGAGACTGGCGGTCACGTCCAGGGGTGGAAACGCCGTCGTCTGCCACGACGGAGAAGACGGGGTTCTGGTTGAATGCTTTCTTGTTGGTGCGTTTGGGGCCGGTGACGACGGGCGCCATGTCGCTTGCCAATATAACCGTCCTCTCCTTGCGTTTCTGCTCGCCAAATTCCTGCTCCTCGGGGGTATCGACGTTCTCGAGGGCTTCCTGCTCGGTGCTCAGGAACTCAAAGGGCGGGCATTTGATGGGAAGGCTGTTGGGCACGGCCTCGTCGGCGGCGGCGTACTGGCCCGGACCGAAGGGGTTGTTCAGAGCGTCGTCTTTGGAGAAGTCGCTCTCCAGGTACCACCACATGAGCCACAGGAAGGCGGTGGCGCGGCTGCGGCTGCTGAGGTTGGAGCGCATGACGAGGTCGAAGAAGTCGCGCGGCGGCTGGAAGTGGACCTCGGAGATCTTGGGGGCGTACTGCGAGAGGACGAAGATGAGGTTGACGGGGTTTGTACGCGGGATGGACTTGGCCATGATGTCTTCGATGGTGCTGGGCTGCTCCGTGTCCTCGGTGGCGCCCTTGAGGATGGACTTGAGGCGCGGGGCATCCTGCAGCTGCTTGTATGCGTTGGGGTCCTGGTGGGCCTGCAGCGAGGGGATGGAGTGGTAGGTCCGCAGCTGGGCGCGCATCTCGGGGAAGAAGTTCAGGGTGGTGTTCATGCGGCCTACGTTGACTAGTAGGCACACCATGGCCATGTTGACGGCGGCCGGCCGCTCCGCCAGCAGCTTGTCCTTGAGGATCTTGCTGCACTTGCTGCTCTTGGCCATGGCGTCCAGGTAGATGTCGGCAAAGGTGAAGCCCTTGTCGCCGTCCATCTTGGAGAAGACGCGCTGCTCGTCATCGAAGACGTACTTGAGGAAGTCGTACTGGATGTCCTTGCGCCACAGCGGGATGCCGTCGTCCTTCTTGAGGTGGCGGATCTTGTTGCCCGAGTAGACTGACGACACGCTGCCGTTGGCATTGCGCCGCGTCGTCGCCGCCGTCGCCGTGTAGTAGGGGCGCTGCGACTTGGGCCCATCTTCCGAGTCGCCCTGGCCCGCCTCGCTCTCGTCAGGGCCGGGCGTGTTGGGCAGCGAGGGCGGCGTGGGCTTTGCCTCGTCCATGGCGCCCGGTTCCGCTGCGAGGATGTGTCGCAGGCTGTTGCGCGAGTCGGGCTCGTCGCGCGCCGACGAAGAAGTCGCATCCATCGTGGGGGTTGCAGTCGAGGGGGTGGTGGTTCTCAGCGAAGGGGCAGCAGGCGCATGCGCGTCGAGCGGGCCTGGGATTCCGTTGCCCAACAATTCACTTGTCCATGGATGGAGGTCAGGTAGCGGAGCTTCCCTTCACACTTCCGACCTGCTGGGTTGGACCGTGCGTGCTTCGCGACCCAAGTACATGCTTAGCCCGCCTCCATCCGCCTCACCTGCACCAGCGTGGGCTGCAGGCTGGGCATCTGCCATTTGGGCAGCCCTGGACCAGTGGACACCTCCCTGGCACGTGCAATTCTCAAACATTTAATGCGGACATCACTTGCAAGCGGCTCGAACTGTGTATTGACAAGTACTGGCATTGTGGGGCAGCTCATTATGCCCAGACAAATCTATATAGAGGCATGATTATCCTACGCAATGCTTTTTGATGATTCCCGCCTCCCTGTCATGAGAGGGTCGCTGTAAATGCAAACCAATGCCATATCCACCGCGAGCTGGCTCGTTTCCAAGCAGCCCGAAAAGCTGCCGAAAAACTGGGGGGTATCTCCTTGCTTTCGCAAAACCTTCGTCATGAAGGCTCATTACAGAAAGGATTGACCCACGCGAACGCCATCTATGTGCGGTGAACCACTAAACTTTTCCGTCGTCCAAAAAGATCCACGCTGAGAGCTCTCCGAATTTGGGAGAGACGACGAAAAAGACGCTCGCCGAGGGGGGTATGACAGGGAAAGGAATCGCTTTTAAGTTAGAACCCAAAATGAAAGGAAGTCGCTGGCATCCGTCGAAAGCCCGAAAATGGAGATCTATCTGAAAGCCCCAAGCAGCAATAAGACCAGGAAAGACGTAGGCATGAGAAATTCGTGATGCGTGCCACTGAGGCACTGTCCTCGATCGTCTCAAGCATCGAGCTCCAGCGTCCTGGCTATGCAGTAGAACTCGAAAAGACGCATGCTTGCAAGGAAACAAGTCTATATGCTGGTTGGGGTATGAGTTTCCGAACTTCCGAATGATGGCCGGAGGAATCGCAAGATAAAACAGTCGCAGAGTAAAGAAATCGTTCGAGGCATCCGGCATGTGTCGTGCAAAACCACCTCAGCCGAAACTGTCGGCTTGAAGCCCGGGTATCGTCAATGAGAAAGCATTAGATACGGGGCCTCATGAGTCGTCCAAAGCAGACGATTACCACCAGGAGTTGCCGCCAGGGCCGGACGGGTTGCCGTAACCGCCACCATAGCCGGCACCGGCACCTCCACCGCCGCCGCTGAAACCTCCGGCGGGGGGACCGTAGTTGTTGGGGGAGCATAACCTCCACCACCAAAGCCTCCCTGAGGTGCACCCCAATTGCCAGCTCCTCCGGCACTTCCGCCGAAGCCGCCACCACCTCCGTAGCGGCGTACATCGCGAGTAGCACCGGCACCGCGGCCACGGCCTCCGCCACGGCCTCCGCGACCACCACCGAAGGATCCCTCGCGAGCGATGCTCTCCAGGAATGTAGGAACTTCCTGGTTGGCCTCCTTCAGAAGATCAATGAGTTCGCGGACAACGCCACGGTTGCCACGGTTGAAGAAAGCAGTAGAGATACCAGTGTTACCAGCACGACCGGTACGACCGATACGGTGGACGTAGTCGTCAATGTCAGTTGGGAGATCGTAGTTGACAACGTGCTTGACGTTGGGAATATCGAGACCACGAGCTGCAACAGCGGTAGCAACGAGAATGGGGCAGCGGCCGCCACGGAACATCTCGAGGGCCTTCTCACGCTCACGCTGAGTGCGGTCTCCGTGAATAGAAGTGGCAGGGAAACCCTGGTTGATGAGGAAGTCGGAAAGGGAGTCAGCCATACGCTTCGTCTCAACGAAGACAAGGGTAAGACCGGCGCCGTGAGTGTGTAGAATATCGAGGAGAACAGAGCGCTTGTCCTGGTCCTCAACATATTCGACCTTCTGGGTAATGTTCTCCGAGGTGGAACCAACACGACCAACGGAAAGGAAGATGTAGTCCTTCAAGAAGTCGCGGGCAAGCATCTGGATGTCTCGCGGGAAAGTAGCAGAAAACATAAGAGTCTGGCGGCCCTCGGTAGGGGGCATATCCTCGCCCTCAACAATACGACGAATCTGGGGCTCGAAACCCATGTCCAACATACGATCGGCCTCGTCGAGGACAAGGTACTTGATGTTTTGGAGGGAGATACGGCCACGCTCGATCAAGTCGACAAGACGGCCGGGTGTGGCAACGAGAAGATCACAGCCACGCTCGATCTGGCGCAGTTGAGAACCGATATCAGCACCACCATACACGACACAAGGGCGAACCCAGGAGCGGTATGCAAACTTGCGGGCTTCGTCGTAAATCTGAGAAACCAACTCGCGGGTTGGGGCAAGAATGAGGGATGTAGGGTATGCCTTGCGCTGGCGTCCATATCCATAACCACCTGACTGGGCTGCAGGGGTGGCGCTAGGACCGGTCTGATAGGCTTGGGAGAGGATAGGGAACAAGAAACCACCAGTCTTTCCGGAACCGGTTTGGGCACAAGCCATCAGATCACGGCCGCCCATGACGATAGGGATGGAGTATTTCTGGACAGGCGTAGGAACCTTGTAACCAGCAAGCTCGATGTTGGCGATAAGGTGGTCGTCGAGCGGCGGGTTCGTGAAGGTGGTGACGGGTTCGGGGACTCCTTGGCCGGAGGCCTCGACGGGGATGTCATCGTACTTCTCGAAGTTGATACCAGTTTGTTGCTTGGTTGGGTCGTTGGCGATGCCGAAAAGTTCACGCTCAACACGCGGGTTGGAAGGACCAGGGACGTGCTTGCCATCCCTCCATTGTCCATCACCAGATCCACGCGCAGAGCCACCGCCGGAGTTTCCTGCACCTGGTTTGCCGTAAGCATTTGAATCGAATTTGCCCGGGACGGCGCCATTCCAGCCACCGTCGCCGCCGCGGATGGGAGCATTTCTACCTCGAGGGGTGAAGCTCTGGGCATTTGCGTTAGCCCAGTTGCCTCCGCCGTTCATACGCTGCTGCTGAGGAGGGCCTCCATAGCCGCCACCGCTGCGATTCATTAGCAACTCTGTGGCGTTGTAGGGTGATGCCAATACTAACTTGGGTCCCCATGCACTGCCATTCATGCCACCGCCGTTCATGACGGGTGCGGGGCCGTTCATGGCAGGAGGCGGGCCAGCCTGGTGCTGGCGTCGCATGTGAGGGGGAATATAAGCAGAGCGCTCGGGCTGGAAGCCGTTGGGAGCGTGCTGCGAGTCTTGCAGGGACATACGACCGATGTCGAGCTGGTCAGCCATGTTGGGCGAGGATTCGGGGTTCGAGTTGGTCGGGCGTGGAATGTGCAGTGCAACAAGATCGAATGGCCGTCGAAAAAAACGTCTCCGTTACCCAGAGGATAGGGAGCAGAGAAACTAGGGAAATGATCCGCAAAGACGAGTCGTCAAAAGACAGAAACGCGCCTGAAACTCTTCGTGACTGGAAAAAGGAAGCAGCGCCTCTTTCCCAGGAAACGACCGAAGAAAGGAGAGCGAAGACCAAAAGAGTGGACTTCACCGGGCTTGTATTGGTGAGTTGTTTGCGCACACGAGGGGTTTGTGTGTGTGAGAGGGTTGTGGAGAGAAGGAGAGACAGGGCACAGGCTCTCGGGCAGATTGAAAACCTTCTCGTCTTCGCCACGGCAACTAGCCCGCAATCGGCTAGTGCCCCTCGCTCTCTCTCACCCAAGCGGTGAGGGCCGGCAGCGGTGAGCCTCCGAATGCCCTGCGAGCCATGTCACTGGCCATCATCAGGCTTTGCCGCAGGCCGCGGCGCACACTGCGTCACCATCATTTTCGCTGCGTTGCGCCCGCCGACTTGCCCCGTCGTTTTTTTCTGACCACGGCACTGGCGTCTCGGCGCACGGGACAAGATGGATCTGCGTTCCCGCAGACTGGGGAAAGGGACTGCTTATGAACGTGCTCCGTATTCTTACAGGTGCTAGCAAATCACGATAACTACGCTTACGCCATGCTTTTCTGCTTGTATCCCGCCGACCTCCCTTCAGCACTACGTAGAAAGAGAGCGCACACCGCAACGATAGCACCTATGAAGAAAAACTTTTGCCCAAACGAAAGCCCGTCATCGACATCGCTGCTAGTTTGTTTTGCTGGGACCGGGACAGGGTCGGCTTCGGCATCATCCTGTAGCCTAATTGCTGGCTCTGCGACATCAGCCGTGTCTGCCAATGAGTGTTGTGATGTGACATCGAGGTTGTCGCCCTCGATGGCAGCTTCCGCTTCGCCATATGTATCTTGAAAAAGGAAAAATATCAGCGCCTTTCCGTCTGGTCCGCAGCTATCTTGAGGGTCTATAGCTCATCTTTGGTATCGGTCTCGAGTTGAATACCTTCGGGAGGAACCTCCAATTCGCCACTCTTGGCGATCTTAACAGTCTTTGCAGGCTTATCTCCTGCACCCTTGGGAACGTTCTCGATGGCATCGACCACTTCGTAGCCCTCGAGAACCTCGCCGAAGACGACGTGGCGGCCATCGAGCCAGGAGGTAACAACCGTCGTGATGAAGAATTGGGAGCCGTTGGTATCTGGATGAAGAGTCAGCAAGAGACAAGCTGCGTACCCTTTGAGCTTGCATACCCTGTCCAGAGTTGGCCATGCCTGCTTCTGTTAGCAAATGATTACACGTCTGATCGAGTGCGCGACTTACTGAGAAGGCCTTTCTTGGAGTGCTTGAGCTTGAAGTTCTCGTCGGGGAACTTCTGGCCATAGATGGACTTGCCACCAGTGCCGTCGCCATTGGTGAAGTCACCGCCCTGGATCATGAAGCTCTTGATCACACGGTGGAAGGTCGATCCCTCGTAGCCGAAACCCTTCTCACCAGTGGCGAGGGCGCTACATGTTTGTGAGCGAGAGCGCAGCACTGCGCACCACATGTCTTACCGGAAGTTTTCTGCCGTCTGTCGAATCGTCAGCGAGGCGATGGGATAGTGGGGCTTCTCGACGTACCTTGGGGACGGTCTTGCCGTAAAGGCCCATCACAATGCGACCAAGCTTCTCGTCGCCATGCTCGATATCGAAGTAGACCTTGTGGGTGATCTTGGGACCTGCAAAGTACTGTCAATGGCGTCTTCCACCGTTTCATGACGGTTGATGGCACTCACCCTTGGCGGCCTCGGTGCTCTGCGCAAAGAAGGCAAAGGTGATGGTGAGAATCAGCAGTGCCGACAGCACAATTCGTTGGAGAGAAGACATGGTGGCTGTTTGACCTGGGTCCGAATGGGGGGTCGTGGGGTTTTATGGGCAATGGTGGCCGCTTCCTGAAACGTGGTGGGATCCGCGGTTGCTTCGACCCGATCCTTAGTCAGCAGTGTCCCAATTCGTAGCCCTGTTCGCAACGCGCTGTCAAACTTTGGAGGAGCAGTTATACGCACTACCCAGAGACAGCACCACCTGCAACACCGCGCACACCATGGTACCGAACACGGCATTCTACCAATTGCTCCCGGCATGTACTGACACAGCATAGCCCTTCATCGCCAACATCAATTTCACCGAGGCGACGCTCGTGAAGGTACAACAACCCCAACGCTAGGTGTAGCCGGCGACCGCTGACAACTGCCCAGCGCTCCCTCGAGACCTTTTTCGGCATTGGTCCCAAAGTGTCGCAGGGCATCATGGCGCGCTTCCACATCCAACCTTGGGCCCAAGTCGGCAGTCTTAAGCAGAGCACCCTCCTGGACCTCACCGCCGAGCTATCCAACATGAAAATCGAGAACGACCTGCGCCGAGAAGTTCAGGACAACATTCTCAGACTGAAGGAGATGGGCGCATACCGAGGGCGAAGACATGCGATGGGACTGCCTGTGCGCGGACAAAGGACAAGGACACAAATCGCCACAGCAAGGCGGCTGAACAAGACGAATCGTGGTGGAGATCGGATAGGCTTGTAGGGGATGATGGTGACTCTGTACGATACTGTACGATACCAATATATGATCTATTTCAGCGTCTTTGGCCGTCCACCCGCAATCCAGTCGATGCTTGAAACAGTCTCGCCATGTCACAACCCCCACGATACAGCCCAAGCCTTCAACAGGTGGCTCAATGTTTAATCAAGCTTTATGCACTTTGTTGACACGGGGCTCTGAAGGCAGCCCTATACTAGGATGTTAATTCGGTGGGTAGGGTGTATGTAGGAAGAGAAGTCCGATTACGCATACTGGGCGGCAAGAGCGCTCGTCTGCCGCCAGACCACTACAGCATTGCAGAGAGAAACCTGATTTGGCACTCTGGTCTAAGCGAAGGTGCTCGTGAATATGAACTGGCTTCGGTTGTATGACATGGTGCAATCGATGGCAGAACCTCGACCCAGGCAAGAACATGATAGATGGAGATCACATAAGACTGGTAGTAGTAACATATGTCTGTTTAGACTATCAGCTGATGAGCTGTTCGTTTTTGCACATCCGCAGGCCCTCAGCAACTTTGCTCGAGGTGATACGAAGCTGGTAGAATGTCTCTCCCTCCATCATCTATGTAGGGGGGCCAGTGTGCATGCACGTGCCAACGTGGGACTGTTAGTTGCTAGTGAGGATCGTTTCTAGGGGCCCATGCTCCATCGGGCAGCTACGCCGTGTACCTGCAGACAGTGACGCGAGGGTCCTGGAGCTGGAGCCCTGGAGGACTCTTCTCCCCGTGACTCGACATCCACGTCAAGACAGGCTCGGCAGCAATGCCTACCGGGTGATGTTGTCGGATGCTCGGGGGCCCGTATGTATGTATGGACGGACATGCGTGTCCAAGTCGAGGGTTTCGAGCGGATATTGGCATGCGGCTGGATGCGGGTGTATACTTTACAGACATGGCATTTGGTTGCATGCTCGTGTGGATTTGGCTCTGCATGGCTTCAATTTCTCGGGGGTGCAGCAGCCAAAAGCAGGCTCCACGCATGAGACAGTGGGCAGACTGGACCCTGGGCGGGCTGTCTTCAAACCCAAAGTGTCGTGGCGCGGGCCCGCACAGTCCTTGGGTTCAGCGAGCTGTCGAGATTGCGTCGGGAACGGGGGCTTTGAATGGACGAGGAGGCGTTAGTGAGGATGATCACACTGCATGCGAGGGCGGGGGCCGGCTCTTGGAAAAGCTTCGCGCCGGCTTCTGCCCTCAGCCCAATGGACGCGGGTATGGATATCAGACACACCGGGTAGCCTCACCGCCTGGCGTGCTATAGCAGGGGTCGCCGGCCATTGACAGGCGCTGCAGGCAGCGAGAGCAGTGGCGGGCAGGTTGCGAAGCTGGCGATGGGCACAGAGGGCGGGCTTTGGCGCCCACGCCGTCGAGGTTGTTTCAGCTTTGGATATTGCTTGCAGCCACGACCATGGGCGACGCAGGAACGTAGACAGGGGCCGGGCCTGGAATGGACAACGGCGGTGCGGTTGTATGGCTGGACGGCCGTCTTGGAGGGCTGCTCCAGCACCACCGGACGCGCAGCAGCGAGGGCAGAAAGAAAGGAAGCCCTCTGGCGTGCGACCCAGCCCAGCCCAGCACCAGCACCAGCACCAGCACCAGCGCCGCCCTCCCCCAGCACCCTACGGTCCCACCCAGCAGCAGTGCGCCGACATTGCGAGACGCCTTCGACTGTGTCAGTTGCAGTCTAGCGGAAGATCCCTGCCCGCCTAGTGTGGCCCTCCGCCCAGCGTTACAGCAAAGGTCATGCTCCCGCGACATGGCGAGCAATCCGAGGACGCGCAGACAGCCTCTCCCACGCCGGCGACGCTGACTGCTGCTGCAAAAGCTGCTGCCACCGCGAACGCTGCTGCCCACGCCCCCCGCGCCGTCGTCCTCTCTCCCAGCGCTGCCGGTCCGTTGGAGCGCCTTTGGACGCGCCCGAACCACCGCCTGCCCTCGCCTCCTCCACACTCGCGTCCTGAGCACCTCCGGCCACCACAGCGCCCGCCGCCCCAGCCCGCCCAAGCACCTGCTCTCCCCCTCCGAGCGCTGCTCCTCCTGCTCCCGCTCCCCCTTGGTCGGCGCAGTGCGTGGTGCCCTGCCCCAGCACCCGTCGTCCGCAGTCCGCCTGCACACGTCGCCCTATCACGACGGCCCACGCTCGCCGCGCCAGAAGCTTGATGCTCTGATTGCGGACGAGGACCGTCACCACCGCGCCCCAGCACCACCGCCAGCACCACCACCGCCGCCCGTGCCTGTCCACGGACACGCCCTCGCCAGCCTGCCCACCCCGTCTTCACATGCACAGCTGCTCCCCGCCCGCTCTGCTCGCCTCCCGTCGTCGTCGGCTGGCCTCTCGCCTCCAGCATCGCCCGTCGCCATGCCTCCGCCCGCCCGCCCGAACCGCCCTGCACCAGCCCGCAACCCCTCCATAGACTCGGCCGCCTCTTCCATGTCGAGCGCCTCCCCCTCGCTGAGAGGGAACACGGCCCACGGCCCGAAGCCCTCCCAGGACACCACCTCCTCTAACCCGCCCGACATGGCCGCCCTCATCGCCGCCGCCGGCTCGCCCGAGGCCGCCCTGCTGGCTCTGTGGAAAGAGAAGCAGAGCGCCTCCAGCCACAGCTCGCAGCTCTGGCGTCTGGTCGAGAAGCAGCGCTCCATGATCATCGGCCTGCAGAAGGACCTCGAGCGCGCCTTGAAGGACAAGGACCGCTACCGGAAGAAACTCAAAGACTACACCAGCCAGGTGCCACCCATCCCAGGCGCCCCGCAACGCTCCGACACCTTCGATTCCCTCGTCGAACGGGAGGGGAGCCAGTCACCCGCCCTCAGCGACAGGCTGGAGGATGTCGCCAAGCCGAGCACAGCACCACGCTTCGCCGAACACAAAACCTCGCCGCTAACACAGGAGACGTCGGCTGCCCAGCTGCTCCCCGGCTCGCAATTTGTGCAGTCTCCCTCACACTCGTCGGATGCACACACCTTGTCGAATCCTACATCAGTTGTAAACTCTCCCACCGACTACTCCGTCAAGCCGCTCGCTCTTGGCAACAAAGCGCTTGATCTGGGTACAGCTCAGAGCGGGAGCACTCCTATAATAGAGCACCCTGTCGAATCTCCCAAGGACGCCCCGTCTCCGCGAGAAACGCCCCTCGCCAACACCGAAAACAATCTCCAGGCGCCTCAGCTTTCCCTGACCCAGGCAACCCCAGTAATTGGAGGGGATGGCTTCGACGCTCCTCCCCCGAAACCTGCGCATGCACTGCGAAAGGCGCCGCCGGCCCGCTCAACTTGTCCAAGCCTGTCAAGACAAGTGCACATCTTCTCCAGGCAAATGCTGGGGAGCATGATGATTCCGATTACGACGATACCCTGGAAGTGGACGAAATTCCGATCGTTGAACGAGGCAGGCGCAAGACGCGCGAGGAAGATGACAGGGTTCGAGAAGCTATGGCCATGAAAGAGGAAGAGGCCCGCAGCAAATCTAAGAAAAAGAAGAGTGAGAGCAAGTCAAAGGGCCCCTCGCCGGAATCTGTTGAAGAAACCGAACAGCTTCCTACCGCCAATCTGTCGCCGCGCCAGTTCAGTCCCATCCAAGCAGGCCTTCCTATATCCCCACGGCACCCGCCCGCCAATTCTCTCAATGCGCTGCTCAGTCCTGCCAACTCTGACAGCTCCATGGTAGCGCAACGAAGCATCGTCTCCTCGCCACTAATGAGCCCAGGTCTACCTACAAGTCCCCGTCCAGGAGACAGACCCCTTGGATCGCCGTTGCCGAGGAACCCGAAACAAACCATGGCTTCCCCTCCCATGTCTCCAAGAACTGTTGCCAGCGGAATGCCTCCACCATCGCAGGCTTCCCGACAGCAAGTCCCGTTGCCACCAAATACGCCTCAGTCATACACATCGCCCCAAACGATGCGCCCCGAAGCAGCAAACCAACCAAGACAACAATCTCTAGGGTCAGATCTTCTAAAGCCGCCAGGAACACAGCTAGGCTCCGAACCGAGCGATCCAGAACATGTATTTCGAGGTCTGGTTTCAGATCAGTATCCCGGGCTCCTACTTCCTCCCAATGCACTACCATCCATCGAAGTCAAAGTCTCCTCTTCGCGTCTCAGACCCTCCCGTATGAGCTTCCTGGCACCTAAACCCCAAGAAGAGGATCCCGTGTTTCACCTAGCAATTTATGCGCGGTCTGATGGGAAGCAATTATGGCGCATGGAGAAAACTATTGTGGCGTTGCCTGCTTTGGATGCCCAATTGAAGTCATTGTGTGATTTTGCTGGGAAGCTGCCTGATCGGGCATTGTTTAGCGGACATGCCCCTGCAAGGGTTGATGCTAGGAGAACCGCTCTGAATCACTATTTTGATACCATCTTGGAGACTCACATGAACGAACAGGCTGCCCTTGTCGTCTGCGAGTTCTTCTCCACCGATGTAATTGGCGCTCAGAATGGAGACACCCTAGCTCCCGAACCGGTTGCCCCGCAAGTTGCACCTGCACCCAAGGGTAGGCAAATCAAAGAGGGATACTTGACGAAGCGAGGCAAGAACTTTGGTGGTTGGAAAGCACGGCATTTCGTGCTCGACGGTCCCGAGTTCAGGTACTATGAAGTTGCAGGCGGTGCGCACCTTGGAACAATTAAGCTTTTGAATGCGCAGATTGGGAAGCAATCTCAACAGCAATCGAACCAGTCTCCCCAACGTCGGGACGATTCAGAGGATAACCAGTACCGGCATGCTTTTCTTATCCTGGAACCAAAGCGCAAGGATTCTTCGAGTCTTGTCCGTCATGTGCTCTGTGCAGAGAGTGACGAAGAAAGAGACGCTTGGGTAGATGCACTGTTACAACACGTCGATTGGCAGGAGGAGTCTTCTCCAGTTGAGGGTCAAGCACCGACAAGTAACAGCAGGCCTGCGGTACTCACAAAGACGCAAGGGAAAGACGCTTCTCGGGCTAGAAGGAAGGAAAGTATGGAAATGGACAAGGCCACTAAAGTTCAAGCCCTGAACTACGAAGATACCGTTGCTGCCGAAGCGCCGATGCGTGGACCCACGCATCGGGAGGCAAAGGAGTCGCATGGGCATTCGCCAAAGGCTGGATCTTTCTCCAGCGAGGGCTCTCGAAACTACCCTTCCATTTCTGGCCCGACCAACGGTGCACCGATTCAAAATCTCGAGAACTGGGGCAACAAACCTGCCGCTGCTCCAACGACTATCAAGGATAAGAAACGCAGTATTTTCGGGTTTGGTTCGAGACCTCGTGGTCCAGATCCTTTACCTGATCCATCCACGAACCAGCAGCGCGCCCCCGATCGAGTAATACAGCAGAACCGCAACGTTTTTGGTATACCATTGGCGGAAGCTGTGGACTACACCCAGCCAATTGGTCTCAGTGATCCGATTCCATCTGTTGTTTACCGCAGCTTGGAGTACCTACGAGCAAAGAACGCGATCAATGAAGAGGGCATCTTCCGTCTTAGTGGCTCCAATATAGTTATCCGAGCCCTTCGTGAGCGGTTCAACACTGAAGGAGACGTCAAACTTTTGGATGGCCAGTACTACGACATCCACGCTGTAGCATCCTTACTCAAACTCTTCCTTCGTGAGCTTCCTGCATCAATATTGACCCGGGAATTGCATTTAGACTTCATCAAAGTCCTAGGTATGTAGTATCGGCCATGTTGCATATCGCTTACTGACGTCTACTGTAGACTTGGACGAGCGCTATAAGAAGATTCAAGCATTCAACGTTCTTGTTCACAAATTACCGCGGGTGAACTTTGAACTTCTTCGTCACATGTCTTCTTTCCTCATTGAGATTGTTGACAATTCTGGCGTCAATAAGATGACTGTGCGAAATGTTGGGATTGTGTTTGCTCCCACATTGAACATACCAGCCCCATTGATATCTTTCTTCTTGACAGATTTCCAAGACATTTTCGGGGTGCCTATTGATGAAGCAAATTCTCCCATTCAGGAAATTCGCACAACCGGTTACCTTGGTGACGAAGTTCGATCGCCTCGCCACCAGATGTTCTCCGACATCCCTACGCCTGCATACAACGAGACCTCGTTTCAGTCCCAGATGCCGCCAAACCAGCAACAGTACAATGGACGGCCACCCTCCTCCTTCCCCATGGGGAATGCCCCCTCCTACCCACCGCCCCAGCCGCCGCAACATCAACAACACCAACAACAACAACAGTATAGCCAGCATGCTGGCTACGACACTGGCTTCATTCCAGTCCGCCCTAGCTACGACTCATCTGGTTACGAGCAGCAATATCAAGGTGGTGAGGGCTATGGCAGTTTGAACAGTGCAAGGCAACCTGGAAATGCACGAGAACAAAAGCAGAAACGGCGCGAGAGCGGAATGCTGTTAATGAATATGGGCATGGGCCAGCGGAAGGGTTCCAATGGTTCTAACCCCCTCGGCCGCGAGAGGAATATCGCGTAAACCCCATGCTGATTCGCGAGGAGACAGCTTTCGATTGAAACGATTTCAACCTACAGCATACCCGATCTATCTATCAGCATACCTTGATTGGGGTTCTTGACCGAAACACCTGTCTGAAGACTCACGATTTTTCTATCGAGCGTGATGCGCATCAACCACTTATCGATGCCTACTTAATATCCGATCCTAATTACAGGACCCTGGGCTGGTTCCGTGGGCTCTTGCATGCAAGATTCTATTTACAGCATAATACTACCCCTCAGAAGCATGAATAATATGTGCGGCTCTGGTCATCTTCGGCGTTCTGGAGGCTATTTATTCGCTTGGTCGTTTCTTGCATACCCACATCATGTTCCACCTTTCTATTACGTCTTATTTTCTTGAGAGCATGCTCTTTCTGGCTTCGAGCTATATTTCCGCCATCTGATCTGCCGTATCTAAGCGCTCGTTGAGATTCTCTGTTCTCTCGTTTTCTCTCTTCTACTGGCGCTATTTTAATGGCAACCTCTAGTTGGCCCAATGGTTTCGCATCCGAGCTGTGCAGGATTTGTCATAATTCTTTGGTGTTTGGTTTACGTGGAGGTGTGGGATGAGTACGCATGAGCTCTGCAATACGACTGTGGATGAACAATGTGTAGATAGGCCAAGGATCAAGGGAAATAATAAGTACGTTACCATTCATGTGGTGTTCGGTGGTATCTTGGAAAATGTGCCTGATCAGCGCACTCTATCCGCTAGCGTTGTGTGGGTCGGGGGTGTGTTCGTCGTCAGCTAGTCTTCATGTGGACGTTTAACGACAATGCCTGGTTAACGGAGCTTGATCAGGCTATTAGGAGAATTCACCGGTCCCTTCTATAGATAGAGGGATCTTCAACAACTTTGGTTGTACAAAAAATTGGTCGAGGCATTTTTTTCTCCTATTAGACTAGGACCTACACATACCTGAACATATCTCGTGCAGTGGCCGCCAAACCCCCGAGTGCTACCGTGAGGTCGGCATGTACACTCCGCCACCAGATGTGAAATTCTTCCTGTGCGATGTCCTTACATTTGTTAGTGAAGACCAAAAGACGGACGTAAGGCTGTCTGTTAGATCCTACCTCAGGACCTCAGGGAAAGCAAATTTATGTTCATCCATGATGTTTCGTGAAGATATGGAGTAGGTGATGATAGGTGGTTGTAGTGATCAACTTTAATGCTGTGATCTATCGCATGAACGCTGCAAGTTTATCTTAGCCACGGATGAACAAATCCGAGGCTAGCCAATGTACCACCATGAATGGACGCGCTTCATTCAAATCACATTCTGGCAGACAAAATCATGAACAGTTAAATTTATTGCTGGCGGTTTTTTTGTACGGGTTCCTGGTTCAGGTCATGAAGTTCGACTTGGGATGGGCCACGATGTCACAAGCCTGCCAATGGATGTATGTATATAATCTTCCACAAAAGCAATCATGAGCATCTCTTTGTTTATTCTACATTGCCTGTGTATTCATCTGCTCATTTGAGGGTTTAAGAGTTTAACACCAGCAGGACTTTTGAAAAAGTCCTCCCAGTCTGCTTTTAAATGGCTGGGAAAGGATTCGATTGCACTTCTGTCGAGGAAGCCCGACTGCATTTCCTAGACCAGTTGGACCTTCAATACCCCATTCAGTGCCTCTATGGCTGAGTCTCTATACTCCTTGGAGTACCAATCCAAAGTATCATCCGCGATTAATTCGTCTATAGCTTCTCCAGTTTTACCGGAAAATATTTGCGCCCTGATATGAATGCCGCCGGTTTGCTTGAGACGATCAATAATCTCTTGAATGCATAGTCTGTGGAGCTTGTAGTTTTCAAAGACCAAACCAGCGAGCTGTTCGCATTGGTTCACGGATAATTCGTTGGCGCCGGGTTTGGTGCGTTTAGCAATCGGTCGTGCCAGATCGACAAGACCTTTGAGGACCCGTAGCACTTCCAAGCGACCGTAAGTGGCATTGAGCCTGTCTTCTGTGAGATGTGGCATACGATCGAAGTTGGGGTCAGCCGCATCTGCAACGGCTGTGCGAAGCTCATCTTCGTCACGTTTAAGATTGTGGAGTACAGCTACAAGTAACAAAGGCAATAATTAGCAAAGCCGTTAACTTTATTTTGGCATCTTGGATGAAACGTACTGCTAAATGACTCTTCGAGAGTCATATCCGAATAAGTGGAAAGGGAGTCTAAAAGTGGATGTATATAAGCATAAGACACAAAAGTTGAATGGTCGTAAACACCTACCTGACGGATGTACATGATGCAATATCGCTGTAATCGGATTCCAGAACGCGTTGATCAAATGAAGTTCTGCCGGAGTGAAATAATCGTTGTAATCGTGAGCTTCACGTTTCGCCATGCTCTCCAACTCGGCAAACTTTTGTTTGAGAGGAGTGTTTTTATGGTAAGCCTATGAGAGACGTTATTATAAGCAAAACTTCACTCATGTTGATTAGTACTGTGATCACTCACCTGGCCTGTCCTGATCTCTTTGTAGACTAAACTACTCACAATATCCGTCACTGCATGGAAGTGATATATTGACATCTTCGTGACCGGCCGTACGAAATGGCTGTTCCTGATCCCGCCTGCCTGGCTGTGATTCACCCCTTCAAGTGCGTCCCAATCACAGTTGTCCGAAATATCCCCGGAGTCTGTGTCATTGTCAGGCATCGAAGTTTTCGAAACAAAGAGCAGCTTACTTCGCAAAGGAGCGTTCAGAGTTGAGTCCAGCGGTATTCTTGTCAGCCGTGCGATGCGGCGCCTTTCGATCATGCAGAAGTGTTTGGTCAGACTTGTGTGTAATTGCCGCTTGAGGTCGAGAAGGTCGAAAGCTGTGGCATAATTGAAATGCTGTAGATCCATATAGAGTAGATCATCAACTTTGTTTTCCATCCGTTGAAAAGTAGCGATGACCTTTTTCAATTCCTCGTCCGAGGAAAACTTTTTGGACCACTCGCACCATATGGGTGGGATTGAGAGATTCGCGAAAGGGCTACCCATGCAATGTTATCATGCAACATTTCTTTTACTTGCACGCGGCCATAATGCTCAAACGCGAACGTTCCCAATCCAAGTTTTAAGTGCAGTCGCGTCGATAGTAGAGCCATTTTTCTACTCTGGCGATTCTTGTCCAACGACAGTGAGTACCTCGCGATTGTAGCGGCTTGGTAGTAATATTGCGGGCGTGCTGTAACCTCGAATAGTTCCAGAAGGGCTTGGATAGCAACCAATACACTTTCAGATCCGCACATCGTTTCAGAACCCTCAATGTCCATCTGGATGCGCCAAAGTCTGAGCGCGTTTCTGACGAAGTCCTCGAGCATTGTTACATCAGGTCTTGTTGTCATCGACACCATCAAAAGGAATTCGAATTTCAAGACTGTTGCCTCAGTTTCGTGCCATTCACGCAAGAGTTTCTGTTGGCGTTAGCAGACCGTTGTTGACACCATCAGTTCGACTGTCATACGTCAACGCCCTCCTCCAATGTTGTTTGTCCAATCGTCTTCTCTATGCTCCTAGCATGCTCCTGAATTGTTCCAAGAAACTTTCTCTGCTCCCCGACCGGTAATGCCGATACAAAACGACGAAGGTCCTTGAAACAACTTGGATTGCGATAGCAGTCGAAGTAAAATTCAATGACACTTTCAAGTCTCGGAACATTACAATAGGCCTCGGCGCACAATTTTGTGAGCCCGAAAGCTCTGCATGTCTTTGCGTCGCGTGGCGGCAAGGAATTCCATATCCCGGTGAACAACTCCCAAATCTTACTCTTGCTTCTGGTTACAGTTAGCAGGTTATATAGGCATGAGCAATGCTGCATGTTGTTGGCACTCACTCTTCACTAGTGTAGAGATGGCCAGCTGCATCCAATAGGCTACTCCAAACCGTCCAGCCCATTGTGCACATTTCGATCATGGCATTACGGGCCGCGGTAGCGTTTCCGCTTGCTGCATTGCCAGCCTTGTATATGTTATCGATAAGTCGATGGCATGTTGTTTCTACCAGTTGCCATTCCCCTTGTCTATGAGCGACTTCGATCTTCAACAACTCAAAATCCCACATGGCGCCATCTAGAACTTTCTGCACGACAGGAGGTGGATTATCCCAGAGCTGAAATAGTTCTACACATCGGTTTTGGCGTTCGTAAATGGCGGCCATGAAACGCAGATCACTCATGCTGGATACTTGTATGTTTTCGTCCTGAAGTTCAATCAGCGGGTTTCAGTTGAGGCTTAGAAAATTGCATTACTGTAGGCTTTGGCGAACTATCATAAGCCTCTTTCATCTGTCGAAGTGTAACGTCAAGTTGTATCTGACCGACAGGGTCGGGTTTGGCAGTTGCCTTGGCAATCGCAATTCGATGTTCACCTCCCAGCTGGCTTGTCATTACCCTGGAGTAGTACATGGCTTTCTTGGATTTAGGGTCAATGCCTTCCTTGTTCGCTTGTACGGTTGCCTATAGTTTATTAGGGATGAGTAGAAGTTGCATCTTTCCGATCAAAGCTTACTAATTTAGCATCTTCCCAGCATTCCTCTTTCATGGCAGCAGTGAACAGCGCGGACCACAGTTGAAGCTTAGCTTTCCGATGAGGAAGGGCCTTGGCTCCATTCTGCCATGCCTTCAAAGCCTCTGCACCAACCGAAACCAACGTCAGGTCATCTGGGTGCACTTGCCGTGTGGCATCTAGGACGGAGCTGTAGATTAAGGCAAGTAACTGGAGGTCTGTAGTCGGAGGTTGACGTTGACAAATGTCGACCAAGATAGGAAGGGCCTCAGAAGCCCGACCATCGATCTGCAACAGAGCCGAAGCTTTCCAGGCCTATAAGAGTCAATTTATGAGACCATGACCCACAAGAGCGTTGCAAAAGAAATAACAGTCTTGGGTATTGGGTGCACACTGTACCAGGAGATATGGGTCGTTGGGGCTCTTCTTAAGACTTTTGCTCGCCTTATCGAGCGCGAATTTTGGGATTGGGTTCTCGCGCCGCAACCTTTGGAATTTATCCCAGTTGAGGGCCATGGCGATAGCGCAAGCCCCTACTGTACATATAATGACCGCGAGTAGGAATTAGAAAGGGTGGTTTTTAGCGATAGTGGGACAAGATATCGAGCTTAGGGTGTCGACAGAGTGTGTGTTGAGTGGAGCGCGAGAGGATGGCGCTAGTGGGGTAAGTCCTCACGTATGATTCGGTTGCGCCTTCTGCTCCAAACACGACGCACAGCGCAGGTTCTCTACACAGCACATTCCATCCATGGAAGTAGTCATGCGAAACGAAAGCTCTGCCCATCTTTCAAGCACCCGGACGAAGCATTGTTCCCCAAAATGTGAAGGAGTCATGTTACTGTACAATTCTACTATGATACAATAGCTGCAACAACGAAATACCTAGCTACTCTTCGGTAGTTAGAGGTGGGAACAGAGCTCCCTGGTATTTGGTACCCAGGTCGACCATAGGTGTTCCATAGCCCAGATCTCGTCCGTACCCGCAGTATTCAAACGTCCTCCGTGCTTCTTGAACACCCAGCTGATCAAGCATGATTTTTGCTTTGTTGGGCATATATGGCTGTAAGAGTATGGCCGCCATGCGCAGAGCTTCCGCGGCTTGATAAACGATCCTGTCAACCTCTTCTCCGGGTTCACCGGGTCCAAAGGTAAGTATCTTCTTCCACGGCTCCGACATTTGGACGTATTGATTTGACTGCAGAGTATTAGCATGCAGAGGCCAACGAACGAAATGTGACTTACCGATCGGATGAATTCTGCGATGAGGCGAATCGCAGCCCGGGGATCATGTGCATCCAATGCCGTTGCGACCTTGGACGGAAAGTTCGCCAGAGTGTTTGAGAAACGGGATCCAGGGCCTTCGGCCCACTCTGAAGCGGGCAGAGGGCCGATGCGTTCGACGGCGCCTCGGACACTCCACCGTTTCCCTCGTGTGATGCGAGAGAGAAGATTGCCCAATTGAGCCCACAAGAAGGTGTTGTATAGCTTGTTGATGAAGGCGTTGTCGTAGTTGCCATCATCTTGGATGCCGCCGTCGTGTGCCAGGTAACAGCGCATCACGTCTGGGCCGAATCGATCCAGGGCGAGGAAGGGGTCAACAACGCGGCCAGTCGATTTGGACATCTTTGATCCGCCGAGAGTCCAGTGCGCATGGGTCAATATCCTTTTGGGGAGTGGGAGACCGAGAGCCATGAGGAAGGCGGGCCAGTAGATGCAGTGGAACCGAACAATGTCCTTGCCAATGACATGGCAATCGGCGGGCCATCCCCCTACCTGCTCACGACCAGGAGCCCATGGGTATCCGGCCTTTGTGACGTAGTTCATCAGTGCGTCGAGCCACACGTACATGGTTTGAGAATTGTCCTGCGGGACGCGGATCCCCCAGCTCAGGCGCTCCGCAGGGCGAGATATGGACAAGTCTTCTAGACCATCTTCCACAGCCTGTACGACCTCTTTCATGCGGTATGCGGGTGTAATCCACTCAGGGTTATCGTGGTAGAAGCGGAGGAGTGGTTCGCGAAACTCGGACAGGCGGAAATGGTAGTTCTGCTCCGAGGACCATTCTACCTCGCTGCCGGTCTCAATCGATGCCTCGAAGCAAGTCAGCGGGAAAAGTACGGGCTCGTCTAACAAGAGATAGGTACCATGATTTTACGGCCAGTGGTCGGATCCAGACGTGGCTGGACGGCCGACTGGGGATAGAAGGCCTCGTCAGAGATGGAATACCAGCCTTCATGCTTCTTGGTGTAGATGAGACCCTTCTCCTGGAGCAGGAACTGGCCACTGTCAGCGCCTAAGCCGGCAGCGGGTGGTAGGCAGGGCTCATACCCATGCGTATGCGACGGCGTCCTTGTGGTCGGCGTCGGTTGTGCGGACGAAATGGTCATTGGAGACGAGAGCTTTGGCAGCAAGCTGCTTGAAGATGGCGGCGCCCCGGTCGCAGAACAACTGGGGGTCCATGCCTGCTTTGGCAGACGCCTGTTGGACCTTCAATCCGTGCTCATCGGTGCCGGTACACATGAGAGCGTGCTCGCCCTTGAGCAGCCGCCATCGCTTGAGGATGTCGGTGAGCACCAGCGTATAGAGGTGGCCAACATGAGGCGCTGTTGCTCATGTAAGCGGTGCGGTCTTAGCTCGATATAGGGAGAAGCCCGAAGGTGAGCGCACCGGCATTGACGTAGAAGATGGGCGTGGTGATGTAGTAGGGCTTCTGCGTGGGTGAGGGTGCGGGCTGCGTCGCAAGCCGACGGACGCGAGGGCTGTGGGCCTGGCACGGTCTAGACGTCCACAGAGATGCCCATCGAGGCCGGCCGAAGCCCCCAGGCGTCGTCGCTGAAGCAATGTAGCGTGCGCGCATCCTCCTGCCACAGCATCTGCAACCGCGAGCTCTGCTCTCCTCCGTGCCTTCTCCGCAGCACCGGCGTCCGTGCATTTTGCTGACTCATCTTCTGAACCTCCAAGTCACCGGGCCTCCGACCTGCACCGATCGCCGACCACCCACCGCCCGACAACGACACCACATGGGTCCCACAGCATCCCCGAGCAGTACGCACCATCCTGCAGGGCCTACTCTCCGCGTTTCTCCACTGCTTCATCACTGATTCGTGTCATGTCTATGGATGGCCACTAGCTTTGATCCACAATTCACCACCTGCCCTCACATGCCCCCACAGTCTGCGTGACCTTCCGTCCCCAGTGCTCGAGCTCATGTTCTTCTAAACCGTTACGCCACAATGTCCTGCACCGTTCATTCATCCAGCATGCCGGCGCCGTCGCCGGGGATGGTGTCTTGTTTTGTTGCTGCCAAGATCTGGGGTAGATTCAGTCTATTCAACCCTCAAAACGGTCATGTACTGCTATTAATACACAACCCCAAACTCCTCCGACCAATGAATCTTGCAATCGCTCCATGGTCTCGCCGTTGATGGCCAGCCGTGTCAATTGGACGCCGAACGCCCACTCGGCGTCTCAATATCCGATTGAGGTGGTCAATAGTCATGCTTTCAAGGTCTCTTGTCGACTAGGAGTAAATCAGGATCCTCAAAAACACCCCAACAAGCAGGCTATCCGAGTAAGCCACCTCCAACCACTGGACGCCGTAGTTCACCCCGCATCTTCATATTTCCTTTATTGATCTCTATTGAACTTGCAGTGGCCCGACAAAGGCTGCCTCCCAATGGTAGTTCGTTGCAAACCATAAATATCTTGTCGACTCCATACTTTCTGCATCCCTTTGCGACCTGACACAACTATACATTCGCCTCTCGTTCTGTCTACCTGAGATCAATATGAAGTTCACCACCGCCATCACGGCCGCCATCCTTGGCGCTGCTGTCTACGGTGCTGCCATCCCGGACCCCAACTGCCGTTTCCCAGGTCAGCCATGCAAGCGAGAAGCCCTCCCAGAGCCCGTACCAGAGCCCGTGGCCGATCCAAACTGCCGCTTCCCCGGCCAACCGTGCAAGCGCGAAGCTCTTCCTGAGCCAGTCCCTGAGCCTGAGCCTGAAGCCGACCCTAATTGTCGCTTCCCTGGTCAGCCATGCAAGCGCGAAGCTCTTCCGGAGCCAGTTCCAGAGCCAGAGCCTGAGGCTGAAGCTGATCCCAACTGTCGCTTCCCTGGTCAACCATGTAAACGCAATGCTGAGCCCGCCTGGGGCTCCAAGTTCCGATACTTCCCCGGTCAGCCCATTGGGAGGCGCGAGGCCGAGCCTGAGGCCGAAGCTGAGCCTGCTTGGGGCTCAAAGTTCCGATATTTCCCTGGGCAGCCCATCGGTAAGCGGGAGGCCGAGGCCAACCCCAACTGCCGCTTCCCCGGCCAGCCTTGCTAGATATCTCATCCTGAGCCTTTGGTCCGTGGTAAACACGAGATGGATCTATATCTTCGATGACGTTGACTTTTTACTTTGCCCTCATCAACGCTCGCTCGATCCGAAACATCATCTTCAGTTTCCAACGGCTTTCGATTCCGGACAATTTTATCTATATCTGTTTTAAAATATTTACTTTGTGGAGCTCTTAATGATATTGGCTCATTGTATATACTGCTACCCTATAAAGGGTGTATGAGCAGGCCGGCCCTCGTATGCTGTCACAGGAGCGCCTATCGACTCCTGGATATGAAGAGGAACTGAGCGGGTCTATTTAAAGTTCTCAACAAAATCAATGTATCTATCAAAGAAGTCTGATTCTCAGTGATGGCATGGTGTTGTTTCAACTCCTGTAGGTTAAACTAAGGAATAGCGCGAAATTTTTACGACCAAGATTTTGGAATTGTACGTAAAATCTTTTCTGGTATTTGTGGTCTCGGGAGTAGTTGCTGCAGCTGTGATGCCAGACATACCATTTTTGTCCCACGTCACAGTCTACGTTGCACACCCCTCGTTGTAAGGTCCCCCTGCGGTTTTCCCATCTAGATCATGGCTCCCCACCTCTGCTGTTCAAACCACGTCACATAAATCCAATTATCATACTATCGCACGTTCAATTGTCCTACAAATCGTACATAACATCACTGCCACACCCTCACAAGCTAGAAAGCCGTCACATAATACTATCCTTCTAGAACGTGGTACGCGGTGATAGAGCATACAAATAAATGCAATCACCCGCTGTCATCTCGGAGAGTGGATTTAAGAGGTGGGTGGGCACGACTCGAAGTTGCACTAGAGTGCATATTGGTGGTGAGATTTTGAGCTACGTTACCATGAATATTCAGGTGATGGCAACTCAGTACTCTAGACACTACGAGTTCTGAGCTAGTTTTGTATCTCTCAAGAGCACTTTTGCGGAATTGGCCCTCGTGTTCTGTAGCGTCCTTGTTGCAAAGTATCACAAAACAATATCCAGGCGACATGGTCAAAAGAAAACCTTGAATACTGGGTGGAAAGTAGCTGCCGTGGATCTTTATGTGGTTTTTTAGAGTCAAAAGCCCCTTGCTATCAATTCAGTAAAATCAAGTCTCAAGCGGTTACACCACCTCACTTAATGTTCAAACTTGCACACCCACGTTTATCTAGTTTAATTCAATCCTCTTTTATAAATTCACATTTATTCATAGTCAGGTACTATTGTGTTCCTGTCAAAATAATGTTGTTTCGAAGAGATTAATTTTTCGTACTCCAATTGTGACTTCAATTAGCATGAGTGCCACTTTGTCACGAATATCGTGCATGAAATTTGATCCTCTGGTTGTGTACATATGTAGACGTCACATGAACCGATAAGCTTTACCACAGCCAAACGTGGTTTAATGGAACCCATCGCTCGATCCAACCGAGAAATTAGACAATCTGCATTTGGCTGTGCGGGAACACGAGCGGTGTGCACGATTGCCAAGAGCGCGTGACAATTCATCTCGAGGCGTTCCAAACAGCACCATTCATGCCCACATGCATGCATGTACCCACCGGCATAGTAATCAGCGCCACAAGCCTCACCCGTACCTTGAATACCACGATAGCATATCGGAGCTTGTCCCTCGCATGTGTGAAACGAACGTTCAGGCAAAAAACCCCGTTCCAAGGCAATGGACAAATGAAGTCACATCTGTGACGCTATGCGCATATCGCTTGGGTATCCATCCCAAATCACGCGAAACCATGCTCCACAATGCTATGCTCTTATGTACATAGACCTTTCCGCAACGTTGTTCCCACGCATATACGAGCCAAAGAAGAAAAAAGCGAGCAAATTAGCAAGACTGTTATCCATCACAAGGTACTTGTTTGCACGCTGTTTTGGCTAATTCGTTTCGTATCGCATTCATATGGCTACCTGATATGTACTGTTTGAATCGCTTTCGCACCCTTGCTTTTTCTCTACCCAAACGTGCCAAAGCACCTATCGTCGCGAGCACAGCATCCTCCAACATTTTCTGCAAAGCCCATGTTGCCAGCTTCCCGAGTCAACCATCAAACCATCCAACGTACGAACATTCCTTGTTCCGACCTTGCGGTTTTGCTTCCCCAAATCTTTAACGTATATAATGTATGATGCTACTGCAAGAGAGGAGAATGCGAAGAGAGTCGTGCAAAGGAAATGGGTCATGAAGGGTATAAACAAGTCGTCATCAATGTTATAGAAAGGGAAATTGGGGTATTGATAAGATCGTCAGAAGATACAATCGCTCGCACGCTTGCGGATATAGAACCTAACAAAAGAAACATGGAAAGAAACAAGTTCGGCGTCGTCAGGATGCATTTTGGCGTGCGAAAGACCATGGTAGATCTCTAGACGGCCGCGCCGTTCACGACCACTGCATAGCCATCGTTCTTGGCTTTGAGTGCTTTCGCGAGCATGAGTTCGCGCATCCAATCGATGCGTTCATCACGAGACTTGACAGCAAAGTGGTGCGCCTTCCCATTGGGAAGAACCTTTTGATTTCGCTCTTCCCGGGCGCCGTGGGTACAAGCTGGAATTCGAACGCAGCAGGGACGCCGTGCTTGTCTTTGTGACCAGAAGTGAGTTTTAATGCACGCAGTTTTGCGGAGAGTTTGTTGGAAGCGAGTGACGAACAAGCGACGGCGTAGTCGTCAACGTCAATCGTCTGCAACGCCGAAGAGGATGGAAGCTCGTTCGGGTGCATCGCTAATGTTGTGCCCTGCAAGCGAAAATGGTGGTCCTGCCACTCATGACGGAGCAATTTGGTGCGACGCTTCTTCATCCAACCATGATGGTTCACGCCATTATAGGCGAACCCACCCTTGATGGGTGCATGCTCAGGTTTAGCGGTCAGACTGGGGTCAGACACAGGGCTATCGCCAGAGAACTGCGTCTCGTTTAAGGTGTCAGTATCGCCATCGAATGGACCCGTCGGGCTGAACACCTGGTCCTCGTTAAGCGCCGGAAGAGGTAGCGAAGGTCGGCGCCAGTCGACTCGTGACCCGACTCGCTGCACCGGATCCCTATACTGCATGTTTGGTGGCACCGACTGGCTTGTGTCGCGTGAAACAGGCCCCGCTGGAATGGCTGTGACTGGAGCGTCCATTTCGGAAAATGGCGTGCCGAATCGGTAAACGCCACCTGGGGATGCTGTCCGACAAGGCGAGAATGCGGTGTCTGGAACTCCATACGGGCTAGTGTGAGAAGCGCTATGCGGGCCGCTGTATTGAGGACCAGCTGACATGGAGCGTGGCGGCGGAATACTGAGCTTGGGAAGGGACTTCAGGTTGTAGTGAGGGGCAGCGACGAATTCAGGAGGATGCAAAGAGGGAGTCGGGAGCGTTGTATGGTCGAAAGAAGTGGATGTGTGTGCGGAAGTGGATGCTGAAAAGGCCGAGCGCTGCTGGTAATAATGGTAGGGTTGTACAACAGAGGGATGGGAGGGGAACATGTCCACTGGAGGCGTCGGGGGGCTTCGATAGGTGTTGCTGTAGTGTATGGTTGCTGAACACCTTGCAGTGTAAGGAATTGTCGCACATTGTCCTGCGGGTCGCGCAACTGTAGCGCCTGCAGTGCATCTTCCTTCAAGTCAAACTCGGGTAGTTGACCGGGCCCTAGTAGATCAGAAGATGCCACCACGGATGGAATTGCATCCGAGGTCGGGCGGTAGACGGCATCTACAGCGCGAGCCGCAGTGTCAGCATTGCCTGGATCTCCCGCAATGAAAATGTGACCGCCATTTTCAGGCGATATGGGAAAACCATGCTCTTCCTGAAGTCTTGCGAGCTGTCTCTGCTGTTTCCTCCATTTGGCACACCGCTCGCCCTTGGCGCATTTGTGGGGTTTCGGGAGCAGCTGCTCAATAGCGACAATGGAGACCGACTCAGCCGGTGTGATGATATCGTCGCCTACGTTTCGGTGTCGCCGACCCCTTCGTCGTCGGCCGCCTCCTGGCGTGATGGGTGTCTTTGCATCTTCACCCTCACATTCGACACCCCTGGATTTGTCTCGGTGGCGTCGTTCTCTGTTCTTGCTCTTTGATCTCTGCCTAGCTCCTGTGCAAGGTCGCTCGGTGTCCTCGAAAGGGGTTGGGACGGCAGCTACAGGTGAAATGAGACCGTCGGACGTTCGTAGCGAATCAATCTGATTCCATAGTTCGTGGCGTTTACCGAAAGATTGGATCTCGAGCTCTTTCAGGTCATCGAATTGCAGATCAAGCAGAATTGCCCCAGTGATGTCGTGAGCTTCGAACCGGTCGATGATGTCGTCCTCGAAGCCGTTTTGGTACATCCAAGTGGCGACTTGTTGCGAGGTCCATGCTCGTACTTCAGCGCTGTCCAGGTGGGCGACGGCGGATGCGATGTTGTTGTACTCCCGCCTGGGTACAACGGTCTCTGGGGTGGCTTCACGGAACGAGGTCTGCAGACGGGATGGGGGCTCCTTGGGGAACAGCGGGGACAATTGCAAAGCAAAATCAAAATCATTGGAAGACTGAGATGTGCGGAACAGGTGCGGGCCTTTTGGCCCCTCGACGGGCTTGGGAAGGTACCATTCGGCGAATTGAGGTCGGATCTCGTCTCTTGGGGTCTGGACCTCTTCGAATGTGGAGATTGTGGTCTGGCTTCTACGGTTGTCGTTCTGATGGGGGTCACAAAATGGTCTGGGGGAAAGGTGCAGACGACTTACCGAAGAGCGGAGGCTGTACTCCTCAAAATCACTGGAATCGTCCTCGATGTCGGTGTAGGCGTCACTGATGTGGGAGATGGGCCGCTCGAGCGAGGTTCTGGCAGAGAGGGTGGGGACGAACAGAGACGGTGACTTTGCTCGTTCGAACATCTCACTGGGCTCCAACGGAGTCATGGGGGTCATGGCCTGGCGGTTCAGACAGGGGGCTGTGGGCGGAAAGGGTGGTGTGCTCACCATGATCACGGCATGCACGAGGACGGCGATGGTGGGCTGTATGTACTATGGAGCTCTATCGGGGGGCGGGAGCGGGTATGGGCAACATGGTATGGGCCACGATGGGGCACAGGTTGGGAGGATCGGAGAAAAACCTTGGAAGGGCCCTTCGGGTGGAGGGCGGTGGTTAGACTTAATGTAGCAGCTCGCTGAGGTGGTGTTTGGAGGGGGAACGGGATGGCTCGACGTGGTGGACAGGGTCTCTGCAGCGACAGCACAGTGCGGTCTTCTCCCGACCAGTGAGCAGAGGTGAGCAGACGGGGCGTGGGGCGGCCGCCAATCCGCGTGCTCTGGCGTGCCGGGCGCATGCAGCGCGGTGGAATGGGCGCTTAGCCAGGGACGTTGAGAGGGCTGGCGTTGGCGATTCGCTGGGGACAGGGCTGCTAAAAGAGCCGTGTTGGGGGTGATGGGCGGACGGGTGGAGACGGTATCGAGGCCCCACGGGCTAGGGAGCAAGGGAGCGAGGGAGCGAGGGAGCGAGGGAGGCTCGAGCGGGTAGGCGCTGGGCGCCGGGCGCTGGGAGGAGCTGGACCCTGGCCGCGCCGGGCTGGGCTGGGCTGGCTCGGCCGCTACCGAACGCTGCTGCTGGTGGGCCAGTGGTGGTGCTGCGCTGCTGCTGCTGCTGCTTGGGCTCGGCCGCAGAGCGCAAGTACTTACGGAGGCTACAGAGAGGCTACAGAGGCTCTACGGAGGCTCTACAGAGCGCCGGCGCAGCGACCATTGCTAGCATCCCAGACGGCACCACCGTCAACCACCACCGCCAACCACCCACCACCCACCACCACCCACCACCTCTTACCATCTACTGCCCACCCCTCTGCCTCCTAGATCCGTGGCGACGCGACACGGCAGACAAACGTCCTCACCGTCTCTCGGGCGGTTGGGCGCCACCGCCCGCCCGTCACTTGACCTGGGGTGCCGCCGCGGCAGTTGGGCGCTGGACGACGGACGCTGCTGGCTCGCCCGCTCGAGGGTGACGGCCAGCCACCCTGCACCGATCAAATATTGGAACATGTTGTATACCGCAAGGATGCGCGCACGGCTGCGTGCAGACGTGCCACGCGGGCCACCGCTACGCATTCCGTCATCGAGTACCCTACCCTACCCTATCTACCGTACCTACAGCGCACTACCGCTCCGTACCGTGCCTACATGGACTCTCGTGGCAGCTCGTCGTACTAGGCGCCCGTGTGTAGTAGCACCCACATAAAACACCTCCCCCTCCGCCGTACTACTTCCCAACCTCCCCTCGCTTGACTCGTCTCCCATCAGACCGCTCTTCCCGCTACCAGTCCAGCCCGACTGGTGCGAGACTGGTGCGAGTGGTGCGAGCCCGTCGTAGGACCATTCCCCCCGGCCAGCCAACCGCAGTGCAGAACAGCGCCAACCCTCTGCTCACATGACTGCTGCTTTATGCGGGCTCGAGCTCTTTCGTCCCTCGTGCTGCTCTGCTCCACCGTCGACCCGTCGAGAAGAGGGCACGAGAGGCGAATCAGGCCGCGTACATGGCCTCGAACCCGAGCACGCCAGCATCTAGTCGGCCGTCGTGCCAAGGTCGCCCTGGGTGAAGCTCACAAGGTCGTATACTGGTGGACGAATCGCAAAAGTTGCACGCCTGTCTGCATGTCACTCGGCCCTTCTGAATCAGGGCCATCCTGCGTGCCCGCCTCTCGTCCAGTCCGGGGCAATCAGACTCCAGAAACCAGGTTCGTCTGCAAGTGCAGCCAGGCACGCTGCAAGGTGCGAGGGCAGCACCTGGGCACCTAGGCATGGGCCGTGTCAGGTGAGCTTCCTACAGCACGTACGGCCTTGGAGTGCTGAGGCACCGCTGGAGCAACGCAACGGGGCACTGGGGCAATGGGTCACTGGGTCGCTGGGGCACTGGAGCCCTCGAGCAGGTACCTCTGTTCACGTGCAGCCACCGCACGCAGAGTACCTGCTGCTTGAGGCCTATGCGCGGAGCGGTCAAGTATTGACTGTCCCGCTCGGTAACCAATCGCACGCCCCAGACACGCCTCATCGTTGGAACGGGAAAACAGTCCAGCCGTTCGAGCCAGGGACCCAGAAGGGCTAATTATGGGACTTATCCGTATGATGATTTTTTTTTCCTCTTCCTCGCCAGCTAATTAACCTGGGCGAGGTGGAGGACGGACGCACGAAATCCAACCGACGTGGCCCCTGCCGTCTGCAACCCTGTCCCCCTCCGATACGCACGGCCATTGGACGGCGTGTGGGGTTAATCTAAAGCTTGTCATGCAGAATCCGACCCCATCGTCAAGTCTCGCACCACTCGCCTCTGCTTCCGTCGCTTCTGCATGTCGCACCCTGGCTAAACTACCTCGCACGGCCTGCCACTCGGAAGAGCGAGAGCCCTCAACCGACCTCCCCTTTTGGCCTCCCATCCCATCAGCTCGCGGGAACCAGCAGAACCCACGCCAGCCATACCGATGAGCTGCTGGAGCCCACGACACACCAGCACGTTGCCCCTGCGTAGCACCTCTGGCCTGTCCATCTGTCTGTCTGTCCGCCCGTCCGCCCTCCATTCACCTTCGCCCGCCCGTGTCTTTGGCCGACGCGGACTTGATGCCTCAATCCCACCCCCTCGGGTGCCAATTGCTCACAAATGCACTCTCTACACGTCAGCTTGGCAATATTGCACCTTCGCGGATCGACAGTGGTCAGAGCGAGCAGCAACGTCTTCGGGCCGGCCAGTTATCGCATCCGCTGCAAGTGTTCGATCTGCTTTCGGATGCACTGTTCACTTGTGCTAGGGGTCAATAAGGGGCCAAGCGTGAAAGTCCCGGTAAGCAGCCTTGCGCTCAATATGCCCGAAATGGGTCATTTAGTGCTAAAAAAGCCATGCGGGGGCTGCTATCCTCGATACGGCTCCCTGCAGCTGCGCACAGTGTACGTCGAGGTCTGAGCTGGCGGGTAAAATGGAGGCAAAAATAGCTGTACCCACCAGTAGATGCCCCGAATCATCGTCCCAATCTGCAGCCTACCCTCCACCTGGCCAATCATCTCGTCATGTCTGCACACAACACGTCGTCCAACCTCTCGTCCCGTTGGAGGATCTCATTTGACCGCCTGGCAAGCTCCAAGAATAGATTCGGTGCATTTTGCTATCATTGTACCGCATGTGGCACTCTTATGGTACATAACCTTCACCGTCCTTCGCCTGAACAGGTAGAAGTCCATAATTTGCTCCCGCTCTACTCACTTCGAAGCTGGCTTCGAAATATCAATCTTTAATTAAGAGCAATCCTGGTCGAGCTTTGGTAGCCTGTCCCTTACGATCCCTCCCGCTGCACGCCGCGTTAGTCCTTATTGCCGCATTGTTTACTAGCCTTTCATAAACCACTTCACTGGACCCGAAGTACATGAGCTGCCCATGTCCTCCTCTTCAGCGCCATCATCCGCTGGTAAACAGACCGCAACCATGGTCGGAACAACGACAAACGCTGCCAATGCGGCCAAGCAGGCCGCTGCAAAGATGCACCGTCGCTCACGGACAGGTACGTTTTGCTTCTCCGCCTGCCTGCCTGCAGGGATCCCCGCCCTCGGACTAACCGTGACTTTGTAGGATGCTTCACGTGTCGCCTGCGGAGAAAGAAGTGCGACGAAGCAAAGCCCTCTTGTCGCGCATGCAAGCACCTCGGACTACAATGCGAATACAAGAGACCACACTGGTGGAGTAGCAACGATACAAGGAAAGGTCAGAAGGAGCGCATCAAGAACATCATCAAGCGCACCAAGCTGCAAGAGAAGAGCCAGCAGGGCGTCCAGATGAGCGCAACGACGCCTCCAGGGCTCTGCCACTCACTTCCGACCTCCGATACCTACTCGGACGGCATCGGATGCACCCGCGCACCGTCGGTCGACTCTCAAAACTCCTTGGATTACAACTTCAACGCCGTCACCACTCCTGGCCTCTATGACTCTCTTTCCATGCCACCACCCATGTTCGCACCTTCATTCCAACATGCAGGACAGTTCGCCCCTTACGAAGTAGATATCAAGACCGAAAGCCAACTGTTCATTGACGACATCCCGACCCGAAGAGATTCAACTATATCGACCTTTAGCACCTACCAAACGCCCCCCGTAACCGGTCACCCATTCCCCACCGAAAATTGGATACAGCACGACTATTTCGAAAGCCGACGAGAATCGTTTGCAGAGGAGCCCCTAGATTTCCAAGTTTTTGATTTTCCCCATGCCTCCTTCAGCCCGTCACAAGCCATGATCCCGGTCGACGAATGCGACCAGTACCTTCTCAACCACTTCATCGAGAACGTTGTCCGACTAGTTTTCCCCATTCTTGAGGTGAACCAACATGGTTCGGCGCGTTCTGACATCATTTTGCCTGCATTGGCGACCAACAAGACTTACCTCCACAGTTGTTTGAGCGTTGCTGCCGAGCATCTCAAAGCCACAGAGCGAATTCAGGATGAGCAGCTTGACCGAGACATTATGAATCATCGTTACGAAGCCATTAAGGAGCTTTGTGAGGCCTTCCAACGCGACACCGACCATGCGCAGACCCTCGAGGCGACACTCGGCATGATTCTCTTCCAATGCTCCGTTGGCCGCGGTGACGACGTACATGCAGTTTCGCGCGAGCCTCACGATGGGCTCGCAGATGTTGCGTGGCACGCACACTTTCTGGCTACCACCCAGTTGGCCCAAAGGCTCGATCTGCCAGCACAGCTCGTCGCCTTGAACGGCCAGCCTCACGCACAGCCACCGTTCAACATGACGCTTACGGCCTGGATAGACATCCTTGGTGCAACGATGCTCGGCAGAACCCCCGTATTTGCCGACACATACCGGGAGAAGCTGATCGCTGATTCTCCTTCGGGGCTTGCGGAACTCATGGGCTGTGAAGACAGGATCATGTACTTGATCTCTGAAATTGCATGCCTCGAAGCCTTGAAAATGGACAACATGGAGGAGGTGCAACTTTGCGCGCACATCAAGCATGTCGGCGACCAAATCAGTCTCTCCGAGCCTCCACCCGGCACTGTCAGAAACCCGTACTCTTCGACTGGCGCGATCCGACCTAAGCAGCTCAGCACGAACCTGACCGCTGTGTTCCGCTTGGCCGCCCGCATCTATCTATGCAGCCTGGTCCCCAACTTCGATCGCACCCAGGGCAGCGTCATTGCCAACATGGTAAACGCTTTGAGCGATACCATGGAGTACGTCCCTGCGGGCCCTGATGGGTTCGACAACTCTCTGGTGTGGCCACTCCTGATTGCCGGGTCTGTGTCACTACCCAACTCGCCATTCCGGACCATGTTCAAGGAACGAGCTAACCGACTAGGCGAGGCCTCCAACTTTGGTTCATTCGGTAGGATGAAGCAGCTGCTCAAGGAAGTATGGCAGGTCAACGACAACGCCCTTGCGAACGGTGACAAGCAGTGTGTCCACTGGCGGGACACGATGCGCCAAAGGGGCTGGGATTTCTTGTTGATCTAAGAGTCTCAGCCCTGCTGCTGGACAGCACGGCAACTTGTCATGTCGCACCCATTCTCTTCTTGTCGCGAGTGTCTGACGACGGCGCTTCGCCTCTTCTTTGCATATATTAACTTGACCACGCTTTATACCCACATTGTAATTTTTATACTGGGCGGGGATATGGGGGAAATGAAATGGAATCACATGACGACGGAGGCATTCTGGGGCGACAGCATGTATCTACGGCGTTGGGGCGGACTTTTTTATGGTTGATAACTACGGCTGGTTGGAGGTAGGCAGCCGGGGCTGGGAAACGGGCAAGGGAGAGCACGCGGGAGCTAGTGCAGCTTTTGCGCATATCATCGTGTATCATATTCGAAGGGGTCCTGTAGGGGCCCTGCAGGTCGCAGTGAATGGAAGCATGCAGTACAGTGCAGTACTGTGCTGGACTGTACTATACTATACAGCGCGAAAACGCGTCTGGTGCCATGTGATTGGTCGCCACAATGCCCTCGGCAAGTGGCGTGCGGTGCTAATTATAGCTCAGGCGATGGGGACGACTTGGAAGCTGGGCTGCACCCATGGACGGGAAGAACTTCACGGTTGTGCGTGCGACACAGGTTCGGACGGCGTGAGAAACACAGGAAGTGCAGCTCGGTGAGTCACCTGACCATCTCGCATTGTCCAGCGGCGGATACGGCTGCAGAGGCAATCTCCCGTCCTGATACAACGTAGCACGTTCAAGAGTACATATTGTATCCGGCCCCCACCGTGGATACAACATCGCCCGTCAGTAACGCGTCCCCCGCCGAACACCCCGTTCTCGCCGCACACATGTCGACTCCGGCCGCGTTCCCTCCGTTCCCCGCAGTGGACACATCCAAGCGCCCCGGCGCGCTGACGGACGAGGTCGAGTCGCCCAGCATATCCAGCACCAACGCCCTCGCCCGCTTCGAGTTCGAGGCAGGCCATGGCCGGGAAGGCACCAAGATCTTGATGGTTGAATGGGAGGATGACGACACAACGAGAGGCATACGCGGGGAGTGGCACATCTCGTGGGAGGGTAAGGGCAAGACGACGGTGCTGCCGGCCGAGGACCAGCCCACCAACGACGTGAACCGCATCTATTTCATGCTCGCACCGGGTGTTGCCGTGCCCTCAAGCCTGACGTTGACACATCGTCCGCATGACACGGACAAGAAGCAGGTCATCTGGCACACCAACCCGCTACCTGCCATCTTCCCACCTGAGTTGGGTGCGTCGGCGCGTGCGACGGGGCGGAAGGGCATCCTACACACCATCTGGGCAAAGAAGCGACTGCAAGTACTGCAAAAGGAGATCGAGGCTGAGTCACAGAGCAATGTTGAGGGCATCGGCTTTCTCATGGCCGTACAGGAGAAGGAGTGGATCGAGCAGACGTTCGGCGTCAACGCAAAACCTGCAGGCCTCAGCATCCAGCTTGCAGAACCTACGGTTGCACCGCTGGGACCTGCGAGCCCTCGGTCGCCTGGCGGCGGTCGCCTGATGGAGAAACTTCGAGGGCTCAAGCTAGGAACGAGTGAGAAGGATCTCACGGCGAAGACGGAGCCTGGTGAGGTCAGCTTTGCCAATCCGCTGTCACCAGAATCTTCAGATGTGGCCGTGTCGTCCTTTGCGGCCTTCAAAGGTAACAACCCTGCATCGCTCGCTGCAAAACCCCCACAGCCACCTCAGCAGCAACAGCAACAGCTGGAGCAACACCCGCAGCGACAGCAGCCACAGGAACAGCAGCCGCCGCCCCCGCGAAAGATCGCAGCGCGCATCGAGCCCCCCGCCACCGTGACCCAGCAGCAACAGCAGCAACACGCTGGCATGGCATCGCTAAATGCCTTCGCCGCACCCGAGGTGCCTTCGTTCCAATCTCGCGGCGCACCGTTGCCGGAGGACGACCACGATGACGGGCTGTTTGCACTGCCCATCAGTCCACGAAGCCCCGAAATGGGCAAGAGTCCGTTCTCGTTTGCAGGCAGCGAGACGGCAAAGTATCTGGGTGAAGAAGGTACTACATAGAAGGTGGACGCGTGGAGTTTTGGGACATGTTGCTTTGGTGGGATGCGCGCGTTTGCTTCGGCGGCTTTCGTGCTGGCTTTGATGATACCTAGAGTACATAGTGATGATTGGGGGACACGCCGAGTATGGCGGCACCGACGGCCTCGAGTTGCTGAGGCTGATTACGAAGAAATGGAACCTGTTACGTGCACTGCTGGACCGGAGCCTCTATTGGGTCGTGCGAGCCCCAGCCCCAGCCCCAGTCTTGCTGTTGCTGTTGCTGTTGCTGTTGCTGTTGCTATTGCTGTGGCGTTACTGTGCATCTCAAACACACATGTTTACCAAAAACACTTCATCAGCTCCCATGCTCCATAGCTCCATAGCTCCAGGCCCGCGGGCTGCAGGCGATCACGTGCTCTTGGCGCCTCACTAGCGTCGCGCCCTAGGTGTCTACGCGCGAACCATTAGCGCGGCTCTTGTCCTTTGAGCTACCCAACCCCGTCAGGTAAACTCCACCACGGTTGACTGCCTCCACTGCACATCCGTCCTCGCTGCTCGACTGCCGTTTCCGGCCATCATCCGACACATCACATAAGTCGCCATGTTCTTCAACGGGCGTGGCAGCATTGCGCAGGTGTCCTACTCTGGCGACGAAGCAGCCGCTGAGATCAAGAAGCTGCTTGACGCCGTGGTGCGTACTCCTACTCCCGCCCGCTCTTGTGTCACGAGCGCGCGCACTGACTTTTGTACAGGTCGAGAACGAAGACGAGTTTGAGCGATGGGAGGCACTGGTAACGCGCGCAACCGAGCTTGAGGGCGGCGTGACGCGAAACTCGAGTCCGTCCACCATCGAGCTGGTTCGCAATACCTTCAACTGCTTCCTAGCCAAGTATCCGCTCTTCTTCGGATACTGGAAGAAATATGCCGACCTCGAGTTCGCCATCGGTGGCACTGAGACGGCCGAGATGGCGAGTCGCCCAGCCCACACAGCTTTTGGAGGCGCGCGCGCTGACCGCAACGCAGGTGTACGAACGTGGTGTATCATGCATTCCCAGCTCCGTCGATCTATGGGCCCATTACTGCGCTTTCAAGATGGACACCAGCCACGATAACGACATCATCCGAGAGTAAGTCGAGCTTCTATCCTCGAACCGGCAACTCAACAGCACCTGCAGCCAACGACGAACATCTGCTGCCTAGTTCAAGATACCGCCTTTTGCGCCATTCATTGCGCCTTTTCACTGCCCATTGCCCCCCTCCCCTCCCCACTTGCGTACCACGATTATGAGCATGTTATTTGCTCCGGAAGTTTTGGCCGTCCACAAAACGTCGCGTTTCTCTACTGCAAGCTCACCCCTGCTCCCTCCCTCCCTTCCGACCATTCTGTTCACTTGACTAACCATTGCTAACTTTCTAGTCTGTTCGAACGCGGAGCCCACTTTGTCGGTCTCGACTTTCAAGGCCACCCATTTTGGGATAAATACATAGAGTTCGAAGACCGGAACAACGAGCCAGTTAGGGTCGCCCAACTCTACCGTCGCGCCTCGCAAATCCCCATGTATCAGTTCGCTAGATACTTTGAGAAATTCCGGGCCCTGATCAACAGCAATATGCGGATCGAGGATGTTTCGGAGCCAGAGGTGCTGGAGACACTGCAAGCTGCTGTAGCTGCCGAGAACCAAGGCTTCGAGCGTCCAACGCTTGAGCTCGACCGACAGATCCGCGCCAAGGTTGACAGCTGGTACTTGGACGTCTATTCCCGCACCCAAGCAGATGTCACTGCTCGCTGGCCATTTGAGGAGAAAATCGAGCGGAGCTATTTCCACGTCACAGATCTTAAAGACACCGAAATTGAGAATTGGCGCAAGTTTCTCGATTTCGAGGAAGCTCAAGGAGACTTTTACCGCACCTGCTTTCTATACGAGCGCTGCCTGGTGGCTTGTGCACTGTACGAAGAATTCTGGCTTCGCTATGCACGCTGGATGTTCTCGCAGGAGGGCAAAGAGGAGGACTGTCGCCAGATCTACATGCGGGCTAGCTGTATATTTGTACCAATTTCACAACCGACGGTCCGCCTGAACTGGGCCCGTCTCGAGGAAAAACTGGGCCGAACCTCTCTAGCACACGACATCCACGAGTCTATCCTCGACCAGAACCCAGATCACGTGGAGACCATCATATCGCTTGCTGGCGTAGATCGTCGCCACGAAGGTGCCGATGCTGCAGTGGGTACACTAGAGAAGTACATTGGCCAGCGCAATGCCCATGTAGGCGGGGTGTTGGCCGCAGAGCAAGCACGCATCCTGTGGCAGTTCAAGCGCGCTCCTGATGAGGCTCGTCAGCTGTTCAAGGAGAAATCGGAGAAGTTCCTGGAGTCCAAAGAATTCTGGCTGAGGTATATGGATTTCGAAATCGCTCAGCCATCCGACGACGAGGAAGAGGCCCACAAGCGTGTCAAGGAGATCCACGACACGATCCGCACCCGAGGCCGCTTTTCCGAGGAGGCTTCCAAGGCTCTGTCGCACCATTACATGGAGTATTTGATGGATCATGGAGGCAAAGATGCTGCCGACGAGTTCATGAAGCTCGACCGAGAGGTCAACGGGTATGTATCATCCAAAAACATCCAACTGCCTCACTCGAAGCCTTCAACAAAGAAGCGCAAGAACAAAAACAAGAATGTGGCAGCAGCACAGGCGGCAGCGGCAGCGGTCTCATAGCCCTCAGTGCATTTGCTTAAGCAAGCTTAGGATTGTGACGGTCGCTCCTTGACGTCGGCGCGCGTGCTGTGTTTTGCTTTGCCAACTTCAGTGTCGTTAATTATTCTCTTGGTCTGCACAGTAGACAATTAATGTAAACAGCCAACTCTTGTTTCCTTGATGCGATGGCTGACTCGCATTGTGTGTCTATAGTGGTTTCCTGAGCAAGAATGCAGCCAACTAGTTGGAGTACCGGCGATCGAGAGGCCATGGCCGATGTCCGAGAGATGCTCTACGAGCCAAACCGGAAAAGGAAGGTAGGATTGGGGCTGTTTCCCGTATCAGCATGCTCTTCACCGCGTTGTGATGATGCAATAACCTGCTATCCTATGTAGAGTTCGTCATGTTGGGGGCAGTCCATGCTCAACCAATTTCATCCATGCAAGTTCTCTGCCGTGAGCAACATTGACCCCGTTATCGGCGTGACTGCATCTGGGATCCATCCCCCCCGCACCATCCAGCCCCCGAATTTCGTGCTCGCCCTCGCCATTGGCCATAGCTTCCAGTCTTTCCAAAGCGCCGTTGTGTAATCCAAGTGACCTGTGTGCCGCTGTTTATCTATCGCCGTGGCTCAGCCGCTGCAGGGGTACATGGCCTTGCGCGATGATGCATCATGGATGCTTTTATACATCGCCTGCTATCCTTGCTTCCACCCCAAGCCTTTCCTCTCACCACCATGGTGCCCAGTCCGTATCAGGCCCTCGCTGGACTTTTGACCCTGCAGACTGTCTTTGGCAGTCCAGTTGCGGCTCCGCAGTATGCTACTCCGCCGGCACTGGCGCCGGGGCACATTGGCGCTGTCGCGTCTGAGAGCGACATCTGCAGTCGCATTGGGACCGACTTGCTGAAACAGGGTGGCAATGCCGCAGATGCACTTGTTGGAACGGTCGCATGTGTTGGGGTAATTGGGATGTATCATTCCGGTACGTGTGCACGGCATTCGAGCCCGATTGCGCCTGACATGGTACTGATGCGTCTTCAGGCATTGGTGGCGGTGGTTTCATGATCGTGCGCGCTCCAAATGGCACATACGAGTTCATTGATTTCCGAGAGACTGCTCCCGCCGCTGCCTTCGAAAACATGTACAAGAACAACGAAGCGGCAAGTCTGACGGGTGGTCTAGCCTCAGGTGTTCCGGGCGAATTGCGGGGGCTTCAACACCTCCACGACAAATATGGCGTATTGCCATGGTCCACCGTTCTGCTCCCTGCTGTCAAGGTCGCTCGCGAAGGCTGGACGGTGAATGAGGATCTTGTCAAATACATCAATTCGGCAATCCCGTCCGGCCAGAATGCGACGTCAAATTTTTTGGTCAACGACCTGGAGTTTGCGCTCGATTTCGCACCTCGTGGGCGGTTGGTCAAGTTGAACGATACTATCACGAGAAAGAGGTATGCGAATACATTGGAAACAATCGCATACGAAGGACCGGATGCCTTTTACGAAGGTCCAATCGCCGAGGCAACTATCCGAGCACTGCAAGCTCGGAATGGCACCATGACCATGGAAGACCTCAAAAATTATACCGTTGCCATCCGCAAGCCATCGACAATAACGTACCGTGACTTCAAACTTACCGCATGCAGCGCACCATCTGGTGGAGAAGTAGCTTTGGCCGTTCTTAAGATTCTCGAAGGCTACTCTGGCATCGGCGATCCGTCTAATATCAATTTAACTACGCATCGTCTAGACGAAGCTATGAAGTTCGCTTACGGTATGAGGGCCGAGTTGGGCGACCCTTTATACCTTGAAGGTATCGATGAGTATCAAGAGGGCATGATCTCAGCCGCCACCGCCGCAGAAATCCGCTCCAAAATCAACGACACACGCACATTCAACACATCCTACTACGACCCGAAGGGCCTTGAATCGCTTGAAACACCAGGGACCTCGCACATTGTGACAGCTGACCACACTGGCCTCTCCATCAGCCTGACCACCACCATCAACACGCTTTTCGGCGCCAAACTTGTGGTCCCCGAAACAGGTGTGATGATGAATAACGAAATGAACGATTTCAGTATCCCCAACGTGACCAACGCATTTGGCTACATCCCCTCCCCGCCAACTTTGTCCGTCCCGGCAAACGTCCTCTGTCCTCCATCGCGCCCGTCATCGTCGAGCATCTCAATGCTACTTCCCTCGCAAACGCACTGTATGTTGCAATCGGTGCTGCGGGGGATCCCGTATCATCACCGCCACAATCCAGAATCTGCTACATATTTTGGACGGGGGGATGACGACCGCCGAGGCGCTCGCGCAGCCACGAATTCACGATCAGCTTGTGCCGGCCCAGGTCAGTTTTGAGTATGCATTCAACAACGAAACGACGGCGTTCTTAAAGGAGTTGGGCGCGAACGTAACGTGGGTCGCTCCTGGGCAGAGTACGGCGCAGGGGTTGAGGAGATTGAAGAGCGGCGTGTTCGAGGCTGCGGGCGAGCCGAGGCAGAAGAACTCTGGTGGTGAAGTAGCATAAATAGTATTCTATAAAGGTTAGCAGTAATGCGAAGCTGAGAAAGCAAAAAGAAAGCAAAAATATCCAACAAACGTGGAAAAACCGCATAAATACTACGCATCGAAGCAATGTGATCCGCGACGATCCTTCGTGCATATTGTGGGATAAGAAAAATATATGCAAATAGGCAGTGTAATTAAGAAGTAAAGAGTTCTGATGAAAACATGATTGACGACAACGAAATTACAACGTTGTGTTGATTTCAGACGGCCTGGCCTTTATATTATTGTAGCCATCAGGCACGAATACCGATCTGTCTGACCAACCATTTTGTATCAAACGCACCTAATATAACACACGAAGGTTTCTTCATTCTTGACTCCTTTCCGTAAATTCATCCGACGGCTCTTCTTCAGTCAGAATGATGCTGCCAGACTTGGTACTGTCCGAAGACCCTGCACTGAACAAGGAACGCTCACTGCCTGGTACCTCATCCAGTCACTCCTATACCAACCTCCACATTCAGAGTCTAATGGCCCATGAACATACCTTGAGGCCCATTAGGTGCAATGGGCATTGGCCTCGCATGGTCCTCTGACTTATTGCGGACTGGCTTCTCTTTGCGTACGAATAGCTCGCCAACAACATCGCCTTCCTCCTGCACAGCGGCCCATTGCCCTATGCCCATCTCTGGGGGCGCCCTTCGTACGCCTCTACCACCACCCCCTACAATGAGATTGCCAGGGCGGTACGAGCTATTCTTTGTTAGTACTGATGGTGGGCATGCATTTGTGTGGCCACCTTATGAACAACATCTGGACCCTGGGAAGCGACTTTCGTCACCCCAGAGCAAGGCATGCAATATGGATGATGCTTACCTGTCCGCTTCCATTCTTTTGATGACGCTGCCATGAATCAACGCATTGTTAGGTATGTCCCGCACTTCGCCTTTCGGAAGAGGCCAGATGATAGCTTTCCAACTTCCGTCTTCCTGCAGGTCCATACGACGAAAAGGAAGATATTCCATAACATTCCAAGACATGGTGCCTAGACGTGTCGCACCGTTCCTAAATTGGAGGACATCCTGATTGCAAATCAGCCCAAACTATTAGATCGGATATGTACAACCACTCACATGAATCCGGCCACCAGTAACGGCCGAGTGCAGGTGTCTGGATGAATTAGCATAGACCAACTAGATCATTGAAGACTTGGTCATCGAAATGTTAAAGTCCCATGGTCTCAATATCTTAGGGCTAGAGAACATTGGGCTTGAGAAATTAGTAGAAGCATTACGTACTGGTGAAACTTGGTATAATATTGAGGGCGCGTAGAAGAGGAGGAGCGGCGGTCATGCTTTTCAGAAGCAGCATCGTTGTCATCCACAGGTTGTGCGAACGGGGATACGTCGCGCTCATCGATACCAGGGCTCGGAGAAGCAGGGTCGATTTCAATTGTCGGGATTTGGGCCGGCGTTTCTTGACATAGTTTGCTCGCTTCTGGAAATAACATCTCTGGATGACCGCAATTGAGAGCCTGTAATTTTGTCTCGTCAAACTGTAAACCCGCTCGCTGGGCTTCCCGGACCATCCAAACCAGAGGAACGTGACTCAACGCAGCGTCCTCGCCTGGATGAAGAGGCCAGCCTCCACCGATGTCCTATTCTTTATTAGTACATGAATGTCCCCATCTAGCATTGGGTCGTGAAAACCCCGAGTCACGTACAGCATGACAGCCAGCGAACCAGACTTCTCGTATATCTTGCTCGCCCTCGTCGTCGGAATCAGAGTATTGGTAATTTTGTACGACATCCAATGAGAGATTAGATATTGAAGTTGCGACTGAAGTGGCTCCGCCTGTATATGCTGGACTCACACTCCTGTCAGAGGTTTGGGAGGTGTCACGTTTACGTCCCGCCGGCACTGCCAACGTTTCACGACGTTCTTTAGGCTTCGATGTAGACCGACCCCGAGGTGGCTCATCGGCGGACAGACTTCCTTCGTCCCTGCCATCAAGCCCGTCAATTGTGTGGCCCGTAAGAGCATGCTTGCGTCGGCGGCGGCGCTTATAACGATCGAACTTGTTTGGCCTATCCTGTGATATCAGGTCCTGTCGAAACTTGGCTCGCCGTTCATCGATTGAAACAGCATGTCGGATCACTCTTGCTGAGCTTCTCGCAGTGTAAGGAAATTTACTGCGCTGCATCCATGCGTTCTCAAAGCTAGGGACACTGTTTACAGTATCGAACAAGCCCAAAAAGCGAATCTTTTACAATAAGTAAGTAATTAGAGACCAATTTTTGGTATGCGGGGTGACAAACAGGTTTAACAGGACGACTGAAAGTCTCTCTGAAAGCGCACATGAATTCAAGCAAGTTACGTTTTTGTTGCCTCTCCTTCTCATTTCTCTCTTGGCGACATTGCCATCTTTGGAAGGTTTTCCAAGCGAAGTGGCACATTTCTTCGTTACCGGCCGACAGCAATCCAACATGATCGAGCATTTCAGCTAGAAATCGAGCAGTGTAGGCACCTCTAGAGAAGCCAAAGAAAAAGATGTCATCGCCAGGGTTGTAGTAACGCATAAGAAACGATGAAATTGTTAGTTTAAGATATCAGAAAATAGAAGTCTTCGTACTTACCTTGTAGCCTCCCATAACGTGCTCAGCGAAGGAAGTTCCTAGCTCAAGTGTCAGCTCTCGAGGTTTTGGGAACTGTTGAATTGGGCATGGATCCGGGAACGCCATGCATTTGAGCGTCGACGGTGCCTATACGAAACACCACCGAATCTTTGTCCTGTAAAGGCATCCATACCTATAGCGCTATCTTTTGCTTTGGTGTACCAACTCTTGATCCTCTCGATTCGTCCCGTGTGCGACACGTCCTTCTTAGAGGTTGTTACGACGTAGGTACCAATTCCAGGCTGATAATAATGGAACTGGTCATCTTCGTTGCGATCCAAAAGCCTGTATATCTTCAAAATGTTAGAATCGGCGTCAGTCCCCGAGAACTTGTTGCCGGTTCCATCGAAGCATAGAATAAATTTTCTTCGGGTCTTGACTTTGGATATTTGAGCTGTGCTAGGCTCCATCATTGTTCGACGATAGTGATCGAGCTGTTCGTCCAAGCCAACTGGTCGATGATCGGATGCAGGCGCCATTTCCCAGCACTGGGTGTTGACGGCAGCGGAAGAGGCCGGGTTTTGAGTCGCTGATTTGCGTACTGGATCTACCTGCAATGGGTGCTGCACCTATGGCTGGAAAGTGCACCGAAGGGTTCGCTAGAACATGCTGCCGCAAGGTAGGAGTGAGAAGGCTGAGAGCCCAGTAGGTGCTATCTGTGAGCTATTCGGTCTATCGAGGCGGCTCCAATGAAGTGACGAACCATCGTTATGGATTATGATCGCAGTGCCATATTGCATTAGATACGACAGATCGCCATCACACACCGCGTTTGATGCATATTCAGCTGTTTAGCGGTTCATGGCTTCCTGTACGGTTTCGCAGATTCCGGGCAATCACCGTAAAGTATGGGTGACGCTTGTCTGTGAATGGAATGTCCAATAGACATGGCGTTTTCTAGCTGCGTGATCGAGAGCATATTCGGCGTTTTCCCCACCACTGCGCGACCTGAACACCGCTTGAGGCTGGATAGTGGGCGTATCGCAAGCGAGATCGCCGGTGTACTGCAGACTTAGCACCACGGCTTGTGGGGTATGCTGATCATGCTTGCCAGGAATATGAAAAAGTAAATATATGATGCATACATAGCTTGCAACGAAGACAGAAACCTACCTTCAAGTCGCCGACTGTTTGCATGGTCAGGATTGATATATCACAACACGAATCATAGCGCAAATATCATCATACAGCTCGCAATATACCAAGATAAATATGATAATGATGATGATAGACAAGCGCTAGATGTTGTGTGCATGCATGTTGGGCGGTAGGAGAAAGCGGCTACTTCTCCGATACCATGGCTAGCGATGACCACGCGTTGGAACCAGAGACCGCCACCCCCTTACCGAGAACTATAAAGATCGAAGCCCTGCAAAGTCAAACTTTCCTATTTACTGTACATACGTACGATGATATCGGAAACGAAGACACAACAAGCAGATCTCTGTTTGGCAACGCGCCCATCAGCGCCAATCGTTTTTGAAATCGCTTCCAATCCAAAACGCCACGCTCAATGCATAGCACCACATGCATATGCGGGCCGCGTCCATGCATAACGGATCAAGAAGACGGACCACTAAGCCTTTCATAGCGTGGCTTCGTCATAGTATAGATTCGCGCTCGGTGTTAGACTATACCTAGTCGTGGCTGAACGCGTACCTGGGTATATACAAGCTGAATCGACTTGTTATTCTGAACCAAGAGAATACTGTTGGGTAAGGTACGCAGTTGAAATTTCCGATGAGATCTTACCGAGTCGTTCGGTGTACTTGGTTCACTGTACCCCTGGACACGGTGTAATGGAACAGGTCAATTGCTCAGGCTGTTCCGCTTGGTAAGCATATGCATACACATTTACCACCAGGGTGGGTGGAAACGTAAACTACATTTAAAGGGATGACATACAGCTAGTTGCAATGGCAGCCAAAGAGGAGGTATATGACACTTTATCAACCAGCATAGCATTGGCAGTACATATTGTGAACAGCACATAACCACACTCAAATGGGATCGCAAAAGAATTTATACGTCAAAGGAAATCTTAAAGACTCGTCTGTTGAGCAAAATAGTTGTCACTGTACAAGTATTGAACACACTCTTCGCTCCTCCGTTCTCCATCATAACCTCACTGCACCTCTTTACGACTTTTGAGTCGACTTAGGAAGCTTGCTCAGAATGGGGCTCTTGATCGGTGGGTCGTATACCAGCTTTCTCGACTTGACTGAGGCCCACTTGTACCTTCGCACTGTTAGCGTCGTATTCGAGAGAAAGAAAAGTCCATTGCCTGCAAACTTACCTCTTAACCCAGATGCTAAGCGCGAAAAGCACACTGCTGACAGCCAAAACCTTCCAGCCCATCTTCTTGCGGTCGTCAGCCTCGGGCTCAGCGGCCCAGTTGAGAAATTCAGTCACATCCTTGGCCATCTGTGACGTCGTAGCGGGAGTCTCATCCTCGTATTCCACCAAATCGTCGTAGAGCACACGCGCCATTGCGATTCCGGTACCGGGGAAGTAGGGGTTGAAATTGAGGCCCTCGGGTACGACGGCACCTGCCGGAGGCTCGTCAGGGTAACCGGTCAACAAGCTGAAGATGTAGTTGCAGCCACCGTGACGGGCCTTGACCATGAGCGATAGATCCGGGGGCAGAGCTCCGTTGTTGGCAGCGCGAGCAGCTTCGTCATTCTTGTAGGGACCGGGAAGGTAGTCAGACAGCTTTCCGGGGCGCTTCTCGATCTCACCCTCGTCGTTGGGTTCGGTGTCGTACTCGTTCTCCTCGGCTAGGGCCTTGGCCTCGTCGACGGTCATGACCTTGCCGACGAGCGAGCGGTATGGAATGCGGGAGAGGGAGTGGCATGAGGCACAGACTTCGCGGTAGACCTGGAATCCGCGGCGGAGGCTGCGAAGACGGCATTAGCCATGTTCACGGGCGACGGGAGGGGCACTTACGCCTGGCTGTCGAATGTTTTGTTCCACTTTGCGTGCTCCCACGGGTACTGGGTAGGGTGGAGTCTGTCAGGCGTCGGTTAGCGCCAGAGCATTTCCAACGGCTCCGAGCAACACATGTCTCGCACGCCCTGCATCCGTCGGTTCGTCTGGGGCAGCACTCACCCTTCTTCGGCGGGGGTCATCGCATCGACATCGCGGCCGGCAATGTAAGCGTACCAGGCTACGGTTCCGGCGGCGAAGGCAGTGGCGCCGACGGGGAGGGCGTTCGTCTTCCAGGACGCACCCTCGGCTGCGGAGCTGGAGGTCGAGGCAGAGCGCTGTACCACCAATGCGTTAGCAGACACACCAATGCAGACGGAGGCGGCTTAGAGCACTGCGGGCTGGCCTGAGATGAATCCGGGGGAGCTCGCGGAAGCTGTGGGCTGCAATGGGATGGCCGGGCGTCGTACCGAAGCTGTCTTGCTGGCGGCATTGCGGGCGGTCGCGCCGACCGAGCGCGCCGAGCGAAGAGCCGATCGAGCCAACATGATGAGTTGGAGCTGGCTCGCGGGCTGTGGAGAGGGGAGAGGTCGGTTGGGGTTGCTGGCGAGAGGTGTGGGAAGGTCGTCGGGCAAGACTTCTTCACCCTCGCACCAAGTTCGTTCTTGAGCTGCGCTAGGCCCGATTAGTAACATCTTACTGTCGAGCTCGTCATTGGCTGCTCGCGTCGCCCACCGCGCCCTGGCTGTTCACATGGCAGCACTGGCCTCACACCGAGTATGCATTAGGGGGAGGGAGAAGGGGGAGGGAGAAGGGGAGGGAGAAGGGTGAAGGAGAAGGGGAGAGGGGAGAGGGGACGCTGTCCTTGACGAAATCTCCACGCTGCATTCATGAGCCTATATTCGGACACTCCTAGACTAACGCCATTGCCCAACGCCTTTGCCTTATTCTTCCGACATGGCTACATGGCATGCAATCCCCGCTCTCATCTGCCTAAAATTGAGAACCTTCAAACACACAGCCTGTACAGGCTGAGCCCACTATCCTACACGCTCTGCATTGCGAATGCACACTCAAAGCTCCCTGTCAGCTGCCTTCAGCGGCTTCTCTTCATCTGCCGACTTGTCTGCTGTGACCTTCCTGTCTCCCTTCCAGCCCATCGCCTTCAGCCGCTCTGTCAAGATGGGATGAGAGTGGTGGAAGCTGGAGTAGAACCAATCTGCGTCCATGCTCGAAAGGTTTTGAATCTGGAGCTTGATCAGCGAAGCCCCAAGCTCAGCAGCATAACCGAGCTTCACAGCGAAAGCATCTGTGATCCTATTAGCAGGCTTCCAAAACCAACGCATCGCAAAGAATCACTTACCGGCCTCATACTCCATGCTGCGCGTCCACATGTTCAGCAACAGCTTGATTATCGAATCTGTGGGCGACAGAATCTCGTTGAAGAGAAGAAAACCAATCATGACAGGCTGCTCCCGGTGGAATCCAAAGTCGGCGTAGAGCGATTTGTTGTCGATAAAGACGGAGAAGAGAGCGAAGATGTAGAACATATGCGCCTGGCCGATGAACAGCAGCCTGGAGGTGTGGTTCATCTTCCAGTGACCCAACTCGTGCGCCAGAACAGCTTCGACCTCCTTCTCGGTGCTCTTCTCCAGGAGAGTATCGTAGATGACAATCTTCTTCTTTCCGATCCAAGGCAGGCCCGTGAAGTAGGCGTTGCTGTGCGCACTCCGCTTGCTTCCATCGATGACCTGGAGTTCGCTCAGTGGGAACTGAAGCTTGGATGCGAGGGCTTCGACAGAATCCTTAAGCTTTCCGGGCTTGAGCGGCTCCAGCTTGTTGAACATGGGAACGATGAGGATGGGATAGATAGTCATGGCCGAGATTTGAACGACAAGCATGAATACCCAGAGGTAATAGAAAAAGCTTTGTCCGGTTTTCTTGATGATGGCGAGAAAGGCGCTGCCAATGGGAATGCCAAATGCGACAGCGAGGGCCTGGCCCTTGATCATGTCCGTCAACCATAGCTTGACCGTCATTTTATTGAAGCCGAACTTCTCTTCCAAGACGAAGCTGTGATAGTACGCGAATGGGAGCCCCGCGACGAGGTCGATCAGGCTGAACAGATAGACGAAGAGGAGTGACTGCGAGATCTCACCCGAGAAGCGTGCGGGGGCATAGCGAGCGAGGATGGTGCCCGCGACACCCCAAACGATCGGGTAGACGTCAAAGTAGAGAACAGCGAGGGACTTGAGTTGGTTGAAGAGACCAGAGACGAAGCCAAACCTAGCTTTTGCGCGACCGTATGCCTGTGTCAGGTTAGCCCGGCGTTGGACATGGGGCTCGACAGGCGCCTTACTTGCGACTTGTCAAAAGTATCTCGGTCGACTTCCTGTTCCAAGGCCTTTGGTATGCTGTTTCTCTGTAAGACGCGGTATTGACGGAAGAGGAGCCAGTTCTCGAGCGCGAATTCGGCAAGAGAGAATCCGAAGACCAGCTTCTTCCATGGGAAGAGCGGCCTGTCGAGCCAGCGTGCTAGCCGCTATATAGGATCAGTATTGACATGGTGCTTGGGGGAGGCGATGTGTCGTACCTGCAAGAAAGCCTGAATCATGGTGGGCGCTGTGTAGTGTTGACAGCAGCAGCGTTCGCACAGATGAGGACACTTTGGCTGCGTAAGCTCCGGCCAATCACGACCCAGCGCGATGAGCCCTCTTACTTTCTCCGCCAGCAACACCCCACGTAAACCAATGCACAGAAGTCATTGCATGCTACAATGATTGCAATACACCGGCCATGTCACCAATAAGCTAGAACACATTCTTGATGCTAACCGGAAGCCTTTAGATGGACGCAGCGTGAGTTTGGGCCATATTGCAAGTCCCAGGATACGCCCAGAAACGTAGTCCTATGACAACCACCAATAACCACCGAAGATTGAAGATTGAATTTTAAATTCAACTTGTCAATTCTACTTGATTGGCTCTAGCCCACGTAATTCGCATGGTATCCTACATCTTCCCTTTCCATGCCTCGAGAGCTATGAAATCTAAATATCCCAAATGTATGCCAAAAACATAGAACCTTGTCTGAGAAGCCGGAACTGCCTGCGTTGCCGTTGCTTTGTGGGCACTGCCCCCACCCAGACTCCAAGTGCAAAGTTGCCCACCCATCTATAAATGTGTATATGATATGCTGTTCCGAGTCCGTAGTCTATTCCCCGTCGTTTGATACCCAATCGCCACTGATAAAGCCCATGGCTTCAAAATTAAAAAGCCCATTGACCGAATGTCGATTCCAGAAACGCCAGTGATGCCGCAAAATCGCTTGAATAAGGAACCGTTGCCATGTTGTAATAAAGCCGCAGAGAAGCATTGGCGGACGAAGTGGAGTGGAAAAGGATGCCGGTATCGCTCAATATGTCCGCAGGATGAATCTAGTTTCGTCCCTTGGACTCGACCAATTGCCACGGACTTGTCGCTTGGAAAAGCTTATGGGAGGCACGGTCGCATCATGCTGTTGCTCCAAGCATGAATGAATGCCTTTAGTGGTCAGCTATATCCTCACCATGGTATGACAATGTAACATACAGAAAAGTCATCGGCCATTCAAGTTATCCACCATCCCGGGGCTGTTTGTCGTCACTCTTCATTGAAATCATAGGTGATGGTCTAGGTCGGGAGCCTGGTCTTGGAGCGCCGCCGTCACGTGGTTGTTTGTCGTCAGTGCGGGTGAGGTTGAGGGTGTTGATGATGAGTCTCATGGTAGGAACGAAAGGTTTTTAAGTATTTGAATTGGCTGCCTTGGGTGCACTGTGGCTGAAGCTGGGTTTCTCGTGTTCTTGCTGTAGGCGTATTGGAAGGTTGATGTGTGGCGGTCCGGATGGTGGAACATGATGTATATGTATTCATCACCTCCTCACTTGCCAGCAGGCGCCACACTCAAGAGAGCCTCACAAAAGTCATCGATTACGGTGAACAATTTTCGCCTTCTTTAAGGCTATGACGCAGTAACTCTGAAAACATTCGCGGTCAAACTTCGATTCAACCCTCAAGAAGAAAGGTGTTGCTCCGCCACAGGCCGAATGAGGCGACGGTGATTGGGCTGAACGAGTAGGAGAAGGCTACAACAGGCGGAAGTCACCTAGCGTGACTCCGTAAAGCCTCCAGCACCAGGGGGAACCAGGGTGGGCACAAAGGTGACTCTTTCGGTTTACCGCTCCTGACGGCCTTGAAGACAGCCTGGGGGTCATTTGCAGGGCAAAGCCACGGCCACCTGCCAAAAAACACGAGCGAGGCCGAATCTGAGGCTGCCATTTCACAAGCGAGGCAAGGTATATGGTGACATGCTTGTTGTGAATGGTTCTGTCCAAGTTGGTGCCTAATAGGCTGAGATTTGAGGTGTGTGACATTTCGCACAGCCGCACTGTGGCTTGTGAACCGGTCGCGCAAGGCACTTCAGGCCGCAGCTCAGACTGCCGAAACTCTAGTGTTTCCAGCGGACGGAAGCTGCTGATAAGAAGTGGCAGAAGTTCTTCGATTCTCTGGTTTCTTGCGGCAATTGCGACCAATTCTTTCACCGGAAACAACACAGCCCACGTCCTCCACGCTAAGCTCGACCAGCGGAGACGACTGTTCCATCCACAGCGGTGCAGCTAAGTCTCTGCCAACCCCAAACTGGCCCAAATGAAGAGAGATGGACGATTCGATCAAGTGAAAAATTGGTGAGTTCTCGGAATTGACTTGAAGATCCAAGGCAATTTGGGTTGGTTTGACGTTTAGATGGGTTGACTGCGCCTCGGTCCAGTGTCCTGGGGTTGCTCGTGTCGACGCCGACCTCCCGGAATAGTTTAGCGGCTCGCGCCCGACTACAATGACCGACACTACGCTGTGGCAATGCAGCACGGTAGAGACTGAAAACATGTAGTTCTGTTGTGGCAATGATTTTGGATGAGACGTTCGCGCTGAAATGGTCGGATTGGTGGTACAATTGGCCCAGTATCCGGCAGGCAGTGTGTGACACTGGGCGCGTTGAGATGATATACGTTCCCTGCAAGTATCCATAGATGTAATCAGCACACCAGATTTGGTTTCCAAGGGCAAGTGCAAGACATACGAGAACCATCATGCCGAACCATCCCGCGGCTGATGATCGCCCTGGGTTTGACGTGGTCGGTATGCACGAGAGCACTCGAGAGCATCGACAATGGGCTTGTAGGTGGACGACATGTTGGATGGGCTTGGGTACGGAGGTTGCTCGATTGCGAGGTAGGTTTCTGGTGCTGATGCTTTGAAAGATGTATGAATAGACTGCAGTAGTACGCTCTCTTCCGAAATGGGCTTGCAATGTTGGGTCCAGGAGCGAGTCTATTTAAGTGTGGAGAGGCTCCTGTGAGCTGCCCTCAGGTATACACTCTACACGGCCCATGGCAGCACAGGGCAACGCAAAGGCAGAGGGCAATGACGGTACGTGGCCCTACGTATCCCCGAGCTTTGAGCACCGAGTGAAGCATCCCACAGCAGCGCGGCGACTGTTTGTGGAAGAGGCGAAACAGACCCATTGTTCCGGTGTTGACGCCCAATCACGCCGGCTCGCGGTGGTGCTTCATTTTTTCCCATGTCTGAAACAGGCGCATGGCAGCCGTGCTGACTTGCGGCGGGTGTCGTGACTCTGCGATCTGAAGGCCTTGGATGTCGCGACCAAAAGGGGCAAGCGCGCTGAGGCGCCTCATTACTTGCAGCGTGGGCAACGTGCGACTGGACCGCCAGGCCGCGGAACGCCGGCGCGACGACTGATGCTGCCACGCGTGCAAGCATCAACCATCGCGAAGCCGTTTCCAGGGTTTCCAGGCGCCTTGCGACGCCGTCGAGCAGACCACGACGTGTGTGAAGCCTGGCGGGGATGCCATGCGTTGGCGGGCCAGCCCTATGCACCGTGGCTGCTGTCACTCGACAAGCAGACGCGGCGACCGCTCGGCCCGAAGTCGTCCAGCAGTGCTGTCTCATCCCTTTGATGAGATCATGTCAAGCGAGAAAAGTGCCCGGCTGAGACAGGAGAAGGGCCACGGGCAGACATGGTCCCATCGGCAGCATCGTGGTTCGCCCTTTTGCCCTTTTGCGTCACCACCACTCTGTCGGCCACCATTCGCGAGGCAAACGTGGTCTATGGCGTTCACGGCAGTGCCCTGTAGAAGCCCCGCGCTGCCTCTTGTTGAATTTGCTTCTTCCACGGGACTGCTGCCGACGTTGGCCTGGAGCCTGGGCCGGATGGCAAGGCAGCATTGACTGCCGGCATCGTCATGCTCGCGTAGCCCATCACACCGCTGTGTCTTGAGCGTCGACGACCCATCCAAGGTCTAGTTGGACTTCACAAAGAGAATTCCGAAGGTACCGTGCTATCCAAGGGCACTCAAATGTCTCGACACAATTCGACACAAGGTCCGTTTAAGGTTCTGAGGACCACCTCCGAAAGTGGCACAAGTAGGTAGGTATGTATGTAAGCTGCCTTTTGGGCCACGGACGCGAGAAGATTGCATATCACGGCCCAACGGGGTGCAAATGATTTCTCGTTCCTGTTTCATTCTCGATGAAATGTCTGTTCCGTCTATTACTGTCTGTTACTACTACCAGCACCCCGGCCAATCGTTGCACACTGCATCCTGAGACGCCCTCCAAGTCGACGAGAGGCGGTGGGCCATGCTGGACTCGTTGCAGGCCCGGACAGCGCTCCATCAACTACCCGTTGCGCGCCGTCAGTGACGTGAAGTCAGCGGGTTTCTCCCCAGGGGTCAAACAGCTGCACAGGGTGCGCTAAGCACAAGCTCCCACACGATCGCCCGGATATGCACGCGCAGGGGACGGGACGTCGGGACTGCGGGGAAAGCGCGTACGCGGCGACAGATTCATTGGGCTCAGTGACACTCGGCGTCTCCCAGAACAAGGCGGCAATGCTGTCTATGCCATGGTACCATGGACCATGAGCGTGTGCAATTCATCTCATTATCATCTGGATGGTTGCCCAGCCGAAGAGGCGCCGCTGGAGGCGGGAGGTCAAGCGCGACACCAATCCAATCCAGGCGAATGGTGGACATGTCTGTATTGATCCAGAGCGCACCACTGGAAGCTATTCCGCCCCTGTCCGCCTGCAGCTCGTGCCGTCCGTGGCATAAACCCGCAGTCTCGCTGTTTCCTCCCTGCCGCACTTGTCCTACCTACTACCCAGCTTGCTACCATGCGTTCCTCAGCACTCGCCATCCTTGCCACTCTCAGCTCGCTGGCCGTGGCACAGGACATCCTCGGCTCGCTACCGAAATGCGGCGTAAGTACCGTGGCAGCGAGTGAAGTGCATTGGACGGCCTGCTAAACAACGGGGCAGCAAGACTGCTTCGGCAACAACTTTGCAGGTTGCGAGCAGTTTGATTTCAAGTGCATCTGCGGCAACACGAATCTCATCTCGGAGCTCTCGTGCTGCGTCTCTACCAAGTGCAACGATCAGGATGAGAGCAGTGAGTGGTCCCGCACGCGTTGACGCCTTCACGCCTCCATGCCACTGACAGCACGATTGCAGCCATCATCACGCTCGCAAGCGGCCTCTGCAAAGGTGTCGGGGTCGACGTTCCAACGAAGGCTTCGTGTGCCGCCAGCGCGTCGTCCACAGCCGCCTCGACGGCATCGTCCCGGTCGTCCAGCTCTGCCGGCTCCGCAAGCTCTGGATCGAGCGCGGACACAGCTTCGACGACATCGGCTCCCGAGACCACGTCCAGTACCGGCACGGAGAGTCAGGGCGCGGCTGCGCAAAGCTCGACGACGGGCAGCCCTGGAGTCGGCGGACCGGTAGCGACAGCAAACGCTGGACTGGGGCTGGCCATGGGGATGGCGGGTTTGCTGGCGGCGTTGTAGCGGAGGAAGGTCGATAGATAGTTGTAGCCAAGTAATCACATGTTGTTCTCGTGGAGCGGTGCTCGTGGTGAAGGTGAAGACGTGCAGTGCTGCCAGACCCAGTATTAAAGACGCTCGCGCCAACCGTCGTGGCTCCAGTGCCATAGGGCTCGACACCGCACCACCTCCGCACCAGGCCGCACCGCCCTCCGCCTGCAACCCACGACACCAACATGGCGTGCTGGGTGCGGCGCGTCTAAGGCAAGCAGAAGCAGCTACACACAATCCGTCCGCCATGGCTACCAAGTCCAACTTCAAGCGGGCCATGCCCGCGTCACAGCACCAGCAGCATGCCCTCCGCTCGGTGCAGCTGGTCGACGACGCGAAGAGCGCTGTCCTACCGGCGGGTACGCCCTCACTCCCCCGCAGGGCAGACGTGCAGGCTGACGTCGGCAGAGCTCATCAATGCCATCCTCGACTACCTGCCCGTCGCCGACATGTTTCGCTTCGCCCAGACGTCGCGCCGCATGCAGGAGATGGTGTACGACGACACAAGGTGGATCCAGCGGCTCAAGAGCATGGGCTGCTGGAACGAGGCCGAGGCCCGTCACAGATTCGACGAGGCCATGCGTCGGAGGGCCGAAGCCCAGCGCGCGGGCGTTGCGCCAAACGGCACATCTCACGCCCGCCCGCAAGCCGATGCCGCTGCGCCCAAGGCCACCACCACGCTCTTCGATGCTGCCGTGGAGGAGGAGTTGCACCGCGCCTCGGCCGCCACAGGCTCAGGCCCACGTCCGCGCGCCGCCACGCTGGGCAAGCTGGACAAGGGCTTCGACGACATGGCCCTGTCGTCCGACCCGTCCTACACCGTGGACCCCACCCTGGCCTTGAGCGCCCTCTCGCGCGTGCGCTCCATCAGAGGCATGGCCCGCCGCGAGTACGCCAACGTCTACGGTGCCCTGGCGCCCTACTACTTCGATCTTGCGAGATCCAAGAGCCACTCCGATCCTGTCCTGTTCCGAACCTACCGTGACCCTGAGCAGCAAGCCCACATGCTGGCCCAGCTCAAGATCTTTGCCAAGAGCGACTTTGCTCAGGGCTGGTATCAGCGAGAGGAAAGGCTCGACACCATGACCGGCATCTTCGAAAACGCCGTGCTTCGAGAATTCGAGCAGGGCGCCGAAGCTCGGGACTTTGACGGCCGCATGAAAAGGTACGCCCAGGTTCTGGTAGCCTTGAACGGAGGCACCGCTGGCATTGATTCTTTCATTCACAATCATCCTCTGATGCTGGACAAGGAAAAGCTAGGCAACCCAGCCGACTGCCTCCGGCTCGTGGCCCCAGGTCAAATGTCTCTCCAGCCTTCCCACGACTTCTTCAGAGGTCTTGCCATCGCCTTGAATGAAGAGGCCGACATCATCGATAGAGTCTTCCCTTCGTCCGTAGATGTCCTGCAACCATTTTTGGAACGTGTTGTCGAGGATGTCATTTCTGATTATGTCACATCCTTGTTCGATGAGGCCCACGATCTCAGCATCGAAACTTACCTTAAAGCTGTCTCGGGCGTATTCGACCAAGCACTCCAGCTTGCTGTGTCCTTGAAGCCCACAAAAGGCTCAAAACCTGACTTTTCCACCGAGGCCACGCAAATACTATCACGATGCTTCGAACAGCATGTAGACCTTTACTTACAAGAAGAATTGGACTTCTTTAAACGTCAATCGGAAGCGGAGGTAGAAGCGTGGGAAAAGCGCTTGACCGAAGAAGAGCAGACCGCTGAGTCCTTTTTCATGTCCAACGTCAGTCGGCAAGCCGCAAAACGCGACTTTCTAACTTCTTTCAAGAAGGTTGTGATGGCACCAGTCAATGTTCTTCCTTCTTTCGGCAGCACTACTGGTGTCAAACCCTCGGCCAACACTGTGACTGTGGCCGATCAAAGTCTGGATCCAAATTCGAGGTCGGCAACACCTGTTCCAGAACGTTCTGTATCACCTAGATTCGAAGCACCTACTTCTGAGCTTGCAGCAAAGGCGGCTATCATGAATTCAAGGTTAGAGGGCATTCGAAGCTTATTCAGCATCGAAGTTGCATTGAATCTCACCCACACGGCAAAAGCGAGTCTGGAAAGAGCTGCACGCTTCGTGCGGCTTGGTGGTCAATCGGGCGAAGAAGCAAAGGAACAATGCGAGATTATTTTCATCAAGATGCTGCAAACTCTTGGAGGGCGACACATGAAACCAGGCTTCGACAAGGCCGTCAGTCACTTGTCTGACTACAAACCCAGAGAAGTCGCCGACCACAGTAAAGAGGGTGTCGCGCCTCTTGTTGCATTTCTCGAGCTTGTGAACGTTGGCGATCTTATACAGCAGATGATCGATGTTTTCTATCTCCAGGAGCTTGTTGCTGCGAAGCTAACCGATCAAGATGATTTTTTGAGCGCCGCTTGCAAGGAAAAGAAACGGTTTGAGCAGATGCTCGACGAGCGGGTAGCTGCGGGGCTCAACAAAGGCATCGACGTGCTTATGGATGAAGTAGAGTACCTCTGTGGTACCACACAATTACCGACAGACTTTAATCCACCTGTCGGGCCCAATGGACTGGTCCAGGTGCCCGACATTGGCCCCAGTCACACAGCGAAGAAGATTGTCGATGTCGTGTCCTCACATACGAACATGCTGGTCGGTAGCACGGATAAGACTGTGTTAGACGTCTTCAACCAGGAGGTCGGTCTGCGCTTGTTCACCGCGCTTTGCAAACACCTCAAACGGCAAAGAATCAGCGTAGATGGCGCGATCAATCTAATCAGGTCAGTCCGTAGCCACACAGTCGGTTCATTATACTAACCTTAACAAGCGACATGAACACTTACAACACATACATCGTATCTTTAAAGAACAAATCTATAACACAGTACTTTGCTGCATTGCGAGAGCTCTCGCAGATATACTTGATCGATCCCAATCACGCAAAGGAGATTGCGACCATTATTGCAGATACGGATCGGTACCATGGGATCTTCAGGGCTGAGGAAGTCTACGAGTACGCAGAACGCAGGGCTGATTGGTATCAGATCAAGAGCGCCGTGGAAAAGCAGATGTATGGTGTAGGATGTCTACTCATGTGAAAGTGGGATACCCAAAAGGGAACTATGTGTCGAAATAATTTCTTGTAAACCCATGAGTGTTGTCCTCTCCAATATGTTTTAAGTTCACAACATTGTGATGTAATTTTGTGCGGCTGTCTCTGGCTGTGCTCATTACTGTCGCCAGACAGAGGGACAGCGAGCCATATCGCACGATAAGCTCGCCTCCTAGTTGGCAAATATTTAGACTGATGCCAACACATTACTTGTCTTTATTGGCATATTCTTGCAATCACATACAAAGGCAATATGCTGCAGGCATGCATGCCAAAAACTGCTGTTGCACCGCGCGGCTCCGCATCACCTTACCGTACAAACATCGACAGCTCGAAGTGTAACCCGAAACGCACTTCCCTGAGCTGTCACGGTGCTGTCACGGTGTAACCCTTATCTACGCAATACATCAAAAACGCGGCTCGTGTCACGTCATTCAGGGATATGTACCTGATATGGATACTGGAGACGTAGCACGACAGCCACGCGTCGAGACGACAGCTCAAGGACTGTACAAGTGGGATTTCGCTACCCACAATGAATCCCAAATGGTTTTCTTACATGGCCTTTCGCATGCCGCTCACTGTTGATCTATACTTCAATTCCGGCAACGGAAACCCGCATCATGCATACGTCCGCGATCTTACTGGTTAGATCCTCACGACAATAATTGAAAGAATTTGGTGTTGCTTCAAAAAGTGGGCTTGATATTAGAAGATCATGTCAAGCACAGGCATTTCACGAATGGTGTCTGCAAGCAGATTTCCCAATGGGGAAGCACAGTCGGATGTATGTCATTTCCCGGGTTGAGCGAGACCTCTCATCAATTTAACGGTCAGCTACGTGGGCCGTGTTACTTTATTGTATGAGGATTGCGCCGATCAGGATGTAATGCAACGACCCTCATGCAAGTGTTGTTGAATCTTGCACCTAAATATGAATGTGAAAATGTATATGAACTCTTGGTGGCTGCGACATATTAGGTTCTCACATCGATTATAGAACCATTGAAAATTGTACTCTCGACTACGTGATCGTATTACCTGGGCATATTAAAATGCCAAAAGTCTACTCATTCAGGAGTACGTTCCCAAATACCATGTTAACAGAAAACTGACACAGTACCCTAGAGCATAAGCGGCTTCGCAAGTCAAATACCTCTAAGACACTCAACATCACCAATGCCTTGGCCGAACTGCGTCAAAGAAGGGACGTCTACGAACACGTCATGTCACAGACGGCGAAGCTGCTTTTTGAGACAACAGAACTGCAAAGGGACCCGATATACCACTTCATCTTCCCTTCCGAGAGAGACCTGCATAGCTTTGTCTCTACGAGACGCATCTATTTCGCCCCAGACCTAATGATCATGCTGCAATCGCCAACACCCCCGACACTTGAAGACCTCAAGAAACTTCCGCAGCTCCCGTCGGCAACTAAAGTCTGGGCTGTCTATCTGCTGGTACTGGAGCGAGAGGGTATGAAACCTGAAATCTACATTGGTTGCGGAACGGAGACTATCTACGGCGTGAGAACTCGATTCAGGCAATACGATAATAAGAGTACCCTCCCGAAGGAGGTCAAGGACAGAATTACGAACCATGGCTACAAAATCACGTTCCAGGGCCTGCTCAGCTGGACTCCCCTCCCTACGAATGACGAGTTGTTGCATTTCAAGACTCGCACCCTCTATGTGATCTTGGAAGCTACACTGTCTATCCTGCTATGGGCTATGGTAAGTTGCGATCAAGATACATATGCAATGCCAGTGCTTTGCTCTTGGGACATTGGAAGCCTGCCATACAAAGGATGTTGCACCCATGTTTCCTTTAGCAAACCCGTCCTGGGTGAAGAAGATGTTTTTACGCAAGAGCAACTCCAGCCGCTCAAAGCAATTCGCGAACGACTGTCCGATGAGCGGAAGGTTATCCGGGAGGAAAATAGGAAGAAGTCAGGCAAAAAGGCAGCTTCGGCGAAGAAAACCAGAACCAAGGCATTGGAAACGGTACGGTTTGGATGTTGCGTATGCGGATATATTGGTAAAGACAGGCATGGACTCAGAACACACATTCGGGCCACGAAGCATTGCACAACGCTCGATGCACTTGCTAGCTGTCTTGCCCACCACGCTAGTGTTGGGGAGGATGTCCATGGGAGCAATGCACGCCAGGTGCTGGTCACGTTCGCTGGGTTTTCTGTGAGCGTCGATCAGCCCTTTCAAAAGAGCAAGGTGTATTCGAAACTAGCGGAGCTGGTGGGGCTTGTGGTAGAGCACGCTGGAAGAGGGGTAGATGAAGGACATGGTCAAGCTGAGGATAGACTTGGTAGGCTTGTTGAGTGCGGGAAGTCAATGCCAGCCCCAGTCGGCGCAGAAGAAGACAACTCATGTTCGAAACAATCGGCCAAGAACAAACATGCAAGGGAGTCGGGGCGCTTTGCCTGCGTCCCATGCGGACAGGCATTCGCTGCAAAGCATCAATTGGAAACACATATAAAAGGGAGGCCGCATCTCACTGGTAAGCCGCATTTCAAGAGGAAGTACGGTCAGAAGATGGGCGAATTGGCGAAGATTGCAGGGTCGGGGGCTATTTGACAGTGGTTGCGTATCTGGCAGAGGGGGAAGGGTTGCTACGTCCGGTTCGTGGGGATTGCATCTCATGAAAGCAAAGCAAAGCAAAGTTACAGTTGTCGTCGTTTTCCCTGGCATGATGACTTGCAGTCCACGAGGGGTGCGTGTCGCAGGTAGTGTAGATAGTACATCTAGGGAGTCTATCCAGTGAGTATGTATTATCCAGTGAGTCCATCTAATGAGTCTTATTTGGTGAGTCTTATTTGGTGAGTCCATCTAGAGAGTTTTATTTGGTGAGTCTACCTAGTGAGTCTAACTGTAAGTCTTCCGTCCGGGATGGCCAAACTGGTGGCTGGGGCCGGCGCGTGTTCCGTGGTTGGAGCAATTGCACCTGTCTTTTACTCTTGCTCCGCGCAATTCTCACTTTGCGCCGACGGAACACCAGCGTGCAGGCAAACTGCGCGTACCTCTTTACACACACCGAGACAGAGACAGAGACAGCGGCCTGTTTGGGTATCGTCGTCGCTGCACCGCGCTGTGTCTCGTCCTGATTTGCTCTCGCGGGCCGCTGCCGGGCCCCACCACTACCGCTGCTGCTACCGCTGCCGCTGCTACTACACCAGCTACCCAGGCGGCCACAGCTCACTGCTCGTCGCCAGCGAACGCGCTGTGCCCACCACCGCCCACCGCCGCCCACCATGTCCGGAGCACTGTCGCCAGACCTGGCGGAGAAGTACTCGGCCATCATCGATGAGATCCTCGAGGATGCCGACCTAAACACCATCTCCGCCAAGCGCATACGGAAGGGTCTCCAGGAGCGCCTGGACCACGACATCTCCGCCGAGAAGGCGGCCGTGACGGACCTCATCATGGCGCGCTTCGACAAGTTCAACGCCGCCCAGAACGGTGCTCCCGAGCCCGAGGAGCCCGTCCCCAGCGTCGAGCCGCCGACCAACGGCCACGCCGGCAAGCGCACCCCCGACGACGACTCCCAGCTGTCCGAGCCCGACGACTCACCGCCCAAAAAGAAGCAGAAGAATCACAAGAGCACCGAGGATGACGACGCCGCGTACGCCGCCCGCTTGCAGGCCGAGGAGAACATGGCTTCTCGCGCGCGCTCGACCCGGGGCGGCAACACCAAACGGAAGGCACCCGTGCAGAAGAAGACGCAGAAGAAGAAGAAGAGCGCCAATCGGATCAAGGACGAGGACGACAGCGACATCGCGTCCGGGAGCGGGGCAGAGAAGAAGTCGCCCAAGCGCACCGGAGGCTTCCATGCAAGTTCCACCCAGCCCACAACACCCATGCCCTTCCGTGTATTTCGCCAGCTGACAGTCTCCTAGAAGCCGATGAACCTCTCCACAGCCCTGCAAGAACTCCTCGGCGAGACCCAGGTATGCTCCGCTTGCCCCTTCACCCCGAGCGCATTCCTCCGCAGCTAACCGCCCAACCCAGCTCTCAAGACCGCAAACCGTCAAGAAGATATGGGAGTACGTCAAAGCACGCGACCTGCAAGACCCCAACGACAAGCGCCAGATCCGCTGCGACGATGCCATGCGCGCCGTCTTCAAGCAGGACAGCGTCCACATGTTCACCATGAACAAGATCCTCAATACGAACTTGTACCCCGTCGACGAGGAGTAGGAGCGCGGAAAAATCGTCATGCACATGCATACCACACGTATGATTTATCCGGACATGGCAAAATCTCTCTTTTCATCATCATCATCATCCATCTACTACGAAAACCATGCATCTTTTTCCCATTTCTCCTTGCCTGATCATTACTAGCATGGCGACCAACGGCGTTTCCTGGATCGCTTTTTGACTTTGCATCCAAAAGGTCGCTGACCTTCTGCTTTTGCTTTTCGATATGGCGTCGTGACGCCGAGTGCGCAAGAATCGAGGTGGTGGGGTGCATGAGACGGAGGATTGGATCTGGACCCAGGTGACGTGGATTGATTGGATGGGAACAGATCAGTCATAGCGTTCACGATGGACAGCGTAAATCACATGCAGGGTGAATAAAAAAGCTTCGTCACAGTACAATGCATATGGGTTTCAAACGAGTCAAGTGCGATGCAAACTGCCACATGTGCTCTGTCAGGGACGCGGCGAGCGCAATGTAATGATCGGTGATGGTACGTAGAAGCTCACTACAAACGGGGTACTCGAATGACCAAAACCATACGCCAAACGCCCATTGCGTTGGAAAGAATGTGAAGATCGATGGCAGAGACAATTGCCCAGCTATATGCCCATGTTTTGACCGGTAGCAAGCTACAATTCTTCTGGCACCTGAAGTTGAAAGTTCTCTAGATCATCGTCGGATCCAATGCTTCCGCTCAGCTGGTTGTTGAAGCTGTTTGCCCAAATCTCGTCATCCTCATCGTCATCACGGAGGAGCATTAGCTCGAGTTCCCGTTCGATGTCCTGGGCAGTGCGAAATGTCTCCTCCTGCGGCTGCGCGACCAGAGTCGCATTCGTGGACGTGGAACTGGATCGAGAGAAGGGGCCACGCATTTTACCACCGACCGACGAAGCACTAACATTACGGTGATGCGGAAAGGTAGAAGGAGGAGCAGATGTCCGATTGGTAGCGATAGAGTATGGGGCGGGCTTGGTCACGTTGGAGAGAGGTTTGCGGGCGTGGGTTTTATTCGATGCGTTTTCACGGCCTTGAGCGTAGCCAATGGTGCTTTTGGAAGCTGCAGCGGCAGCTGCACGGCGAGTTGCTGATGGGACGGCGGTGGGCTTCCGGCTCGTGACCGTTCTGCTTGGTAGGCGGGACTTGGTAGCTGCTGTAGGGGCAGCACAGGCGCGTTCACGCGGCTCGGAGAGAGCTGCTACCGCGGACCTGGCTTTCAGTGTTGAGAGACCAGTAGGCTTCTTTCGATGTGCTGTAGTATCTAAGACAATTTGCGGGGAAGCTTGTGGCACGGTTTTCTTGGGCAACTCGACGCCAAAATGGCGAGCGAGCTCGGCCTCTTCCCTCTCCATCTGCTCATCGAAAGTCCTCTCGAATTTATCGTCGCGCTTCTTCTTGTCGCGCGCCAGCGACTCCTCGAAGCGCCGCTCCAGCCTGGTGCGGCCATCGTCCTCGAGCGGGTTGTGGTAGGCCTCCCAGACACCGCCGCTCTCGAGTTTCGGGACGTGCCAGTCACGCGGGAGGTAGTCGTAGTCATCTAACAGGGGAATCTCCTTGGGCGGCATGTACTCGACGTCAGGCACGTCGTCCTCGTCTGGCTTGTGCGCATCGGGCTGGACCTTCAGCTTCGGACGGCGGAGGCGGGGGCTGGCCTTCTGGGTCTTCGCCGAGGCAGAGACGGGGGCAGGCGTCTGGAAGGCGGTAGCTTTGGCATTGGTCGTCTTCATGCCCAGCGGTGCACGGGTGCGGGGCCCTGCTGGTTGTGTCAGTGTACGGTCTGCGCGACTGGCGCGCTGGTGATGGAGACGCACCGGCTGGGGTGACGAAGGCATTGCGGTCGAGTTTCCCATCCGCCTTGCCCTTGGTCTGCAAGGCCGACTTCCCGGCCCGGGCGACGACATTCTCGTCATTGAGCGGGATCTTGAAGGGCGTTTTCGGGGCCTTGATGGCGGGCGTCCTGGCTGTCTTCAGGCCGGCATTGAGCGGCTTGCTCGCGGCCTGGGTCTGCAGGCCGTGTACAAAATTCTCCTGGTCTTTCGCGGCAAGAGTTTCCATGGCGCGGCTCACATCGGGGCAGGTCGGACGGCGGGGTGGTGGTGATGGTGAGGGCGAAGACGAGGACGAGGCCGCATACGTCGTCTCGGTTTGTTTACGCGCCGTTGCCGGGGGCCCGCACCAGCAGCTGGAGGGCCCGCTCGCCTTGGCCGTCCCCCCTGTGCTCCTGCCGAACTAGCGCAGCCCTCGCACCGCATTTATCAGGGTCAGACAAGACAAGCAGCCGCAGGCAGACAAACCGCACGTCTTCACCTGAACACCCTCCCTCCGCCTCCTGCCACATCCCTTAGACCACCTGCTCTACCTGCCGCATCGCTTGCACACAGCCCCCCATCTGCAAACCCCCTCACCCGCCGCCGCCATGGACCAGATCAAGCAGGCAAGTTCCCTGACTACCCCACCATGGCCCTCAGCGGGCCAGCAGGCCACCGCTCGCACCACACCCGCTGCAGGATGCCCATCCGCCTGCCGGCCTGCCTGCCTTCCTGTCCGCCCGCCGCACTGCTGTACTCGTAGCTGACATGCCCCCCGTGCAGCGCATGAATGCCCTCCGCATCGAGGCCGACGAGAGCGCCTCCAAGGCCGAGGAGTACAAGGCGAAGCTGAAGACGCTGGAGACGGAGAACACGCAGAAGGAGCAGGAGATCACCTCGCTCACCCACAAGAACCAGGTCCTGGAGGCCGAGGTTGAGAAGCTCGAATCGTCAGTCAAAACCTACAAGGACGAAGCCACGGGCGGCGCCGCAGCAAGCTCCCAGGTCGAGGCCATGCAGCGCAAAATCCAGGTTCTTGAGGAAGAGGCTGAGGAGTCGGACAGGACCATCCGCGAGCTGAACGAAAAGTACGTTGTACCCCTGTCTCCTGGTCGCTGCCTGCCAACCCACCCTCTGCTGAGCTCACCCTGCTGACACTTCCCAGGCTCCGCCAGACCGACGTCAAGTCTGGCCACTTCGAACGCAAAGTCCAAGCCCTCGAGCAGGCCCGCGACCAATGGGAAACCAAGTACGAGGAGATGGCGAAGAAGTACGCCGACACCAAGAAGGAGCTTGACGAGTTCGCCGCCGAGATTGGTAACCTCTAATCTCGCGCGTGTCTCATCTTTCTTTCGCGGTTGTTGACCTCTGTCCAGTGAACTACTAACCCGCCTTGGCCAACTCCACAAGGCCACGTCGTGGCGCGACATGAAGCGAAGGAACCTGTTGCTACCCTTTCTACCTGCATATCTTGGTGTCGTTCTGGGAATGGCGGATGAGCTTGCATGCCTGGCTCCTCCTAAACTGTCTCTAAGCGTGGAAATACATTTTCTTTTCATCGTCAAAATTGCCCTAACCCAAGATGCACCGTGCACGTCAACCTTGGGGACACACCACACAATTACCCTCTACCCAGTGCTCATGTCTGTACTCGTGATCGCATTCCCTTGTACACTGAAAATTACGGAAATCCATATCCCATACATACTACGTATGTTACACGTCCACTGTACCAGATCACGCCTCGCTAGAAGACTCAAATCATGCCCGAGCTATATGTACATACCATACAGCATGCCACGCAGTTTCTGCACCTGCTCCAAACGCCTGACGTGCCGGATTACCAGCTCAAGAAACATACATCAGACGTCGTATCTATCGGCCGGAGAAGAGGAAAAAGAACCTAGAATCACCACTAGTCATCCATGGGTTTGTCTTCCAGCTGCACTCCTCTCGGCCCTGCCTCTTCGCCTGCCACCGCCCTCAAGCTACCCGTAGAATCCCTGTTGCTCCGCGCCAAGCTGCCAGCATGTTTCCTGGGGAAAGGGACCCGCGTGCTCGAAGGAGCAGGGTGCTCCGGAGCTGGAGCTGGAGCTGGCGCTGGCGCTGGAGCTGAGGCCGGAGCGGCAGCAACTTCGGAAGTGCCGTTGGTGTCCGTGACCTCGTTTACAGGGCTCTGGTCGACGCTCCCAGGCACCTCGAGCGAGTTGCGCGTGCCACGGCGCGTTTCTGTTGGCGAGGACGTGTTGACAGGGAACCTGGTCTGGCTGCGATCACGGCGGTGCGACCCTCCCCGGGGTCCAGGAGCCGGCGAGGCGGCTCGAGGTGAGCGCTGGGCAGCGATAGCGCGGTTGCGCTCTTCATAATTGGCGCGCCTGTTGCTCTCATCCGTGGAGATGGCGCGAGGACGTTGGGCACCGGAGGAAGAGTGCGTGAGGGAGCTAGCACGCTTCAATTCCCCGAAGATGGCATCCTTGTGCGCGAACAGGTCACGGATGAGGCGGTAGCTGTAACGCTCATTCATAGTCAGACTAGACTCCTGTCGTGGTCGGAGGATGCATGGTGCAAGGGTGTTTGCCAGCGCAGTAACGTAAGCTTCATCGGCGGATGTAAGCTCAATAAGGCGTGTAAAGTGTGTACAGATAGCATCTAGAGTAGCAATGTTCGCAAGACGTAGCTGCCCAAGCGTTGACTGAATGACGTTGATTCGAGTTTCTTCTGACGTCTCTGCAGCGGTGGTACTGTAAATTGTCTTCACAATCTCATACACATGTGATGAAACGAGAGAATCTATCAAGATTAGCAAGTAATTGTGACTCAGCGCAGAAATTGAACTCACCTGGCAATTCAAGCAGATACAACTTCAAAACATTAGCAACAATGGGTATATCGTACTTCTCCAAAACCTCTTGCGGAAAATTCTTGCCCGTGTTGATAGCAGCACGAAGGTTATGAGTCTGCGCAAGCGGAACGTCTACCAGCCAAATACCACGACGAGCTTCATCGCCTTCGAGGTCGGGGTAGTGGTTGTCAAGGAAGGTGAGTACCGTCGTCACGATGATCGGCACGCGCTTCCGATCCGACCGTGCGCGTGCTTCGAGATCCACGCCGAAGGTTTGTTCTGCTCACTTGTTAGCGTGTACGTCCGTGGCGATGCAATGCCGAGTGCACCCTACCGTCGACTGAATTGTAATAGTTCTCATAAGTCGTAACCTTGGGAATAAAAGGGCCCGTTCTATAATTCTCCAGCATGTATCTAAGGTCGCCAAGTGGCTGGACAGTTTCCTGAAACAGCATCATCTTGTCGACAGTGCTCTGTAAACTTGGGATGACATTGCTGATGGCACCAGAAAAGTCCAGAATGACGGCCTTGATGGCCTTCAGCCGGTCAAGCTCGCACCGTTCCATGAATTTCAGGTGATCAATCATAGCCTCCTCCAAGTTGCAACGTAGGGAGTCAAGCTTCTTGACAGATTGTTTGTAACGCTCGTCGGCTTCTCGAGCTTCTCGGCGAAGCCTCTCGGAGGGCGTTTCATTGGGGTATTGATTGTTGAGAGGGTTCCATCCTGAAAGGTATTCCTGCACAGTGCCCACAGGCGAGTCGACAGTGAAACTGTCAGTGGACATGTTCGTCCCTGCACGTGCCAAGGGCTGCTTCTTCTCAGGCACGCCCGTGATCTGGAAAACTTTTGGTTTCCACTGGTAGTTCATCCTGGAGCTATTGGCGAAAGTGTTCCCCACATTTCCGACTAAACGGAGGAAGCCATTGTTGACCAGGTCCTGTCCGATGCGCTCGGCGTAGCTGACAGTTGTGGCTGCCATGTGTTTCTGGACGTAGTCGGTGATGTCGGCACCGTTGGAGCAGTTCTGGTAGGTGCCGAGAATGGGCACCTTGACCTCGGCGAGCTTGATATGATCCAGCATGTGGGATAGGATCTTCTTGATCTGGTCGGGCTGGTATGTCTCGTCGCCCAAGTCTACGGGCTCCTCTTCGTCGTCCTCGGGCTCGGACATCTTGATGGTGGGCACCTTCACCTTGGGACTCTGGGTGACCTCACTCTGGGGGTCCTGGAATGCCAACTTGTCCTCCTCTTCCAGATCTTCGACCAGCCTACACTTGTTGTAATACTGCGAGCGGAACTTGCGCACGGCCTCGGCTTGCCGGTCGTGCAGCTTGATGCGCGACTGGAGATCGTCCTGCGAATTCTGCACACGGGCAGCATGTGCCTCGCACCAGCGGCTGAAAGGGTTGATGACGAGCTCTCGGATGTTGGAGCCAATCTTGCGGTGATTCGCAGCGGCCGTCTCCATCTCGGTGCGCATGCCTTCGTATGCCTACTCCACGGTCAGTCGCGGCGGGTGCAAGGCAGGTATGCGCGCACTCACCTTGCGCACACTGGCACCCTCGTCTCTGCTGAAGCCGCCGCCCAGGCGCTCGGTGGCCGGGGTGATGCCGGAGAGGCTGCTGCCGTAGGCATCCTCGGCGTCTGCGCGCAAGCGGGCGACGGTGAGGATCTGCTGGTTTTCCTGCACGCCCTGCTGCAGCTTGCCAAAGAGCACACCCAGTCCTGTCGACGTTAGCCAGTGTCGGCTGCAATGCAGGCCGGGTGCCTGGGGGACGCACCACCCGCATAGTCGCTCGACCAGAAGGAACCAGCGAATCCCGACGCCATGGTGAAGTGGGATGGTTGTGCACGATAAGGGTGTGGGTTGCGATGTTGTGTGGTAGCGAGCGTGGAGAGCACAGTCTGGGGAAGGGCTCGCGCAGGCGCGGCGGCGGTGGAGGTGGAGGTGGAGGTTCAGGTGGCCGTGGTGGTCGTGGTACACGCGGCACGTCAGCTGCGACTGGCAGCAGTGCGAGGGCGTCGTGGGCGGGTCGTCGGGGCAGGCAAATGAACGGAGGATAGGAGAATTGCTGACTTCAGGAGAGCTTTTTTGTTGTCTTCGCGCGGTACAGCTGAGAATAGTGGCAGCATCCCTGCTTCCAGCGTTGGGCCCGACTGTCTTATGTCACGCCCGAGCCCTGGTTCCATCCATGGCCACCACTTGTCCCGTTCGCTGCCAACCCTCTCCTCTTTGGGCATAATCATCGCGAGCCTGCGATTCCTCCTCCGCCCGCACCGTGCAAATGCTTCCGTCATCCGCCCGTCGGCCTCAGCCTCAGCCTCTGCACAGCTACTAGACGGCCAAAGTCTAAGCCCCATCGCAAAAGCGTCCCACTCCGGCCACAGGACGGCCATGGCCCCTGCCCTGACCCTCGACGCTGGGAGCAGACTTGACTACGCCGCCCACATCCGCTACTGGCGCCGGAACCTCAAGACGTTCCTTCCACACCAGTACACGGGCAATGACTGCAACCGCATGACCCTGGCTGCCTTCATCCTCTCTGCCTTGGACATTCTGGGCGACCTGCCAGCAGCCCTTTCCCAGGAAGAACGTGCCGGCTACGTAGACTGGGTCTACCGGTGCCAGCTACCCGAAGGAGGCTTCAGACCTGCACCAGCCACAGACCTCGGCGCCTCACGAAATGAAGGAAACCAGACATGGGACCCGGTCCACGTGGCCGGCACCTTCTTCGCCCTTCTGATCCTTGTCAATCTGGGCGATGACTTGGAGCGAGTCAAGCGAAGAGAGATACTGCAATGGCTACCCAAGCTGCAGCGCCCGGACGGAAGCTTTGGAGAGACGTTGGGTGAGCATGACCGTGTCGAGGGCGGGAACGACTCACGCTTTGGCTTCATGGCCACGGCCATACGGTGGATGCTCCGCGGCCATCTCGAAGGCGAGGTAGAGGGAGTGCTTGACATCGATGTTGACGCCTTTGTCGAGTGTGTCCAGGTCGCCGAAACATACGACGGCGGCCTGTCTGAGGCACCGTATCACGAAGCCCATGCTGGCTTTACAAGCTGTGCTATCAGTGCCCTCTACCTCGTCGATCGCCTTCCGACGAACAAGCCAGATGGTCGAGTACGGGGACTCCGGAACCTCCCCAAAACGTTGCACTGGCTTGCAGCCAGGCAGACTCTGACACTAGATGAAGAGGACGCCGCAGACACGTACAAGGATGAGACCGACTCATCGGCGACGTGCCATGATGCCCACTCGTTTGTGAAGCTACGTGACTACCCTTCAACCCGTGGCAAGCTGTCGTTCACGTCCCAGCCACCCATGCACACCGAGCTCAAGTGGGTGGGCATGAATGGCAGAGAGAACAAGATTGGTGACACTTGCTATGCGTATTGGGTCTGCGCACCGCTTAAATTGTTAGGGCACCTAGATATAGTAGATCGCGAGCCCATTCGGCGCTGGCTCCTGGACAGGACGCAGCATTTAGTAGGCGGGTTCGGCAAGCTGCCGGGAGACCATCCAGATCCACAGCACTCATTCCTGGGCTTGATGGTACTTTCCATGTTCGGCGAAGCTGGGTTGCAGAACGTCGATACGGCATTGTGCATAACAGAGAGAGCAAAGCGGCATCTGGAGTCTCTGCCCTGGAGGCGGAAGCTGTTAGGGATGGATGCTGAGCTTCAGACGTAAAGGCAGAGCAAAACCGCAGGTCCATGACCCAACAAAAAGAAATGCCTCCCAATTACTCCCTGCCTGCGTGTCGCGTGTCGCTCTACCACTTGTCATCTCCAGCACCGGGTGCTCCATGCCCAGCGCTGGCCTCGGCTAAACATGCCGCTATCGAATGACCCCTGCCAAAAAGTTCAACGTCGAACCGCATTTTGGCACATCACGCTGCCCACCTCACCACCCTCGTCAGCTTCCGACTTCACCACCACCAAGAACCCCAAACATGCCGCCTCCTTCGAAAAGACGCAAGACTGCTGCCATATCCGAGATCTCTTTCGACCCCTCCGCGCGCGAGGAGTACCTCACCGGCTTCCACAAGCGCAAGCTTGCGCGCCAGAAGCTCGCCGAGGAGGAGAATGCTAAGAAAGAGCGAACCGAGAAGCTGCGGCTCCGAGCTGAGGCATGTTCTTTTGTCTTTCCCGTCTATACCGTTACCGTCCCACGAGCCTTGTCGCCAATGAGAAGGTCAAGCTGACACATCTACGTGTAGTTACGCAAGCAGCGCAAGGAAGATCTAGAGAAGCACGTCGAGGAGGTCAATAGACTAGTCAAACAGGCAAACGGTGACCTCAGCGAAGGGGACGATGGCTCAGAGGATGGTTCGGAAACCGAGGGGCGAAGTGGCATGGACGATGCTGAACCCCAACCTCCGATCGACAACATCGACCAGGAAGAGGAATTCATTGACGAAGACAAATATACCACTGTCACCATTGAGAGTGTCGGCATATCCAAACACGGCTTCGAGAAACGTGGCGGGGAGGAGGAGTCAGAGACGGGAAAGAAAGAGAAGAGGGAATGGACAAAGGAACGACCAAAGAGCAACAAACCCAAGAAAAAGAAGATCAAGTTCCGGTACGAGACCAAAACTGAGAGAAAGGCAGAGCGAGTGAAACAGGGACTGAAGAAGAAAAAGTTGGCGGCTAAGAGGAAGGGGGACTGAGCTCCCTAGACTAGAAAGTTTCGTTTTGCGATACCCAATACACCAGACTCAATGCTCGTGCAGTGCGCAAGGCACCTCGATGAAAAGTCCCTTTCCCACCTTTTTTTTTTTCCGCTTTTGCTAGAGCTATTATTTATTCGCTAGGTGTGAGGTCTGTCCCATAATGTTTGCGCGCGTATGTAAACAAGATGTCAATTTGCTGACAACTGACGCGTGACACTGACATTCCACCTTGTATCTTACTTCTCATGCTCGTGCCACTTTGATTTTCCGACATTGATCATCAAAGTGCACCTCCAACAGGCCAAGAAGCCCAAGGGAGACTAGGGGCAGCGCTCGCTTTTGGTATTCTTGAGCCTCAAAAGAAAGGCAAACATTAAAATATCACATGGGTACCTTCGGTAGTGGTGAAAACATTGCCATGGCTTAGGCAGTGTACTGTGTCTATTCGACGCCATCTAAACGGAAGAGACTTCAGTGCATCCAAGCACACACTAGACATGCTTCAATGACAAACTGCGAACATTTCCTTGGATTAATGCTACACTTCTATCCTCATCGTCATCGGATGGCTTCCCATTCAGAAATCATGAATCGTTACCACACTGTGCTCTCGGGGTCAAATGCCCGCGAGATATGCTCTTTTGCTGACATCAAGGTTCGCCTACTCTTTGACTAATGACGAAGCCCTTGCGCCTTTTCAACCCCTATCTCCTCACCATTCTTCGTTTGCCATAGGCTAGTTTAAGGTCGACTGCTCATGTAGATCCCACTTTTTTCTTCCTAGTCTTTAAGCGGTTCCAGAATGTTTCCACTGTGAGGAATGGTCAGTCCGAATTCTTCTCATGTTCACGAGGTCAAGACATACGCGACAATGTTTGCCCAACCAATCAGACGCCAATGCTTCTCAATGCGTCGAGACAACGCCACCTTTTCGCCGATCTCGGTACATGCGGGAGAGGTGAGGAGAAGACGAGCGGCATCCGCCCTGACGGCGACGACCTTGGCACCTGTTGCAGTAGATCCGATATTCACCATCTAAAGTTCGTCAGCTTGCGTTTGACGATGACGCAGTCAGCCCGATGCATACCAAAACTTCGTTCTTGGCCAATTTCGCGACCTTGGCTTGCTTGCCATCGGAAGTCTTGACACCGAGCAGTCTTCGAAGCAAGAAGTAGTTCACTTCGATTTCTGTGTAGATGTTGGGGAGGTGGCCGCGAAGACCCAGGACGAATCCGACCAGACGATCAGCACGGCAGAGTGTAGGATCGACTCGTGTGCCGACACCTAATACTTGTTAGACGTGATTTTTTTGGGCGGGGGGCAAAGATTGGATGACATACCGATGAGACCACCGGGTACGGCAAATTTGAGGTCATTGTGTTCCGCAAATAGCGAAACAACCCTGGAAAAGATGGGCTTGCACTGTATCTTGCCTGCGCTATCCTTGGAGACAATACCCGGCCTAATCTCAATCTCATCACCCAGCTTGAGAACACCAGTCAGAATACTGCCACCCGCGACACCACCCTTCAGCTCGTCGATCTCGGCACCCGGCTTGTTCACGTCGAACGAACGGATGACAATCATGTGGGGCTTCGCGCTGAAGTCGCGAACGGGGACTGGGATCTTTGTGATGAGGTGCTCGTTGATGGCGTCAATGTTGAACTTCAATTGAGCAGAAATGGGTATGATGGGCGAGCCGTCTGCGACTGTTCCTCGGATAAACTTCAGAATGGAGTCGTAGTGTGCGGCGGCATTGTCTTCCCGCATGAGATCGACCTTGTTCTGCAGGATGATGATGTGGTTGAGCTTCATGATTTCGATAGCGGCAAGATGCTCGCTGGTCTGAGGTTGCGGGCATGTTTCGTTCCCGGCAATGAGAAGCAGGGCGGCGTCCATGACAGCAGCTCCCGACAACATTGTGCTCATGAGAATGTCGTGACCGGGACAGTCGACAAACGAGACATGGCGCTTCAGCCTGTACTTGCCACCACAGCCCTCGCGCTCACACGGGGGGTCCACTTCCTTCTCACTCTTGTACGACCGGTAGCATGTCGGGCGCGGGCACTCGGAGTTGTCGCACTGGTAAATTTTGGCATTGGCGTAACCAAGCTTGATGGTGATGTTGCGCTCAAGCTCATTCTTGAAGCGGACCGTCTGCACACCGGAGATGGCCTTGACAACGGTGCTCTTGCCGTGGGCGACGTGGCCAATGGTACCGATGTTGATGGTGGCCTGGCGAGAGATGATCTCGGGCGACAGAGGGTTGAGGGTGGAGAAGTCGATGGTCGATGGGTCGGGCTGCTCGGGCAGCTCTGGGCGTTCGACGGGCGGCAAGACGTCCCTCGGCTTCTTGAGGGCCGACTTGGACTGCTTGGTCTCCTCCTGCTCCTCGGGGTCGGACACGCTCTCGTCGTCGCGGTGGTCGTGCTCGGACTCGGAATCCATGCTGGGCGGCTGCAGTGGTGCTCGAGCGGGGGAGGATGGAGGGTGTGCGGGCAAGGATAGTCTGGGGCACGCCGGGCAGCAAAAGCGACAGTAGGTTGGACGTCGAAAAGCACTGTGACACGCAAAGCGAAAAAGCCCACCATGACTCAATCCAGCAGTGGCGGGGTCGCTGTGCCCGCCCGGAAGAATAGAATCGCCGCGCGCCGGTAGCCTGCCTCATAAAACCCTGCGCGCCCAGCCCTCCTGCTTCTCCTTTATGAACAACGCAAAAATATCACACTCACTCAAAAGCATTTTCGGTTCGAGATACCCGCTGCCACTGCGCAGTGTGAGGTTCCATGAGAACGAAAACCGTCCGTGTAGTGGAGAGCAAGACATGACGGATCTTGGGTGCGGTTTCTCTCTGCTTTCGAGCCGTGGGAGCGAGCGCAATGATCGGTCGCACATGACGATTTGCTGGGGGAACTATGCAATAGCACGTATGAGTGCCTGGTCGCTGCTGGCTGTGGGCGAGCAGACCATGGCTTGGGACCACCAGCATGAGAGACGGATGGCTGCTGGCTGCTGGCAGTACGCCGTCGACTTTGCTCAGCCTGTGGGCCTGGGCTTCTGGCGTCCCGAGGTCGTTTTACCGACACGTGACTTGATTCGGGCCCCCTCGGGGCTCCAGCTCCAGGGCTGCTTTGGAGTGCACTGCAACGCCTCTGACCATGTGCATAACACGTGCCGATGCTTGCATCTATGTACTGTTCAGCCCTCTTCCGGGCTGACTGCCTGCCTGTTGTGGCGGCCCATGGCAAAGAGGCCGTGCAAGTATGGGCACCTGGGCAGCGGCGTCCTCACGCGATAGGTAGGCAAATCGCGCAAGCTGCAGAGGCAAGAATAGGAGAATTAGACAACTCGGCCCTCACAACTTTTGCCGACTACATATTGTAAACATCGAAGCATCGTCTCTGCCCTCTCCACCTCATCTCGCACCTTTCGCCATTGTCCGGAATGCTTGCCTTTTGGTCAGGTGCACCCAAGCGACGACTCAGTCCAATTAGCGCGCTCCCAATGCCGTGACAAACGCCGATTAACGGTTCGTTGGCCGCGCTGAGCCGCCGTGGTCGATCCCTAATGGCATCTCTACACGAAGCCGTACCCTAAGTACAGGTATAGGCTTACAGCGGTCCACAAACAAATTCTTAAGCACTGCCTTGTTTCAGCAGCAGTCAGCAGCCTCCTTCCAACTTCACCAGTGTTCACCTGCACCATAAAGACAACCTACCCCGCCACCCCGCACACCACTCCCCAGATCCAAACTCGATCAATTGACCATGGCGCCAGGCACCATACAGAGCGACACCCCTGCAGTCGGCAATGGGACCACCCTGAAGCCCACGGCGCGCGCGTTCCATCCCACTGGGACCCCAAACCCAGCCAGATATCATGCCGAGTCGTCGCACGCCGCCATCACTGCCGAGGCCAAGTTCGCTGCCCACAACTACCACCCACTACCCATTGGTACGCATACATGTGCTGGAAAAACTGACCACCAGCTGATCACCCACAGTCTTCTCGCGTGCAAGCGGCTGCTCGGTTTGGGATCCAGAGGGCAAGCACTATCTGGACTTCCTCTCTGCCTATAGCGCCGTCAATCAGGGCCACTGCCACCCAGAACTCGTGAAAGCTTTGACAGAGCAGGCTTCAAGGCTCACGCTGAGCAGTCGTGCCTTCTACAACGACGTCTTCCCGCGCTTCGCCGAATATGTCACGCAAACATTTGGCTTTGACATGGTCCTGCCCATGAACACCGGCGCAGAGGCTGTAGAGACAGCCGTCAAGATCGCCCGTAAATGGGGATACAAGGTGAAGGGGATCCCCCAGAATGAAGCACTGGTGTTTTCTGTTACCGAAAACTTCCACGGACGAACATTTGCTGCCATCTCCATGTCCAACGACCCTGAGTCGAGAGACAACTATGGTCCATATCTTCCCAATATCGGCAGCATCAACCCTTCCACCAACAAGCCAATTCGGTACAACAACGTCGATGACGTACGGGAAGTTCTCGAGACGCACGGGAAGAACACCGCTGCTTTCTTGGTAGAGCCAATCCAGGGAGAAGCGGGCATCGTGGTGCCGGACGACAACTACCTCCAAGAAGTGAAGGCTCTCTGCGAAAAACACAACGTACTTTTGATCTGCGACGAGATCCAGACTGGTATTGCGCGAACCGGAAAGATGCTTTGTCATGAGTGGAGTGGTATCAAGCCAGATCTTGTCCTGCTCGGAAAGGCCATCTCAGGTGGCATGTACCCCGTCTCGTGCGTGCTAGGATCCAAGGAGACTATGCTCACTATTGAGCCCGGTACCCACGGATCGACTTATGGTGGTAATCCTTTAGGTTCTGCGGTCGCAATACGGGCCCTGGAACTTATTCAGGAAGAAAACATGATTGAGCGTGCCGAAACCTTAGGCAACCGATTCCGCGAGGGACTCAAAAACATTAACAGTTCCATGATCACGACCATCCGTGGCAAAGGCCTGCTCAACGCAATTGTGATCGATGAGAAGAAGACCGATGGGCACAGTGCCTGGGATTTGTGTATGCTCTTTAAAGAAAAGGGACTGTTGGTAGGAAGAGCCCTTAAAATTGCGCATGTGACAACCTTACAGGATACTGATGCTGAAGGACAGGCTAAACCCACTCACCAGAACATCATACGTCTTGCTCCGCCACTGATCATAACGGAGGAAGAGATTGACTCCGCCCTAGCAATCATCAAGGAAGCGATGGAGGAATTGCCGACCCTCAAAGGCAAGCGTGAACAGGAAGTCCTGCCTCCAGGCGAGAGAAATGTGCATATTGGCGTGGATAATTAAGCGCCGCCCTGAAGCCCACAGGGTCTGACTACAGAATAGGTATATCACAGAGTATGCACTATGGGGTGCACTAAGGTGTTCCATAATACTGCGGGGGTGGAAGTAGCATATATAGATAGCTCCATACCCATGACGCAGATATGGAGAGATAGGATCGGAGGAGAGGCAAACCACGATGAGCCATCTCCGGTATTAACGATTTGATGTTATGGCACTTGTACCGGATATACCTAGATACTGTCTGAATGAAAAGATGTTCTACTGTGTCTGCGCATCGCAGTTTCTTATCACTGTTGAACATTTTGAGTTATGACCCTTGTGCATCGTTGTCACCCTAGGGTCAGAAAGCGATGCTCCATCACCAGGCATATTTGCCCGTAGCCTCCGATTGGCGGCTGTGAGTGCATGCTGACAAAGTGGGTGCAGGCTTTGCTCTTGCTATCTCGTCCGAGCCCTGTTAACGCCATGAGGGGGCTTGATGAAGTGATCGATCTCGGCAAGCCGGTGAGCAGTATATAAACGGTCGTGAGGAACCTTGCGTAGGATGGATTGTGCTGCTGATAATTTGATCACACTCACACATCGATGCGCGCAAGTCACGGGACGGAAGTTTGGGCTGCTCGATGATTCGATCGTGAGATGAACAGTCGTCGGCGAGCTTCAATGTTGACCTTTCTAGATGAAGATCGGAGACCGATTCGGGAAATTCCTAGTCTATCCGTTGCTCGCACTCTTCAGCCCTGCGTCTACCATGCGTGTAGCAAGACTGGACCAATCTCGGACGACATGCCTCGTTCGTCGCTAAAGGTACCCTCGGATGATACTGACTTTAAAAAGTCCATTCTACTAATGGGCAAGCCCAAAAGGATCTGCAACAGCTCCCGGTCCCCGCGCTTTCGTACCGCCAAAGGCGTCCAAAGGTCGGTGAGCACATGTTCGCGCATTAGCGTCCGACATGGCAGCAGTAAGCAGGCAGCAGGCAGCAACACTCAACGAGTCATTCCCAAGGGCAATCCAACAGTGGATGGTGAGAATTTCGGCTTCTTCGGGTTCGGGAATGAGGAGGAAGAGATGGCATTGAAGGCTTAAGCTTTGTCAAGCAACACGCTAGCAGGATTCAACTTTCGGCTGGCGAAGGGCCAACGGCTGCTATTACAGAAATGCATGCAATTGCGGATGCTACGTCTCAAAACAGGGCGTTGGCCCGCGGTACCAGCACCCTGGCTTCGTTTCGAGTCCACGGACGACTCACAGGCTATCGGCAGCACCCTTTGGTCGTCCGCTTGGAGGCTCCGTCCAGATGGCTTGCATGCATCGGGAATCGGCGCGAAACACGCCCCGATGGAATCGAAACCGCAAAACACTGAACCGCTTAGCAAGCCGCCACATGGCATCGCTGATTGGCCTGTTTTATCTCCGCTTTGGCCGTCGGCAGCTTGCCTCTTGACCTCACCATTTTGCAAGCCTCCGAGGTAGACTATATGACGCTCGCTTGCCCGGGTCATTATAACATGACCATCTGCCTCCCCCTTGTTGCACGCGCATAGCAGTGCATTTCTCCACCCGCACATCCTTCCTCTGCTCTCTCGCCAGGCCTACTACACAGCAACTCGCAAGCCTTCTGTATAAACCCTGTAGCCTCGCTTCCACTTCTTCCGCGACGCGCAAGCCGCGCCCGAGGAGCGCACATGTCCGGTTCCTCGTCCTTCAACGAGAAGGAGCTAGACTGGCAGGTTCAAGACCAGGAGGCGGCAGCCGAGAATCCCAAACAATATGAGCCCATCGTTAGTGAGCCCGACGAGACGGCGAGGGTGAAGAAAGACCTGGACGCGAATGGCGACAAGAACAGCGCCCGCGGGCCGCTCTCCAGGCTGCACAGCGCCCAGAGTGGTGTTTCTGAATGGAGCAGCGAAGCGTCCGATACGAGAAGCTCCGTAGGCATCAAGAAGAGGTGGTACAAGAGAATGAATCCATTGAAATGGGGCCAGAAACCACCAGTTCCGGAAACCAGGCTTCCTTCTAGGGAGTACTCGGCGGGCCCGCTCAGTCGACTTACATTTCAGTGGATGGTATGTACTCTGCTTTCAGCCCGTGCAGCTGCACCCGCTGACCTGAATTCTGCATCAAGGCGCCATTGATGGTCGTGGGATACAAGCGACCGCTCGAGAAGAATGACCTCTGGACCGTGAACCCAGATCGATCGTAAGTTCTTCTTGCTCCCAGCACAAGCGCATCAAATCGCTTATCTCTACGCAGGGCAGATGTGATGGTTGAGAGGCTACAAGCGTCTTTCAAACGGCGAAAAGAAGCCGGAGGTGAACGAATACTCTTGGGCGCGCTATTTGACACCTTTAAGTGGGAATTTATAATAGGCGGCATGTGCCAACTCCTTGCCAGCATCATTCAATCGGTTGCGCCATTCGTGCTAAGATACTTGATTAATTTTGCGCTGAAAGCTTACATAGCTCAACACAACGGTGGACCTGCACCTGCCATCGGCGAGGGAATAGGCCTTGTCATTGGAATCACGGCAATGCAATTGTTCCAGAGCATGTTCACAAATCATTTCATGTATCGCGGAATGATGATTGGTGGCGAGGCCAGAGCTGTGCTCATTTCTGTCATTTTCGATAAGGCCATGAAGCTGAGTGGACGCGCAAAAGCTGGCGGTAAGGCGATCCTGGAGAAACCGCCGGCAGAAATCGAAGCCGGGAGTGAAGCAGAGAAGAAATGGTACAAAAACATCTTAAAAAGGAAGAAAAGGAAGTTGCACAAGGCCAGCAAGGGGTTTCGGGAGATGGGCAAGGCTGGGGTAACGGAAGAATCATCAACCTGATGTCAACAGACACCTACCGAGTGGACCAAGCCAGCGGCTTCTTCCATATGATATGGTGTTCTCCTATTGCAATCTTGGTCACGATTGCTTTGCTGCTCGTCAATCTTACATATAGTGCGCTTCCAGGAATCGGTCTTCTCGTACTAGTAATGCCTTTGCTTGGGCGTGCTGTCCGTTCCCTCTTCAGACGAAGAATGGCCATTAATAAGATTACGGACCAACGCGTGAGCCTAACACAAGAAATCCTTCAGGCTGTACGGTTCGTTAAATACTTTGGATGGGAGACTAGCTTCCTCGAACGCGTCGATGCAATCAGGCGACAGGAGATCAAGGGGATACAGGTATGTTTTAAGCTCGGTCAGCCATTGCATGCCCTAGCTTACTAAGCTGTACTTGAGAGGATTGCCCCAAGACTAATTGGTTACTCCAGGTTCTACTCGCCATTCGAAATGGTATCATGGCCGTTGGAATGTCCATGCCGGTCTTCGCTTCCATGCTTGCCTTTATCACCTATTCACTTACCGATCATGGTCTTAATCCGGCACCAATCTTTTCGTCTCTAGCACTATTCAACTCGCTGCGCATCCCTCTCAACTTCCTCCCGCTTGTCATTGGCCAGGTCATTGATGCGAACGCCTCAGTTAGGCGGATTCAGGAATTTCTATTAGCAGAAGAGGCTGAGGAAGATACGGAGTGGAATTATGAGGCTAAAGAGGCCGTTGTAATCAGGGATGCTGACTTCACGTGGGAGCGCCATCCTACCCGGGAAGATGAAGATAGTTCTCCCAATAAGAAGGGCCTCCCCGGCAAGAAGCCGAAGAAGGAGAAGAAAACCCATCAAGAGAGCGCGCAGTCTGCGGGTGACCCTTCCTCCGACTCTGTGAGTAAAAGAGCTCCTTTAATCATCTATCCGAAGCAGACACGTGCTATTGAGTCAGAAGTATTACCCTGGATCTCTGAGGGTATTAAATTTCGAACTCATACATATCATCCGTCTCCATTTTGTTCACCCTATGTCGATACACAGTGTTGCGTACCGTGTGAACATGAGACACAAGCTAATTTGACAACTTTAGGCTGAGAAAATTGAAGAGGAGGAGCTGCCATTTCAACTGAAAGATCTCAATCTTTCAATTGGACGTAAAGAGCTTATCGCTGTGATCGGAGGTGTCGGCTCTGGTAAAAGTTCCTTCCTTGCAGCACTGGCAGGCGACATGCGGCGGACCAAAGGCGAAGTTATGATTGGAGCGTCTCGTGCCTTCTGCCCACAGTATGCCTGGATTCAAAATGCAAGCGTTCGGGATAACATCATCTTCGGTAAAGAGTATAGGGGCGATTGGTACAACAAAGTCGTGGATGCGTGTGCCTTACGACCAGATCTTGAAATGCTTCCTAATAACGACAAAACCGAGATTGGGGAACGAGGCATTACCGTTTCTGGTGGTCAAAAGCAGCGCATGAACATTGCGCGCGCCATTTATTTCAATGCCGATATAGTCTTGATGGACGACCCCCTGTCTGCCGTTGACGCGTAAGTAAGATTGAGCTGCTGGCGTGTTTCCTACTCTGTCTACAGGACTGAGGCATTAGAAAAAACCACGCGTATTTTATCCGATGTCTACGATTGAAGTCAAAGTAGCTGGGTTACATGCCCCGGCTCCCTCCTTCTATTTAATATTTACTGATTTTCGATGACAGACACGTCGGAAAGCACATAATGGACAATGCTATATGTGGACTTCTCAGAGACAAGTGTCGTATCCTGGCCACTCATCAACTTCACGTTCTCGATCGATGTGATCGCATTGTCTGGGTTGAAGAAGGTCGGATCCAAGCCGTGGATACTTTTACCAATTTGATGGCGAATAACAAGGAGTTCCAGCAACTGATGACCATGACGGCGACGGAAGAGACAAAAGAGTCGCAGGAGCATGCCACACAAGATGAGATGGAAGACGAAAAAAAGATGGCGAAAAAGAAGAAAAAGAAGAAGCCAGCTGCAGCGCTAATGCAAGAGGAGGATCGAGCGACGAAGAGCGTCGAATGGGATGTGTGGCTGGCATACCTTCGCGCAGGAGGTGGGTTGTGGGTTGGCCCGGTGGTTGCGCTGCTCCTCATCCTCTCACAAGGAGCCAATATTGCTACGAGTTTGTGGCTATCCTGGTGGACATCTGACAAATTTGGGTACAGTGAAGGAGCATATGTAAGTACCGTGTGGGCCACGTCGGAGGAAGAGATTGCCGATAGAGCTTCGCTGACCATCCTAGATCGGCACCTACGCTGCGCTCGGCTTTTCACAAGCTCTCATGACCTTCGCATTCTCGATTGCTGTTTCAGTATTTGGCACTGAGGCAGGTAAGGTGATGCTGCATCGCGCTATCCATCGAGTGTTACGGGTGAGTCGACTTGTGGTACACTTCGGAGGTTCCGTTGTAGCTGCAAAAGTTATATTTGTTCTTTGCGTCAAAAGACGAGTCTTTGGTTCAGTTCCCACCAGTCCAATGATGCTAACGCCATACCTACTACTAGGCACCGATGTCGTTCTTTGATACTACCCCTCTTGGTCGTATCACAAACCGCTTCTCCAAAGACATTGATGTCATGGACAACACTCTCACGGATGCTATACGCATGTACTTCATGACACGTCAGTTCCACTGTGCCATTGCCAGCCATCACAATAAGCTAACAGCGATGCAGTCGCGATGATCGTTTCTGTGTTCATTCTGATCATCTCCTACTACTATTACTACGCCATCGCGTTGGGACCACTTCTACTCGTCTTCTTATTCTCGGCTGCCTATTACCGAGCATCGGCTCGTGAGGTCAAACGTCACGAGTCGGTGCTTCGCAGCAACGTCTTTGCTCGTTTCAGTGAAGCTGTCATGGGTACGCCGACCATTCGTGCTTATGGTTTGGAGCATCAGTTTTCACGTTCGGTCCGTGATGCTATCGATGATATGAACAGCGCATACTACCTCACATTTGCGAATCAGCGTTGGCTCAGCGTCCGGCTCGATGTCATAGGCATACTGCTCGTCTTTACCACGGGCATTTTGGTGGTCACATCACGATTTTCCGTCAATCCTAGCATTGCAGGGCTTGTGCTTTCTTACATCCTCACAATTGTACAGATGATTCAGTTTACCGTGCGTCAGCTTGCCGAGGTTGAAAACAACATGAATGCGACGGAGCGGATTCACCATTACGGTACCATGTAAGTGTCGCTTGGGGACGTTATGAGCAATTTTGACTAACCAGGTATGTTTGCATCAGGCTCGAGGAGGAAGCGCCTCTCACTATGGGGGAGGTCAGGAAGACTTGGCCGGAGCATGGCGAAATCGTTTTCAATAAAGTTGAGATGCGCTATAGGTACGATCAGACACAATGGTGGACTTTGACGAGTCGGAAGGGTTTTGGTATACGTCAGATGGCTAACTTTGTGCAGGGATGGGCTGCCGTTGGTGCTGAAGGGACTAGACATGCACGTGGCGGCAGGCGAGCGCATCGGCGTGGTTGGACGCACGGGGGCTGGCAAATCAAGCATCATGAGCACTCTGTTCCGGCTTGTGGAGTTGTCGGGAGGGTCCATCAGCATCGATGGGGTGGACATCAGCACGATCGGGCTTCACGACCTGCGATCCAAACTGGCCATCATTCCTCAAGATCCAACGCTGTTCAAGGGCACGATCCGATCGAACCTCGATCCTTTCAACGAGCACAGCGATCTCGAACTGTGGGGTGCACTTCGACAGGCCGACCTGGTGTCCAACGACGCATCCATGGAGGACAAATCGGGCCGGATCCACTTGGACTCGGTGGTGGAGGAGGAAGGTCTGAACTTCTCGCTTGGACAGCGACAGCTGATGGCCCTCGCTCGTGCACTAGTGCGCGGGTCGCAAATCATCGTGTGCGACGAGGCGACGTCGTCGGTAGACTTTGAGACGGATCAAAAGATTCAGCAGACGATTGTGGAAGGGTTCCGAGGCAAGACACTGCTTTGTATTGCGCACCGGCTCAAGACGATTATTGGCTACGACCGCATCTGCGTCATGGACGCGGGCATCATCGCGGAATTGGACAAGCCGATTAATCTGTACGACCAAGGCGGCATCTTTAGGGGCATGTGTGATCGGAGTGGGATCCGGAGGGAAGATTTCTTCGCAGGTTGACGGGAGACGGATCAAAAGGAGGGTGTTCTGGCCGGACGATGCATAATAGCGCGTGGCGCGGAGCGATACTAGGTATAGAAGTTGGCGTTGCATCACGGCGGCGTTGGGGGTTCTGGACAGGCAAGATGGGAAAGGAGGCGTTGTGTACATAGCAGTATTAATGCATGGTCAGCAGCAGCAAGATGGCACGAGCTGCACGCGAGGGCTCGTGGGTGCGGTGATGGTGAGGTGATTGCGGGTGCGTGTGTATTGGCAGTCTACGGTATAGTGGACCACATAGCACCTACATACAGCATGTACTGTGAGTACGCACGAAAAGGTGCACGGGCAGGCGCGTATCAGGCATGCGATGCGAGCAGACGATAGCGTGCGGATACGAGGGCGGCGGCTCTCGTCGACTTGCCTCTTGGTCGCTAGCGGGGGCCGCATGGCAGTCTGGGCAGCTGGCCAAGCCAGGGACGCGGCCGTTGTAGGTCCTGGCGCGCCCGCACTTGGACGCAACAAGCTACGGCCCAGCAGGCGCGAGGGCTGGGCGTGTCGACCTGTCGCTGCGGCCGCGCTGGAGAAAAGCTGCAATCGCACGGGGACAGCGCGTGGTGGGCGAGCAGCGGGCTGCGTGTGCTGCGCGTCGTCGAGGCACCGGCGAATGGGTGTGCAGCCACTTTTGGGAACACGCGTGGGCGCTGCACCAGTGTGGGCGATGGGCGTGGTGGCGGCGGGCTAGGCTGCGAATGGATATCGCCCCTGGGTCTGGGGCGGGCGGTCCGAGTGCTGGGGAAAGGGAAGCATACACCCACCCATATCATATGCACCACCAGCCAGCTCGCCCTCTGTAGCCCTCCCTTCGCTTCCCACCACCAGCACCAGCACCAGCACCAGCACCACCCCCACCACGGTCGGCTGCTTGCTGCACGTCCGCTCGCTCGCTGTTCGTTGGCATCCACTCTTTGCGTCTGCTTCTGCGTCTGCGTCTGCGTCTGCGTCTGCGTCTGCGTCTGCGTCTGCGTCTGCGTCTGCGTTTGCTTCTGCTTCTGCTTCTGCTTCTCCTTCTGCTTCTGCATTCCCGCACCCTCGTAGCTGCTTGCTGGTCCGACTGCTCGAGCACCACCAACACGCCAACACGCCAACACGCCAACCCGCGCCCGCCTGCTGCCAAACGCTATCGATTGCGCCTGTCAATAGCCCCGTTCCACCTCCTCTCCACCTTCTCCCTGCGCTCCTCCTTAATCCGCCTTTTACCCGGCTGCCTCCCCCTTCTGCTGCCCAAATGTCTTCCCTGGCCCACGAGAAGCCCGTGACGTTTGGTGCCACCGTCGACGCCCAGCAGCACACCCTGCGCTCCCCGCCCTCGACCGACTCTCAAATGTCCACCCCCAACGATGAGAAGGATCCTGCCCTCGACTCGTCGAACCCCTTCTCCGCCTTCTACAAGCACCCCGACGCACGCCGCTCCATGGACGCCTCGGTGCCCACCAAGACCCACCTCGACATCAATGTCAACGTCTGCGATCGCGACCTCGAGTCGGGACTCCCGCTCTCTGCCGCCACCACCCAGCAGCCCAAGGTATCCGTCGATGGACGTGTCAAGGAGTGCACAATGTGGCCCTCGCGCCAGGCAGTGCTCGACAAGAAGAAGCGCACCCAGCGCGCAAAGGGCTGCAGCTTCTTCCACAGCCTGACCAGCAAGCAGAGACTTTGGGTTAAGATCATCATCGCCTTGTTCATCGTCGCTGCTGCTGCTGGAACCGGCGTTGGCATCTCAAAAGCCGTGGGCGGAGGTGTCTGGAAGAAGCCCGGCGAGCACGGCCCCATCCAGTAAAGAGACATCATGGTCTGCAGGTCCGTTGCCTTCCCCCTTAACCCTGCCAGCACCTACTGACCGATCACAGCACTGGGCTCGTTCAATTCTCTTGCATAATCATTTGGCTGCTCGAAACCCACATCGTGGAAGGTAGCGCCGTCTTGCACATATCTACACACCCGCATTTCACCCCAGAAGCTGTGGCCTGCTACACACCCCCACGCGCGTACATCTGCCTGGACAGTTCACGCCTTTCCGCGCTCCTCGAGGACCGCACGGGCCCCTTGGTCCCACACCACCTCATCACCACCGAAACACCTGATCAGCGCCTTGGCATCGCCCATTGCCCCTGGCTTTTCATCACTTGCAATCGATTCAATGAGATACCCATCTTTCCGAAACGAACGGCGGTTCAAAGCTTCTCGGCTACGATTTTCGGTCTCTCTTCTCGCACATCTAGACTATTGCTTGATATCCCTTTTGGTACTGTAATGAAGCTTTCTATTCTTCTTCAGGTCAATGTATATATATTTCTTCTTGGTCTTTGCACCGGGTCAGTCTGAGTTGCGTGTCAACAATGGAAGTGCCGCCGCTCCAAGCGGGTGATTGATAAGGCACATATTGGCTAGTATTATCATCAAATATGATGAGGGTTTCGGCCCGCTTTGCATGCCGTTCAACGATGGTCATTTCCGTTCGAATCCTACATCGCCAAAAAATCAATCCTTGTTCCTACGAAATCGATATGCTAATGATTTTTATATCATCTTCTGGCTTCTCCTTGTACGTCTTCGTGTTCTCAATCTTGTGCACTACGTCCAAGCCCTGAACAGCCCGCCCAAATATTGTGTGTTTCCCATCCAACCAAGGCTACGTTCTGTTAGCAATGTTCTTCCATGAAACCCTCGAGAAATGCAACCTACCGTCTTTTCAGTCGTGATGAAGAACTGCGACCCATTCGTATTCGGCCCTGCATTGGCCATACTGAGTGTGTATGGCTTGTCGTGTTTCAAACTAGAGAATTCGTCTTCGAACTCGCGGCCCCAGATCGACTCACCACCTGTTCCATCACCAAGCGGATCGCCAGTTTGGATCATGAACTTCCGGATCACGCGGTGGAAGATGATGTCGTTGTAGTATCCGTTCCTCGCATGCGTGACAAAGTTCTCCACGGACTTGGGCGCCGCCTCGGGGAAGAGCCGCACTGTGATGTCACCATACGTGGTATGTATGACTGCTGATGTTCCCGTTGCTGCAATCTTCTCCTCCACTTTCTTGGCAGAGCCAGCATGGCGCGGCTTCTCATTCTGTACGTCCCGCTCAGATTTCGCGACAGTGTTGTCATTGGTAAACATATAAAAGCGGACCTTGCCCGAAGCGGTTGATGCCAGCATCGCGTCACGAGCTTCAGCTTCTTGCAACAAGGGATTCTCACTGGCTGCCATTTCTACAGTCACGACGCCCTTCTTCTCCGGTTGACCCTGGTATAGCGATAGCCAAAGCGGCCGAAACGACTCTTCTTGACCGTACAGCTTGACCAGCTTGTTTGTTGTTGTGTTGAGAACCTTTACGCCATACATGGACCCATAAAGTATAAAATTCCCGGTTTCGTCGAAAACAACATTCATGCGTGAACGTGTAGCAACTTGGTCCAAATCGCGCTCGATACCCAGCCTTCTCCCAAATTCAATATCCTCCAAATGCTGCACTGCAGTTCCAGCTTGTTGCATCTCTTGGATCGTTGCGATGGACTCATCATATGTTCGGTGAAGCTTGCCGGTTGCGAAGTCGAAGATCCGTATTTTACGGTCTGGAAATGAGAGCGTGGCAAATTGCTTGCCGGTGGGCGAAATGGTAAGCGAAGCAGGCACCGATTTTGACTTCTTGAATTCGAATAAATTGGTTGCGCTCTTCATAGAAAAGACATTGTCTGGCTTTTCGAAGTTTCCACTAGGCTGCCAATATTCCACCATGCCGCCTTGATCAACAGAGACGACGCAATCGAATTGGCTGTTGTAAGCCATGAGGGCGACGGGCGCTTTGTGGACATTCTTAAGGACTTGTAAAGGGCCTGGATTTTCGCCTCTTCCATCGTAGATACGTATCCACGAGTTTTCTTCCGAGGTCACAGCCACTTGAGGGAAGGACGCACCCTTCCCATGCACCCAGCAAACTGCTTTTGGCACGTAGTCGCAGCTCAACACGGCAAGCAAGTCGAATGTGACCACGTCAAATATCTTGACCGTGTTATCCGTCCCACAAGTTGCGAAGCTGCGACCGTCTGCGCTGGCGCTTGTAGATTTGATCTCGCCGTTATGCGCGCGGAATTCCTTCACAAATTCGATCCCTCCAAAATCTTTCTTCCAGAATTTGACTACACCGTCGATTGAGCTCGTGATTAGGAAGTCTGTGTTGGGCGTAAATGTCGTGAAGCACAACTGCTCGCGGTGCATCAGGGACTTGACGTAGCGACTCGCGGTGGGCAATGCTGCGACATAGAGCTTTTCGTAGGGTAGCTTGCGCTTCTTCTTTTTAGGTGCCGAGGACGGGAGCGCGGGACCAAAGTCATCGTCAGACGATGTATCCTCTGCGTAAGACGTTAGTCCTGAATATGCGCACTGTAAGGTGTCATCTTGTGCAATACCGTCTTCCACCTTGCTCGGGTCGGAGGCTTCCATGTCGTCGCGCGATCTTTTTGCGGGAGGCGACAACATCCGCTTGTCCGCCTGATCTGCTAGTGAGTGCATGCTGTTGAGTGTCGTGGAGGCAGATGCGTTTCTGCGCGTAGTGCAACAATTGGGCTGAGTCGGTGGCCTAGAATCGCAGCCTTTTAGGCGACGGACGTAGTTGGATGATTGGCACCAAGGTTTCCAGGTTCCGGGCTGGGCACCTGGGGGGGCACGCGCGCTATCACGTGCCATGGCCTTTACCTACCTCGTACCTAGGGCGCCAACACACATGAAGTCCAACACGATTGCTGGCAATACAAACGACGCATTGGTAAGGCAAGATGAGCATATGTGTAGCTACCCGATAAGGGCTAAAATTACACCAGGGCTGCTAGCACTTGTGAACAGGAATTTACAGAACAAAATTTTGATCGTTGAACGCACTAAACAGGATGAAGACCAACGAGCACACTGGTATATTCCCAGTCTCTAGAGACCACACATACCGCTTACCAAATTAGCACTTCTTAGTCCCAAGATCCTCCTCGTCCCCTACTCATCTCACCATGTTCCTACATATCATACTTGGATGCAGGACCCTCAGCTCCAAGCCGCAACCGCGTCTGAGCCCCTCACCTTAGAAGAAGAATACGCTATGCAGAATTCCTGGCGTACAGACGCTGATAAACTCACCTTTATCGTCTGCACGCCACCGCTTTTAGTGCCAGAGTTTGTCACGGCCAGGCAAGAGGATGCGCCACAAGGCATGATTGGTGATGTAAACTTGTTCTTGACGCCCGATGATGCGGATGTTCAAGAAAGTGGGGAAGAGAGAGATGCAAGCATTGGTTGGCGAGATCGAGATCATGATTGCAGACCATAAGCAGCAAGGAAGAGGATTAGGGAGGGAGATTCTTCTGGTCTTCATATGGTACATTTTGCATTCACACGGTTGCATCATGAACGAGTATCATGCGGGTGACGACAACACGAAGAAGGGCGTCTACATAAAGTTTTTTCGCGTCAAAATTGACAAGGACAATGTGCGCAGCGTAAGGCTGTTCCAAAGCGTGGGTTTCAAGAAGGTGAGCGAAGAGCCCAACTACTTTGGAGAGCTGGAATTGCGTTGGTACCTCAACACAAACTCTACTGAAGAGGTTGACATGAAGATATGCACGACACCATATCAATTGAAGTACAGATCGTGAAGTCAGCAGAAGATGTATTCCGCTACAATCATATCATTATTGTACATGGCGGCGTTAGCTATCATGCAAGCCTACCATTGTGTCTCCACCTGCACCTCAGAGGCGATGCAATTCTTCTACAATTTCTGATACTCGAGCTTGCCCTCCAATTTCTTGGATTCGGCCATCTTGCGTACTGCCTTGCTAAAATCGTCCTGATTGATGGCATCTCGGTAATCCTTGATGGCGAACAAGCCACTGCTCCATGTTAGCCTTGTTTACGTTGCTATGATTGGAGGACTCACGCTTCAGTTACCACATTGCGCAGATCAGCTCCGTTGAACTGATCGCTCATCTTGACGATACTCTCAAAGTCGATCTCGCCCTCTGTCTGTACACCACTTGCGTGAATCTTCAATATCTCTAGCCGTCCGACCTCATTCGGTAGAGGGATTTCGATCTTCCTGTCTAAACGCCCTGCACGCAACAGAGCAGGATCAAGGGTATCCGGTCGATTTGTGGCCATGATAATTTTGGTCTGTCCGAGGTAGTCAAAACCGTCGAGCTGGTTGAGTAACTCCATAAGCGTTCGCTGGATCTCTCGATCCGCCGAGGTACCTTCGGAGAACCGTCGCCCACCAATAGCATCGATTTCGTCCATAAAAATAATGCAAGGCTCATGCTCCTTGGCATAGCCAAACATTTCACGGATCAAACGCGCCGACTCTCCAATGTACTTGTCAACAATGGCTGAAGACACGACCTTGAGAAAATTGGTCTCCAGACTACTTGCCACTGCCCGTGCCAACAGCGTCTTTCCGGTACCTGGGGGGCCATACAGCAGCACGCCCTTGGGGGGCTTGATGCCTACTCGCAGGAACAGCTCAGGGTTCTTCAGCGGCAGCTCAATGACCTCTCGGAGCTCGCGAATCTGCTCGTTTAAGCCACCAATACCGCCAAAACTGACTTGGCCGGGATCCTCTAGCGACATGTTGTAGACGAGCGGGTCGACTTCACGGGGCAGCATGCGCATGATGGTGAGTGTAGTCATATCCAGTGCAACTCGGGTGCCTTGCTTCAACTTCAGCTTGTCGACCTTGGATCGGCAACCAACGACATATCGGGGGCCGGATGACGCTTTGACGATGACTGGTTGAGGTCAGTGGATGCTATGTGTTGTGGCGGCTGCGGAGCGACGTACACCGCTCTTCATCCAGTTGCTTGAGAACCTCGCCTATTATCTGGCCTACGCTCTGCAGAGCCTTGATATTCTCCTCTGATACGTCGAAGTCATGTTGCAGGCCCTTGATCTCCAATCGGAGAGCCTTGAGTTTCGCTTCCCACTCCCGCGACTCCAACAGCTTTGCCTTGTACTCATCGAGGGCATGTTCGCGCTCGGGATCGCTGCTGCCGCTCATGGTGCAAGGTCCGACGGTGCTTGGAGGTTAGTAGAGATCCCGAGAGCGGGCGGCGGGCGGCGGGCGGTGGACGGCGAACGTGCGTAAACCGTGGGGGTGCTTCTACGGCTGCTTTTTGTGGTCTGACAGAGTCAAGGTTGTCTCTGAGCTTCACGGGCGATCGGAGGATGAAGAGCGAGGGGCGGACACAGCGACAGACGTGGGGGTGGGGAGACAGTGATGGTGGTGGAGGTGATGTTTGCCGTTGGGAGGAGCTTCGATGAGGTAAGCGCAGCTGCACCCGCGGTGCAGTGGTCCGAGCTCAAAAAAGTTGCGGCGAAGGCCAAAGTTTTGTGTAGGCAAAGTTCCTCCTGCCCGATACCCGCCCGCGCAGCAATGTCCTCCTTCTTCACCGTGCCGGCCTCGCAACGGAAGAGGAAGCGGTCCGAAGCCGCGCCTGCCACTTCGAAATCACGCATTCGTACCGACCGCGACGAGTCGATATCTGGAAGCGACCAAGACTCAGACGGCGAGCGCGATGCCGGCTTCTTCGACACCGACGACGGCTCAGAGGCGTCCGATGACGAGAACGAGACGGCAGCAGAGAAGCGTTTGAGGCTCGCCGAGCGATATCTCCAAAACATCCGCGACGAGGTCCAGGAAGACGGGGGCTTCGACGCCGCAGACATCGACCGCGATCTGATCGCAGAGCGGCTCAAGGAAGACGTTGCAGAGACCAAAGGCAAGATTTACAGGAACATTGCCCAAGAACTCGACTTCACAGGCGCATCACACGTTGCTGCCAAGTCTGGCCTGCAAAAAGCAGTTACGGCATGTGCGCTGCGATTGCCTTACGCCTGGACTGTAAGCAAGGACCTGGTGGTCGAAAAGTGGGAAATCGCGGACCCCTCGCTCTCCGTTATGCATCCGTCCAACTTGTCCAGCAACGTCACTCCGAGAAGGACGCCAAAGCGACTCTTTTGGAGGAAAGGCAACAAGAACAAGAAGGGCGACAAAGACTACCTGGGCCACACCGGCGAGATAATATCCATTGCCGTGTCCGATTCTGGCCGCTTTCTTGCCACCGGAGACAAGCACGCTCGTTTGATAATATGGGATGCCGACACCCTCACGCCGCGTAAACTCTTCACCCGCCACCGCGATGCCGTAACCGCCCTGTCTTTCCGGAGGGGCACAGAACAGTTGTTCTCTGGCGGTGCAGATCGCGCAGTGTTGGTCTGGGCTGCCGCAGAGTCTGCCTATATCGAGACGCTGCATGGCCATGAGGATGCAGTCATCGGTGTTGCTGGTGGCCTTGAAGTGAATCAGGAAACGTGCGTCAGTGTCGGCTCAAGAGATCGTTCTGCGAGGTTGTGGAAGGTAGTTGAAGAGAATCAACTGGTTTTCAGAAGTGGTACCAACACCCGGCAAAAAGGCCTAGACAAGCTACGAAAAGGTCGATTTGGAGGCAAGACAAGCGAGGACACGGAAACTAATGGCGATCAAAATCAACTAGAAGATATTGTATACGCTGAAGGCTCGGTGGACTGCGTCGCTCTCCTTGATGCAGGACTCTTTGTTACAGGCTCGGACAACGGTGCACTCTCATTGTGGTCAGTGAACAGAAAAAGCCTCTGCAGACTATTCCTCTGGCACATGGACGAGACCCACCAATTCCACCGGAAGAAATGTCAGCAAATACCGATGCACGCAACTCTGTTGCATCAGGCCCGAGGCTCCCCAGATATATTACTGCGATTGCGACAGTACCGTTTGCCGATCTTGTTTTGACAGGCAGCTGGGACGGATGGATAAGAGCTTGGCAAGTGGGGTCTGATAAGCGTAGTATCGAGCCTATGGGAAAAGTAGGTCGTATACCTACTCAACCCATGGATGGCGCTTGTAAAGAGGACGATTCTAGTCTGATACGTGGCATAGTGAACGGACTTTGTGTACAGGAAAGGGGTGAACGCGGCAAAGAGGGGCTTTGTATCGTCGCGGCTGTGGGTAAAGAACCCAGATTGGCTCGATGGATGTGTCGGAAGGTCCCAAACAGCTCTGTATGTCTTCGAGGTATCGAAGAAGGCATTCATGGGCAACTCGAGTGAGGCAACGGGGGATCATAAGGATTAGTTTCTATTGACCATTCCAATCAATGATACCATTCATCGTTAATCTATATCACTTTATAGGATGTTTCATGTGATACTTTAATACCTCATTATCGACTTGAGAGAACTATGGGCAAAGCATCCGAGGGTTGGGATCTATACACTAGTGCAGCTTAAATAAGCTAGCTTGGCGTAATCTACGTAATATTGAACGACCTTTGCGGCCGGAAAACAACATTTTCGAAATACTTCTCTCCCGAGAACCAACACAATCATTGACAAAACTTTAGCAAAACGATTCATGTATGTGCAACGACCTTGATCATCACATTACGTCTAAGCAATCTTGAGAGCAGGCCACAATAAAGGAGCACTGCAGAAAGACGAAACTTGTGCACGCGTCTATCACCAAACCTTAACGATATCAATACCATTGGATCGGTATGGCACTCACAAAAGTTCTTGTAACTGGAGGGACTGGCTTCTTGGGGTCAGAGATTGTCAAGGCTCTCGTCGAAACAGAAGAATTCGATGTAACGGCAGCCGATGTCAATCCCCCATCTCTCGGGACAGCATTCTATCCGCAGGTTAATTACATTCGCTGTGACGTTATGAATCTACAAGAGTTGCGGACAACATTCAAAGAAGTGCAACCCACTGTCGTTGTCCACACAGTTGCCATCAATTTACTCGGGGCGGCGAGATATGACCAAAAAGGCAGAGATGCAGTATTCAATATCAATGTAGGTGGGACGAGTAATGTGGTCAAAGCCAGCACGGAATATGGAGTAGAGGCTTTCGTGTATACGAGCAGCGTGACAGTGCTGTTGGATGAAATCGACCATGATTTCAACAACGCAAATGAAACGTGGAGTACCGGAAGAGCTACAACAATATATGGACAGTCTAAGGTGTGTAGACCCTTTCTGTTTTCTTATTTTTGAATATGCTAGGCAAGCAAGCAATCACTGTACGTGTACAAGGTCCAGTCGTTGGATGAAAGTTACAGCCAGGTCGATAGTCTTACCCTCGAACGCTCATAATATCCGTGGTTTCCAAATCCTGAGCGTTACATCTTTGGTGTCCGCTATTGACCACAGAACAGACGATGGCCGAAAATTTGGTCATATCGTCCAACAAACCCACTTTCAAAACATGCGCTCTAAGATCTGCACCTATCTTCGGTCCCCATGACCCTGTAACCATCCCTACTATCCATGGATGTATCGCTAATGGCGAAACCCCTTTTATTCTCGGTTCCGGAATGAATTTGCAAGATTATGTATATGTCACAAACGTCGCGGATGCTCATGTCCTTGCCATACGCAATCTGAAGGATTCAGGAACCGCTGCTGGGGAAACTTTCTTTATCACCAACGGCGAACCAGTCACAGTGAGAGATCTGTGCCTTGCTGTTTGGAAAGAATTCGACCATTTCCCTCGCTGGGAGTTGAGGATACCAGAGAAGCCGGCATGGTGGCTCGGATGGGGTATAGAGTGGGTGACATGGGTTATCGGTACGAGGGCGACGTTCAGCCGGGGGTTATATTGGATGCCACCAAAACCAGGTATGTGAGTATCGCGAAGGCTAGGAGGTTGCTCGGGTACGAACCCCGTGTAAGCCTCCCAGACGCCCTGAAAATAAGTTGCCAGGTAAGTGGGTCGTCTGTAACGTATTGCCTAGGGACTCATGATTTCGGCAGCATTTCAAGCAGCAGCTCATTGAACAAACTAGAAGATGAGAAATTTCACGGCTAGAGACTGGTGGCAGCGCGTTTGAAGAATATTTCCCGCTAACCAATCAAATGGTGATCCAAAGAACACGACTCAATCAAGGCCGTTGTGAGAATCGGGATATATGGACACTGGGCGGCGTGATCTCATGAATGTGATGTTCTGCGTTGTGTGTGATTGTTTGGGTGCCTTCTCAAAGAGGAAGAGGGCTCTCACACTATCGATAAGAAACGCGTTCGCCCCACAGCAACTTCCTACGCGTTGGCGGCGTTGCCTACCTCCTACAAACTATCCCCGCCGACCTTGCGACTCCGCACAACGCATTGCTACCATGCCTAAGCGCAAGCGTGAACCGAGCGGCGACAGTCCCATAAAATGGCGGTCGCGAGTCGAGGAACGCGACCAGTCGCCCGAGCTCGATCAATCGCGCCCACGGGATCCATCGCCAGAACTTGGGCTCTCGACTCCTCCGCCCGCCCGCAAGTCTACATACGAGCATCTTAACCGATCGGAGCTTCAGCAACTGTTGAGGGACCGTGGTCTGACGCCCCAACTGCATAACCGACGCAACAAGCACGACTTCGTGCGGCGGCTCATTGAATTCGATCAACAGTATCCGTCCAGCCCGCTTGCGCGCACCACTGGACAGTTTAGTCCGAGATCAACGCAACGCGAGCTGAGAGAAGCACTCAAAATACGTGGTTTAGCCCTCGGGCAAGGCACCAATCGAAAGAAAGCCGACCTTCTTCGGCGTCTGCGTGAATCTGAGCCAGTGCAAACAGCCGAGGAGCAAACAGCCGAGGAGCAAACAACAGAGGAGCAAACAACAGAGGAGCAAACAACAGAGGAGCAAACAACAGAGGAGCAAACAGCCGAGGAGCAAACAGCCGAGGAGCAAACAGCCGAGGAGCAAACAACAGAGGAGCAAACAACAGAGGAGCAAACAACCGAGGAGCAAACAGCTGAGGAGCAAAGGAATGGGGAGCAAACAACTGAGGGTAAGTGTGCCGTTTTGCTTCCGAAAACAATTCAATAGCATCTCTTGATAAATAGATTCGAAGTTAACACGTGCAGAGCCTACAGAAGGAGCATCACCATGTGAGGATGGTAGTGCGGAACAAAAGAGAGAGGCATCCCAGGAGCTACATGTTGCAGGTAAGCATGATGTGTCAACCTGGGAACATATACTATCCCGTTCGACGAGTGTACCCTCAGCTAACGTATGCCACGTTGATAGAAACAGAGAATGAAGCGAATGACATTAGTCCGGCTAATTCTGTAACCTCCTCTCCATCTACGCTGCGACAACCGGCACGGTGGATGGAACGGACACCCTCTCCTACAAAAGTTCAGAGTGACACAGGCTCGGATGGTTCCACGGCCTCTTCTCCGAGTGCGTCTTTACCTGGAGGCGCCGACAGCGTCACAGATAGCTCTGAGACTAATAACGACTCTGACAAGGACGAAGACGAAGAAGTATCCAAGGCAACCCCGGTGGAGGTGATGCGCACTCCCTCCCCAACACCCCCTACGTTCTGCCATCGGCTCAGCCGGAACGTGCGCCTGTGATTTCGCAGTCATCTCCAGAAGTCAGAACAGCCACAGCCTCCCAGCCGCTTCTTCGTTCACCGAAACAATCCGGCAAGGGTTTATTTCCATCTGCATCTCAGCCGGCATCTACGCCTCCGCGTCGCGTACTGACCGGCTTGAAGAGTCTTCCATATGCAGGAACACGCCTGAAGGATCTGCTCCGCCATGCGTCTGTCACCTCGCCTGCCCACCGGACCGCGCCGCCACCCAACTCTCTGGCACCAAGACAAAAATTGCCGGCTGCCCTTCTCCAGGACGTCGACACGAGTGAGGACAGTAGTAGTAGTAGTAGTGATGAAGATAGCTAAGTGTATGGATCTTGCTACTGTACATGCTGAGAGGCTGAAGGGTTGAGAATCTTGGAAGCTCACGACGTGGTGAACAGGCAGCGTATGTGATTGTGGCACAATGCAACATGAATTCACTACCATATAATTGCGCAAGGCCCAACGTCAAGGGAATCGGATGGATTCTGTACCGTAGTTGTCCTCGGATCATCCAACTGAAGTAATACAATAGATAATTGACTGTTCGAAACGGATCATGGGTCTCAGCCTTTCAAGCTTATCTAGTAATTTTTACACAACCTTCTTCCAACGCCATGGAATGTAGATACCGCCGCCAGACTGCCTTTGCTTCAGTACTTCGAGCTGCAGCCATCTGTAGAGTACATTGCCAATTGACATGCTCAGCCGACTGCTCACAGAAGCCGATGTAGTACTTTCATGGGCTTTTTATTTCCATTCAATATCGATGTACTATTTACAATGACCGGATCAACCGTGCGGCACGAGCCTGCCTGATTTACTCGGCTTTCGGTCTTACGCTGCCGCTCTGCTCATACTGTGAAGCGCCGTCGGATGCTGTGTGCATATAAAACTTGCGTTCAAGGAACTTGAGGCCTTCGTCAATAATACTACAAGGATGTTAGCAAGTACAAATGTGGGGATGCACAGGTACGGTAAACTCACATGATCGGAGCACTGATCGCTAGTACCGCCTTCCATTCGTGCCAGTTTAGCGGAACAACGCTGAATAGACCTTGGAGGAAGGGAACATAAAGCAAGACAAAGTGCAGTGCCATGGAAAGGCAGATGGCATAAACGAGCATCATGTTCTTCCAGAGCGGCAGAGTGAGCAATGACTCTGATGACGACAGCGCGTTCATAGCATTGAGCATTTCGATAACGACAAGTATGGAGAGCGAGACGGTGGAGGCGGTTCGAGAGGACTCGTTGGTGAACATGTCGCATCCAATCTCTGAAAATTGCGTCGAACAGCGATGGAAATGGGAAAGCTGGTAAAAGTTGATCTGAGGTCCGGCACTGTTAAACATGAACCACCATGCATATCCAAAGACAGTGGCAGCGCCAACGTAAGTACCAATTACCATGTAACGGAAGAACAACCACCCGTCAACAAGGGCTTCGTCACGCTTGCGTGGCTGTCTCTTCATAACATCGTGATCTGGCGGGTTGAATGATAGAGCGGTTGCGGGAAGGCCATCTGTGACAAGATTGACCCAGAGAAGTTGGACAGGAATCAAAGCCTCGGGCATACCAGCAGCCGCCGTGAGAAAGATAGAAACAACCTCGCCAATATTTGAGGATATGAGGTAGCGGATGAATTGCTGTGTGTTGTTGTAAATGGAACGACCTTCTTCAACAGCCCCCTCGATAGTGGCAAAGTTGTCATCCACGAGGACCATGTCAGCAGCGAGCTTGGCGACATCAGTCCCGGATCCCATAGCAACGCCAATGTCGGCCTTCTTCAATGCTGGCGCATCGTTGACGCCATCTCCTGTCATGGCAACAACCTCACCGGCCTGTTGCAGAAGATCAACTAATTTCTGTTTGTGGGTGGGCTCAACGCGCGAGAACAAAGATGCTCTTTTGGCGGCTACCATCTTTTCAGATTCGCTCAAGTCATCAAATTCGCGGCCAGTATAGCTCTTGCCCGTTGTATCTTCGTTTTGACCAAAGACGCCAATCTGGCGACAAATCGTTTCCGCGGTGTTCTGATTGTCTCCGGTTATCACAATGACGCGAATACCAGCCGAACGGCATTTGGCGATCGAAGCCCGCACCTCGGGGCGAGGCGGGTCCAGCATACCAACAAGACCGATAAGCGTCATACTCTGTTCCAGTTTGGCGTAGTCTTTAGTTGTCTTTGCGCCTTTTAATAGAGGGTTTGAGCCGATGTCGTCCACGGATGCCAGAGCGAGAACGCGAAGTCCCTTCTTGCCGTAATCGACAATTTCTTTGGTGAGTATTGAAGCCATTTGTTTATTAATAGGAACTTTCTTCCCGTTTTCACCAACAACAACGTGAGAACATCGATCAAGAATTGACTCTGGGGCGCCTTTGACCAACAACTTTTGAGAACCAGAGTTTTGCACGAGAACAGACATGCTCTTGCGGTCACGAGAGAATTCATAGGTAGCTTGTCGAGGGTATAGTTCTTCGTAATACTTGCTTGCGCGATGAAGACGCTCAGAAGCAGACAAAGATGAGCGCGTGGCGTTATAGGCACGGTCAGGAGTGCCGACCTTTTCGACAAGCACACGCAACGCGCCTTCGGTGGGTTCGCCAATCAAGGCATGTTGTCCACTCTTTGGATCCAAGGAAATTGCTGAGTCGTTGCAAAGAGCGGTGACTTCGCAAATCTGGCGCACGGTATCAGAAGAGGCGGCCAGATTCTCCCTCAGCTGTCCTTGTAGAGTGACACGCCCTTCGGGAGCGAAGCTGGTACCTTCGACATCGAACTCCTCCAGGCCCTTCCCATCTTCTGCGATGAATACTATCTTGTTGACGCTCATCTGGTTTGTGGTCAAAGTGCCAGTTTTATCGGAACAGATAACACTACAACTTCCGAGGGTTTCGACAGACGGAAGACTCCGGACTACGGCATTCCTCGCTGCCATTTTGCGAGTTCCAAGAGCCAGGCAAGTGGTAATGACGACAGCAAGGCCTTCTGGGATTGCGGCGACGCCAAGAGAGACTGCAATTTTGAGATAGTAAATGGCACCTTTAGTGAAACCACCATGAGATGGGTCGTTGAAATTGCGAATGTTGATGAGCCAGACAAGTACGCAGATGGCGGTAATGACCTTGGCCAGGGTGTCGCCGAAATCATTAAGCTTCTCTTTCAGAGGCGTGGGCTGGGAGATTTGCGAGGTAATGCTTTCGTGGATGTCTCCAATGGCTGTGTTGGCACCGGTCAAGACGACGATGGCAGTCGCGTGGCCGGTGACGACGGTGGTGCCGGAAAATAACATGTTGACCTGATCCTGCTTAACAGCATTTTCGTCCTTGATGGGTCGGGTCTCCTTGGAAACGCTCTCGCTCTCGCCGGTGAGGATGGACTGGTCGACACTGAAGCTGTTGCTCTGGATAGACAGGATCCTGCAGTCTGCGGGGATCCTGTCGCCAACGGCGACCGAGATGACGTCCCCAGGCACCAGATCGTCTGCCTTTATGCGGGCAATGCGGCCATTGCGGACGACCTTAGCCTCGTTGGCCGAGTATTCTTGTAGAGCGGCAATGGCCTTTTCGGCGCTCGTTTCCTGCGACACGCCCACGACGGCATTGAGGACGAGGATGGTGAGGATGACGGCGGGGTCGACAAAGGCGGTCCAGTCGTCGCCACCCTCGAACAGGGCAAGAACAAAGCTCACGGCTGCGCTGGCCAGCAAGATGATGACCAGCTGGTCCTTGAACTGTTCGAGGATGAGCTCCCAGATGGGCGTGGGCGGGTCTTCAGGCAAGGCTGTCGGGTCTGTCAGCAAGGAACGAGGTCAATGGCAGGGCCTGACGCACCATTCTTGCCGTGTTTCTCTCGTGCGCTCAGGACTTGCTGCTCTGACAAGCCCTTCTCTTCCGTCACGCCGAACTGCCTCAGCACCTCGGCGTGACTCTTGGTGAAGGCATTCTCCATGCTCCTGCCCGAACGCACAGCAACGACTAGCTAGCAGGTGTGCAGCTGACTGGGGTCACGTAGAGCAATCGAGGGCGGGGCTGTTGCAATATTGCACGGTTGGGATTGCAGCCAGGGCCTGTATATATAGATGGGCTTGCAACGACGCGAGGCGACTTCTCCCAGAAATCTGTCCTGAATGCATGGACCCACCTTTGCGCGCTAGCAGGCAGGACAGGCAACTATCATCATGGCCATCCACCACCGTCGCCGTCCAGCCATGCCCTGCGCCGCCACTGCATGCGACGCCCGTTGGTTAGCGACGTCTCTGCCTCGCTCGTCTGCCCCGTCGCCCGTGCCGGCCGTGTGCCTTCCCCAGCTTGCTACACTGCACACCTGCTCCGCAGAGCTGCTGCATCCTCCGCAGCCTTGTGTACGAAGCCGTTTTCGTCCTCGGCCGCCCCGCGCTAGTCATGCGCCACACAATCGGTGCGCCACGGGCTGGTCGGCACCACCAGAGCCTCCGGTACTAGGTAGTCCACCACTTCCCTTCCGACTTCCGGCACATCAAGCCAAGTGTTTTAAGTCTGAATCCGAGACGTGTTGTAAATACTATTAGCTAGTAGGCGGAATGCCGCCTCTTCTCGCTCCCCCTCTTCCCGCTTCCCGCTTCCCGCTTCCGTTCCATCGTCCCTTCCCCCCAAATTATCGACAGGGTATTCAAGATATCCACAAAGCAATACACAATCCCGCCGAAAGCAACAACGCCGACGCTATGCTGTCATGACCCATTATACAAAAATGTTTTCCCGTCCAAACGCCTGCAAATGTGCCGAGTGCATCATACATGTGCACCTGTCAACCAGCACAGGGGGAAAATGAAAACCCAATCCACAATTCACAATTGACAATCCATCACGTAGAGCCACCGCTAGTAGCCGCGCAGTGCTGCACAATCATCCTCTCCACGTCCCGCATCACAAAGGGTTTAGTGAGAAAGCCCTTCATCCCCACTTGTCCAGCACGGTCAACCGCCGCGTCAGTGACGTCTGCACTCACCGCAAGCACAATCGGCTTTTCTCTCAACTCGTCCATTTGGAGAATCAACTCAGTCGCCTGGAAGCCGTCCAGCCTCGGCATCCATAGATCCATCAAAATGATATCGATGGCTTCGTCGCCTCTCTGTGCCTTGTCTCGCATTTGCTGCACCGCATCGTTGCCATCGTAGGCTTCGTAGACGTTCCTGTACCCAAAATTTTTGAGCATGTGACGCAATACGTTCCGATTTATTCGATTGTCGTCCACAATTAAAACGTTGAGCGGATGAATGTCTGCCAATTTCTTGCCATGATCGTTTGGTGAAGGAGCACTCCTACCTTTCGAGGTAGACTGCGTGCGAGCCGGCGACGCGGAGCGAGGAGATGGCAATCCAAGATGATGTACGCTGAGAGACGAACCCAAAGGAGCAGGACTGTTCGAGGTCCGAGGTGCTGGCTTGAAAGGTTCAGAGGTAGGAGGAGGGGTACTGAGTGGACGTGTACTAGTCGTCAGTGCCATGTCTGCAGCCGTCTCCATGGACGGATGCGATCGTATAGAAGGGGTTGGCGACCCAAAAGGTGAGCATGGACGACTACACACCTCTCCAGGTGTTAATGGTACCCGCATTTCGAACTCGGAACCCTTTTCTGGACCAGATACACAAGATCGTAGGCAGAAAAGATCTCCACCAAGCTTGCGCGCCAGGCCCTTGGCTACCATCAGCCCAAGACCTAGTCCTTCGCTGGCACGAGTAGTCGAATCGTCTTCCCTCGAGAAAGGCTTAAAAAGGTTTGGTAAAAATGCAGCGGGGATTCCCGATCCTGTGTCCTTGACATTGATGACAATGTAACGCGCGTTGATGCTGAGTGATGCTCTAAGGTTGATCGAGCCGTGTTCCGTAAATTTGATAGCGTTCAGCGCCAGGCAAGAGATCATCTTGGCAAGATCCTTTTCATCTATTACAATTGTATCTGGCACATCAGTAGACACCATCCATTCGATCATTTTTGAATGTGCTTCCCCACTGGAACTGCGCGTCCGTACCTCTATCCTTTCCCCTAAGTCCGTTTCTTCCGCAATGGCAGAATCGGGCCGCCCTCCAACTTTGAGCGCGTCGTTGATGACATATTGAATCACCTCGCGGATGTTCGTATACCGCAGTCCAGGAGCGGTTGAATGTTCTGAGGCGAACATGGGTGACATAACAGAATCGCCCTCACAGCGACTTTCAGTACCACCACGAGAGCAAAGACCCTCTACGGATTCGAAAGCACTGATTGGCTTTACGGAAGAATATGCACGTGCCTTGCTGCTCACAGGCTCCTCGGAAATGGAGTGGCGTACACGCCGGCGTGCACTTCTTGCCACCCGTACCTGCCCGGACCAGGCCATTACTTCCTCCCTTTTGCGTTTTATACCTCGATATTGAGCAAAGGATAGCGAGTCACCTGTGACGGGAATATCCGGCCTACTGTCACGGAGGAAAACATTAAGTTTAGAAAAGTCGGTATCCAGTGGGGTGGTCGGGGTCTCCGGCACACCCATGTTCATGTCGTAAGCGTGGACAACATTATCGGCAGCTTCGACAGCACGTCGAGAGGAGTCTACGACCAGTTAGTGAGGCGCTCAATAAAGATTGCAAGCAGCACATGGCTTCGAGAGCGCAGATGGTACTCATCAGACGCACTGTTGGAGGACCGACCTTGTACGGCTTCAATATTTTCCTTGAGCGAATCCAGTAGCTTTCTTACACGGGGATCATGATGTGTATCCTCCGCAACTTCTTTGATGTTCGCCATCATGACATCCAGAGTTCCCACCACTCCCTGCATCGGAGTCCGCAACTCGTGGGAAAGACTCCGCGCATACGGTTTCAACGACTGTGCCATGGACACAGCTTCGTGTGGCACTACTTTTGTATCCTGGCTCACCATCTCGGCAGACTTGGCGAAGCTCTTTCCTTCCAGGACACGCTGCAAAACGAGATCTTCGAGTCCGTGAAAGAGCATTTCCAGATAACCCCAGCTAAGTCGTCGTCGAGCGGCTCCTTCTGGGCTCCACATGACACCGAAATGCGCAAAACACTTCCCCTCGGCAAAGAGGGGAATTCCAAGATAAGCCTCGCCAGGCACAACCAGTTCGTTTGGATTGTTGACGATAAAGTCATTCAGTTTCTCCGGGATGATGAAGATTTTGTCGTGTTTCATGTACGCACACGGGCACTGGTAGGCGTGATATTTAAAATTGTTCATGTGGGTGTTGGTCCCGTGTCCATCGTTGACATAGAAGGCGGCGCCCATGAGACACGCCCCAGGCTCCCCGATGGGCGGTAGCTCGACAGCAACATCTCTGTCGTCCCTGAGAATGCGCTTCGACACAAAGGCATACTGTGCGTCAGCAATGTTGGCCAACCCCTCGGTGAGCAGGAGCCAGAAAGTTTCTATGTCGGCCTTGCGCAGGTCGTCCTTGAGGCGCACGAACTCTTCTGCAGCGTTGCTTTCGACGGCATTGTAGTGGCGGAGCAACTCGTCGTTGAAGCCCTGGTCCCCGGCGTGAACGACCATCCCAGGCATGGGCTGCGAGAAGCAGAGAGACTTGCGTTCGATCAAGTCGGGAGGCACTGTGCTAGGGTCGAGAGCCATGTCTCCCAGTTTCATAGACCATCCGGGAGGGCGGTTGAGAAGAGGCTCCTGTGAGTAAGCGGACTAGGGCGTGCAGGGATTGCGGATCAATAAAATGGGAAGCTGTTGCTGGAGCGGGGACACAGTAGATGGGACGGGCCCGGTCGGTCGCATGCGGGTTCGACTCAGGGCTGGCTGTGGGCGGGCGGAGGATGGCGGGGGTGGAATGCAGAGTGTGTCGGGCGACGAGGGGATGCGAAGGATGAAAGACAGGACGGCGTTAAGGCTGGGCAGCGAAGGCCGACTGGCAACTGCTGCTAGAGTTGCACACATAAGAGGGCTGGCCGCAAGATGCGCCCCAGGTCGATCTAGAACGCACGCCGATTGCTGTGAGGCCTCTGCGTCGCCCTGCAACCCCGATTGCCAGTCCGCCGGGCCCACGGCCGACACACAGCGCTCGAGTGCTGCACGAGCGCACGATGAGCATCGTCAGAGCGTACGGCGGGCCCTTCGACAAGGCCTGCTTGCCCGTCGCTGAAGCTGTCGCGCGCGCACGCACGGCCAAAGGCACAGGCACACAGGCACACAGGCACACAGGCACCAGCACACGCGCACCCATCTGGCGATCGGCGGGCTGGGGCTGATACGCTGACTCTGGGCTGCCGTGGGCTGCCGGTCTAGAATCTGGGACCCATGCACGATTTGCAGCGCTAGCATCTCTACCGCCCCTTACGCCAACAGCCTCTGCACACCCAGACCGCCCGTCCATCCATGGCGACGTGCAGCACCAGCCCACATGGCAGTCGACCTGCTCTGCTCCGTCTGCGAACCGCCCGAGGGGAAACACGCGCCAGGCACCGCAAATGCCTCGCCGCCCCGGGTCCTCCGCCAGGGCTTCACTGGGCTTTGCTGCACCTGGGGCAGAACCGCTTCGGAGTACAGTGCTGTGCGGTACTGTATCCCCACCCGCCCTCCGCCGAGCCAGGTTGACGTCACACTCGCCCGTCTGTCTTGTGTGGCCTATCGTCGCCCTGGGAGAGCCTATTGTACAGGACAGTATGCACATTGCGTTGCACGCTAACCAAGCCCAGGCCGGGCTTCTCGCAGTCACGTGCACAGCCGCAACCCGCATTGGAGCCCGTGGACTATGGACTTGAACGCTGGCACTGTGCTTTTCCAGCGCGCCGGATGCATGCACCCTACTCTACTGTACTTCGTGTCGCTGCCCTGCCATTTGCCGTGTCCAGTGCCTCCCAACGCCTCCGTCGCCGCATCACCTCAGCTTCAGCCAGACGTCGAGCAAGCTGCCTGCCCGCCAGACCGGCATTTCGTCTACCTGCCCCACCGGACGCCGGTCACTTTTAGACGAATCGCATCCCACCGCTCATCCGCCCTCGCGCACTCGACGGCACTGGGGCCATCCCGTCTCAAGAAAGTAGCCTTGGAAGGCGCGAAGCCACTGCACCCGTCTATACTACGGCTCGGCTCAAAGTAACGTTACATAGTGTCATCATGGAGAGACGAGGCGCTTTCGTTTGTCACGAAGCTGGTGCGCTTCAATCGATCTGTATCCCGGTAACGCTCACCTCCGCCGCAGATCATGCAGACATGTTCGAGTAAGGTCATGCCTCCATCAGGACGAGCTGATGTCCCTTTATCGTGCATAGCATGCCAACCATCCCATCGAGGCCGCGATCTGCATCCAAACCACCATTCGGGCAAGTCCCTGGCGATCTTCACCCAGATTCTGAGGCCAGGGTACGCGACCATACTTACTGTACGCATCTGTACTCCGTTTGGCTATTCATTATACCCGAGCACATCTCCAAGGCTCGTGACTTGTATGCTGTCGTTTGGACCATTCTCCTCAAACTCGGAATTTGATTGATCCGTCCCGGTACAACAATCATGCTGCAGAGCCCACATGATGTACCCATAGATAAACGTGTTACGCTAGGCAGTTCATCTTGACGTCCGCACCTGCAGTTCACGGGTCTTTGCCCGGCACGTGTCATGGCGGTTGTTCTAGACCTTCCTAGCTACGTTTTAAACCCCATTCCTAATGCGTTGACAGCCTGATGAGTTTTCTCAGAATGCCCATCGCAACGATCCAGGAAACCGAGGATAATCCATGGGCATACGAGGCAGCCACCAATCCACCGTCTGACGATACATGCACCCTTTCTCACCGTGTATAGCTAATCATACTACCACAATTGGAGAACGACGAGAGAAAGGCCCAAAAAGAAAACCAAGCTATGACGACGCTCATTCATATTTGTTTGAGCACCTGCATGGTCACCTTCATCTGAGTTTGACATGGTCTTGGCAAAGGTCTGGACCGACACCGACACTGCACGCTGATCAAAATTATTCTTGTTATTGCGGGTCAGCTTACTGGCTGCCTTTTAGATAGACCCGGGTGCTAGCTCCGTGGACGATGGAAGCCTGGATTTATTCTGGGTCGGCAATAACAGGGAGATCAGGCATAATGATTATATACACTTTACACGATCCCTTTATCTCAGATCAGTCCTTCAGTAGTGACATTGCTAGGCAAGTGCGAGTCTCTTCCGAGTTCTATATTGCAGCATCAGAATAATATCATGCAAAGCGCCGCCTGGCAATGGATTTAGGGTAAAATGTAGATAGCATATTGAACGGATTACAGTCTACTTTTTTCGTATCCGAAAATATATACATTCAAGAAGGGACCGACCCGAAGTTTTGCTACAGCAGAGACGATTAAGATAACAACGAGATTAGAGCGATTATCCGATGCACACTTGCAAGCGTTACCTCGTTTTCATGTACGCCAAAGTGACTGGAAATGGCCACGTGTGACTTCCTGAGGACATTGTTCACACTTGCAACTATAACATTGAGAGAAGCTCATCAAACAATACATGACATTCGCGCCATTGTGATAGAGCCTCACTATCACGACTGTATTTTCGCCTACTGCACTACTTCCTCAGTCTCATCAATAATCTCCTCGACAATCTCTTCAATCTCCTCCACCTCGCCATCTTCCTCCCTGAGCACCTTTCCATTGTTGAGTTCGATGATAGCATCTTCTTCCTCCAGCATTTGACGCATGCTTTTGCGGAATTCGAGCCACTCACTGAGTAGTCGCTGGCGCTCCTCGATAACGGCCTTGTTAGCAGTGTTCTTCTTGGCCTGATCCTGCTCATCGAAGACCTTAGAGTAGTTCCGCAGGTTCTTACGAATCTCAGCCTGTTCTTCCTTGGATAGAAGAGTAGCAGGTCGCGGGCGCCAAATGAGTTGCTTGAAACGATCGATGTGTTCCTCACGGAGTAGCGTTCCCTTGAAGTCGTACATGTGGTAACCGTTTTCCATCTATAGCAAGTAAGCATGTGATAGTATATATATCAACTGACGAATAACTTACGTGATGTCTAAATGCAGAGGCTACGGTAGCGACATAGCGACCTGAAGGATCCCACTCAACATCGGTGATGCCGTAATGTTCAGCAGAGGCCATGTGCTTGAGGTTAGCGTTCAGCTCTTTATCGCCTTTTTGCGCCTCATCCTTCGGCTGGTCAAAACTCAGGTCCCAGAAATCGAGATCTTGTGACTGCTGAGATTGAAGAGTAGCAACGACAACGAAGCGTCCCTTGGGCGACCAGTATATCGCATTACTGTTCTTCTTATCGACCGTCTGGACATGGCGGAAATTGCCAGGAGCCCCACCTTTGAGCTTCTCGGGCGCAAAGAAATGTACAGCGGTCTTGGGAGGGACGGCAGCCCCAGCAGGGATTTCTCCAGCCGTGATGAGCACGAATCGGTTACCCTTAGGCTCCCATGCGAAATTGATGACGGTGTCCTTTAGAGAGTCAACGACTTCAACAGGAACACCCTTTTCTTTAACGCGGAAAATCTCCAGGTTGGTAGCTAAAGACTTCTTTGACTTGGAATGACGATCGACCTTCACGCAAACATACGCGGCCTCGGACTGCCAATGAAGCTTCGCATCCGAGACGTTGAATAGATTACGAGTGCGGACTATCTCTTTGGAGGGAATGGACATCAGGCCGACCTTGGCGGGATTGCTACCCAACTCAGGAGTCCAGTAACAAAAGAGTTGCTCATAGGTCTTAATTCCTTCGCGCTTGGGCGTGGCAGGGGCCCACTCAAAGTCGACGACCCCTTCGATTTTAATAGATTGCTTCTCCAAAAGGTTCATACGGGGCAGCTCGTATACAGATATAGATTGACCAGGCGTCATACGGGCAACAAACTTGTCGTCGGAAGACCACTTGAATGTCGGCCATTGCATCTTCTTCTTCACAGGATTTCCTCAGAGTCGGTGGCTGCAGGCATGTCCAGAGTAGCGAAAGAACGCAATGGTTTACCGGTGGCAATGTCCCAAATGATGTAGTTCTTGCCATCCTCCTCCAGTGATAGCGAAGGAACTGGGTGGTTTTCATCGACTTGGAGAGGTCGATGCGACCACGTGGTGACGTAGCGCTCGTTGGGAGAGAAATCAACCAGGTTAACGCCGGGATGAGCGAAGCGCTTCTGTCGGCTCCATGCTTTGCCACCCCACAGCTGGACGCCTTGTGCATGCATCGAGGTCAAATAAGTGCCCAGTGGGGACCATTGCACAAACGACTCAGTCCAGTTTTCACGGTCTACAACAGGTTCCGGGCCGTCCTCCTTGTTGTTCCAGAAGACGCCCACTTTCTCGCTGCGGAACATGACCATCTGGTCGCGTCCTTCGGCATCACCCAGCCATGAACGCAGGTGCTCCTTCTCCTGGAATGGCTCGATGTGCGGCTCGTGGTATTCGTCGTCGATGCGGCCCTCCTTGCCGTAGCGATCAATATCAGTGAGCTTGTTAACCTGCATCGTGTGTTTCTTGTCGAGCGGTGTCAAGTGTAACTGCTTGACGGCTGCAATCGCTTCGCTCGGCGCTGTGTACTCAACAAAGGCATATCTATTTGCGTCAGCCGCCAGAGCGCGTACATGGCTACGATCTAGACATACCCCTCTGTCTTGCCGTCATCGCCTACAGGCATATGAACGCCGTCCTCCTTGACCTTTCCCACCGAGTTGAGCTTGCGCAGCACGAACTTGACCAGCTTGGCCTTGCTATCCTCAGGCACAACGGGTAGCCCGTCGATGACTACGAACGCGTCAAGCCCCTCATCAAGGCGCACCTGGTATTGGTCCTCAAGGTCGGTGAAATCCACCTGCGACTCGTCAAATTCTTCATCGTCCATCGGGAGGTTGTCGTAAGCCGTCGCCATCTTGTTGGTGTGGTTGTGGTGTGGACAAGGCGGGGCCAAGTTTTACGGAGCGATTTTCTATCTGTGTGCCGCAGCTAGCGCCAAGATGTGGCGCTCTACCTCCCCGCCCCACTACGCTGCCTGGCAACGACTTGTTTTATACCCTGGCTCTTCTTTGCTATAACTATTCTTTGCTATCACTATTATTTACTATGACTGTTATTTACTGTGACTGTCACTTCACGGGGTCCGAACCGCCCGTTCATGGTGTCAATGCTGGACACGGGCTCGCGAGCCTATCGCTTGGCCGCATCATGTTCGACTGATCTCATTACTCATTACCTACTTCTACCGGTTTGCTCCTTGGCTCCATACATTAGCCACAGGGATGACTCGATTCACGAAAATTCCGTAAGCTGGTTCACGCATCCAAACAAGCCTGGCAGCCCACTACACAGAACCAGCGCGTCTGCTAGAAATACGTACATGGAGAACTAAGAACATGGGAGCATCCTAATCAGAACCTCCAAAGCACTCAAAATCATGCCAACACCGCAACCTTGTCTCTTGTAGGACCGTATAATACCCAGTGATGCAACCCATCCCACTAGCTGTATACCCGGGACCGATACCATAGAAGCTGACTTAGTGCGTGCTAGCTTTCAGATGACCAAAGCGAAATGCTGCAAACGGCCCATGGGATATATGTACTATGCAACAAAATACGTGAGCGGCGGCACAAACTATGGGCCTCGCCTACCTTCCGAATGGTCAGAGAAATTCTTGACCAACCTTCCACTGGCGGAGACGCGTTTCTGTAGCCTTGCTTCCCGATCCTTGGCCCGTTCACCAGGCGTACTACCGTTGCCTGCAACGATGGAAGGGAGTGCCGTCAATATGTCCCCGCTCGTATTGGGCTGGGTACCTATCATGGGCATTGGTCGTCTCCCAGCCCGCTGGTCAGCTTTATGTTCGAGATACAAACGTGCTGACGAGCTCAGTGGGATCGGGGCGGGCTGTGTCGGCAATTCCGCGCCGTTCTGCAAGAGGAGTTCTGCCACCGGAAATGATTTCCTGTTGGGTGCACGGGGTGTACTTGGTCTGGCGCTGGGCAGTGGGGAACTTGCAGGTGATGCAGATGCGGATGGGGAAGCAGGATCAGCGGCAGCTAGAGCCAAGAATACGGCATGAGTCCCACGCGATCGATCCTTCGAATTCGGATCAGCTTTCAACGCTAGTGCATACAGGACGTTCTGTATGTCGTTCTTCTTAATCGAAGCCAGCAGTGTCTCTTCTGCCGTAGCATAGTGGGACAAGGTGGGTGATATTGGCGCCACAAAAGCCCGGTCCGCATATTTCGACGTAATGAAATGGAGTCTTTGTTCACGGGTCGATGTCGGTGCTGGTTTCAAGGATCCCAATAGCCGAGCCTCCCAGATTGCGTTACTGTTACCGTTCCCAATTTTGAGAAGGATGTCCACGATGTCCGGGGTGAAAGAATTGGTGTCTAGAGTTAAAGAACGGACTTTCGAGATGTGTGTTCCCAAGGATCGATGAATACCACTACACTCGATGCAGATGACGATGCCCAGATTGATCGATACCCAGTCCACTTTACTTTCGGAACCGCAGTCGGCACAGACCTTATTGCTCGCATCGGCATCCCGCACCTGTTGTAATAGCTTGCCATCGTCTCCAATGGGTTCTTCCCTCCGATATCCTGGACGATCGCCGACCGTAGCATGGCGAGCTGGAGTTTTCGAATTATAATTATTCCTATGACTTGAAAGAGAAGGGCTCTTGCCGGTAAGAACAGAAGCGATATCCCTTCGTGTTTGACCGGGTAACGAGTCAGTCGAAGGGCGGTCCTGCTTACCAGCATTTTCAACTGCTGATTGGAGCGCGTTGTTTACAGCAGCTATCCAGGACTTCATGTCTTCTTCGTTCGTCGCTTGGTAGACACGTGTGAAATGAGGAGTAATAACCTCGAAACAAAAACGGCGTTCCTGGTTGCGTGCTTCTCTCACTGAGGCCATGCGCAGATCAATGGGGTCCATGTGCAGCTCAAGGCTTTGTTTCCAGTTCGTATACTCTGATAGCTTGCCCTGGTCTAAGACAACCCAAAACCTTGTGAAGATTAGCTAGGTTTTCAGGCGAAATGTAGAAAACTCACTTGTGCCACGCAGTCTTGTTGAGGCCTTTTGGGTCAACATGGCTTCCTGGCCTGCTGAGTGCCCACAAGAGCCCTTCTTTGCGGTGAGTCCCGGTCGCCATTTCGTGCCCACTGGAGCTAGTGTAGTCCTTGTCCTCTAAATCCCGAATACCTTTAAATTTATTTGGCTGAGGGCTTCCAGCTAATGCGGCATGATTGATTTCTGGACTTTGTGGCGACGTAATACTAGGAATACTAGCCATTGAAGAAGCAGCTTGGGCGGGGTTCACTGTCCCAGGAGCGATGGGAGCAATACTGGATTTGCGACCTGGTGCACTCGCGTCTGACGTGGCACTTGACCGTACTACGTTGGTACCCGCAGGTGTAGTAGGTAAAGGCTGTGATGTTGGCGGTTCCTCATACTGCTTCTTGCTTTTCTCCAGTGCCCTGCGCTTCTCTTCTCTTTCAGTTCTATGGAGTTGGAATTCTTTATCTGCCTCCTTAACCTCTACAGAGAGGGCTTCGAGTTGGGGTATCATTGTTTCGATTTTCTTGGCAGTTTCCAAGTAGTTCCGCGCTTGCGTGTCTGCATATCTTGTGAGATGAGACAAGACCTCCTGGTCTTTGCGTCCGCCGTGGAGATCTTGCATGAAGGAGGAGTAATCGAAGCGTTTCAGTTCAAAGTTCCGGCGCTTTGACTGGTACTTCGAGTCGGTCTCCGCGCGTTTCTTCTCTTTCATGGAGTCGGATCGTTGTCCTAGATATCTGCTAAGGTATCCGTAGTATTCCTTGCTCTCTTCTTCAAAATCCTTTCTTTTTGTCTCTGCTTGCTTAATGTCTATATTGTACAGCTTGTAAATAGGGTCAATGATGAGCTTTTGGATGTTGGACGAATTCATTCGCTCGTATACCAAAATCTCTTTGGCGATCTTGTCAAAGTAGTGATCAATAGCAGGTTTGACAGCGTTCGCGTTGGATGTGGAAGCCTCCCGCAGGGCATCCATAAGGTCTGCCATGGCATTATTACAAGCCACCTGCGCTTCCAACGCAGACTCAGCACGTTTCAACACCTTCTTCCACTTTGTGCGCATGTTTCCCGTCTTTTGTTCTAGCGATTTCATGGTAGCGCGGAATAGGGGACCATCCTCAGTTTGACTCAGATCCTCGCCAGGTCGGGAACAGTTGACATCGACCCTGACCGTGCTATTTGTCAAAGTAGTGGCTTGGCTGGGGACTAACCCAAGGCCATACTCTGGGATCGGCTCGAATACGGGAGACTTCGGAGGCACGTCCAGTGGGTCACGATCATTGTCAGAATCACTCACTCGCGACTCGATGCTTTGAGCGGATGGCACGCGTAGACGTGGAGGTACGGCGAGCTCCATTCGTGGGGACGGAGATTTTGGGCTTTGAATCGGACGTGTGTTGTGGACCCAGAAGGCAAAGTTTGCCAGGCTTTCCAACTTGTGGGCTCGCTGATCGTATTCGACGAAACAGCAGCTGGTGCGCCACCCACCTCCTCGATCCTCACTCGGCTTTGGCGGCCTCCACTTCCACGACCATTGGAACTGGACAGAGCTGGTACCGCCGGTTGTGTAATCGCCGACCAATTCGACATGGGGATCTTTGTGAAGGTTGGGGTTTGCATGGAATTCCCGCGTGACCAAATTATCCAGTTCCCTCGCATTGGACCCGAAAACAAATGTCAATCCGTGAATGGCAGTATCGGCGAGACCAATCGACCCGGCAGTTGAAGGCGTGTTGTTAACGGTGTATGGCGATTGTGCGGCGGCCGTCTGCCTGATTATAAATGTGAAGTTGAACGTGAGCTCGTCGTCGTTGGACAAACGCAGGAGAAAGGACGGCGGTCCGCCAGTCGGGCTAGAGTCAGGATCCTTCAGGCATGTTTTAGCAACGCGGGATGCCATAGAATGGTTTTAGCAACGTACAAGTACATAATCGATGACATTGTCGTCGCCGAGCTCGCGCTTTGGCGAGTACCTCGTAGCAGGGAAGGCGTTTGGCGAGATGTTCAGAAGCGTACGGCCGCGGGCATTTGCGATGTTGAGGGCGGCAATGGAAACTACAGCGGGTCAATGTGGGCGGGCGTAAAGCTGGAAAGTAGACATACAACGGGTCTGGTCGCGGAGAAAAAGCGCGCTCTCCTCGGGCCTGCTGTTGATGGCCCCCATGCCAGCGTGCGGCAGTCGCAGCCAGCGTGGAGTGCGCTATGCAGAGTGCGTCGAAGACGTGGTTGCTCCAGGCGCGGGCCTATGCGCCCCGAAGAGGCAGCAGAAGTGGTGGTGGTCCCCCGTGCTGTGTACAGCCTTTGTGAGCTTCGGCGGGGAAGTGGGTGCGACGGCGATGGCGGGCGAGGCGTGGCCCGGGATGGATGATGTGGCCAGGTAAGATGCTGCTGGGATTTGAAAATAAAGCTTTGACGATAACACTGGGCGGCGTGGGGTAGCGGGGCTTGGTGTACTATGCTGAAAGGCGCGGAGGTGTGTCGAGGAGGAGGGGAGGGGTGGTCGATAGCCCTGCGCCGCCGTCGATCGCACCCACGGAGCAGCGACCCAGGACCCGCGCCGGAACAGGCGAGACATGGAGTCTGGGACCTGCAATACACCGACCATGGGACCTCTGCACCACAGCCACGTCCTCGGCCTCCGCTGCGCCAGCCAGACTTTGGAGCCTACCCAATCTCGACCTGTCCGCCGTCCAGGAGCTTCACGACCAGCTACGCACAGCCCAACCCAGCTGTGCAGCACACGTTCGCAGACGCAGGAACACACCTGCTGAAGGCCCACGGCATGCGCCTTGCCAGTTCCACAGCCAGCCCAGCCTATCTGTCCACTGGGCCCTAGAGCCTGGTGCTGGGACACCTCACCTGCATGTGACAACCGTCCCATCTGTGCAGTTATACATCTTATCTTCATATGCGTGATCTCGGATCTGCCTCGGCTTCTCTCCGGCCCCGTCTCGGCCCCATCAGTGTCATCGCACCCGTCTTCAGAAAGTGCTCTGCTGCATCCTACACCCGCAATGGCCTCGCTGCGCGTTCCCATCCTGCGCCATCTTGCGCGCCATCCGCTTTCCAGTCCGCGGACATGTCAACGGCGCTGGGCTCGTGTCCAAGACGTCCGCTTTCTCGCTACCCATAACACTCAGGATCGCATTCTCGCACAGTACAAGGAGAAGCTCGAGTCCAAAGCAAAACAAGAAGGACTCAATGACGTCTCAGAGTTGAAGGAGGTCTATAAAGATAAGATTGAAAGCTTCCGAAAACAAGCCTCAGTTCCGGGAGCGACCGCACCTCTAACACCTCCACCGTCGCCGCCGCCACCGCCGTCCTCACCATCGTCCGCATCCACCACACCACCATCCTCACAAGAGTCGCCATGGCCCACGCCTCCCCCGCCACCAGCACCAAAATCATACACAGCTCCTGCGAATAAACCACCTCCAGGTGTCAAAACCCTCGACTCCTTCCTCGCCCTCGACAAGATTGCAACTCTCCCAGCCAAGGAGATTCAGGTCCTCTGGCGCCTCCGCCACGCCTCAAATTCGCAATCTGTGCACTTCGCCCTGCCCTCCTCGACCTTTGCCGCTCTACTTCGATCCGCTAAGGAGCATCCTTCCTTCGTACTGCCACTGCCACGCGAGGTCCCCGCCGACCAAACGCCCGAGACCACACATACACAGGCGCAGACAGCTGCAGAACTGCACTATCTACAGTTTGCGCATCCGCATGTTAATACTACTACCCTTTTGTTCACGAGCTTGGCAGAGTATAAATTAAGAGGCGAGTTCGCGTCACCGCACACTACAATTACCTTTCATTCTGAACTGGCAGAGTCGCATGATCTGGTCCTAGGGCAGGGCCTCGTTGTTGAGGGCAAAGGCGTTAGTGTAGACGATGCGCGCTTCCTCCTAATGTGTATGCAGAAGTTTTATATTGTTAGCGAGGAAGGGCAAGATAGAGGTCAACTTTTAGAAATGTTTACACGAGGCGATAAGGGATTTCAAGTTGAAAAGTTATTAGAAGAGGCTGAAAAGCTTATATAAATAATTTAAATTAAATCTTATATTTTATTATTCAAATAAAAAAGAGAACTTAAAATTTATAAAAAAGAATTATTTTAAATTTTTCTTTTTATTTTTATTTATTATTTAATATATTATTTTTAAAACTCCCTCTTCCCTGCTTATTTATAAGAAGACTCTAATTTATATAAATATCTTTAGAGTGGGCTCTTTACGAAAAGATTTAGTAAATCTTTTATTTATTAAATTCTCAATAAAGTCTAGTTGCTATATGAAATACCTTTACTAATATTTAAATAAAGTTATTTCTTTTAACTATCCTATAGATCCTGCGGGACCTATTAAATTATTAAATAAAAGAGAAGAAAAGAAATACTTCTCTTTATTTAGTTTTAACTATTTTGGCACACTTTTATACTGTAATATAAAATATTACACAATATTTTATGTTAATATTTTTAATATATATTAATATAGTAGTAAGAATATAATTAGGTGTATAGCTGGCTTACCTACTAAGACGAGCCTATTAACTAGTCAATTAGGGGGCAGGATAGCCTAATTTTATATTATAATATAAATTATTGCGTAATACTTTATATTAGTAATAGTATAGACGCAACTAAGTATAGTTAATCCACCTATTAGAGTAAGCTTGTCACGGGGCACACTCTATAGTCCCGTGGATCGAGGGTGTGCGCGCTTAGGATATGGTAAGTTAAGAGGAGCGGACGAGTAAGTATAAGTTATATAGGTTAAATATTAATTAATATAATAAGATTATTATTACTAAATACTTAATAGTAATCTTCACTGCAGAAGCAAGGGACAGTAGAATTAAATTAAGAATTAATAATAAGGACTATCTAAGACGAATAGTTATTATTATATACCTATAAATACGAACTGGCTCTGTGGGCTCTGTGGCTTTATACTTTATAAAATTACAGAGCTATAGAGCCTGACTCTATAGGTTCCGTTTTATTAGGTTTATAGAGTCTTAGTTACGTGATCCTTATATATTTATATTATACTTTGCTTCTAAGTTATACTCCTAGTATTCCTTATCTATATTAGAGTTATCTGGCCTAGTATACTCCACTAGGTCCTATTGGTTGATTCTATCTTAGTTGGGACCTTTCTGTCCCTATTATAGCGCAGTGGCCGTAATAAAGCTACTCTAGTGTGTTTGCGTGGGGCTCCGTATTTTATTATATAAAAAATAATTACTTAAAAATTTTCTAAGCGGTCCGCTGCGCGTAGTTATAAATTTATTAAATAAGATTCCCTAAACCTATAAGGAGAGATCGAAGAAAGCCTAAGTAGCCTTAGAGACCTTAGATTCCTTAAAAATAATACTAGTGTCTCTAGTGGCTGTCGGCAACGTTAACTCTAGTTAACTAATTATTAGAGATTCTAGTGTACTCTTAGCCACTTAGTTAAATAGGTTAACGCCTATAATAGTAAGTAATTAGTACTTATGCTAGTTATACTTAGCCTTAGAAAGGAGATCTAAAGTCCTATTATTTTATAATAATAGGTACCCTTTTATATTTATAAATTATTAGCTTCGCTATTATCTTTTATTAAATATTTAGGGGTAAGACTTAGCGGATAATAGTCCCTAATAAAATTTAATCTACTATAGACTTCCTTCTCTTAAGGGGTATATATAGTAAAGGTTAGTAATTTTATACTTAATACCTCCCATCGCGGCCTACCCTTTAGGGAATTTAATAGAAGTAATTAAATTAATCGCGTAGTATTAGGGCTTTTCTAGAGCATCTAATATTTATAGCTAAGTATATAATTTATCGCTGCCCTATTTTTATAATAACGCTTATATTTACCCCCTCTAAGGGGTGCCCCTCACCTTAGTGTTAATTTAAAATAATTACTTAATTAATTCTATTAGTAGTTATATACTTATTTTAAAGATTAAGCTATATATATTTAAGTATAAGTAATTATACCGTGAAACTGCGAATAGCTTATTAAATTAGTTATTATTTATTTAATAGTACCTTACTACTTAGATAACTGTGGTAATTCTAAAGCTAATATATACTAAAAACCCCAACTTCGGGAGGGGTATATTTATTAGATAAAAAATTAATACCCTTTAGAACTCTTTAATAATTTATAATAACTTTTTAAATTATATAGCTTTACGCCGGCGATAGTTTATTTAAATTTTTACCCTATTAACTTTTAATAGTAAGATAGTAGCTTACTATGGTTTTAATAGGTAATAGGAAATTAGGATTTAATTCTAGAGAAGGAGCCTAAAAAATAATTATTATATTTAAGGAAGGCAGCAGGCGCGTAAATTACTTAATTTTAATATAGAGAGGTAGTAATAATAAATACTAATATAGGGCTCTTTAGAGTCTTATAATTAAAATAAATACAATTTAAATCTTTTAATAAGGAATAATTAGAGGATAAGTCTAGTGCCAGTAGTTATAGTAATTCTAATTCTAATAGTATATATTAAAGTTATTATAGTTAAAAAGCTTATAATTAAACCTTTGGCCTAGCTAGTAGGTCTATTTTATTATATATACTTATTTAGCTGGGCCTTTTCTTCTAAAGAATTATATACCCTTTACTAAGTATATTAGGGACTAAGACTTTTATTTTAAAAAATTAAAGTATTTAAAGCAGGCCTTTACTCAAATATATTAATATAAAATAATAAAATAGGATATATAGTCCTATTTTATTAGTTTCTAGGACCGCCGTAATAATTAATAGGAATAGTTAAGGGTATTAATATTTAATTATTAGAAGTAAAATTCTTAAATTTATTAAAGATTAACTACTATAAAAGCATTTACTAAGAATGTTTTTATTAATTAGTAAATAAAAGTTAGGAGATTAAAGATAATTAGATATTATTATAGTCTTAATTATAAACTATGCTAACTAGGGATTAAGCAGTGTTTTAATTATAACCTACTTAGCACTTTATAAGAAATTAAAGTATTTAAATTCTAGGGGAGTATAGTTGTAAGGCTAAAACTTAAAGAAATTAATAAAAGGGTATTACTAGGTATAGAGCCTACAGCTTAATTTAACTTAATATAAAAAAACTTACTAAGTCTAGATAAAATAAAGATTAATAGATTAAAAGCTCTTTCTTAATTTTTTAGATAGTAGTATATAGCCGTTTTTAATTTATAGGATAACTTATCTACTTAATTATAATAATAAATAAGATCTTAACCTACTAAATAATTAGACTAGCTTTAGCTAATCGCTAGCTTCTTAGAGGGATTATTAGCTTAAATTAATAGAAGTTTAAGGTAATAATAGGTCTATAATACCCTTAAATATTCTAGACCACACGCGCTATACTAATAGAGTTAATAAATTCTTTCCTTTAGTTAAAAGGTCTAAGTAATTTTATTAAACTCTATTATGCTGGGGATAGAGCATTATAATTATTACTTTTTAATAAAAAATACCTAGTAAGCGCGTATTATTAGTATGCATTAATTATATTCCTACCCTTTATATATACTATTTATTACTACTATTAATTAAATAACTTAGTAAGGCCTTTAAACTAGCTCAAGAAGGTTAGCAATAATTACTTTAAGCTAGAAAATTAGTTAAACTTAGTTATTTAGAGGAAGTAAAAGTTATAATAAGATTTTTATAAGTAAATCTACAGAAGGATTATTAATCTTTTAAAAAATAAGGTATATTATAGCCCCCTTTAAGGGCAGTTTAAAATCCTTCCCTTTACGCGTATATAATTATATTTTTACTTTATAAGCACCTTCTATTCTCCCTTAGTAGGATAACCTACTATTAAAACTAAATAAACCCTTTTTTATATCTAATATTACCCATTCTAAAATAAATAATTATTATAACTTTTAATAATAGATCTCTTAATTTTAGTATTAATAAAGAACGCAGTAAAATATAATAAGTAGTATAAATTATAAAATTTAGTAAATTATTAAATCTTTAAACGCACATTGCGCCCCTTAATATTTTAAAAGGTATACCTATTTAAGTATTATCTACACCCTTAAGTTCTACTTAATATTAGGCATCTATCCTGCCTTAGTATATAAACTCACTTTAAATCTATTAGTAATAATTCTTATCTCCTTTTACGCAGTATATTATACTTCTTAAAAGACTCTAGTCTATATCTAATAAGAAAATATTACCATCTTTAACCTTAAATTAGGTAAGGATACTCACTAAACTTAAGTATATTAATAAGCGAAGGAAAAAAAGTAATAATAATAGTTTTAATAATAGTAAGTAAAATAGCTATAGCTTAAATTTAAAATCTAGCCTCTTTTAGTAGTCTAAATTATAATTTATAGAGGATGCTTTAGCATTAGTGTTATAATTATAATAAGAAACTATAAGATAGTAGGAAAGAATTATATATAGGATATTAGTAACTAAGGTAAAGGTAATAATTAATTATACGCTAGATAGCGGGGCCAGCTAAATAATATATTATATAATTATAATCCCGCTAAGAACGCGAGATCTTAGGAGTATTAAATTTTAGTAAAAGTAGAGTAGTTACTTTCACTAAGAAGATAGAATTTATAAGAGTAGAGTAATTACTCTTATTTAAAGGATAAGATTTATAAGAGTAAAGGGAGTTACTCCTGCCAAATAGATAGAATCTATAAAAGTAGATTAGTAGGTCTAGGGATAGTAAAGGATAGATAAAATAGTATATAATTTAGGATACTCTTTATATATTTCCTATTCTTTATAGTTAACTTTTTATATATCTTTATATACTTACTTATAGCTAAATTAAAGCTCTTCTTTATAATTAAGAATTATTAGTCTTTATAAAAGATAGTTATCTTACTCTTAGTAGTAAGATAGGGATATTTATATTATTTATTACCTAATTATTACTTAACTACTAAATACTTATAAGGCTCCTGAGAAGCCTGCCTACCCTTATATAGATTAGGTAAGTAGAAACCCCTTATAATAATTAGCAGTAGTTTAAATTCCTTAAAATAGAATATTGTAAAGAGTGAGAATCTCGTATATAGGCGCCTACCTTTATTGTATAAAGCTCCTTTAATAAGTTAAGTTATTTAAAAATATAACTCTAAATAGAAGGTAAATTTCTCCTAAAGCTAAATACTGACTAGAGACTAATAGTATATAAATAGAGTAATTAAAAGATAAAAAGTACTTTAAAAAAGAGTTAAATAGTATATAAAATTATTAAAAGGGAAACGCTTACAGCTAAACTTACCTATAATTACTTACTTAGACTCTTATTTAGGGCACTCTTCTATAAGTAGGCTAGTATTAATTTAGGTAGTTAAATAAAGGCTCCTATTATATACTACCCCTTAAGGTGGCCTTATAGGGGGGTATAATATAACTAGTCTAGACTAAAATCTGCGCATTTACTAAAATATTAATATAATAGCTATAAGTAGCCTGTTTTAAAATATAAACTAAAGAGTCTAATATCTATATAAGTATTTAGGTGTTAAGCCCAGGCGCGTAATAAAAGTAAATAGAGATAGAAATTCTTTAGAGTATATTATTAATTAATCCTAATATTTTTAAATAGATTTAAGTAAGAGCATAGCTGTTAGGACCTAAAAGATAATAAATTATACTTAAATAGGGTAAAGTTAAAGGAAACTCTAGTGGAGGCTTATAGTAGTTTTAATATATAAATTAATCATTAAATTTAGGTATAGGGGTAAAAGACTAATTAAACTATTTAGTAATTAGTTCCTGTTAAAGTTTCCTTAGAATAATAGTAATATTTTTAGTTTTATAAAGTAAAGTAAATAATTAGAGGCCTAGGGGTTAAAATAACCTTTACTTATTCTTAAACTTTAAATATATAAGAAGTCCTTGTTACTTAATTAAATATAAATATTTAAATATATTATTACTAGTAGGCTATTTTTAGTAAGCAGAACTGGCAATGTAGAATAAATTAAATATAGAATTAAGATACTAGAATATATATTTATTAAATATTATAAAAGGTATTAGTTTATCTAAACAGCAGGACGGTAGCTATAAAAATTAAAATCTACTAAAGAGTGTGTAATAACTTACCTACTAAATAAACTAGCCTTAAAAATAAATAATACTTAAGTATATTACCTATACCCTGCCGCTAGGGTAAATATTATATTTTAGTAAGTAGGTAGGTATAGAGGTCTATAATAAAGCCTTAGGGGTAATTCTAGATTAAACGGCCTCTAGTGTAGATCTTAATAGTAATAATAAATACTTAAATAAGAACTTTAAAGACTAAAGTAGGGAAAGGTTCTATATAAATAGTAGTTAAATATAGGTTAGTTAATCCTTAAAGATAGGGCAACTCTATTTTAATATAAATGCTTATACCCTGCCCCTAAAAGGGAAATTAATTAATATTCTAGTATCTAGATATAGATTCTTCGCGATAATATAATTAAGAGCGGAGACTTTAATAAAAACCCTAAAAAGAATTCTCTTTTCTTCTTAACAGTCTATTATTCTAAAATTAGTTTATTTAGAGCTAAGGTTTAACGGCCGAAAGAGCACCACACTTTTATAGTATTTAATACGCTCCTAATAGGCCTTAAAAATCTACTTAAAATAATAATTTTTATACTAAGTTATACTTATAACTGCAGCAGGTCTCTAAGGTAAATAGCCTCTAGTTAATAAAATAATATAAATAAGGAAAGTTGGTAAAATAAATCTATAATTTTAAAAAAGGATTAGTTCTAAAGATTAGATATATTAAGCCTTAAGGAGAAGCCCCTAATATAACTTAATACTAATTATAAGATAGGCGCCTTACAGTATTAGGTAGTAAATACTTTTAATAGGCTTTAGCCGTCCAGCGTATGCTTAATAATTAACTTAAAATTAGTATAAATAAGGGGAATCTAATTATTTAATTAAAATATAGTATTGCGATGGCCAAAAAGTAGTATTAATATAATATAATTTCTGTCCAGTGCCTTAAATATTAAAGTAAAGAGATTTAACTAAGCGCAGATAAATAGTAAAAGTAATTATAACTCTCTTAAAGTAGTTAAATACCTTATTATCTAATTAATAACGCGTATAAATAGATTAATAAAATTCCTATTATCCCTATCTATTATCTAGTAAAACTATAGCTAAGGGAATAGGCTTAGCTAAATTAATAGAGAAAAAAGATTCTATTAAATTTAACTCTAGTTTAATATTATAAAAAAATATAAGGGGTATAGAATAGGTGGGAGCTTTAGCGCCAGTAAAATACTACTATTCTTATTATCTTTTTACTTATTCGATAAAGCAGAGCTAAGTCTTACTATTTAACTTTTAGTATAAAGGTCCTTTATAGGCCGATCTGGGTTAAAAATATTATTAGATAGAAAGTTTAGCTAGGGCGGCATATTTATTAAATTATAATATAGGTATTCTAAGGGGGACTTATAAAAAATAAAAATCTCTAATAGAGTAAAAGGGTAAAAGTCCCCTTAATTTTAATTTTTAGTGTAAATATAAATTATAAAAGTATAGTCTATTAATCCTTTAGTCCCTTAGAATTTAAGGCTAAAGGTGCTAAAAAAGTTACTATAAGAATAATTAGCTTATAATAACTAAGCGTTTATAATAATATTACTTTTTAATCCTTTAATATTAACTCTTTCTATTATACTAAAGTAGAATTTAGTAAGCGTTAAATTATTCACCTACTAATAGGGAATATAAGCTGGGTTTAGACTATTATAAGATAGATTAGTTTTACCCTACTAATAACCTTACCCTAATAGTAATACTATTTAGTATAAGAGGAATTGCAATTTTAAATAATGAGTTTTTACGGCTATTTAACTAGATATTATTATAAAATTATTATTTGCTAGATTATGGCTAAACGCCTCTAAGTTAGAATCTATACTAGAATAGGGTAAATTATTATACCTTTATATTAAAGTTAGATATAAATAGGCCTTTAGCCTAGAATCTTAGTAGACTAGTAATAGTAGTTCTATTAAAATAGGGGCTACTAGCTGGTGTATTATAATTTAATTATATATAGGATTAAATCCTTTATAAATAACTTAGTTATTTAGCTAAGTTATATAAGTAGTTAAGTAGCCTTATAGTTATAAGCTACTAAGCGTAAGCCTATTACTAGCTTAATTAAAAACCTCTATTTAAATAGTACTACTGCCTATAAGACCAACTACTATAATATAAAAGGAGTAGTAGTAATAGTATAAGTAGTATATAATAGTAGTATTATTATTATTACTTATTGCTAGAGTTAAGAGGCGGATAAGTTAGTATAGTAAGGGGGATAGACCCTCTTTACTAATAAACTTTATTAATAGGGGACCTTACCTATAAATAGTACTTTTATAAAAGGTCTTTTTTTTTTTAGCTCTTTCTTTCTCTCTTTATTACTATTAGTAAAGAAATTAATAGTATTTACTACTTACCTTACTTACTTAAATTTAGGGGATAGAGAACTACTCTAAGAGCTAGAGGGAGAAGAGAACTTTTCTACCTTAATTTAGTAACTAATATAAAATATTATATAATATTTTATATTACTAAATTTTAGTTATTTAGCACAAAGCGTTGCGCAATGATTTATATTAGTTTATATAAATTTTAACTTCTAATTAACTTTGTTGTATCTAGCTACTTAACACAAAATATTATATAATATTTTATATTAGCAGAAGGTAGCCTATTAGCTAGAAATTAGTAGTCTACTATTTAGTAGGTAGCAGTCTACTATTTAATAAATAATAGTTTATTAGCTAGTAGATAGTAATTATTAAAGTAAGTTATCCCTTTAGCCACTAGAGAGAAGGGAGGAGGTAATATAAAAGATTATATAATTTTTTATATTAGTTAAATAGTAAACAGTAATACAGATTTTTACGCAATATTTTATATTAGTTAAATAGTGAATAGCAACACAGATTTTTGTGTAATTCTTTATATTACTAAGTAATATAGATTTTTATACAATCTTTTATATTAATCGAATAATATAAATGTTTGCGTAATTTTTTATATTATTAAATAACACAGATTTTTGCGCAATCTTTTGCATTAGTTAAATAGTTAATAGTAATACAGATTTTTGCGTAATATTTTGTATTAATTAAATAATATAGATTTTTATATAATATCTTATATTAATTAGTTAAATAACACAGAGTTTTTGCGCAATATTTTATATTAACTAGAGAATAAATTATTTAATAATAATATAGAATAATACTATATAACCTTTTATGTTTTAACTGAAGCTAATATTAGAGTAGAATATTAAATTATTCCTATTAACCAGTTCCTTCCTTCTTATATTATAGTAGTAATTAAGTATTAATAGTATAAACTTTACTACTTTTCTTTTCTCTTTTTTCTTTTCTTTTCTTCTATTTAAAAATTCTGTAGGAAGAAGTTCTTCTAAAAATATTATTTTATTATTATATTATTTTTAAAACTCCCTCTTCCCTGCTTATTTATAAGAAGACTCTAATTTATATAAATATCCTTAGAGTGGGCTCTTTACGAAAAGATTTAGTAAATCTTTTATTTATTAAATTCTTAATAAAGTCTAGTTACTATATAAAATACCTTTACTAATATTTAAATAAAATTATTTCTTTTAACTATTCTATAGATCCTGCAGGACCTATTAAATTATTAAATAAAAGAGAAGAAAAGAAATACTTCTCTTTATTTAGTTTTAACTATTTTAGCACACTTTTATACTATAATATAAAATATTACGTAATATTTTATATTAATATTTTTAATATATATTAATATAGTAGTAAAAATATAATTAGGTATATAGCTGGCTTACCTACCAGAATAAGTCTACTAATTAATTAATTAGGGGCAGGATAGCTCAATTTTATATTATAATATAAATTATTATGTAATACTTTATATTAGTAATAATATAGATATAACTAAGTATAACTGGTCCGCCTATTAAAGTGAGCCGCTCTAGTATATTTATGTAGGACTCTATGTTTTATTATATAAAAAAATAATTACTTAAAAATTTTCTAAGCGATCCGCTGCGCGCAGCCGTAAATTTATTAAATAAAATTCTTTAAACCTATAAGAAGAGGTTAAAGAGAGCCCAAGTGGCCTTAGAGACCTCGAGTTCTTTAAAAATAATATTAGTATCCTATTATAATCCGTGTGAAGTGGGGTAGGAGCTTATTATTATAACTACTTTTACTTTTAGCCGCTGGATTCTAGGTCGCTTAGAATATATAACTAATACTAGTCCCAATTATTATATATAACGTATAGATTAAAGTCCCGCACGGGATCTTAGGACTTATAGAATAAGTAAAGATATAGGAGCTAATAAGGTATAATTATATGTGAATACAGGATTTTAGGACTTATGGGATTTTAGGACTTATAGGATTTTAGGACTCATAGGATAATAAGACTCATAGGACTAGTTATATATATAGAGACTTAAGTATCCTACTAGATACTCGTATTTAACCTATTTATTAATTTATTATTTAGATTCACTTAGGCCTCCTTATTAATTTAGTATTATTTATAATACTAATACTGACTACTCTATTAACTTATTTACGTAGTTAATAATTCTTCTCCCTTTATAAGTTACTCCTACCTAAGAATTAATCTTAACCTTTAGAACTAGCTACTCTTATAATTATAATATATTTTTAGTAACTGCCAGTAATATTAACTCTAGTTAATTAATTATTAGAGGTTCTGGTGTACTCTTAGCTGCTTAATTAGATAGATTAATACTTATAGTAATAAGTAACTAGTACCTATGCCGGCTATACTTAGCCTTAAAGAGGGGATCTAAAGTTCTATTATTTTATAATAATAGGTACCCTTTTATATTTATAAATTATTAGCTTTACTATTATTTTTTATTAAGTATTTAGGGGTAAGACCCGGCGGATAACAGTCCCTAATAAAATTTAATTTACTATAGGCTTCCTCCTTTTAGGGGGTATATATAATAAAAATTAATAATTTTATATTTAATACCTTCTATTGCGGCCTATCCTCTAGGGAATTTAATAAAAGTAATTAAATTAATCGCGTAGTATTAGGGCTCCTTTAAAGCATTTAATATTTATAACTAAGCGTGTAATCTATCGCCGCCCTACCTTTATAGTAATACTTATATTTATCCCTCTTTAGGGGTGCCCCTCGCCTTAGTATTAATTTAAAATAATTACTTAGTTAATTCTGCCAATAGTTATATACTTATTTTAAAAATTAAATTATATATATCTAAGTATAAGTAATTATACTATGAAACTGCGAATGGCTTATTAAATTAATTATTATTTATTTAATAGTATCTTATTATTTAAATAACTGTAGTAATTTTAGAGCTAATATATGCTAAAAACCCCAACTTTAGGAGGGGTATATTTATTAAATAAAAAACTAATACCCTTTAGGGCTTCTTAGTAATTTATAATAACTTCTTAAATTATATAGCTTTACGCCGGTAATAGTTTATTTAAATTTTTACCCTATTAATTTTTAATAGTAAGATAGTAGCTTACTATGGTTTTAATAAATAATAGGGAATTAGGATTTAATTTTAGAGAGGGAGTCTAAAAAATAATTATTATATTTAAGGAAGGTAGTAGGCGCGTAAATTACTTAATTTTAATATAAAGAGGTAGTAATAATAAATACTAATATAGGACTCTTTAGGGTCTTATAATTAAAATAAGTATAATTTAAACCTCTTAATAAGGAATAATTAAAGGATAAGTTTAATACTAGTAGTTATAATAATTCCAGCTCTAATAGTATATATTAAAGTTATTATAATTAAAAAGCTTATAGTTAAATCTTTAGTCTAACTAGCAGGTTTATCTTACCATATATACTTATTTAGTTAGGCCTTTTTTTCTAGAGAACCGCATGCCCTTTACTAAGTATATTAAAGACTAGGACTTTTATTTTAAAAAAATTAGAGTATTTAAAGCAGGCCTTTACTTAAATATATTAATATAGAATAATAAAATAAAATATATAATCCTATTTTGTTAGTTTCTAGGATTACTATAATAATTAATAGGGATAGTTAGGGGCATCAGTATTTAATTATTAAAAATAAAATTCTTAAATTTATTAAAGACTAATTATTGCGAAAGTATTTACTAAGGATGTTTTTATTAATTAGTAAATAAAAGTTAAGGGATTAAAGATAATTAGATACTATTATAGTTTTAACTATAAACTATATTAATTAGGAATTAAATAGTATTTCTATTATAACCTGCTCGGCACCTTATAAAAAATTAAAATATTTAAATTTTAGGGGAGTATAATTATAAAACTAAAACTTAAAAAATTAATAGAAGGGTTCTACTAGGCGTAGAATTTATAACTTAATTTAACTTAATATAGGGAAACTTACTAAGTCTAAATAAAATAAGAATTAATAAATTAAAAGCTCTTTTTTAATTTTTTAGGTAGTAATATATAGCTATTTTTAGTTTATAGGGTGACTTATCTACTTAATTATAATAATAAATAAAATCTTAACCTACTAAATAGCTAGACTAGTTTTAGCTAATTACTAATTTTTTAAAGGGACTATTAGCTTAAGCTAATAGAAGTTTAAGGTAATAATAGGTCTATAATACCCTTAGATATTTTAGGTTATATACGCGCTATACTAATAAAATTAATAAGTTCTTTCCCTTAGCTAGAAGGTCTAAGTAATTTTATTAAACTCTATTATATTAGGGATAGAGTATTATAATTATTATTTTTTAATAAGGAATACTTAGTAAGCGCGTATTATTAGCACGCGTTAATTATATCTCTACCCTTTATATATATTACCTATTACTACTATTAATTAAATAGCTTAGTAAGGCCTTCGGACTAGCTTAAGAAGGTTAGTAATAACTATTTTAAACTAGAAAATTAGTTAAACTTAGTTATTTAAAGGAAGTAAAAGTTATAATAAAATTTTTATAGATAAACCTATAAAAGGATTATTAATCTTTTAAAAAATAGGGTACATTACAGTCCCCCTCTAGGGGTGGTTTAAGGTTCTCTCTTTTATATATATATAACTATATTCTTACTTTATAAATACTTTCTATTCTCCCTCAGCGGGACAACCTACTATTAGAATTAAATAAACCCTTTTTTATATCTAATATTACCTATTTTAAAATAAATAATTATTATAATTTTTAATAATAGATCTCTTAGCTCTAGTATTAATAAAGAATATAATAAAATATAATAAGTAGTATAAATTATAGAATTTAGTAAATTATTAAATCTTTAAATATATATTACGCCCTTTAGTATTTTAAGGGGTATATCTATTTAAGTGTTATTTATACCCTTAAGCTCTACTTAATATTAAGTATTTATCTTATCTTAGCGCGCGGACTTACCCTAAATTTATTAGTAGTAGTTTTTGCCTCCTCTCGCGCAGTATATTATACTTTTTAAGGGACTTTAGCCCGCGTTTAATAAGAAAATATTATTATCTTTAACTTTAGATTAAGTAGGGATACCTATTAAACTTAAGTATATTAATAAGCGGAGGAAAAGAAAGTAATAATAATAGTTTTAATAATAGTAAGTAAAGCAGCTATAGCTTAAATTTAAAATCTGGCCTCCTTTAATAGTTTAAGTTATAATTTATAGAGGATACTTTAGTATTAATAATAGTCTAAGTTCCTTAGAATAGGATATTATAAAGAGTAAGAATTCTATATATAGGCATCTGCCTTTACCGTGTAAAGCTCCTTTAATAAGTTAAGTTATTTAGAAATATAACTTTAAATAGAAGATAAATTTCTTTTAAAGCTAAATATTAGCTAGAGACTAATAATGTATAAGTAGAGTAATTAAAAGATAAAAAGTACTTTAGAAAGAGAATTAAATAGTATATAAAATTATTAAAAGGGAAGCGTTTATAACTAGACTTACTTATAGTTACTTATTTAGGCTTTTATCTAAGGTACTCTTCTATAGATAGGCTAATATTAGTTTAGGCAGTTAGATAAAGACTTTTATTATATATTACCCTTTAGGGTGGCCTTATAGGGGGCGTAATATAATTAGTCTAGACTAAAATTTATATATTTACTAAGATACTAGTGTAATAGCTATAAATAGCCTATTTTAAAATATAGACTAAGGAGTTTAATATCTATATAAGTATTTAGGTGTTAAGCCCAAGCGTATAATAAAAGTAAATAAAGATAGAAACCCTTTAGAGTGTATTATTAACTAATTCTAATATCTTTAAATAAATTTAAGTAAGAGTATAGCTGTTAGGACCCAAAAAATAGTAAATTATACTTAAATAGGGTAAAGCTAAAAGAAACTCTAGTAAAGGCTTATAGCAGTTCTAATATATAAATTAATTATTAAATTTAGGTATAGGGGTAAAAGACTAATTAAATTATTTAGTAACTAGTTCCTACTAAAGTTTCCCTTAAGATAGTAGTAATATTTTTAGTTTTATAAGATAAAGTAAATAATTAGAGGCCTAAGGGTTAAAATAACCTTTATCTATTCTTAAACTTTAAATATATAAGAAGTCCTTATTACTTAATTAAATATAGACATTTAAATATATTATTACTAATAGGCCATTTTTAGTAAGCAGAATTAGTAATATAAAATAAATTAAATACAGGGTTAAGGTGCTAGAATATATACTTATTAAATACTATAAAAGGTGTTAGTTTATCTAAACAGTAGAATAATAATTATAGAAGTTAGAATCTGCTAAGAAGTATATAATAACTTACTTACTAAATAAATTAGCCCTAAAAATAAATAGCGCTTAAGTATATTATTTATATCCCACTGCTAGGGCAGATGTTATATTCTAGTAAGTAGATAAGTATAGAGGTTTATAATAAAGCCTTAGGGGTAATTTTAAGTTAAATGGTCTCTAGTGCAGATCTTAGTAGTAGTAGTAAATATTTAAATAAGAACTTTAAGGATTAAAGTGGGGAAAGGTTCTATATAAATAGTAATTAAATATAGGTTAATTAACTCTTAGGGATAAGGTAATTTTATTTTAATATAGGCGCTTACACCCTGCCCCTAAAAGGGAAGTTAGTTAATATTCTAGTATTTAGATATAAATTCTTTATAGTAATATAATTAAAAGTAAAGACCTTAGTAAGAGTCCTAAAAAGAGTTCTCTTTTTTTTTAATAATTTATTATCCTAAAATTAATTTATCTAGAGCTAGGATTTAACGGCCGGAAGAGTGTTATACTTTTATAATATTTAGTGTGCCTTTAACGGGCCTTAAAAATTTATTTAAAGTAATAATTTTTATATTAAGTTATACTTATAACTGCAGCAGGTCTCTAAGATAAATAGTTTCTAGTTAATAGAATAATATAGATAAGGGAAGTTGGTAAAATAGATTTATAACTTTAGGAAAAGAATTGGCTCTAAGGGTTAGGTATATTAGGTTTTAGGGAGAAGTCCTTAGTATAGCTTAATACTAATTATAAGATGAGTATCTTATAGTGCTAGATAGTAAGTATTCTTAGTAGGCTTTAGCCGTCTAGCGTACGCTTAATAATTAATTTAAAACTAGTATAAATAAGGGGAATTTAACTATTTAATTAAAATATAGTATTATAATGGCTAGAAAGTAGTATTAATATAATATAATTTCTGTCTAGTGCCTTAAATATTAAAGCGAAGAGATTTAACTAAGTATAGGTAAATAATAAAAGTAATTATAACTCTCTTAAGGTAGCTAAATACCTTATTATTTAATTAGTAACGCGTATAAATAGATTAATAAGATTTCTATTATCCCTATCTACTATCTAGCAAAATTATAGTTAAGGGAATAGGCTTAGCTAAATTAATAAAAAAAGAAGACTCTATTAAACTTAATTCTAGTTTAATATTATAAAAAGATATAAGGGGTATAAAATAGGTAAGAGCTTTGGCGCTAGTAAAATACTACTACTCTTATTATCTTTTTATTTATTTAATAAAGCGGAGTTAAGTCTTACTACTTAACTTCTAGTATAAAGGTCCTTTATAGGTTAATCTAGGTTAAAGATATTATTAAATAGGAAGTTTAGCTAAAGCAGTATATCTATTAAATTATAATATAGGTATTTTAAGGGAACTTATAAAAAATAGAAATCTCTAGTAGAGTAAAAGGGTAAAAGTCCCTTTAATTTTAATTTTTAGTATAAATATAAACTATAAAAGTGTAGTCTATTAATTCTTTAGTCCCTTAAAATTTGAGGCTAGAGGTGCTAAAAAAGTTATTATAGAAATAATTAGCTTATAGTAGTTAAGTATTTATAGTAATATTACTTTTTAATTTTTTAATATTAGCTCTTCCTATTATACTAAATATTATAATTATAATAAGAAACCGTAAGATAGTAGAAAAGAATTATATATAGAACGCTAGCGACTAAGGTAAAGGTAATAGTTAGTTATATATTAGATAGTAGGGCCAGCTAGATAATATATTATATAATTATAATTCTGCTAAGAATGTAAGATTTTAAGAGTATTAAATTTTAGTAGAAGTAGAGTAGTTACTTCTACTAAAAAATAAAATTTATAGAAATAGAGTAATTACTTCTATTTAAAGGATAGGATTTATAAGAGTAAAGGGAGTTACTTTTATTAAGTAGATAGAACCTATAGGAGCAGACTAATAGGTTTAGGGATAGTAAAGGATAGATAGAATGGTATATAATTTAGAATACTCTTTATATATTCCCTATTCTTTATAGTTAACTTCTTATATATCTTTATATACTTACTTATAGCTAAATCGAAGCTCTTCTTTATAATTAAGAATTATTAGCCTTTATAGAAGATAGTTTTCTTACTTTTAGTAATAAGATAGGGATATTTGTATTACCTATTACCTAACTATTACTTAACTATTAAATACCCGTAAGGCTCCTGAGAAGCCTACTTGCCCTTATATAAACTAAGTAAATAGAAACTCCTTATAACACTTTAACTACCTAAAGATTTAAGTTAATATAATAACTCTAGTAAGTTTTATAGGTTTATAGGCTCTTAGTAGAAGTACTGCTTCTAGACCTATAATAAATTTAGTAATAATGCTGGCGGCCTAAGCTGCGGAGATATAGGAATTCTATATATAGATAATAGCTCTAATAGCTACTATATAGGAATAGGTATAAGTATTACTTTAAGTTTAAGTAAGACTTATAGTAAAAGTACCCTTTAAAGTAACTAAATACTATAATAGAGGGAAGACCAGACTTAAGATATTCTTTACTAATATAGAATTATATTATCACTATAATAGTAAGATCTTTAGTATTAACTAGACTAAAGTCTTAATAGTAGAAATATATATAAAAGGAAAAGCTGCTGAATGGCTTTAACCCCTTATTAATAATTATTTAGCTTATAAAAATAAACCGCATAAATAGGATAACGCTATTAAGAAAGTCTTTAAATTCTAGGATGGGTTTAAGGAATAGATTAAAATTATATTTAAGGAAGTTAATAAAGAAAAGAAGGTAGAATAATAAATATAATACCTTAAATAAATTAAGTCTACTAATAAATATTCGTCGGAGTTTAAATAGTTATAAGCTAAGATAAACTAGAATAATGTCCTGCTCTAGGCTGTGTACTATAATAAATTAAAGGAATTAGTTAAGGATGAACTAATATATTATAACTAACTAAATAACTTAGAGGAATTTATTAAATTAGCGGTCTATATCGATAATAGGCTGTATAAATAATACTTAAAAAAGAAGGAGTTAGGAAGGCTAGTGTTTAGCTAGAAGGCTAATATAAAGAAAGCTTATAATTATAATAAATAAAATAAAGATGGGGATGTTGTAATAATTAATAAAGTTTATAAAAAACGATAATAGAAAAAGGGTAAGCGTAACTATAAAAATAATGGACTCTTTAATAAAGAAAGATAATAATAGTATAATAAAAAAGTCTATCTAGAATGCAGAGAGCTGGGACACTTTATACGCGATTATACTATAAAAAATAAGATTAAAGGGAAATAATTATAAGTAATATAAATATAAATAGCCTCTATTGCGAAAGAAGATAGTGAGATCTTAAAGTTAGAATATAAGTTATTATAAAAATATTTACGCTTAACCCTATAAGAAAAGGAGATTTAAGAATAAATATTAAGGGATATTTATTGGCTATATAGGAGTGGAAGGCACTACGCTAAAGATTATAATAAAAGGGTTTAAATTTATAAAAATATATATAAATAAACATTAGCACTTGCAGACTAATACTAAGGAATAATTAATAATCTATATAACTAAATCTAGATTTAGATCTAATATAAAAGTATTAAGTAGTATTTATATTATTGAGAAAAGTGCAGGACTTATAATAAAATAAGGAGTGATATCTAGTAGCAACTTAGAGACTCTACTTATAGATATATCTGCTTAGAGGATTATTAAATAATAATATACTACTAGTATAATTAGGAAAATTAGGAAAAAACCCACCTTTAAAAAGGATAGACAGAGTACTACGATAATACCTACTAAATCTACTATAAGTATAAATATGCAGTAGGATAGTGGCTATAGGGCCTAATTTATAGATATACTTTAGGAGTAAGTATATATAACACTAATTATGGAGTGAACTATAATATAGTATACTAAGATATTACTTACTAGAAGGATTATAAAAGGAAATGCTTTACGCACTATTATATAAAAAAGAGGACGCTATAGATCTATTTAGCGAAAAATACTAAAGAATGGCTCTAGATAAATATATATTAAAAGGATATAATTAGTATAGGTAAAATAATACTAAAAAAGAAAATAAGCGCCTAAATTAAGCTAAGGCTTATTTTAATAAGCTTTATATAGAATATGACTAAGAGTAAAACGCCGCTTACTTAGGGAGAAATTTAAAGGAATTAAATAATACTAATAGTAAGTTAGGAAATTAGTATACTACTAGAAAATAAATTATACTAGTAAAGGCGCCCCTATAAAGGTTTATAAAATAAATTAGGATAACGACCTGTATATTAAAAAAGAAGTTATAATTAGAGGATACTAAGTAATAGCACTTATAAATTTTAGGGCTATTAAATATCTAATCTCCCCTAAAGTGGTAGAAAAGTATAAGCTGCCCTATTAGAATAAGGCGACGCCTATTTAAGTAAAGATAGTAAATAAAATATTCTTTTAAGAATATAGTAAAGGCTAGTTATATCTTAAAATAACGCTATTACCTATTAGCCTAGATAGACTCTAGAGTTAATATAGCTTTACTATAATAGACTTAAAAAGTCTAGAAGCAATTATTAGTTATAATTAACTACTAAAATATAATTCTATTATTAATTAGTAGAAGAAAATAATACGCAGCTAAGAATCTATAATTAGGGTTATTAGTATAAGAAAGTTATAAGTACACCTAAAGGTTTAGTACACACCTTAAAGAGAGAGAATTAGTAAAAGAAAGATTATATAGTAGATATTACTTTATAAAATTGCGAGAATCTATAAGAAGGACTCTTAGAAAGTAGATATTATTTAGATATAAAGGAGTGAGCTCTAGAAAGAGGGGTAAGAAATTCTATTTATATCTTAAGAATACTAAGACTTTATAAAACTCTTTTATAAGAAAGATAGCGAAACACTTCTAGAATACTAAAAATAGAATTATAAGATCTACTTATAAGAAGGTATAAAGCTATATCTAGAATAACTATAACTACTATTATAAAATTAATAGAAAGAACTAATAGAGTGGCTAAAGAAGAACTTAAAATAAAAGTTTATATAGCTTAGTAAGAGCCTAATAGCCTCTGCTATACTATTTATATTAAAGAAGAATAGACGACTCCAATTATATATAGATTACTAATAATTAAATAATAAAACTATTAAGAACTAATATTTACTATTACTAATAATAGAGCTTATGGATCGACTCTAGGGAGCTAAGTAATTTATAAAATTTAATATATAAAATAGCTTTTATCGTATCTGTATAGCTAAAGGATATAAATAGATAATTATATTCTAAACACGCTATAGACTATATAAATTTATAGTTATACTAATAGGACTTATAAATACCCTAGTAATATTTTAAGCAGTAGTAAATAAGGCGCTATATAAATACTTAGATATATTTTATATAATATACTTAGACGATATGCTAGTATACTCTAGAGGAACGCTTAAAGAATATATATAGTATATATAAAAAGTACTGAAAAAGATAAAAGAATACTAGTTACTTTTATATCCGAATAAGTGTGAGTTCTATATAATAAAAACTAAGTACTTAGGATTTATTATCTTAAGAAAAGGGATTGCTATAGACCCTAAAAAAGTGACTATAGTATAAGAATAGCTATAACTTAAATTAATAAAGGATATTTAGTCCTTCCTAGGGTTTACTAACTTTTATTAAAAGTTTATTATTAACTATTCCAAGACAACGGCACCTTTAACAGAGATTATAAAGAAAGAAGTAGAATTTAAGTAAAAAGAGAAATAATATATAGTATTTAAAAGCCTAAAGAAGCTATTTCTTTTAATATCCCTCCTATAAATATTTAACCTATAGAGGAAAACCTAGATTAAAATAGATATATTTAACTATGCACTTAAAGCAGTATTTATATAGTAGTATAAGGATAAAAAGTGGAGATTAGTATTTTTCTATTTATGAAAATTCTCTAGAGCGGAACTAAATTATAACGTCTATAATAAGGAATTATTAGGGGTAGTAGATACTTTTAAATAATAGGAAATGCAGCTTATAGGAGCGCCTATAAAGATTAAGGTATAAATAGACTATATAAACCTTACTAGCTTTATATTAATAAAGAAATTTAACTAGTAATAGGTATAATGGGCGGAGTTCCTTATAAACTTTAATTTTATAATCTATTACTGTCTAGAGACTTTTAATAGGATGGTAGATATCTTAAGTAGAAGGATTAACCTAATTAAGGATAAACTAGAATTATATAATATAATACTCTGAAAAGGGCACAACGGGACTCTAGAATATAATTAACTTAGAGAATCCTAGGAAAACGAATAACTTTTAAAATTTAAAGTATGGAAAGTATCAGTTGGACTAATAGACTACTAAGAATGGATTATTATAGGGATATAGGAAGTATCTAAGCTAATAAAAGAACTATATAAGTTTAGGGAATAGGGATACCTAGGTATAGAAGAAATAATATAATATATTATAAATAAATACGCTATCCCTAAACTTAAATAGATAGTTACTAAGGAGATAAGTAATTATTTAGCCTGTTATAAAAATAAGTCTAAGAGATATAAGCCTTATAGTCTTTTATAATTATTACTAGTAGTCCAACAGCCATAGCAGAGTATAATAATAGATTTTATAATAAAATTCCTAAAATCGCCATAACTAGGGATGAAATAAATATACGATACTATTGCGGTAATAGTAGATAGACTTATAAAATCTGTAAAGTTTAGGCCTATAGAAGAGTTTATAACGATAGAGGAACTAGCTTATAAAGTTAATAATATATTATTTATAGAGTACGGCCTACTAAAGGAACTTATTATAGATTGTAATAAACTCTTTATGTTTAAATACTAGAATATGTTTATTGTAACGCTAGGGATAAATTAAAAGCTATTAATAAGCTTCTATCTGTAGATAGATAGATAAATAGAAAGAACTAATTAGATACTAAAATAGTATTTAAGGTTTTATATTAATAAATAATAAAATAATTAGATAAAACTGCTGCTGACGGTATAGCTGGTATATAATAGAGTTAAATTAGGTATAATAGGGTATTTATTATATTATATAAACTATAAATATGAGCCGGTCGCTTATTAGAATTTGTAAAATATAGAAAGCATTTCTATAGGGGTATAGAATAAGGCCTAAAAGATAAAAGAACTATATAATACCCTTTATAAAAGAATTATAAAAAGGGCCCTCTTGGCATCTGTAAATGTAAATAAGTAAAAGATTAAGGGACTAATTTTTAAAAAGGGGGATAAAGTTTTCCTATTATAAAAAAATCTAAAAACTAAGAGACTAAGTAAAAAACTAGACTATTTATAGATAGGACCCTTTAAAGTTATAAAGACTAAGGGACTAGTTATAAGTAAACTGCTTCTATTATAAGGAATTAAAATATACTCTACCTTTTATAAAAACCTTCTAGAACTAGCACCTTCAGACGCTCTGATTAAAACTTAACTAGAATTAAAAGATAATAAGTATAAGGTTAAAGCTATTAAGGACCTACAAATAGATAAAAGTTAATAATAATATTTAGTAAAGTGAAAAGGATAGTTAGAGCAGTATAATACTTAAAAACTAAAAGAAAACCTTATAAATTATAAGGAATTATTAAGGAACTTTTGCTAATAGAAGTTAATATATTACTTTTAAGATAACTGCGTAAGGGGATGCTTAGTTTAAAATTAGCTAGAAAGGTAGAAAGATTAAAAAATAAAGAAGAATTAAGTGAGGAAGAAGGATTAGCCTATAATTAGTCTAGATTAATTAATAATATAAATAATATTACAGAAATAGTAGCAGCCCTACTCTTTAAAGCCTTTTTCTTTAAGGTCTCTATTATATTAGCTATACAGGTATTATATATAGTAAAAGCCTACTTCTCCTCTTTAGCCTAAGTAATTTTAAGCCTTAAATAGGTAGCCTCTACTTTAATAATTAAAAGCTTAATACGCTTCTAATATTTCGCTGCCTAAATACGCTCCCACTCTTTTTAGGAATTTAAAGATTGTACTCCGTGTAGACTATAATATATACAGTACACTCCCTAGTAAAAATATTTATAAAATACTTTAGAACCTTCTTTTTAATATAATAAGTATATTTTATTAGTATTACTAAACTATAATAATGAACCTTATTAGTATACGCACGACGTCTTTTAATTAATAATAGTTTTAGTATTTTAGGCATAGTCAGGTAAACAAAGAATAGAAAAAAGGAAAAATAATACTATAGGAATCTCTACCTTTATAGCTATAGTTATTATAGGGGTAATTATAATATTAGTGAACTACGCCGCGACGATAAGTATAGGCTATTAGAATAATAACCTTAAATAGGGGGTAATATTATGATTATAATAAGAAATTATAAAATAGTAGGAAAAAATTATATATAAGATACTAGTAATTAAGGTAAAGGTAATAATTAGTTATACGCTAGACAGCGGGGCCAGCTAGATAATATATTATATAATTATAATCCCGCTAAAAATATAAGATTCTAGGAGTATTAAGTTTTAGCAGGAGTAGAGTAGTTACTTTTACTAAGAAAATAGAATTTATAAGAGTAGAGCGATTACTTTTGTCTAAAGGATAAAATTTATAGAAGTAAAGAGAGTTGCTCCTGTTAAGTAGATAGAACCTATAAAAGTAGACTAGTAAGTTTAGGGATAGCAAAGGATGGATAAAATAGTATATAGTTTAAAACGCTCTTTATATATTCCCTATTCTTTATAGTTAACTTTTTATATATCTTCGTATACTCGCTTATAGCTAAATTAAAGCTCTTCTTTATAATTAAGAATTATTAGTTTTTATAAAAGATAGTTATCTTGCTTTTAGTAGTAAAATAAGGATATTTATATTACTTATTGCCTAACTATTACTTAATTACTAAATACCTATAAGGCTTCTAAGAAGCCTACCTGCCCTTATATAGACTAGATAAGTAGGAACCCCTTATAATATATATTAGTAGAAGGTAGCCTATTAGCTAGGAACTAGTAATCTACTATTTAGTAGATAGTAGCCTACTATTTAGTAGGTAATAGTCTATTAGCTAGTAGATAATAATTATTAAAGTAAGCTACCCCTTTAGCCACTAGAGGGAAGGGAGGAGGTAATATAAAAGATTATATAATTTTTTATATTAGTTAAATAGTAAATAGTAATATAGATTTTTGCGCAATATTTTATATTAGTTAAATAATAAATAGTAATATAGATTTTTACGCAATTCTTTGTGTTACTAAGTAATATAGATTTTTACGCAATCTTTTGTGTTGATTAAATAATATAAATGTTTGCGTAATTTTTCATATCGTTAAATAACACGGATTTTTGCGCAATCTTTTGCGTTGGTTGAATAGTTAACAGCAACACAGATTTTTGCGCAATATTTTGTGTTGATTAAATAATATGGATTTTTATATAATATCTCATATTAATTGGTCGAATAACACAGAGTTTTTGCGCAATATTTTATATTAACTAGAGAGTGAATTATCTAACAATAATATAGAATAATACTATATGACCTTTTGTGTTTTAACTGGAGCTAATATTAGAGTAGAATATTAAGTTATTCCTATCGACCAGTTCCTTCCTTCTTGTATTATAGTAGTAATTAAGTATTAATAGTATAAACTTTACTACTTTTCTTTTCTCTTTTTTCTTTTCTTTTCTTCTATTCAAAAATTCTGTAGGAAGAAGTTCTTCTAAAAATATTATTTTATTATTATATCATTTTCAAAACTCCCTCTTCCCTGCTTATTTATAAGAAGACTCTAATTTATATAAATATCCTTAGAGTGGGCTCTTTACGAAAAGATTTAGTAAATCTTTTATTTATTAAATTCTCAATAAAGTCTAGTTGCTATATGAAATACCTTTACTAATATTTAAATAAAGTTATTTCTTTTAACTATCCTACAGATCCTGCGGGACCTATTAAATTATTAAACAGAAGAGAAGAAAAGAAATACTTCTCTTTGTCCAGTTTTAACTATTTTGGCACACTTTTATACTGTAACATAAAATATTGCGCAATATTTTGTGTTGATATTTTTGGTACGTATTAATATAGTAGTAAGAATATAATCAGGTGTATAGCTGGCTTACCTACCAGGACGAGCCTACTGACTGGTCGATTGGGGGCGGGATAGCCCAATTTTGTGTTGCAACACAAATCGTTGCGCAATACTTTGTGTTGGCGATAGTGTGGACGCGACCAAGTACGGCTGGTCCGCCTGTCGGAGCGAGCCGCTCTGGTGCGTTTGCGCGGGGCTCCGCGTTTTGCCATACAAAAAAACGGTCGCTCAAAAATTTTCCGAGCGGTCCGCTGCGCGCAGCCGCAAACTTATCGAGCGAGGTTCCCCGAACCTATGAGGAGAGGTCGAAGAGAGCCCAAGTGGCCTCGGAGACCTCGGGTTCCTTAAAAGCGATACCAGTGTCCCTGGTGGCTGCCGGCAACGTCAACTCTGGTCAGCTAGCCATCGGAGGTTCTGGTGCACTCTCAGCCGCTTGGTCAGGTGGGTTAACGCCCATAGTAGCAAGCAACCGGCACCTGTGCCGGCTGCACCTGGCCTT